>OU015745.1:97484234-97494541 GCA_907169655.1 Acomys percivali | reverse complement strand
TCTCTCTCTCTCTCTCTCTCTCTCTCTCTCTCCCTCTCTCTCTCTCTCTCTCTCTCTCTCTCTCTCTCTCTCTCTCTCTCTCTCTCTCTCTCTCTCTCTCTCTCTCTTTCTCCTCCCCCTCTCTCCTCTCTCACATACACACACACACATACACACACACACACACACACACATTAGAAAACAAACAGCAGCCATCTAAAAAATAATAATAGTAATAAAGTCAAAACAAAGCATTATAGGACAGAACAAACAGGAAAAAAGGAGCCAAAAAAACCACAAGGACCTCTAAAAATACTATTGAGTCTATTTTGTCTTGACCATCTATTGCGGGGCAGGGTGCTTACAGTTGTGTAGTTTATATACTCAGTGAGACTGTTGGAGAAAGATAGCTTTCCCTTTGTGGGAAGTTTCCAATTGGAGACAGTTTCTAAGTTAGGGTTGGGGCTCTGTCCACTTCTTGAGATCCCCTGTGGCTTAGACATGTGGAGGCTGTGTGCATGTTGTCTCAGTCTCTGTGAGCTCATATGTGTGTCTGTTCTTCTGTGTCTAGAAGGCCTTGTTTTGTTGGATCTCTTCCATCACCACTGGCTTTTGGAATTTCTCTGCCTCCTCTTCTGCAGAGTTCCATGAGTCCTTGGGAGGAGGGATTTGATGGAGACATCCCATTTAGGAGTTTTACCTTTTCCCTGTGGTAGCATGCAGAGTACTTTCCAGTACCACAAACAACAGTCAGTAGTGGCTGGAGGTTACAGGTAGGCACCAGGTCAACTTCTCCATGTTTCATGAGTTACGTAGGTACTGTCTTTAGCAAGAGAGCCTGACCATCATTTTATGGAGATGAACCAACAGCATTACCAAAGTAGCCACCTGATTTTTTTAAAAATATGTCAAAAATATGCATGGGAGGAAAATATGCTTGTCAACAAATAGTGCTGGGTTTCCATATGCAACTGAATAAAAACAGGTTCTAGCTCTCATCCATATAGGAATCAACTCCAAATGGATCAAAGACATTAGTATGAAACCTGAAACTCTGATGCTGTTCGAGGAAAGAGTAGAAGAAACATTCAAATTATATAGCAATAGACAAAATTTTAGTCACTCAGGAAATAAAACAAATAATCAACAAAAGAGATCCTATTCAGTTAAGTTTATGTACAGCAAAGGAAATGACGGAGTGAAAAGACAGCCTACAGAATGGGAGAGGCCCTTTTGCTAACTATATACCTAATAGAGGACAACTACACAGAATAAAAAAAAAAAATCAAATGACCCAATTAACAAAAAAATGGTGTTCAAATGAACAATAAACTTGAAAAATGTCCCATCCAAGTACTAACCAGGATAATCTTGCTTACCTTACAGGGTCGGACAAGATCAGGCAAGTGCAGGCTGGTGTGACACAGAAGATACTCTATAATCATTAACTGCACATAAATCAGTTTGAGCGCTTACAGTCCAAACACTCTCTTGGCATCAAGCACTGTCTTGTTGTTGTTATTGTTAAAAAATGGGCAGCAAGCCAAGCAGAGGTGGCACACACTTTTAATCTCAGCATTCGGGAGGCAGAGACAGGCATACTTATTTGAGTTTAAGGCCAGTATGGTCTACAGAGAGAGTTACAGGACAACCAAGGCTACACAGAGAAACCCTGTATAAAATTTTAAAAAAAAAGGTGAGGAGGGTGGGTGGGCATCAACTAAAACGTGGCCATGCCTGCTATGATGTTGCTGCTTTAGAGTCCCTCAGTGCCTTGGTGAAATAAGACCTTTCATTGTTGAACTTACACCTTTTTCTATGTTCTTCAGGCCATTTCAGATTGCTGTTACTAGTTCTAAGAAACACATAAATTACCACAGCTGAGCAGTTTGCCCTAGCATGAACTTCTGACTTGGTCATCCTTGTTTGACACCTCAGCTCCCCTTCCCTCTCTCCTGTTTCATATCCAATTACTAAATATTTCTTCTTCCATGATCATAGGTATTTAGTGTAACTCCAAGTATGAAAATGTTTTTAATTATCTGTTACAGCATTTCCAATATGATTATAATGTGTTGATTAGATATTAATACGGAACAACAAAACTAGGATTTTCATTTGTTGAAATTAGAGCATATAAACATCTTACAATTTGACATATTGTGAGATAAGTCCTTAGCAGGAATTGCTAGTACTCCTGTTTTAGCAGAGATTAGTGGAAGAGTAAAAAGATCATTAAAAATGTTTAACTAATAAATATCTCTTCTCCCGCAAGACAGCAAGGTCCAGGAGAATAAACAGTTCTATCAACAATACAATGTAAAGTTTTAGTGCAATGATAAAAGTATGTTGTGTGTCACAAAGTGCAAAAGTATGGACAGGAGTAAGAACAGTTCAGACAAGAGAATTGGGATGCTTCCTGATCATAGGTCAAGTATGAGCTGGATCTTACGAAGCATTAATGCCCAGCTGCGGCTCTGAAGAGGCCCAGGGTAGGGTCTCTGGGGCTGGATGCGGATGCCCTTCCAGTTCGCTTGTCTCTTGAGTCACCAGAGCCGATGGCTCAGGAAATTGATCAGGTCAGGATTGAAAGAAAAAAGAGAAAGGGGAGCCCAGGGTTTCTTCTCTAGAGACTGGCTGTAGGAAAATTTTAACTCACCACAATTTTCCTATGGCTGAGGCTGTAAAAGCGGCTTCTAGCTAGAAACTGCAGGGCAGTCATAAAAGGAGGCTCTTTGATCTGTAGATAGGCCTCTTTGCAGAGATCTCCAGTAAACTGATGTAAATGGAGGCCTATTAATCCTAGAAGGCTGATGGTAAAGTCCTGAGTCTGCTAACTTATTTGCAAATATATAGGGAAATAAGAAATAAGAGAGAGATAGAAAATAAACCATTCACACACACATACATTCAAGAGAGAAGGTGGATACAGTTAGGCATCTTAACTCCAACTGAAGTTAAGCTTCCCAATTTCAACAGTGTTTATTGTTGGTCACTGTAATTACACTTCTGAGAAAAGGGAGCTACCTCATAGCCAAAGAAGGGCAGTTAATCACAAAAACAGATGGATTCTAAAGTACAACAGGCTACATGTTTTAAAGCTAAATATTTCTTATCTAGGTATCCATTACATACATCCACAGTGAGTTCAGAGTGACAAAGGTAATACATGGTTTTTTAATTAACTATACATTATCCAGCTATCTCTTAGTTCATAATGAGTTCGGGACAATAATTTTATCTATCTTTCCTTCTAAGAAACAGAGTAAATTTAAAATGGCAATATGATGCCACAAAGTGATAAGGTATAAGGAAGTATAGCAGAATAGTTTGTACATATAGACTTTAAGGTTTGTGTTTAACATAGACATCTCAAGGTAGCCCCATTCCATATTGGATTCATGGAAAGTTTAAACCAACTTGGGTATATTTTGGTGAAATATCAGGATTCCTGGTGCCATCTTGAGTGGAGGCTTATCTGAAACCACAAATCTGCTAGTGAGGCATCTGGAGGTCCACAAAGGTATTTATTGCAGCCATACACTCCCTAAAATTGTTTTAGAAGATCTAAAATAATTTAACTTATTAAACTATTTGAATCAAATCAGGAATTCTATAATCAGGGATTAATTCATCTGACCGACAACCAGTACCTCCTCAAACAAGTTCCTGTAGGAAGTTTGCTCAATCAGAGCTGGTCAATACCCAGAAAGTAACAGTTCACACCAATGCCAGATGTTTTTCTTTTTGGTTTACTGAGACAGGGTTTCTCTGTGTAACCTTGGCAGTCCTCAACTTGCTTTTAGACCAGGCTGGCCTTGAATGTAGTATTGGCTGTTCTGGACTTGCTTTGTAGACCAAGCTGGCCTCAGATTCACAGTGATCCACCTGCCACTGCCTCCCTGGGTGTTGGAATTAAAGGCATGTGCCACCTGCCCAGCTCTAATGCCAGATTTTAGAGAGATGCAGCAGTGCACAACTGACAGGGTAATCAGAGGTTGGAAGCAATTTTGGGGTGTATCACAGTACAGACCTTGCAAAATACTAGATCCCTTCCAGAGATCTCTCATGCCTACTAAACTTCCCCAAATCAATGGCTCCTGACAGCATGTCAGAGGCTGGAAGCAGTTCTCGGGGTGAATCACAGTACAGACCTTGCAAATACCAGATCACCTCCTAGACAGCCCACATGCCTAGTGAGCTCCTTTAATAAGATGCCTTTTGACAATTTAGGATGTGGGACTTCTAAGAAAAGAGAATTGCAAAGAAAAATAATGACATTAAAAGGAAGCATGAAACAAATGGTTATTTTAAAGAGTTACGGATAGTCAGTGTTGCCAAAAATGAGACAGATAATTGGAGTCAAAGCTAGAAATTTATCTTTAACTCAAAATATAAATGGACACAGGTGGGTTAGGGAGGCAGAACTAAGATAATCCTAAAACCTCATGGACCCAGTATAGTACTGGGTGGTCCAAGAGAATATTGTTTCTTCTGCATGCTTATTATTTAGGACAGTGGTTTGTGAGTTAAATATATGGCTGCCTCAACTAGGGCTAAAAATAATGATGAACACAGGTCTATAGCAAGCAGTCTGAAAACATGATCAGTTTATAAGGAAAAACTGTGTTTTCTAGTCACATGGCAAGATGCTTAACATCATTCATATGAGAGAAATGCAAATTAGAGCTATATTGAAATACCGTTTCTGATCTCTGAGACCGACAAAATACAGTCATTTAACAACATAACCTGTTGGATGGGTGAATGTGAAATGTCGCAGCTTTGAGAAAAGGAAATAATATACAGCAACATTACTCATGCATTCTTCTCCTGACCCATGGGTCCTAATTCTAGGGAATCTATCCCAAAGAAGCATAAACAACAGTAAGAAAAAATATTTGCACAAGGCTATTCCTAGCAATAGCGTGTATAATAGCAAGACTTTAGAAACTCAAATATGTCTCAACAGGCGATCAGTTGACAGTTTGGTACATCACTAAATTGAAGTGCAATGAAAATCTTTTCAAATGGTGAAGAATGGTTCTATACATTTCTGTGAAATAACCAATATTATTGTTTAATAGAAAAATATTATATGTGAAAGAACATATAATATTGTATCATAATCTGCTATATGATGAAAGGAATAGTAAATGTTATACCTTCTGTCTTTTTCCTTAGAGTTTCAAAAATGAAAAGATGAACTGACAGCAAAAGTAAAAATCAGTATTTCTGAAGAAATACTCCTTTGTAGGCTTGATTGTAAAAAAATAATTTTGCACAATTATAAAATGTTAAAAATGCTTTTTAAATTATGTATAAGACCTAAACTACAAATCAAATTAAATAAATCTAAGTGTGTCGTGTTCACTGAATAACCACATATGGAGGAATTCTCCCAAATAACTTCAAAAACATTTCACCTTGTGCCTCCTGCACAATTTAGTAACTTGATACTGTAATAACCTCAAAATCAAAATAATTTAAAATCACAGTAGTGTTATTGTAAACTATGAGACTATGTTCTTTGAGATAAATCAAATAAGCTATTTGCAAGAGCTGAGAGTATATTGTGGTGACCAGAGATGGGGGAAGGGAAAGATTGGTCAGTGGGTACAGTGTTACAGATAGGAGAACACCATAGGGTTCTCTGGAGTAGCCGTAGAAATATAATCAGTGTAACTGAGCATTGAAAAGTTGTTGGGAAAAAATGACTTCGAATGCATTCATTAAGAGAAATTATATAATTTAATGTAATCTGCTAATTAACAAAAATTGTTAATTAACTTATACCTGAGTCAAAACTTCATATTGTATCTCATAAACAAGTACAAATAATACTTTTTCATACAAAAATAAACGTTCTTAAAAATAAAAACTAAAGGATTTAGGTCAGTATCCTTTATTTTTTCATTAAGAAAGACAAAGGGGCTGGGGACAAAGCTCAGAGGTAGAGCACTGGTTTAACAAGCACAACACCTCAATCTTTAGTACAGTCTAAAGAGAGCCAGACACATATATCAAATAAGCAAGTTTCAGTAACAATCCTAACTTCTAAGTTTGAATTAAAAGGATCACTATACATATTTTCTATCTGCTACTAAGTATTGAGATTATACATATACAGATAAACAAATACACATATGTATTTTCTTACATATATGTTTGTGTTTGTGTGTGTGTGTGTGTGTGTATGTGTTTAAATGTAGATACTATCTTTGTGGTCTTTTGTCTTTATTTCCTCAAGTACCCTGGTTGACTCCCCACCTCCAGATCTCTCCTTTTGGTCCTCTTTTTCTACACATCTATGCGTATACATATAAGTCAAAATTCTGCATAAGAAAGATGCATGGTACATTTATCTTCCATAGTCTAACTTGTTTCACCTAACATGACACCTAGTTCCGTGTGCTTTGCTACATGTAACACAATTGTCTTTGTCTATTATTCCATGTCGAGGCTATGATGAATAATGCAGCAACAAACATGGAGATGCAAGCATCTGTGTGGGATACTGACTTAGATTCCTTTAGGTATAGATTCAGGAGTGGTATAGCTAGATAACATAATAATTCTATGTCTGCTTTTTGAGGAGCCTCCATACTGATCTCCGTATTGGCTCCCCTTCTCCATATCCTCAACAGCACTTGCTGTCCTTTGTTTTCTTTATGATACCTTCTTAGGTGATAGTTAGATGAATTATTGGGTAATTTTAATTTGTATTTCTCTGGTGGCTAAGATAATTGAAAGTTTTTCTTCAAAGGTTTGTTGTTCATTTATAATTCTTTTGCAAACCACCTGTTCAATTAGCCAAATGACCCTTTCAATTTCTCTGTTTTGTTTTCATTCTCAAGATCTTTCTTTTCCATAGGCTGGAAAAAATGTCTCAGCAGTTAAGAGTACTTGCTGCAAAGCACTGCACTTCAGTTCAGTGGCTCACAGCTCCAAAGGATCCAATGCCCTTTTCTGATCTCCATGAAGATCTATCTGCACAGATGGGCACACACACACACACACACACACACACACACACACACACACATAGTTTTTTTAAGTAGTTTGTTTCTAGGTAGTCTGTTTTTGAGGCTTTTAAAGATGGGAATCTCTCCCCTCCCTCAATTTCTTTCTCAGCAAGTTTGTTATTGGTATATGGAAGAGCTGTTGACTTCCATGAGTTGGTAATTTGACTTCTTCCTTCTTACTTTCTTTCTCTAATATTATTGCTGTAGGTAGCTAACACTTTGAACTCTGTATTGAATATGTGTAGAGAGGCTAGACAGTTTTGTCATTTTAAAGAAACTGATTTCATTTTTTTTCTCCATTTGCTATAATGTTTGCTATAGATTTTTCATGAATGGGCCTTCTAATATTGAAGTACGTTCTATTCTTAGTTTCTTCGGAGGTTGTATCATGAAGAGATTTGAAACTTTGCCAACAGCCTTTACTGGGTAACTGAAATGTTCATATGACTTCCGTTTTTGAGTCATTTATGTGTTGTATATATTTACTGATTGATTGACCATCTTTACATCACATGAGTAGAATGAATTTGTCACAGTATGTGATCATTTTAATGTGCTCTTTAATTCATATTGCTAGTATGCAAAATAATTTCTTATAGTATAAATTGGTAAATATTCTATAGAAACAAAAAATAAGTCAGTAGTAACTAGTAAATGGCACTGAGGTGGACTGCAGAGATACATGAAGAATATTTTGTAAGTCACGTAAACATTTGTTTTATCTTATTGATGATAACGATTCACACACATGACCAAACTTATCAAACCATACATTATACATTATGAAGCTGAGTTATTAAAACCTGTCTCAGGGGCTGGAGAGATGGCTCAGGGGTTAAGAGCACTGGCTGTTCTTCCACAGCACCCGGGTTCAATTCCTAGCACCCACATGGCAGCTGACAACTGTCTGTAACTACAGTTCCTGTGACTCTGACACCCTCACTCAGATATACATGCAAGCAAAGCACCAATGCATGCAAAAATAAAAATAAATAAATTATTAAAATATGTTTTTTTAAAAACTATTGCGGGAGCATCAGGTTTTACATGACTCAACTATGTGCTGTCTCCAAGAAATGCACACGGCTAAGAGAGACAGCCACATGGCTAAGAGAGACAGTCACACAGCTAAGGACACAGCCACATGGCTAAGAGAGAGCCACACAGCTAAGAGAGAGAAACAGCCATGTTGCTAAGAGAGAGCCATAGGGCTAAGAGAGACAGCCACCAACTGAGCCCAGAGTTGGAACTCTAACTAATAAACAAATAGAAGCCACAAACAAGCTGGTGCAGCAGTTCCTAGATTTGACTGGAGACCAAACTAACCAGAAGAGATACAGAGAAGCCATGACAGAGTGAAAGAAGGAAAGTTTCAACAGGAGAACATTAGTCTATGAGAAACCTCAATCTCATAAAAACAAACACTGCAAGGCATAAAATAACACCTAAGTCTGGACACAATGATGATGGAGGACATTAGTATTCCAATCTCACATCAAAATGAGTCCTTAGTTACACCAGAGATCACCTGGACCCAGATATTTTACCAAACATTTCACCCAACCAATATGGACAGATAGAGACAACACTCTCTAATACTGACCACATTATAAGGTACAAAGCCAGTCCTCATAAATACAAAAGATGAAATAGTTCTCTTATTCAATATAGTGATAATAGTTTTATCTAGAACAATACAGGAGACAGAACTATCCCTACTTACAGTCGGTATGATGTGATATTTACTGTTTTACATTTACTTAGTTATTTCCAGGCGCATCCTCACTGCAGTGCACATACAGAAGAGAGCCAGCTCTCTCTGGAGTCATCTCTCCCCTCCACTGTGTGAGTTCCAGGGGTTGACTCAGATTTCTAGGCTATGTGGCAAACACCTTCATCCACTGAGCCATTTCACTGGCCTGGTGATTCTATAGTTAAAAGACCCCATAGATTTCCACACAAAAAAATTCTTACCCTAATAAGCACTTTCACAAAAATAGTAAGATGAACAATAAAAATATAAAGTCAGTGTCATATGTAAGATATGTGTGTGTACATATGTAATAAATTTTCTGAAAAGTAAATCAGGAAAAATATGACATTTGCAACAGCCTCAAAACATATCTAGGAATAAAGATAATCAAGAAGGTGAAAGACCTATGTAGGAAAACTTTAAGATACCGAAAAAAAAGAAATTGAAGAAACTACTAGATATTGGAGAGATCTCACAGGCTTCTATATTGGCATGTAATTAATATTGTGAGAATGGCCGTACTATTTTAAGCAATCCACAAATTCAATAAAATTCTAATCAAAATTCCAATTATATTCAGTATAACATTTTTCACAGAACTAGAAAAAATGATCCTAAAATGTGTATGGGAACACTAAAGACATGTCATTATTCTTTTTGCTTGGTGTTGCTTTGCAAATCCAACGCCTTCTTTGTTTCTACTGACATGTAAACCAATGGAATGTGCTATAAAGCCCAGAAATGAGCCCACACAGTTATGAACAAAAAAATATGCATCAGAAAAGTAGACATCCCTTTCAGCCAATTGTGTGGGCAAAACTGAATATCCAACCACAGAATAATGAAATTAGCTATATAGCTCTCATACTGCACAAAAAAAGTAATTCAAATAGTAATAAAAACTTTAATTTAGAACCAAAAACATTAAAACTGTCAAGGAAAAACATTTAGGAGATGCATACATGCATACATACATACATTCATACATGCATACATACATATGCACAAATTTCTGACTAGAACTCCAAAAGCAAGGAAACAGCCCTTAGAATTGACAAATGAGATTACATGAAATTTTAAATTTTTTTTACACTTAAAGAAACTATCAACAGAGTAAACAGTCTACAGAATAGGAGAATATCTTTTCCAGCTAACTTCAAAGGGTTAGTATCTAGAATACATAAAGAACTGAAAAAATTAAACACCAGCCATTCAAGCTGTCAATAATGGAGGGAAATGACCTGACAAACAGTTCTCAAAAGAAGAAATGCAAATGGCAAATACATTTATTTCAAAATATTCTACACCTCTGCCTACCAGAGAAATACAAACTAAAACTAGTTTGAGGGTGATGAAATAGCTCAATGGGTAAAGGCACTGGCCACCAAGCCTAATGACTGGAGTTCAATCCTGAGGCTCATATGAAGGATGGAGAAAGCTAACTCTTTATGAATTGACCTCTGACCACTACCTGGACACCATGATAAGCACACGTGCACATACCACACACACACACACACACACACACACACACACACACACACACACAC
>OU015745.1:97458236-97475814 GCA_907169655.1 Acomys percivali | reverse complement strand
CTGCCTCTGCCTCTGCCTCTGCCTCTGCCTCTGCCTCTGCCTCTGCCTCTGCCTCTGCCTCTGCCTCTCTGCCTCTGCCTCTGCCTCTCCCTCTCCCTCTCCCTCTGCCTCTGCCTCTGCCTCTGCCTCTGCCTCTGCCTCTGCCTCTGCCTCTGCCTCTGCCTCTGCCTCTGCCTCTGCCTCTGCCGGGATTAAAGGCATTGCCACCACCACCCAATCACTTCTGTGGTTTAAAAGCATTTTTGTTTATTTGCTTGCTCGTTTGAGACAGGGCCTAACTATGCAGCCTAGGCCGACCATACCGCCTGTCTCACCAGCCTACATGCAGAGACTGCAGGCGTGCACCACCACCCACAGGTCTTTCGTTGTCTACTCTTCTTTCTGTGTATCTTCTCCCACTATCCTTCCCATCGTCCAGAATTTCTGCTAAATCTTCACCCTGTTGATTCCTTCATTCTAGTCATACCTCAGCTCTCTTGCTCGCTGCGTGTGTGTGTGTGTGTGTGTGTGTGTGTGTGTGTCTGTGTGTGTCTGTCTGTGTTTCTGCGTGTGTGTGTGTATCTGTGTGTATGTCTGTGTGTGTGTGCACGTGTGTGTGTGTCTGTGTTTCTGTGTGTGTATGTGTGTGTGTATCTGTATGTATGTCTGTGTGTGTGTGCCTGTGTGTGTCTGTGTGTGTCTGTGTGTGTGTCTCTGTGTGTGTCTGTGTGTTTCACCAGCCTGGAGAGCTCATCTCACATTTCTACCGTATAGCTCTGCCATCTTCACCTTATCTGTTGCTTCCTTGGTGCAGCGTCCCTGGCCCTCAGATAAGATCAGATTTACCGATTACATTTTATACCATCCTGTATTCTCCCTACAGATTTTATGTTCCTTATTTTTAAGAATTTATATAATAATAATATCTATCTTCCTACCAGATTCTAAGCTCCAAGAGAGTAGGATCAATTGCTGTGGTTTTTTAAGTGCTGGAGCTTCATTTAAAGCCTGTATTTGGCAAACCAATGCTCTACCACCAAGCTACATCCCCGGCTCCTCTACCTCTTTCTTCATTAAGCATCTCCAGTACACAGCACAGTGACTGACACATGGAAGAACGCTCTCTTACTGCCTGACCAAATGACCAAGCCTCATTTTAGGGGTAACTTATTTTTCCTAAATAAAAATCTCAAACCTTCCACTGCTATTGTTTCTCTCTTGAATGTCACTGTCATTTTCAGTGCATGACATATAAAACCAGGAGTACAGACACGCACGCACAGACACGTACGCACGCATGCACTCTTGCCACAGCTCTTTCCCTACTGGAGAGCTGTTCCAAGCCAACTCATCCACCGAACGGTGAGACACCATTGTCAGCAGTTCTTGGACATGGCTAGTCTTTTTTGGTCCACGTACAAAATGGAAGAACTAATGTGGAGGTGTCTTGAGTCCTTCCTGTCTGAAAAGCCTGTATCTCTGTATATTGTCATACCTATTTGTTTCATAAATGAGGAAATAGTGTCTAAAGAGGTTAAGCAATTCCTTAAAGATGAAAATTACCACAGATTAAATGTGGTGAGAACCCAGAATGAGGACAAAATGTTGAAAAGAGCCCTAGAAGATAGAAGATTAAATTCCGAGAATCGATGTGACTGGCAGGCTGACTTCTCATTAGAGTTTTTAGGTGCTAAGGAGGAGAAGGGGGTCCTAATTTCAACCCATAACTCTACACAATTCTAGACGATATATGCTTTAATAATGAAATTAAAATAAAGGTTTCAGACATAAAATAGTTATTTTCATATAAAAAGAAAACTGAGAGAACTTCTTGGCAGCAAAGAGTAAAATAAAAATTAAAGATATAAAACTGACTTGGCAAATATGACCAGACAGAGACTTAAAATTTCAGGAAAGAATGAAGAATATAAGAGATGGAAACTACGGTGCGTATCTAGATGTGCCACCCAGAATCCCCTTCAGGGACAGGCCTTGCTCCTATGACAGAGAGCGCTGCCAGTAGACAGCCCTCAGTTTTCAGGGATTTCAAAGGACCAAAGATGCAGGAAGGTCAGACACAACGTAAAGCCAGATGACCACTGGATGGTTTTGATAGGTAGCATCATCGGCTAAAGTTCTCCTGGTCGTACTGAGAAGCCGTTTACCTACAGCGAGAACCTTCAGTCATCTCTGTCTTGTTTCGAGCCGTCGTGAGCTGGCTAGCGTGCCTGTGTCTACCGTCTGCCTCAACTCATTTCTCTAACTCAGAGCATTTCTTTCCTCCTGGTTAAGGCTAAGCATACAGTCTGGAGGCGATATCGTCCCCTTCCCCGTCTCTTCTTAGATCTTGCTCTCTGTTATAAGGAGGAGATAGTTACGGCTCCTCAGATCTGAATGCAAGCACTTCTGGTGCCGCTTCCCTCATTCGCACCTCTGCATTGGCTTTGAGGGAACATCCGCTCCATACGTGGTTCGTCAGCGCTGGGTTTTTCTGTTCTCCCTGGTGTGGATAGGAATGTCCACCCTTTGTGTTTTTCCTCTACAAGTCCCTTCTCAGCCACCATTATGACAGCCTAGAACTTTCTACTGTAGGAACCCCACTGAAGAAGCCCTGATGTCCTGCTTCAAAGGGAATCCTTTATTAAGTACCCCTGTCAATCAACAGGATGCTGCTGCCACAGTCTCCCAAACTTCCACCTTAGATGCTGCTTCTGTTCGCAAGCTAGCAGATGACCTCTCTCACCGTCAAGTGTGCACTATCCATATCCTCAGAATGAAGCCTTAGTTTTTCATTATATGACTGACACACCGTTCCTGCACGCTACATCCTGTTGTCTCATAGAACCTCCTGTTACACACACTTCCTCCCCCCCAGTTTCCTTCTCTGCCTTTCCCTATCTACCCAAACCTGTCAGTCAAGGCCCCCTTCCCGTGACACTATCAACACCCGTGACACTATCAACATCATATGTTTTACTATTCTTTGAATTTTTTTTTTATTTTGATATTTTCTGGTTGTAAATGTTCCTTAAGGGTTTCATTTTATTTTCATCTCTCTCGTTTAGATTGCTTAAAACTTTTAGTCAGTATTCTTGTATAACACACACACACTAGAATTTTTATTTGCCAGAATCTTGAGCATTAATGTGAAGAGAAAAACACTCCCATGCGTTATGCTAATAAGCAAATTTACAGCTACCACAAACTTAAAAAAGGAAGATGGGGCTGATGCTTATGAGGACAATTCCTTGCTTTTCTGATGCTGCTTTTAATCTCTATAGGTCTCATTGTGTCTCCTCTTGTTAGTGCCTGCCCCCTAGTGGAAGGTAAGGAAAATAAGAAAATTACAAAGAAAACAGATGACTCCTTTAAAAAAAAAAAAAAAAAAAAAAAAAAAAACTCATATTGGCAAAACCAGTAACTTCAATAAAAGGTGGAATGACTTCAGTCAGGGCATGAAACTATAATGTGATCATAAGAAAAGCTTAGAATACAATGGGACAAAATAAATAGTAAGAAATGCCACACAGTCTGTGAAAGTGGAGGGCAGGCAGCCACGCACAAGATGGGTATTTTATAAGATAAATACTACATGGTTTGAAGTTAAAAATTTAACTTCCTATCACTTACCCTGATACCCCATGCTCTCTCTCCTGTCTGACACAGAGTGAGCTACTCCCGCCGGCAGCACCTGCCATGACAAAGCCGTAAAGTCGCGGCCATCACTGGTTTTCAGCTCACCATTCTAAACCATTTCTTGGTGAACTTGTCCTGGCAAATCATGCATATAAAGTAATTTGCTTATTTGCATAAACTCTTGATGGCTTTATGCTGTGAGCATGGACTTCAGGGATTTGGTGACTGTTGTCTCTCCAGTTTGTGCTCACGCAGTTTTTAAACTTAACCTTTCAGCCTTAAAAATCAAATCCTTGTCATGTTCCATTTTGTCGCTTTTCTGTCTGCTCCATTAAGTTAATGCTCAACCTGACAAGACAGGTCCTTACCTGCCTTTCCCTGTCTCTGATCATGCACGCACAGACTTCACAAGCTTTCTAGAGAGGCCCAACTCAAAGATGCATTTCGCTCTTTTTTTTTTTTTTTCCTTTTTCCATTAAAATTATAACCAAACATTAGCTTAGCCTTTTCAGCAGTGCTGCAACGGATAGTTCTCTTCAGTGAAAAGCAACACGGGTAAACCGCTCCCTCAAAAGCTTTGTGGTGCTTATGGGAATAAATAAGTGTGCCACTAGTCCTTTCCAGCTGTGGACAAGCCGTTTCACCTCCCTAGGCATTAGGTTCTACCTCTGTAAAATGGAGCTGTCGCCCATGCCTACCTCCACAGGTGGCTATGCACATCAAAGAGAAAAGATCTGTGAAAGGTACAGTGGTGGAGCATGGTTTATTTTATGTGAGCTCACCAGTAAGGTTATCATGAGATAAACTTTTTCTGGATGATAGACAAAAATAATTTTAAAGGAATTCTGATGAAAGAGGAAAAATGCCGTTTCTCCTTTAAGTAGTTAAACTATAAAACTTAGAACTAAGTACGTTGTTCCTTCGCAGGCGCTCCATCTACTCAAAGCGAAAGATGAAAAGTCTCTCCCACACCAACTACCACCTACGCTCTAGAGTGAAACCAGGACACCCCCACAGTAGCCTCAAATTCTGCCCTGTACCTACAAACATGCAGATGTTGGGGAGTGAGTGCACCTTCTGATTCAGAAAGTGTCTCCTGTAGCCCACACGTCTTCAAGATAAATCCAGACGTACATCACAGATACGCCAGCGTCACTGTGCGCATAAAGCCCACAGTCATGGAAAGTGACAGGGAAAAAAAATCCCAATTCGCAGTGGTTGGCAAAAGAGACCTACATGGGATTACCAAAGATGATGGTTATTTAAAAAAGAACTTCCAAGATGTAGAAAACACAGAGATCGCAAGTCAGTTTGATTGCAATGAATATGTGTTTAATTTATTCTGCCTTGTCCTAAAAGGGGAGGGGAGATGAGGAAGTGGCAGTGGAGGAAATTATAGAAACTGTTATACCATGGGACACAAAAACAAAATAAGTAGGACAAAGCAGAAAGTAGGAGTGATTTGACACCTCACATCTGGAGGAACCCTCCTCTCCACAGCAGCAAGCGGCTTGTGTTGCCTGGCGAAAAAGGGCAAGGCTCAAAAGCTGCGGACAACAGGTCTTTCCTCCCTCCCTCGTCATTCTCCCAAAGAAAATTCAGACTCACCTGCCACAAAGATCCCCCATATCAAGAGCACCGCTAGGTCAGACGTTCTCCAAAGGAAGAGCATTTCTGTTCTCGGGTTTTCTGCAGCTCACTTGGCACTTTCTCTCCTCACAGGTAGGGGAGCCGCGGTGACCATGACCAGGTTCCCTCTTGCTCTTTGCTTGGCTTCTGTGTGGTAGTGGTAGCGAGTCTCTCAGCCCATCAGGGGGCTAAACACTCCTTTCCTCCCTGCCTTGTCCTTCGGCCCGACGTAGTTTAGTCTGACCAGCAACTTGGAAGAGAAGAAACTTCTCTGGAACTTGACACAGCAATAGATTTCCTGTGCAAAGCCCCGGAGCAAAGACAGAGGAAGCAGACTGAAGGAGTTCTCTCTCAGCTCATTGGTTCTCTCTGCTGCTCACAGATAAACTGTACAGTAAGGCTGCTGACATGCCCAAGACAGATGGACGTGTGTAGACTTCCACTCAAAACTGAAGTGGGATACTGATCTATTTTGGGGCCCATGCTTGTAAATCTTCTAACCACAATTAGCTTATGGAAAGTTCTCCAATTAGAAAAAAAAAAAGTGCAGCCTTCTTTGGTCTTTGAATATAGAATAAATATTTCTATTTGAAAATACTTTGGTAAGTACTTTCTAGTCTAGAAGTCCATACATAATGCTTGAAGCATCATATGTGTGCCACTTTTCTGTTATTACTCCAAAAATCCCAAATTTGGTGCCTTAACACAACACAAATGCAGCGCTTGGGACTCAGAAGCCTGAATGGCTTTGTATGGGGTTAAAATGAAAAGGCTGTCCAGGCCTTCAGTGCTTCTGGAGACCCAAGCTTTTCCTATACCTGGAAGATGTCTCTGTTCTCTGGCTTATGCACATCACTCTGGCCTTCGCTCCATTGTCATACCTGGTTGCCTGATCATGACCCTTCTGCCCTCCTCTTCCCTGGTCCTTTGTGATTAATTGTCCTCCTCAGGCAATTCAGCATTGACTCTCCACCTGACAAGCCCTAATTTAATTACATCCACAGAGTCCATGTTGGCTTCCCAGTGAACGTCCGGCCACCAGCTTCTGCTGGTGGAGGCTTAGTGCTGAATTTCCATTCTCTTTAGCTTTCGTGGGGGGGGGGGGGGGGGGGGGGAGGTGTTAGGATATTGTAAGCCCAGATAGTCACCATGTAGTTGTCCCACGTCTGAGAGTCTGACTTTCCAGAAAAATTCTTTGTAATATTATTAGCACTTTAGGCTGCAGATGAGAGGAAGAAGGAAAGACAAAATCTCTGTGGTAAGAATTTCCTACCCCAGGGCAAAGTGCTCCAGGAAGGGGAAGAAAACATTGCAAACAGGAAAAAAGATAAAACAGCACGCATTTTTTTTTCAAGGTTAGCAGTTCCATCTTCCCTTTTGCCAAACATTAAACTACGTATACACATTACCCCTTTTCCCCTCTCCAGCTTTCCCTGTGAGTCAATCTGTCCCAGTGAGATGAGATTCTTAAGAGCAAGAAAGGCTTGAGGACATGGGCTATGGCGAGTGAGGGAACAGTAGCAGCTCTCTCTTCTGTTCGATGATTTATCAGATGCCTGAAAAAAAATTGAAGAAATATAATCTAAATTGAAATACTGTTTTTCCATCACAGGAAGCTGTTATCACTGTAGGTTCTGATGACAGAAAGAACCAGGCGCAGTTCTCTGTTGTGCCATGTCAATGATACTGGCTGGTTTTCTTAGTCATGTCTGCATTCTTTTTTCCACTTGATAGTATGATGTGAGGGTTTTTTTTTGTTTTTTTTTTTTTCTCGTGTCATCAAAACTTCTTCATGATCAGGGGAGCAAATTGGCTAACTTAGTAAGTAAAGGTGTTTGCCACACAAGCCTAAGGAACAGATTACACTCCCCAGAAACTACATCAAGGAGAGAGATAACCAAGCCAAGCTCACATATGCACCATGGTATTTACACACACACACACACACACACACACACACATACACACACACAGGAGGGGGGAACAGATGAGAGAGGACGGAAGGGAGGGAGAAAGAGAAAGTGAGAGAGTATATGTTTAATTTTGGTTTTCTTTATTTTCTATTCTCTTTATCATTTATTTCTGAGATGAGATAGACTCAACCTTTCTGTGTATCCAAGAATAACCTGGAATTCCTGACCACCCTGCCTTCACCTCCCTACTACTAAGATTCTACTGTGACATGTGCTACCGTAGCAGGTTTGTGTGGAACTGAGGACCAAGCCCATGATGGCTTCCTGCATGCTAGGCAAGCACACTGTAAACTAAGCCATATCAACAGCCTCAAAAAAAATAATAATAATTACTTGTCATTTGTTTGAATGCATGCTTGATGATAAAATCAAAACTAAGCTGAAGAGATATGCTAAAGTCTCACGGGACCTAGCAGCTGAGCTAGGCGCATCATTTCACACTTGCTGGATGAGTTCTTTGGGCTCAGCACCCCTTCCCCCCTTCTGAGATTTCAGGCAGTGACTTTCACAGACACGCTTCTTGTGTGCTCATCTGAGAACAAACCCCAGCACTTAACTAGCTGTGTAAGAGTCGATTCAGTAATTTCCACACCATAGAATTCACAAAGTAGATTTGTGAAGAGTCTACTGTTTTCTCTCTACTCCTTCCTATCTTCTACCCTCAAGTCCTACACCTCCCTCTCCTCCTCCTCCTCTTCTTCTTTTTTTGTTTTTGTTTTTGTTTTTCAAGACAGGGTTTCTCTGTGTAGCCTTGGCTGTCCTGGACTCACTTTGTAGACCCGGCTGGCCTCGAACTCACAGTGATCCGCCTGCCTCTGCCTCCCAAGTGCTGGGATTAAAGGCGTGCGCCACCACCGCCCTGCCC
The DNA here is from genome assembly GCA_907169655.1 of Acomys percivali. NCBI lineage: Eukaryota > Metazoa > Chordata > Mammalia > Rodentia > Muridae > Acomys > Acomys percivali. The sequence continues at coordinate 97,467,732 of OU015745.1, read as the reverse complement.
TACCTTCTCTAGCCTACCTGATCTTATCCAATGGACAGGACATTCTCCACAGTTAAATGGAAAGTCGGGACTGACTTTCACACAAACTCTGGTGCCCGATATTTGACCATGTCTCCTGGATAGGGAGGCCTGGCGGCACTCAGAGGAAGGATAGCAGACTACCAAGAAGAGACTTGATACCCTATGAGCATATACAGGGGGAGGAAATCCCCCTCAGGAACAGTCATAAGGGAGGGGAGTAAGGGGAAACTGAGAGGGAGGGAGGAATGGGAGGATACAAAGGATGGGATAACTATTGAATGAATTAATAAAAAATAAAAATAAAATAAAATAAATTTTTAAAAATTTTTTTAAAAGGAGAACAAGCATGTAAATTAAGGCACCAAGAGTTTCTCTCACCACCCACTAAAGACGTACAGTGAGAGTTGACATTGTAAGAGAAGTATGTGTGCATCTTGTAAACTCTTCTCTCTGAAAAACCTTCAGGACCCATTTCCTTCCTGCGTGTACTGTTTGGAAGCCAATCTCAGAAAACAGAGCAGAAGAATGAGAAAGATCAAAATGGAAAAAAAAAAAAAGGCTCAAGCAGAAACACAAGCCCTCCAGTTCTCTTCTACTATTATCTATTAAGAATCGGGGAATTGGACTCTCTCTGCCTGGCGCCTGCAGATCAGAATATAAAGCTCTCAGCTACTGCTGAGATGCAATGCCTGTCTGCTTCCCACCATGATAATCATGGACTAGCCCTCTACATTGTGAGCAAGCCCTCAATTCAATGCTTCCTTTTATTTAAAAAAAAAAAAAAATTGGGGAATTTGGGGAAGAAAGAAAACAAAAAACAGAATGGTATAATGTAGACTTTAAAACACAAAACGGAATGGGATGATATAGATAAACACCAGGGGTGTGGCGGCCAAAAGCCAAAGGCTTAGCTAGTAAGCTAGAGCCCCTTTAAGCTGTGACAACCCCAAGCTTGTAGCTTTGGTTTACTCAAAAGTTACTTATCTGTCTTCAAATGCTATTCAAGTAAATCTCTCCGCTCAGGAATATTTCTCAGTCTCAAAAGGCTCAGGATGTAGTTCGTTGGTCAAGTGCTTGCCCAGCATGTTCAGTCCCTGGGACGGAAAAGAAGGGTGCAGCCCATACAGGCTTCTGCTTTCACATCCTAGCGCTATGCTGATATTTATCTTGAAGATTTTCACTTCTGCTTACTTACTTATGTCATCAACATAAAACTACCTTCATATAATTATATATTACACACATCATGTAAGACCTAATCATATTGTTTACAGTTTCACAAATCATACAAACTACACATCACATCAAGCAAGCGCCACACACAGCGGCTAGGACAGCAGCACGCTTTGCACACATACGGAAACTTTAGTGAAGTTTTGTTTGTTGCTAAGAATCAAGTCTAGATCTCATGGGTCGCACTCATGGTCACAGTTACTAAGCCCTACACTTAGCATCCAGAGCTGATTCTTAAACACTTCACAAAGAGTACCCGATTTAATTCCCTCCACAACACTATGCCGAATAGTATCTTTATTATTTCCATTTTATATTTTTCCTTTCTTGGCCAAAAGAAGAAAAACTAGGTAAATCTTCCAGAGACACACATGTGACACCTGATGGAAGAAGGAATAAGAGCCAAGAGCCTTACTCCAGAATTAGGTACCTGGTTAGTTACACTTTCGCTTTCTCTCCCCTTCCTAATGCTCCATCATGTCTTACATACACCTTCCACCAAGTAGTCATCTGCCACTAATTTTTCTCTTTAAATTTCACACACTAATTATCTCATTGAGTTTTGTGGCTGCCTTTGTTGTTGTCTTGTGTTTGATTATTTAATAAATAAACCATATGCCTACTTTACATTAACATTGCTCTCTGCTGCCCCCTGCAGACAGTTTTGTGAAATCAATACAAATGCTTTCAAGCCTGTGTTTGATAAATTTGGTTAACAGCTTCACTTTGAGATTTCTGAATACAACGTATGCTAATACTAAGCACTTAATTAATATCTTCTATAAATCTGTTTTAAATTACATAGCTTGGTGTGGTGGTGCATGGCTTTAATTCCAGAATTTGGGAGGCAGAGGCAGGCCGATCTCTGTGAGTTTGAGGCCAGCCTGATCTACTTAGCACACTCCAGGGCAGCCAGGACTATAGAGAGAGATCTTGTCACTTGTCTTATAAAACAACAACAACAACAAACATTGCAAACAATTTACATAATGGATAGTGTGGTTGTCACAGCCAGAAGAGCAATAGTGCATCTGCTGAATTGCTGGGGAGATTTAATACGAACAGTAGAAAGAAACTGATGGATAGGGAACTCCACACCTCCCTTCAGGAAAAGGTGAAGATTGCTGTTGGGTACCATGCAAAAGAAACTCAGAAATGGAATTTGGTGTGAGGAGAAACTTCAGGCCATCGTTGTAGAAATGAAGGGATAGAGGAAGATGGTGGAACAGAAGAAGCATGACTACATAAGACAAAGGCAAGCCCACTCAGAGTTCAGAGCATCAGTCATCCTTTACAGTTGTCCTCTACTGGACCCACAGGACCACCCACTGGTCACAAGAGATGTCGACAGGAAGACTCGGGTGAGACAATCCACAAAAGGCCTGAACTGTGGACAATGCCATCACTTGAACTGTGGCCATCAAATCTGGACTAGCAAAGTCATTTACCGAAAGGGATAACATGGCACCTTGCAGTGTCAGCCATGTATATACATACTGGAAAATAATTACATCCAATTCTGGCCTGAGGCACAACGCTTTCAGTGCCGTCAACTGTATGTATGCCCCCAGAAGCAGAATAAGTGGGACATCTTGTTGAAAATACAATCTTGAAGTATTTTCTGCATTAAGATGTTTTCTACTTAAAGCAGCTTTTACTTATGGGTGGCAACTGGGAAGTCCAGAAAAATGCAGAAGTCAAATGGAAAGAAAAAAGAAGGATGAAAACTGCTGTCACATATCTTGGCTAAAAAATTAACAACTTGGCAAATCATTCTGAAGTCAGACAGACAGTGATCATCTGACCTCCAAGAATTCCTAAGGCAGAAAAGTTGAAACAGAATATTCCAAGGTATATTATCTTAAACATTTCAGGTAGTGTTCAATTAATAAATAAATGAATTCTGTGTGGCCTTCTAGTAAGGTAATATAAAACATGAAAGCAAGGGCAGTCACAAGAGCTGGTATTTTGCTGCAAGCCATTCAAATTTCATTGGCTTAAGATTTCCCAAGGGAATGATAAATGTTCTGGTGAAGTGTTGTGGCTTTAGTCTCCCAGTGGGTCAAGAACGTTGTCTTGAAATTAGACATAGCTAAGCATACTGTATTTTATAATCATATAATGTTTTTTCGTGGGTAAGTGACAGTCTTAAATGGTTGTAATCCAATATGTTAAATGTAGAATTTAAGAAAATCCTGAGCTTCCTTGACTTATTTAGGGTTTCTGTTGCTGCAATGAAACACCATGACCAAAAAGCAATTTGGGAAGGAAAGGGTTTACTCAGCATAGACTTCCACATTGCTGTTCTCCACAGGAAGTCAGCACAGGAACTCAGACAGGGCAGGTACCTGAAGACAGAAGCTGCTGCAGAGGCCATGGAAGGGTGACTGCCTTGCTTCCCCTGGCTTACTCAGCCTGTCTTCTTATAGAACACAGGACCACCACCAGATGAGAGATGGCATCGTCCACAATGGGCTGGGCCCTCCCACATTGATCACTAATTGAGGAAATGCCTTACAGCTGGATCTTATGGAGGCCTTTCCTCAACTGAGGCTCCTTCCTCTGTGATGACTCCAGCTTGAGTCAAGTTGACAAACAAAACCAGCCAGTACACTCCCCCTCCTTTGAAGTAGCTGTTAAAACTATTGCTAACATCAAAATCCCTTGGTTCAAACTCACTTCTGTCACTTAGGTTTTTTCTCTCCTATAGAATGTCTATTTGATTCTTTTTTTTTTTTTAATTGTGACATGCTGGGTGGTGATGGTTCATGCTTTCAATCTTAGCAGTCTGGAGCAGAGGCAGGCAGGATCTCCAAGTTCAAGGCCAGCCTGGTCTACACAGCAAGTTCCAAGACAGCGAGGCTACTCAGAGAAACCCTGTCCAAAAAAAATTTTTTTTTAAATCTTGTTTTTATGATTCTTCCAGTGACGTCTTGTCTCAAGTGTCTGACATTGTCTGGGCTTTTAAAGTGTAGAAAATTTAGAGATAATTTGAGTCCACATGTGATTTTATCTTCCTCTGGAGATGATTTCCCATATACCTCTTCCAGGAATCTCTGAACATTAGGATCATCATCCTAGTATATGGCTGGGAGTAGAGGGTGACATCCTGTGACTCAAAGCAGGATCAAGTCCAGATGAGGAGAGGTTTTATTGTCCACTCAGCCAACCTCATCCTACTCTGCCCCACTCAAGGGCTGATGAAAACACAGGTAATTTCTTTATCAGCTCTTGTAGATCACTCAGCAATAATCACCAGGATAAAAAAGTTGCCAAGTTTTCTCTCTGTCTCTGTGTCTCTGTCTCTGTCTCCCTGTCTCTCTCTGTGTCTCTGTCTCTGTCTCTCTGTGCCTCTCTGTCTCTATGTCTCTGTGTCTCTGTCTCTCTCTCTGTCTCTCTCTCTCTTTTTCTCTCTCTCTCCCTCCCATTCTTTTCCTTCCTTTCTTCTTATGGCCTTACCTAGGTAATTCATCATTACCTGGCTAGCTGTCTTACCTGCCAGCCGATTTTATTACTATTATTATGCTGAACTTTTCTAGTTGTCTTCAATGGAAGAGCTGATCTAAAGGCCTTCATCTGCCATCACCCAGAGGTCCCTTTCCCATCTGCCATCACCCAGAGGTCCCTTTCCCATCTGCCATCACCCAGAGGTCCCTTTCCCATCTGCCATCACCCAGAGGTCCCTTCCCCTGATCCCCTACTTTCTCTCATCATCACATCCTGCATCAGCAAGTCGCCTCTATTTCTTCTTTAGCATGTTCCCTGAACCCAGCTATTCCATCCAATCTCCCTTGTGCTACATTACAAAAATGGAGGTAAAGTTGTACGTTCAAAGCACACTTTGACTTGTAGACCACAGAAAAACAAAACAAGCAAAGAGAAGAATAGATAACAGACCCTCAAGAACCCTTGCATTTCACAACTGTACTCTTTCATCACAGCCTTCTTTGGTGTGGTCTGTTACCATGCTGGTTTCATCATTTGTATCAGTGGTTAGTATTAATGAACCATAAAGGCATTCCATCCATGAAATATCAGAACTTTACAAGCCCAGAGTTCTATATTTAGGTGGGCTTTTTTCTGTTAAATAGTTTATTACATTAACATCTGTGACTATTGTACTAATGATCTTTGTTGTATGCTTCACTTCACTTTTAGGTTCACAGACAGTATTGATGGTGACGTTGGGCTGGTTTAACATGACTTGGAAGTATATCAAGGGGAGTTTTCGTGAAATACTGCTATGATTATCTCAGCTTGGAAAAAGAGGAAGTAAGGATTGTGGGACTGTTGAAAATGTTTAGACTTTTGAATGTTCTCTATCAAGACAAGGAAGTGGATAAGATCTTTTTTAAACTTAGTGTTTCTGTAGTTTATTTGGCTGAGCAAGTACAGCAACTATCCCTATGAGGAATAATCTCCTGCTTCTCACAATTTTACCCTGAGAGTAAACAAAGCAATTGTAAGTGAGCTCCTGATTGTGATGTGACAACTTTGGTGAAAAATGAATACAGGATGAGACTGAACCATAGCTGACTTATAAGCCAAGAATGCCAGACTCAACGGCAGCAGGACCCCAAGCAGCCGAGTCTCCTTCTTCAAGTGGAAGTCACTTTTTATTGTATTTTTTTTTTGAGAGTATAATATAATTACATCATTCTCACCTTCTTTTTTTCCCTTTAAACCAGTGGTTCTCAACCTTCCTAATGCTGTGACCTTTTAATACAGTTCCTCATATTGGGGTGACCCCCAGTCATACAATTATTTTGTTGTTACTTCAAAACCATAATTTCACTACTGTTATGAACTGTTATATAAAGATCTGTGGTTTTTGATGGTCTTCAGTGACCCTGGTGAAAGGGTCATTCACCCCTCTCCAAGGGGGTCATGACCCCCAAGTTGAAAAGCATTGATCTAACCTCTCCCCACCTCCTCTCTTACCCAGATCCATCCCCCTTCTATCTCTCATTAGAAAACAAGCAACAAGCAGGTGGGGCTGAAGAGATGGTTCAGTGGTTAAGGCCACTGACTGCTCTTCCAGAGGACCTGGGTTCAAATCTCAACGCCCACATGGCAGTTTCTAAGAGTCTGTAATTCTAAGATTTGACACTCTCACATAAGCATATATGCCAGGAGGAAAAAAAAAAGCAATGTACATTTTAATAAAGATAAATACATTTTTTAAAAAGAAAGAAAACATGCAGGCTTCTAAGGGCTAATAATAAAATATAGTAAGACAAAACAAAAAGTGACATATTGGAATAAGACACAGTAAGCAAACAGAGGGAAAAAATCCAAAGAAAAGGCACAAAAAACAGATCTAGAAAACAGAAACCCATTCATAAAAACACTAAACTGAAAGTCATAATAACTATATATACAAAGGACCTGTAGAACCAAAACATGGACATTTTTAATAAATTTAAATAATAAAAACAAACAACAAGTTAAAAATTTTTCAAAAGAAAGAAAAGGAAAACCTTGACATGATATTATGAATCAAAGAGCCTCCCAAAATGGCCCTGAGTTCATTTTCCACTGGCCACCCACTGCTGAGCATGCGCCCTACACTTAAGAGTAATTTGTTTTCCCAGTGTGACTCCATTGGAGAAAACTAAACCTTCATTTGCAAGAGTTCATCGATTGGAAACAGCTCTGGAGTAAGAATGAGAACGTGTGTCCATTTCTCTTTTCAGCCCCAGGGCCCTGGACAGGCCTTGGACATGCTGCCTCAGTCTCTTTGAATTCATATCTTGACAATGTTGATTTAGATTTAAAGAACCTTGTTTTCTTGGTGTCCTCCCTCATGTCCGGCTCTCACACTCTTCCCACCACCCCCTTTGCAGGGTTCCCTGAGCCCTGAGGGGAAGGATTTGATGGAGACACCCCATTTACAACAGAGTGTTCCAAGGTCTCTCCCCTTCTGCATATTGTCTGGCTGTGAGTCTCTGAATTTGTTCCCATCTGCTGCAAGAAGAAGCTTTCACAATCGCTGAGCAAGGTGCTGGTGTATAAGTACAGAAGACTATAGAGGAATCGGTTTAGTGCTACATTGGAGGGGTTGTTTTTCTTCCCTTTTTTTTTTTTTTTTAATAAAAGCAGTATTTGGTTTTACCCTAGGCCTTTGGGCTATCTACTCTCAGGGTCTTGGTCACTCAAGCAGTGTCAGATATAGGTCCCAGCTCACAGACTGGGCTGTAAGTCGAATCTGATATTGGTTGGTTCTCCCACAGCTTGGTGCCACCATTGTAGTAAAATATCTTGAGAGCTGGACAGATTATAGATTAAACAGTTTGTGGCTGGGCTGGTGCTTTTGGTAGGATGTGGAGTGCTTTGATGTAGTAGTGAAGGCTCTATGTAGGCACGAGCTCCGATGCTCCATGTTCAGTGAGTTGCGTAGGTGCTGCCTGCAGCAATGGGGCTTTGCCATCAGTTTGTGGAGAGCAACCTATAGGCGTGGCAACAGCTTGGTTTTTTTGGAGTTCCCATGAGGCCCCTTTGACCAACAACTCGATTAAATGTAACCCAATCCCAGTGCTGAAACTTCATTTAATGACAAGAGTTGGGGCTGTCTCCCCTGTTATTTGGTGATTTCATTTAGATCACCTTTATTTTTATGGAATTATATAATATATATATAGGATTAGTGTGGGTGGAGAGCCTCAAAGTCAAAAGCATACAAGAGAAAGAGGTCATGTGGACAGAAAGGGGCAAAGAAAGAGGACAGTTGTAAAAAGCTGAACTTACTTTATAACTGCTCACTCCGTGGCAACCAGCCTAGTACTGCAGCACCTAACTTAACCTCCATGACCTGCTAGCTTTTTCCTAGTCAATCTAGTTACCTCTCACTAAAGCCCACCTCTTCACAGTCCCACCAGTTCTCAAGAGTGCCACACTGGGGGCCAACCATTCAGCCCGTGAATTTGGTGGAACAAGCCATGCACACATCACAGCAATGGATATTAAATAAGCATATTTTAATAAAGTGTTTTATGATTGCTAGAATTTCGGGCAGGATTGGGAAAAGAGAGAAAAAGAATATTGTTACTGCAGAAAGAGAGATGCTTTCCAGAATGTGCCAACGGTCTTTGACCTAATATTTGTCTTGGGTCCATTTGGAAGCAAGGAGTCCTTGGCACTGGGACACCAGTATTAACAAGATGCAGATGCTGGAACTGGCTATAAGAAAATGATATGCTGGAATACTTTTTAAGTTTGGGCTTTTTGTTTTATTTTATTTACTGTATTTAGCATTTTTCTTCTTGCAACCATTATTTCTCCTATTCAAATAAAAAGATATTATATAATTCAACTACGCTCTATATACTCTACTTTTTTATCTGTACTAAACGGAGCTTATTTAAACATAACTAATCTGAGTAGACATTTTAAAAAATCATTTCTAGAAGTCAAGGAGGTACATAATGTAAATTTTATTTTCTGCAAACAGTGGCTGAGGGATCAAAATGCCTTGTATTGTTAAAAGCTACTAAGTCTGTGGTATGCTGCTAAAGCAACAATGGGAGATTAGTGGTTCACTGTGTCACTCCTGTATTTACATACTCATGTGTATGTGCGTGTGCACTATTCTTTTCATTCTCTTTCTCTTTACCAGGCCCAGGCTTTATACGCCTAAGACTCTAGTGATACTGTATATGGAAGGCCACATATAACATGTCTAGGAGTTTTAAAGTTATAAATGAGATTAATAATTTGTTAAATAAAATTTGTCTGGGAGCTGCAAGATGTCTCAGAAGTTGGAGGTGCTTGCTGCTAATGCTTACACCCTAAGTTCCACCCTCCAGCCTGTCCCTGTTGTAGAAGGAGAGAAGTGACTCCTGAAAGTTGTCCCCAACCTCCACATGTGGACCAAGGTACATGCATGCATGTACATGCACACACCAAACACACACCATAAACAAATAATGAAACTCAAAATGTGTCCTACCCTCATTCTCATGTATAACTTTCATTTTTTGAAGCAGGTCTGTGGTAAGGCTAAATGTTAGAAAAAAATATCTAAGATGTTGGTTGCTCTTAGATGTTTGGATGCTGTTTGCTGGCTCCTCTACGTTCAGAAGAGTCCTAAAGCACTTAAGCCATAGGCCTTCACACACAATTATGCTATAAAATTCCTGCTCTATATACTTCAGTTATCTTGGCTACTGGTTTTGCCTAAGCTTGTCTCCATTGTATGTGTGTGTGTGTGTGTGTGTGTGTGTGTGTGTGTGTGTGTGTGTGT
>OU015745.1:97428910-97448135 GCA_907169655.1 Acomys percivali | reverse complement strand
GTGTGTGTGTGTGTGTGTGTGTGTGTGTGTGTGTGTGTGTGTGTGTATGCAAGCGTGTGCGTGCCATATGTATGGGGATACCTATGAAGGCCAGAAGATGGCAACAGATTAACAGATTTCACTGAAGCTGGAGTTGCAGGCAGTTGTGAGACTCAATGAGCAGAGCAGCATGTGCTCTTAGCATGCTGCGGCCATCCCTCCAACCCAAGCTTTTAAGTGGACAGTCAGTTTTTGAGCTGTTCATTCATGTTCTTAAATGCTTTTACTTCCATGGTGTTTCTATAGCAGTACAAACATTTGTCCAAAGCATATTGCTAGTTCTTGAACAGCCACTTGTGGCATAGCACTTACAAAGATGTTTTTGCAAACCAAAAATCTCCTAAGAATATAACATTCCAGTACAGCACACACAAGTAGAATTTTTATTCTTTAAAAGAATAAAACTCTTCTCTGGGCTGAGAGATGAGAGATGGCTCAGCAGTTAGGAGCACTGGCTGTTCTTCCAGGTAACTTGGGTTTAATTCCCAGCACCCACATAGCAGCTCACAACTGTCTGTGACTCCAGTTCAGGCGTTTCAACACCTTCACACAGACATACATGCAGGCAAAACACCAACATGAAATAAAAATAAGTTGAAAATTATTTTAAAGTTTTATTTTAGGAGACTTTAAGAAAAGTGAGGAACTCAATTACTATAGTTGACTTTTCAAAAAATGTCAGAAACTACTAAACTGAAGCAGTGAAGTTCCAGTGTGAACATCAGCCACTTTTGTTGATTTGTTGAAGTTATGAAATTTTTGGGATTTACAGAAGTCCTATGAAGTATTAGGGACACTGTTACAATCCATCAAGGGATTGGTGTAAAAATGAATATTATCCAACTGGCTATGAAGTAATAGCATTCCTGATTTAGTACCATAGGTACCACTTTGTGAAATCATGCATTTTCTTCAGTAACCAAATATACAGGAAGGGAGGAAAACAGCAATTAAAAAGATGACTTTAAAGATTAGCCTAGTGGAATTATAGTTGAATGATATAACACTAACACTCTCCAGTGTGTGTGTGTGTACGTGTACACGAACATACACGTGTGTTTGATATTCCCTGGGGAAACCTGATAAATTGAAATTTCAATTTTTCCTGGATTTGTAATTACCCATGCTTTTACCTCCACTACTTTGTAGTTGGATAGGTAACATTCTAGATTTAGCAAGATTACAACTATAGTAGATGTATCCATTAGATAGCCCAATTTCAAATTTTTCCTTTAGAGTATTTCATGTAAAATTGAACTTTTTGGTTCCAAAATTTTTACATATTGGCAGCTTTATAATTAAGTTATATTCATTTAAATATCGTAGACTATAAAATATATGAAATAGCTGATGTCACTTATAAAAGAGGCTCAGTAGTCCCCGATGATCTTTAGATAAAGCCCAAGACATGTATGTGTATAGTAAAAGCATTGTCAAGTAGCGACACACAGTGTATACTTCATATGTGGCATCTATTAGCACATTTTATCATCAGAGCAGATTATTTATGGCTTTTTATTTTATAGGCGAGAAAGTAGATAGAGATTAAGAAATTTACATGAACCAACTCAACGTAACTAACTGACAGGTTGTAGTCAAAATGTGTAAAATTATATTGTTTTATTTCTAATACTTAAATTATTTTTCTATAGATGGTATTAACAAAAATTGACAAATCTTCCAAGGGATATCTTTTAAAACAAGTGCTTCAGATCCAGAAGTTTGTTAACACACAAACACAAGGCTGTTTCCCTCAGTTGTTTCCTGTAAGGTAAGAGTTAGATTGTTCTAATAACACTGCTGCACACGAAAAGCCTGTACTATGAAGTGAGTGTTCCTTGGAAAACTGATAGCTGTGGGTTCTCACTACAGGCTGCTGTACTTTATAATGGTACTTTATGATGTTCTCTTGCCATGCTGCCTCTTCCTTTATAGGTACTTCAGGAATGAAAACTTTACTTCTTTTCTTCCAAGTCAGGGTTTCTCTGTGTAGCCTTAGCTACCTTGGACTTGGCTTTGTAGACCAGGCTGGCCTCGAACTCAAAGAGATCTGCCTGCCTTTGCCTCCCGAGTGCCATGATTAAAGGTGTGTGGCATCATGCCTGGCTGAAACTTTACTTTTCAAACCAGCTTTTACTTTTATTTATCTGTTATTGTGTCTGCGGGCACACGCATGTGTGTGTGTGCGGAGGTCAGAGGATACTTTTTGGAGTCAGTTCTTAACTGCCACCCATCTCACCAGCCCATCTCCTTATTTTCAAAGAAAACTTCTTATGTTTATGGTTAAAAAACTCATTCAGACCATAACAGATCAATGTTGTTATTAAATTATCAGTAGGGCCTAATAATGTTTATTATCAGGCCTATACATATTATTATGACAGCGTTTTCTAACCCACTAGCAATCAATCAAGACACAAACACTTACTATATTTTAAAATAGCCTTAGTTAACCTGGGGCAGGACAGATATCAATCCTGTAAACTACTCTCCATCGTGGGGCAGGTATCCCATACCTGCCCCAATCTCAAGCCATCTGTTTCTAATATCTATCAAGCTACCTTCCATCCATGATCCCAAATACTTGCTAATTATCATCATCTGGGCCAAGTCTCAGTCCACGCCGACCATGTCCTTCTCTTCCATCTAACCCATGATGGGACAACCTTCTCTGTCTCCCCAAGCCCAGGAACCTTAGCCACACCTATCTCCTTTTGCCCTGCCCAGGTGATGGCCTTTTATTGGTCAAAAGTTGGGTCACAGAGACAGCGAGCAGTAATTAGCATCAAAATACACCAGGGCAGCCTCCAACAGATCAAAGTTTGCCTGAAAATTTACAGGAAAAATTTTCCTCCAAGAGTATGTAGAGCTGAGTTCAAGACCAGCCTGGACTACATAATAGGACCCTTTCCCTCGGGGGGGGGGGGGGGGGATGTATTAAAATTTTAATATAAGGCCTATATTTGAATTAAACTGGACAGACAAGTATTTTCTGAGATGGTAAATTTGGGGACACTGATGTAGTTTCATGAAAAACTTGGGCCTTTTGTTGTGCATCTTGGGTACTGCTGAGGCAGCTGGAGCATCAATCCTGGTTGGCTTCCTAGCTCTGACTTGTTTGTGGAAGGCACTGTGGTAATTTGTGAGAAAATCAGAAACCAAGTTAACAGTTTGTTGTAGGTGAAACTGTCCCCTTAGCAGCCAGCAGCTGTTCTAGTCTTCAGTCTAGCCCAGTTGGATGAGGTAAGACTGTGCCTTTCAGGAGCCCCTCCTTGTAACTGCACAGCGCTCTTCGCACCTGCTCAGCGTGTCCTGTTCCTTTGCCTCTATCCTGCAAGTGCAGTGGGAAGCCAGAGGTGGAAGTAACTGTAACGTCCTAAGCCTCAGCAGTGTCATATCGAACAGCCATTGATTTTTAGTTTAGTGTGAAATAAAATAGGATTAAAAACCACACAAAGTTACCAGGCGTAGTGGCACACGCCTTTAATCCCAGCACTCAGGGAGGCAGAGGCAGGCAAATCGATGTGAGTTTGTGGTCAGCCTGGTCTACAAAGCAAGTCCAAGGCAACCAGGGCTACACAGAAAAACCCTGTCTCAAAAAACAAAAAACAGGAAGAAGAAAAAAGTGCACAAAGTTAAATTAGCAAATCATGGTCAATGGACATTTATGTTGAAAAAAAGGTAAACTCTAGTTCTAGGGAAAGTTAACAATTTTGGGAGCTACAACAGTGGAATTATGGAGTTCAACTAAAAAAGGGACCAATAAGGCCTCAGTGCTGTATACATAAACTATATGCCAAAGACCAGTCCTGTCAGATTGTTGCTTGACATTAAGAACTAGAGGTGTGTGAAAGCAGGTAATGGGGAGGGGATGCTCACATACAAAGCAGGAGTCACTGACCTTCACAGTAAGCATGCCTGTTTCTCATAGCCGGTGACAGGTGAGAACTGGAGCTACAGAGCGGTATTGCTCAAGTGGAAAGTGCGTGGGTCTTAGGATCAGACAGCCGAGGTTTTCTATAACATCTGTAGGTTTCTGCTAAAGAGGCTACAGGTTTTAAAGCAACTTGTTTCATTTTCTGAGTATATTTTCTCACTGATAAACATCACTAGAAGAATCATGTATTGTGATTGATATATATTTTAAATACATAATTTATTTTCCTGCCAGTCATAAGTGGCAGGTTTAGGCTTAAGATCCGCATGCCTGGTGTTTTTTAAGGGCATTTGCTTTTTAGATGGGACCCCAGAATTACCGTTGCCATACTTATTTACACGTGACCAAGGCCCTGCAGGTCACCCAACGCTCAAGATCTATGAATTAAGACATGGAAGTCTACTGTCCTGAAAGAATTTTAACATTCAGTTTAACATAACCAGTCTTTTATAAGAATATGCTCATAGAGACATTTAGTCTGGAAAAGTTTGACTTTGAACCTGTAGATAAAAACTAAGTGATAATTTTCATGCATGAACTCTTGCCCAATACGATAGAAAAGTATAAATGTGAAGTCCCATACAGGTTATTATGATGGTATATTTTATAAATGATTTATAAATGACATATGGGACAGTATATAAGTAGGCACAGTAGTTGCCTAAATCTTTTGTGTAGTAAATTTGCAAGTGGATAGGAACTGACTCTGGGGGCAGAGCTGTGAGTTAATGATGACACTGCACATGAGTAGCTCTCATGCAAACTGGCAGCTCTCCTTTAAGTTGTATCGGCTTAGTTAAGTTGTAAAAGAAAAACTTGTAAAGAAGGCTGCTTTCAGCAGGGCAGTTTTGGCCAGAAAATTTTAAATGCTGGTGCTTATTGACAGAACTGGCAGCGTGGCACGGAAGCCTTCACCTTAATAAACCAGAGTGTGTTCATGCTGAGACATCAGTGCTCCACTCCTGTATGGAGAGATACAAAACACAGAAGCCACAGTACGTGACAATTTTTTTAACCTCAAAATATTTCAAAGTGGTTGAAGCTGTATCACAGAAAGACCAAACTAGTTATATTGAGACCTACTCTGGAGAACAAAGTGAAATGGAAGATGTAGTAAAACATTTAGAATCCTGAAAGAAATGGATCAGATGTTGTAGAACCCTCGATTTTAGAATGCTGCATGAAGCTGACAAAAGAGAAGAAAGACAGCACAGACTAAAGGCATTGCCCTGTTACATGATATCCTAAGAGTCTGTAAAAAATAAAACAAAGAAAAGCAAAAACCTCTTTGTTACATGAATTGGGATCTGTTACAACCTCTGAGGTAAGGGAAGAAACTCAAATTTTCTTTTCTGTTCACAGTGCAATGACTTATTCTGGAGTCCATGTGTTGAAGTGCTTTATAGCAGACATAACAGGAAGTCTTAAGTAAATGCAGACACAACTTCAAGGTTCTTCACGTCAGCTGGAGTTAAACACCCAGGAAGAATTCCAGTATTGTTTTAAATATTGGGTATTTCAACTTGAATGAACTTCAGCTTTAAAATCTGCATTATCCTGAAGCAAGAGTGAATTTGTTTGGGGGTGAGCCTTATAAATAATTACATCTTATGTTCATTAGGACAGATGTTAAGTGGCCTTTCTATTTTAACAAACTGACAAGTCCAAAAGCATATAGAAATCTATGAAGTGAGACCCTGTTACTACTATATAGAGGTTTGAAAATTGGGTTTTCCACTGCCCTTTGCCTCAGCACAGGAGTGATATAATCAGAATCCACGATTCAGGTTCCACTTGTCGTGTCTCTTATCACATGGTCCTTGGAAAAGTCACTTGATGTTTCCTCACCTCCATGGTGAGCTATGAAGGCTAACAAGTTATATAGTTGACAGCTGCTTGTTTACAAACCCAAATCAACCACACAATACAGCAAAACTCATGGACTTTTATCACAGAAGACTTCTCACCTTGAAAGAAGTAGCAAATATAAACAGGAACTAGGTTTAGTTTAAAAAATGAATTCACAAGTCAGTGCGATGGTGTAGAATCATTGTACTAGAGATTCAGAACAGAAAGACTGGCTTTGACCTGCTGCTCACTGGAGCAAACTTTATAAAGACATCATCTCTTAGTATCTTAGCATTTCAAAGTGAGACTGCTGTGAGAGGTTATAGCTGTGGTAAGGCTACACAACTTAATGGCTTTTAAGTCTTAAAAATTTTTTTCACAAAGCAAAACAAACTCAGAAGAATTACATTTGAAGGCATCCTTCTGCCAAAAGCAGGTCTGTCAAAGCTTCCCATGGCAATATACTTGTGATGTGATCAAGAAATATTGTGGTAGAGGTGCTGCAAGACATTTGACCCCATTGTGACCCCTGAGATTGTGAACTGTAAAAGCCTGTCTTTCGTTTGGCATGATTGAGCCATAGCACACAACTTTAATCCAAGAATTTTCTATTTAATATAAACATGTGAGTAAGGTGTGGTTCACCCAGCCCTAGCACACACCTTTAATCCCATAGCTTTCTGTACACAGGATTTAATAAAAATTAACCCTAGGTCAAGAGGCAGAGCAAGAAACCAGCTGACAGGGGATAGAGAGTAGGAGGGACTTTGAGTTGAGGGGTATCTAAGACAGCATAGAGGAGTTCTTAGGCTCATTAGCTTTTAGCTCAAGAGCTCTTCGGCTCTTCAGCTCCTTGGCCTTTGGCTTTTTGAGCTTTGGGCTAGCAAGCCTTTGGCCTTGGGTTTTTTGGCCTTTTCTTCCCAGGCTATCAGCTGAGCTAGTGAGTCTTTTGCATAAGGACATGAACTGAGTATGAAGGTCACCTGGGTGCTTTCTCTGCCTCTGAGCTAGCCGGTTTTCACCCCAGAATCTGGCTCCTGAGTCTTTACTGGTTAAAAAAAGAACATTTTGGATTTTTATTTAGAACATGTGGAAAGAAAACTTGTCAGGCCACCACAGACACTGGGGCTTGGCCCTGAGGGACTTTTTGAGCAACCTCAGGACATGGACCTCTAGGGCAAGGGAATGAGTGCAGAAGTAAAGCAAGGGCCTGGCATATATGAGGCACTAGCTTCCACTTCCAGTTGACCATGCCCGCATGCCCAGGGGTTCATACATATACACACACAATTATAAAAAGCCTAGAAGCCGTGGCTGGTCTCCAGAGCAGAAAGCAAGGTCCAGTCATACTCAACAGGATCTGAAAGGATTTTCATACTTTGCACTTGAAACACTGGTACACTGAATGCTCCTTTCGGTCCTTATTTGAGATGCAAGGAATTACAGAATTTGTTAACAAGTTAGGGCTGTTTGCAGACTTTAATAGTAACAAGTCCCAAGTCCAAGACTCCCAAATCAGAAATATTCAAATTTGTAACACTTGCGCCTCATGTGCTTGTGGTCAAAACGTTTCAGAGTAGAAAGTAGCTGTGTTCTAGTGGTAGTGTAAAGTCCAGCTTCACACCCCACCACTCCCATCCTCAGTCCTTGGAGGTAACAGTGTCCAGCTATGTCCAGGGTCTCGGGCTTGCAGGCTTCAAGCTGGCAGGCAGTTGGCAGAGGGCAAGGGTAAGACTCCCTGCATTTCCTCCTAAGCTCACCCCTCCTGCCCCTTTCTGGCCTGAAGAGTTGAGGGCCAAGTGGATTGCCCATGACCGCATTACCTTTCCTCACAGGCAGGACAGCTCATTTACAAGTCATGACTGTCATTTCTGGGAGCAGCTGTACAGGTATGTACGAATACGCAGCTGCCGGCATTGATACCAGGTTACAAGCTTATGATTGGCTAAGCTTATTCTTCTTTAGTACCTACCTGCTTCTTGGCTGCATTTCATATGAACAATAAAAAGGAAAATCCCAAAAGCCTTTCCTTATACCCCCTTAGGAGTCATGGTAACAAAGATTAAATAATGGTTTTAACCTCTTGAGTAATGGCAGATCTTTTGATAATTCATTTTAGTAATATAGCATTTAATAACATTGTTATTCAAAAGGAGGACCTGGCAGGTGAGGTGGGTCTGAAGTCCATGCCTGGGCTGCACAGGTGAGGGAGAGAACCAACTCCCCCAAGTTACACACCCGTGAAATGTAAAAGCTTTACAGAGGGACCAGGGCCAGTGAGGGGCAAGTGACTTGCTGTGGTGCATCTTTGCTAGTCTCCAGCTCTGTTTACCTTCAGACACAAGATTTTTCAAACTTATCCAGACTTTAACTCCCTAGTAGATCATAAAATCATCTAATTCTCAGAAACCTGCTTGTTGATTCAGTCAAGAAGGATGTGTTCCTCGCGGGCAGACTGACGGACTGGTCATCCGTACTTAACACCAAATACTCCTATCTGACTGATGAGCTTTCACACAGCTGCTGTGAGTGCTTGCTGAACTGCGTGCCCCTGCTGCACGCTGCACAGAAGCAGCTCCTGGCCAAGCAGTGCCTCCCGCTCTCAGCAGCTCCACCTGAAGCAGCTTGTTAACGGCTCGCAAGTTTCACATAAGCACATCTACACTCCCATCAAAGCAAAAATATCATCAATGTCATCTGCCTCCTTGGCAGTTTCTAGCACACTGTGTGCGTGTGTCTGTCTCTTTGTCCACAAACCAGTGCCATTTGCACTGCCCCCTGTAAGATTCGCATGGACCCCCATCTCCTTTGTTTTTAGGCCAGCCTTTGAAAGTCTTCTCAAGACCTGCTTCCCATTAGGACAGACATCTGACCTCTGAACTGTCCCACCTGAGCGTCTGCATTTCGCACTGGTGTCCTTAGAGCTCTGCAGAGTCCCTTCAGGGGCCTGCTGGGTTTCCTTTACAAGAGTTGACTGCAACTTTCTCTGCGGTTTCCTTTGTCTCGTTAAAACTTTATGCTTTGATCTTCTTTGTCTGGGAGGATGCTTTGAAGTGCTGATAATGGAGCCTCGAAGAAGGCAGTTGCAAAGAGATATTTTCATGCACTGTAGTTTCTTTGGCAAACTAAAGGACAAAAAAGAAAAATCTCAACATATTTTGATGCTAAAAAGGTCTCAAGCACTTTTGTCTCCACCAATCTCCAACAGAAAAGTATACCATTTCTTACAAGTCCTAGGCCTGTATGAATGTATAACTTCAAACACAAAACAAGGAAGTGGGAGTTTCAACCTGAGTGTTTTTCAGAGATTGATTCTGATTCAGAATGCAGCAGACGTGCCTCCATTTTGCCTTCAAAGTAACTCTCCTAACTGCCTAGCACGGTCACAGTGGTGTGACCTGGTTCACTTGAGAGCCATGGCCTTTCCCTCATGCTGATAATCTGCTCCTAGGGTAAACAAGAGTGGAAATAGTAAACAGCTCTGCAGCGTGTCATAACCCACTTCTGGCTAAGTTCCTGTTGTATCAGGAAATGAAGACAGGGAAGGAATAAGATGGAGAGGGGTCGTCTGGTGAAGGCAAACTGACAGCTGCGAGGTGCCCTAAGTGTGAGTTGTACTGCATCCCCTCAAGCCTGCAGTCACAACTCAGCTGATGTGGCTAGGCATGTGTCTCGCTTGCTACCTCATGGCTTATCACTTGGTAAACATTAACAAAGGTCTATGTGCCTTACTCAAGACCCTTTGTTCTTTTTTTTTTTTTATAAAGTCATTTGAGGAAGGCCTATGTAATAAGCAGTTCATGACCTATTTCGTAGCCACGACTATAAGCAGTACTTTTCACTGGGGTAAAAAGTGGGTGTGTCTCAGTTGAAACGAAAACAAGAATCAGAGGGCCTGAACTGTGTTCTAGATCTCCAGTTCCAATACCTTGATCAAAACCATCTCTTTATGTATATATCTTTTTATGTACCTTCCAGAGTACTGTACACATCAAATGTTTTACAAAATGTACTACAGGAATAAATGAATTAATGAAACAGCAATAGGGCACTATGGTCACTATATTTAGGGGCAGAGAGTTACACCTTAACTAATAAACCTGTTTGCCATCCCCTTGCTAACTGCTCATCATCATGACCACTTTCCTCACTGCTCTGAACTGTTGTCTTTGAGTATAAGAGCCACAACAACTTGAACGCATCAGTGTGTGGGAGTCTAAATGCTGTAAGCATCAGGCTTGACGCTGTCCCTGCAGCCTGTGTGGGCCTCCTCCTAGGCAGAGGCACTCACTTCCTCATGCAGCTGTGCTGATGGTGTCTATAGAAGAGTGCCCTCCCACACAACAGGAGCTCCTAAGGACTAACACTGCCCCATGCTGCTGGCCCCAGGCTTTGAACACCACGGGCAATCTCAGTGCTTTCTGAATTGAACAGTGGGAATGATGCAGTATAAATTAGTAAGTCCAGACACCTGTTAGCTCACTTTCCTCTGCCTGACACAACAGCCTGGATATCATCACCAGTACATGACACTGTACTCTGAGCAGGTCTTTAGCACCCGAGGGCTGCTAGATACCCGGTTTTAAAAGAAGTAACGCACATGCGTACACTTTAATGAAAAGGGAAAGGAATTTTTCTAATACGATTATTACCTATAGCCTTGAGCTTCCACATGTCTAAGCCTGTTACTCTTAAGAAGTTTGCTGCCCAGATAGGCAGCCTGAGCCTTAAGCCTTTTGTTCCGGGACCACACAATTGCCATTTGGATTTCTTCAGAAAGTTGGGTGAAAGTCTTGGTCACTCGGATTCTTTGCACAATATTGTTAGCCCAGTGAGTTCTTCTCGGTTTCTGAGAGGAAGGTTTGGTTGTCTTCAGTTTGGACCGAGAATATTTAAACTCACTGTTGGTTTCCTGAAGCGTAAAAAAATGAGAAAAATCAATTGGCAGTAGTGACTTGTAAATAAAGGACAAGAGTTTTGGATTCATTAAAAAGTTTAAAATAAATTCTTTTTAAAGAAAACTTTGAATACATTGACCTTCCCTTTCTATCCAAGTTAGGTCCCCTCCGCCTTTTAATTAGCTGTACACAGGAAACTCAAGATAAATATGTAACATGCATATATAACACACACACAATAAAACTGATTAAACAGTAATGAAAGCCTAATGATAAGGGGGAAATCATGTCTGTCATAATGACATTGCTGAGCTACCTTGTTTTCTTGTGACTTTCTTTTCCTGTAGCCTGAACTTAGCTCTTGTACACACTCGGCAACTGGCCTATGTCCCCGGCGCTTTTTCTCTTCTTCAGCTCTTTCTGCTTTATGAAAATTACAACGCCTCCCAGGTCTCAGGTCTCCTGTCTCCACTGAAAGCCCCTTTCTCTCTGAATGTGTGCTGGTGCACACCTGTAATCCCAGCACTCGGGAAACAGAGGCAGACGGGCCTCTCTGAGGTCAGCCTGCTGGTCTATCTACATGGTGAGTTCCAGGCCAGCCAGGGCTGCATAGTGAGACCCTGTCAAATAAATAAGTAAATAAATATTCTCCCACTCACCAGGAACCTAAAGAAATAATTAGGAAATTAGAGACTCTCTAGTATTGTTTTATATCAGCAATTTGCTCTAAAAACTAGCTGAGCATATGAATGCCAATTACCAACAATATGGGAGCAATTACTCTGGAATCAGGAGGATGCTCCCCAACCAGAAGCAGCCCAGCTCCCCCACAAACTGGCTCTGCAGAGGCGAGAGGGCCATGGACAGCAGTTTTGAAACCAGAACTGAAAGGTTCTCCCTGGGACCTACTGCAATGAGGAATCGCGTGGTCTGCATTCAACCCTGACGCCTACCACTTCACTATGCGTCCTGGATATTTTTTAAGACTCTATGCCCCAGTTCCCCCTTTCTGAGGCTTATGGGAGTTAATACGCATAAAGCATTTAAGACAGTGTTAGGTGCTTGAAGGATCTGCTATTATTTTTCTTCCTTTTGAACTCATGAATTAGGCAAGACAAAAAGGCAAGCTGCCATCTGTGTTAAAAGCTCAATACAGAACTATGTGTTCTTAGACATCATTAAGAGCTCTTAAATAAGATGGAAGAAAGAACTCATAAAGGAAACCAGTCAAAGGGTAGTAAGAGTCAAGCAGTTACCGGGTGGCGAGTGACACTGACGTTCTGACACTAATAAAAGATATCATGTTAAAGCTTGAGCCCCTGGAGAATGACTGGCGCCTCGTGACAGATCAGGAGGGAGACAGAAAGATGACTGTTACTAACAGCATCTGCCATCAGTTGAATGCCCACTATACTCCACCTAACACTTCACATGGACTCAAACTAGCCCACACTTGGGAGATGCATAAAGTGGAGGAGGGAGATACCAGCTAATACAAAGTGGGGCCACTACAAAGTCAGTGTTCCTGACTGCTCACCATGTGTACTATAGATGGGCCATGTAATTACTTTATAATTCCAGAGGAATGCCTATGAGAGCACTTCTGAACACACTGCTCTAACTGGACTAACTAGGACCATTAAAAACACTGCCCAATTCATTCAGCAGTACACACTGAGAACTAAGAGTGCAACCAAGCTTATTAGAGCAAGGTTGGCCTCCCTTCTTAGTGAGGGGCTTCCTCTAAACTTGGAGGAAGTGAAAAGCTGTGAGGTTAAGCCAGACACACCTGAGTAGCTTTGTTTCGCAGCCTCATGCAGAAAGCCCGCACATCAAATCCTGATGGGTTTTCTGTGGAGTTAAAAAAAAAAAAAGAAAAAAGAAAGAAAAACTCTATTACTTTCAACCTTCCAGCAAATTCTAACTGCATGATATTTCCTGCTAAGTCCCTATAAAAGAAAGGAAGAGAAAAGAGCAAAGGAATGCAAAGCTTTGAAAATGGGTAATCTTCATACGTCCTTAAATATAATCAATATGGCTTAAGAAGTGGGATTCTGAATTTCTTTCTACACAATGCATGACTCTATCATGCTTTCAAAGGCTTATGTTATAAGTACGTATTTAAAGCTGGGTGGGGGGTGCGCGCCTTTAATCCCAGCACTCAGGAGAAAGAGGCAGGTGGATCTCTATCTATAGAACAAACCCAGCCTGGTCTACAGAATGAGTTCCAGGACAGCCAAGGCTACAGAGAAACCCTGTCTCGAAGACAAAAACAACAACAATAAAGTAAGTATGTATTTAAGAAAGAAAAAATAAAAATAAATAAAATTTAAAAGAAACAAGAAAAGTATATGCTTTTCCAAACAACTCACCTTTTTGGGCCTTTTTACTCATTTTTACTGGCTGTCCCAGGTCCACGCTACTCTGAAGACAACTTCTCTTTAGTTCAGATGTTTTAGAAATTCTATTTAATGTGTCTTCATTGATCTTTGGTAGTTGTTCTTCCTTTAAAAACAGTTTGTTTAGCAACTTAGTTACTCTTTTAGTAGCAAAAGCTGCAGGCGCTTTTCCTTTCAAGACTTCAAGGTAAGGAGGACCTAGAAAGTCAGTGACATCGGAGGGAAAGGCAAAGTCTTTGAAGTAAGGCATGGGCTGAATCCTGGAGATCTCCTGGAGCAGCCCAAACAGTGGCTCATATAAGGAGACCAGCCTCCTTAAAAGTCCTTTATGAAGAACCCTAGGAAGAAACAGATGCTCACAAATTAGTTAGTAATATAATCTGCAGAAGTAATATAGTCTGCAGGTATATAATACACAGATTTAAAACTGAAACTAAACAGCTAGCAGCCTCTGCCACTATAAATTAAAACAAACCACAATGCCTATTTGTGTGTTTGCAAGTTGCTAGATTAATCCACCCCAAACACAAAAATCCAAGTATGAAAGGCTACTCAAGAACAAGGAACTTCCTAAAGAGATGTGTCAAAGATGTGCACATAAAATCCTATGGGTATTTTATCTAGATGAGATTTTAGGTATATTTCAAGTTCTTCACATTTTTATGATGTTAGATTTCTAAGTATAAGCCACTGTTTTAATCTACAAAATATAAAGCGCTTTTCATTTTAGAGTGGGATATGACTTTCTCATGTACTCTGGTGCCTCACATTTGACTATGTCCCCTGGATGGGGAGACCTGGTGGCACTCAGAGGAATGACAGCAGGTCACCGAGAAGAGACGATACCCTATGAGCATATACAGGGGGAGGTAATCCCTCTCAGGAACAGTCATAGGGGAGGGGAATAAGGGGAAAATGGGAGGGAGGGAAGAATGGGAGGATACAAGCGATGGGATAACCATTGAGATGTAACAAGAATAAATTAATAAAATTAAAAATAAAAAATAAAAAAAAAGAAAAAGAAAAAGAAAATAGCAAAAGTTAAAACATTTAAAAATATTATTAGCAAGCTCAGCTTGGTAGTATACACCTAGAATCCTAGCACTTGGAAGGCTAAGATAAGAGAATAAGGGATTCAGAGCTAACCTGGACTACAGTGAGATCCTGCCCTATATTTTTTAAATAAAGTAATACTCTTAATTCAAATGCTATTACTTCTGATTAAGAATGAGCAGAATAAACTGCTGCAAACATTTTTATAAAGGAAGGCTACTGACTTTTTTTGAGTTAATTGTGTATCCAGGCAATTTGCTGAAGGTGTTTATCAGCTGTTGGAGTTCTCTGGTGGAATTTTGGGGGTCACTTATGTACACTATCATATCATCTGCAAATAGGGATAATTTGACTTCTTCCTTTCCCATTTGGATCCCCTTGATCTCCTTTTGTTGTCTTATTGCTCTGGCTAGAACTTCAAGTACTATATTGAAGAGCTATGGAGAGAGTGGGCAGCCTTGCCTTGTTCCCGATTTTAGAGGAATTTCCTTGAGTATCTCACCATTTACTTTGATTTTGGCTATTGGCTTGCTGTATATAGCCTTTACTATGTTGAGGAAAGTGCCTTGTATCCCCAATCTCTCTAAAACTTTAAACATGAATGGGTGTTGGATTTTATCAAATGCTTTCTCTGCATCTAAAGAGATGATCATGTGGTTTTTTATTTTCAGTTTGTTTATATGATGGATTACATTGATGGATTTCTGTATATTAAACCATTCCTACATGCCTGGAATGAAGCCTACCTGGTCATGGTGAATGATATCTTTGATGTGTTCTTGTATTCTTTTTGCGAGTATTTTATTGAGATTTTTGCATCAATGTTCATAAGAGAAATTGGTCTGAAATTTTCTTTTTTTGTTGGGTCTTTGTGAGATTTAGGTATCAATGTGACTATGGCCTCATAGAATGAATTTTGTAATGTTCCATCCATTTCTATCTTTTGCTGTAGCTTGAAGAGTATCGGTATTAGCACATCCTTGAAGGTCTGGTAGAACTGTGCACTAAAACCATCTGGCCCTGGGCTTTTTGTGGTTGGGAGACTATCAATGATTGCTTCTATTTCTATAGGGGACATGGGACAGAGGGGAGGACATCCTATTGGGACTCTAGGTGAGAGAAACATGGAAGAATGAGGAAATAGAAGGATCCAGAGGGTCCTAGAAACCTACAAAAAGAACAATATGACAGGCAGATCTGGGACCCTGGGGTCCTGCTCAAACTATGGCACCAGCCAAGGACAATACGTGCAATAAACTTCAAACCCCTACTGAGATCTAGCCAATGCATAAGACATTCTCCACAGTTGAGTGGAGAGTGGGATCTGACTTTCTCACGTACTCTGGTGCCCCATATTTGACCATGTCCCCTGGATGGGGAGGCCTGGTGGCATTCAGAGGAAGGATAGCAGGCTACCAAGAAGAGACTTGATACCCTATGAGCATATACAGGGGGAGGAGGTACCCCTCAGTCACAGTCATAGTGGAAGGGAGTAGGGGGAAAGCGGGAGGGAGGGAGGAATGGGAGGACACAAGGGATAACAACTGAGATGTAATATGAATAAATTAATACAATATATATATATTTTAAAAACTGCTGCAAACAGATGCAGAGACTCACAACCAAACATTAGGCAGAGCTTGGGGTATCCTGCAGTAGAGGGAGGGAGAAAGGATTGTAGGAGCCAGAGGGGTCAAGGACATCACACAAGAATACACACAGAATCAACTACTCTGGGCTTATAGAGGTTCACAGAGACTGAACCGCCATCCAAGGAGCACACATGGACTGACCTAGGCCCTCTGCACACGTTACAGTTGTGTAGCTTGGTCTTCTTGTGGGCCTCCCAACAGTGAAATCCGGGGCTGTCTCTGACTCTGTTGCCTTCTTCTGGGTCCCTTTCCTCCTACTGGCTTGCCTCACCCAGCCTTAACAGGAGAGGAGGTGCATAGTCATACTGCAATTTGATATGCCCTAGCTGGCTGATAGACACAGGAGGCCTGCCCTTTTCTGAAGAGAAACAGAGGAATGGATAAGAGGGAGGAGACTGAGAGGAAAGGAGAGAGGGGAAACTGCAGTGGAGATGTAAAAAAAATAATAAATTATTTTTAAAAAAGAAGCAGAGTAAAAAGATGACTGCAAATACAAATGAGCTATCTAGGCTAAGACATTAAGACAAGGTTTATGTTTGAAGGTATGAAGAAATCTGGGTTTGCTTTTGTTGTTTTCTCAGTTTCGCTACATTCAAATCACAGCTAATGATCAATTCTGCATCTAATAACAACCAAATACGCCTCAGGTGAGAAAAAAGTCTAGCGCATATAAGGAAAGCCAAATTGTATTTCTAATTGCTATTAAAATTAGAAACCAGTTGTCAGGGGGGGAAAAAAAGATATGGCCAGTCTAGGAATAGCAGCTTTTTCAAAAGCCTATACAATATTCCTTCTGCCACCATAATTACAATTATAATTACTATCATTATTACTATTATTATAGTTCCTAGGTCCTAGGAATTCGCTGAGCTCCTCCGTGTCAAGCTGGCCGTGCAGTTTCACCTCTGACATAGCCGCCAGCACTCGGCCTACAATCTGCAAATCAACTATCACGAGAAGGAAGGGAAGCCTGCACCTTCAGATCCCAGGGCCACCAGGGTGAAATGAAACTGTGTGGACACGAATAAGAAACCTGTGTCAAGTAAAGGGGAAACACAAATGTAGAAATGCGAACATACCATAACCTGCTCGCCAGCCCAATCATCACAAGGTTCAAAATGATGAATTCTTGCAGCCGTAAGTGCTTCACAGTCAACCTGAAGAATCAGTTTAAGGTGAAAAAACAAAACAAAGGAATTTGAGACTTGTAAGTTACACTTATGAAAGAAATAAATTGGAAGTGAAGAAGACCTTGAAGGTACTAAAGACTTATCATGGCAATACAGTCACGTTACACTGAAGCCAGAAATGCCCATTCTACTAGCACTGTTATCATTACAGCCAGTGTCTGAGAGTACAGATGGCTAAGGGTTAAGCTCTTAGAATACATGCTAGGTAGAGACATGGAGCCCCTGGCACCAGCCGCACCAGCCAGGGCTGGAAGAGGAGCCAAAAGTCCAGGCGTTAGGAATTCCCCCAGGTTACACCTTATCGAGCACAGCTTTCCAACCAAAGCTGTGTAACCAAACAGCCTCCACTCAGAAAGGCGTTCCTGTAGTCAAGGATACAGGAATGCCTTGCAGCAGCAGTCCAACAAGCGCAGTAACAACTTGCAGCCTCCCAAAACCTTCATCAGCGCCACCTCCACCACCGGCTGGCTGGGGACGACACGGTTTTCAGTAGCTCCAGGCAGAGTTTCACTTGACATAAACAGAAAAGGGCATGACTTTCATTTTTAAACACAGCATTTCTACAGCAGTATTCAAGTGAACGCTCACCCTGAGGTGGTTGTGCCCACTAGCACCCCACTGTTCTTTCACTGTAACCTACTCTGAGCCCAACCTCAGTGTCCCACCAGCCCCTCCCATCAGTCAACAGGCTCCCCTTATTAAAACACAGTGTGTACATCTTGGCATAAATGATTATATCTCGACAGCAAGCAGAGAAGACTAAAGGGTTCTCCCGACAAAGCAATGGGCCACCTACTTGGTAGACAACAACTGTGACAGGTCTTCAATTGAACCCTCCAAATTCATGTTTTTCACACGCTTTAAGCACTGTTCTACCTGAAGGAGGAAGTGCAGCTCAATTTAGTATGTGGATAATACAGCAGGGCACAGATATGACCAAGAACGTAAAGAAAGCAAACTTCCACAGCACGGAAATATGCCAGAGAAGACCTTCTCATTTAAGGCAAGAAAACTCAAATCCCAAAATAAAGCTACTGCTTATGACTATGGAATTTAACCAACCCAACAAATTTCTCAATTGAAGAAAATTACTAGGTGCCAAGTGTACTCGATGTTATAAATTGACCAAAATGAATATAGGTTTCAATATTATAATTTGCTGAGGGAACAGAGTTAGGGCAGTGGGCCTAGTAAAACAAGAAATCAAATTCTTAACTGTTTCAACGGTCCTTAAGCACCAGAAATGAAGAAAGTAGCTTAGTCAAGAACAACCATATTGAATACTACTATGTGCAAGGTATGCTGGAAGATAATATGGCACATGATGCATCCCAATTTCTAGTAATACAAACAGATATTGGGGGTTGGTCTGGTGCTATAGGTATTCAGATGCTAAATTCTGGGCCCCAAGATCTGGTTCCAGTCCAGATGAGTGCATTCTTACGTACAATAAACAATATTGGGTAAACCTTGCTCCCAATTATCTCTGTTAATTTAAAAAGGCTTGACAGTCTGTAATGGTGTCAGTTCCTGGGCCTGGGGTCTTAGGTAGGGACCACAAGGCCAAAAAAGAAGACGGAGCGATAGGATGTGACTTGATGAAGCAGATCCAGCCCAGACAGGATGAATACTGGCAAGTGTGTGGGCTGGGAAGTAATGGAGCAGTTTAGAAACTTAGTATGAATCATGCTTAAGCCTATTAAATCAATAGGGTTCTGTCTCAATTATCTGGGAGCTAGCCACCTTAGAAAAGCCCTCTCGAATTAATATATTTTCTATAATAGATAAGATATAAGTACTTAACTAAATGCTAAAATTGATATTCTTCACTTAAAATGGCAATCTCCCATTCTGTTTTTCCTTTAGCACTTCTTACCAGCTGGCATACGAGTTAGTGACTGACCAGATGACTTACTGCCCTTTCCTCCAAACTATTCTGTAAACTCCCCATGGACAATATAACTTGTCCATTTTGTTCACCACTGTAATCCAGTTCTTAGAACAGGCATTAGCAGGTTCTCCTGAGGGGAAAAGCCATGTGGTACACAAAAGGCTGTTATGACTTCTGTCAGGAATATCCACCAAGAGCACTCCCTGGACTGCACCCACATGTCTAAGATGTAAAGCTCCTGATGGGAACTGGTACTGGTAAGTGCTATTACATATATATATATATATATATATATATATATATATATATATATATATA
>OU015745.1:97417492-97428900 GCA_907169655.1 Acomys percivali | reverse complement strand
ATATATATATATATATATATATATATATATATATATATATATATATACACACACATACATACATATATCTCAAATTACTAAAAACCAAATCAAGAGTTATGGACTCTACTTCAGCACAGTTCAGTCCTTAAATTCACTGGGGCTGGCTCTTATCTTTTTTTATTTTATTTTTTTAATTCTAAGTCTGGACACCATCTTTTAAGATAGGTATTAACAGTCCAAGACAGTAATACACTTAGAAAACAATGAAATATTGTTTGGGGGAGGGGAAGGAGGAAGAAAGAAAACAGCAGTTAAGACCATCAGCAAGGAAGTTAACAAGCACGTTTGTTCCTGGGTAGAAGACCTGAGTAAAAGCTGCCTTAGAGAAAAGAACTTAGGAGACCATTGTCCCCTCTGATGAGGAAACCTTTATCCCTCAGGCCTTAAGCACTGAGGTATAGCTAACCAGATATTGTGAGTCTGGATAGTGAGAAACTATGTCATTTTCACTGCTATATATCCGACAGTGTCGACAAAGAACTTTGTAAAAGATAAATACTGGAGATGGCTCTGTCCCGTGGTGGGTAGCACACTGGGCTTTGAAAGAGAGCTTGCAGAAAGTGAGTGCGTGAACAGTGTACACAGACCCAGCCGCAGCAGCTCTCTGCCAGGTTGTAGTCTTGGAGCTGAAGGTCACAATATTTTCTTTTTCTTTCTTTCTTTCTTTTCCTATTTTGGTTATTCAAGACATAGTTCTCTGTGTAGCCTTGGCTGTCCTAGATTCGCTTTGTAGACCAGGCTGGCCTCGAACTCACAGTGATCTACCTGCCTCTGCCTCCCAAGTGCTGGGATTACAGGTGTGCGCCACCACGCCCAGCTCTCACATTATTCTTCAGCTCTAAAAATTACATGAAACCACCCTACACCACAGCGTACCATGAACCCACTCACACCAGCACACTGCTGATCAGATTATGACTCCAAAGAAGTAAACCACAACACTAAACCACAACTGTTCTCTTTTTTTAAGACTTTAGGGTTTAAATTAATTTACTTTTTAGTTAGGGAAAGGCACTGTTATAGACTGTACATAATGAAATTTAGACTGGAAAAAACCAAAATACACCTTTTTATTTGCTTGTTTTGTTGTTTTATTTGAGACACAGTCTCTAAATAGTCCTAGCTGTCTTGAAACTCACTGCATAGACCAGGCTAGCTTCAACACTCAGAGACCTACCTGCCTGTCTCCAAGTGCTCAGATTAAAGGCATGAACCACCAGGCCTAACTTTGAAATATACTTCTTGAGTATAAATTAGTTTTTTAAATGATTTTGGAAAAATAAAAGACCAAAAAAGCTAACACATATAACTAACTCTTAGAGACTTAAGAAACAAAACAATGTATGAACTTTCCATAATTAACAAAATACTAAGTGGCAGCTGTAGAGGAATTTTAATTCAGAACATGGCTGCTCTGGCAAGAAAGCACATCCAAAGAGCTTCTAGGTCTGTGTGATACAACTAGAATACAGACACGCCTTTAATCCCAGGAGATAAGAGGTAAGCAGATCTCTGAGTTCAAGGCCAGCCTGGTATAGAGCAAGTTTAGGTCCAGGTGTGGTGACATACACCTTTAATCCCAGCACTCAGGAGAAAGCTGAGTTGAGCAAGCCAGCCAGAGCTCAAAAAGAACGGAAAGGGTGAGCTTATTCAGCAGTAAGTCTCAGAGGCTGAAAGCATGCTAGGCCTAGATTAGATTGTATGGAGGCTAGAAGCTTCTAGGACTAGGCCTAGGTTAGCAGACAGAGGCAGTAAGCCTCCAAGATGTCAATTACTTCAGGTGAATAAAAGATACTTTAACAGGTAGTGTGGTCCTCACATCCCTCAGTGCCCAGCAACGAGTGGACCACAGAGCTTCCCCTCACCTGTCTGAAGGCCAAATGGGGCTTGTGGTGGCCCAGTCTGTTATGATTGCTGTAGAGAACTGAGCATAACACATCAACTTCTGCATCTAAGGTCTGGCTCTTGAGCGACTGTGTGACAAGATGGCATCCTTTAAGGACAGCTGCAATGCAGGCATCTAAAGCAGAAACAATTAAAACAAGACTCAGTATGCAGTTCTACATTTACTGTATCATTAGAAAAACCTGCTGAAAGAAACAGTCTGCCTTATTTGTTTTAAAGAAATCAGCCTCAACTATGAAAATATAATGAAGGATTCTAAGTAAGAAGTTGGAAAATGGTGGCAGGTGATCAATAAGAGAACATCTTACTGTGTTAAAAATGAATGCGTGTAAGTCTTTACATCACTTTATGTACAGTCTATAACAGTGCATTTCCCTAATTCAAAAGTAAATTAATTTAAACCCTAAAGTCTTAAAAAAGAGAACAGTTGTGGTTTAGTGTTGTGGTTTACTTCTTTGGAGTCATAATCTGATCAGCAGTGTGCTGGTGTGAGTGGGTTCATGGTGCGCTGTGGTGTAGGGTGGTTTCATGTAATTTTTAGAGCTGAAGAATAATGTGAGAGCTGGGCAAAGGGACTGTATTTTCATAAGAATATATGTAATACATGTGCACACTTGTTTATGTGGAAGGATTCATGGAACCGTTCCCATGGATATCAGTGGGAAACTATATTCAGGAAAGAGAAGCTGCCAGGCCACTGGAAGTCGTATAATGTAACTGAAAGGGTGTAACGATGTTTCAAGACTAATCGGAACACGCTAGCTGTGAAGCTGGTGTAACGCGCCACCTGGTGGCTCAAAAGGAAAACACAAACTCTCTAAGTGAAAGAATGTTCTGTCCCTGGAGAATTTAAATCATGGGTGATGAGGAGTTGGTGGATTTCCCATATTATTCTGTTTTTAAATTTGTGACTACAGAAGAATTAGAAGGAACTGCATAGGAAAATCAAATGCGACGGTGGGTAAGATGACTAGATAGGTTCTATTTAACAACTATTATCAATGTCTCTATTTAATGACAACTACCACCATGTGACTGTCATACCAGGCAGTGTTACAAATGTTTTGTGGTATCAACTCTTTTATTATCTCAAAAGAGCCAAGAAGCTGGTACTATTTTTATTCCTGTTTTTTCTGTGGGCTAATACTTCAGTTTTAGAAATAACAAAATTTCTTAGCTGACAGTCATAGGTCATACACTTCCAAAAAGAAGTGTATTCTGGTAACTGTTTCTCCTTGTCTGAATGTTCTTTTGTGGTTAAACATCCTTCAGGCTGTAGGCAGCCTGTTCTCACGGTATTAAAAACTTATGGCACCCAGGTATTACCTCACAATTCAAAAGACCTCCACTTGATTATAATATTTGCGTTATGTTTTAATTATTGCGTTTCTTTACTGGGTGGGAGGGGCGTACCACAGCACGGTCCGGTGGAGTCCCGAGAACATATTATTTTCCAAAGTTGGGTCTAGCCTTCCACCGTGTGAATCCCGGGAATCAACCTCTTGATCTTTCATTCGGCTTGGCCTCAAGCATGGAACCATCTTTTCATCCCGCCCACCCAATAGGCTTTTCTAAAAGACATCCTGCCCATGATCTGGGAGCGGGTAAATCAAATCACCTGATCCCGTGGATATGCATGCGCCCCTCCACATCACACATTAATATAAACTAAATTAAAACTCACAACAGAGAGCCCACTGAGCTGCCATCTCCACATCTCGTTGAGAGTCTTTGTTTCTCTAAATGAACTGCTAAAACTGTCTCGGAACTGATTTCTTCCCCGCCGCTCCCCCTCCCGCCTAGAGAGGAACCCAGAGACTCCAGTAACTCCCTCGCCCGGTAAGGGCAAGACGAGCTCCATTTTAGAGACAAGCCCGAGGTCCGGGGCCGTGGTGCTGGGTACTTGGATGATCGCACGGGATCCCAGGCAGCGTTTGGGGGTTACGAGCTGCACTTGAGCCTTGCTGTCATGTTCCAGCTATGGCACGCGGCAGCCCAGCGGCTTCACAGTCCGCCTCACGCCACACTCGCCAGTCAAGCCACACGACCCAGACCGGACCTTCCGCCCGGCGTGCCCCTTCCCGGCGTCCCCCGCGCTCAGGAAGTCCCACCCCGTCCCACGTGAGCCGACCTGCTGGCTCCCGGAGCCGCGCGGACTCCCCTCGCCCGCCTCACTCACCTAGGGTGGCGCTGGGCTCCTGCACCGTCAGGGTGCTGCGGCTGCCCGCCTGGGGGATCCTCACACGGTTCCACGGCTCCGCGCCTGGTCGCCCAGCAGCGGCCATCCTGAGCGGCGCGGGAGGGCCTGGGAAGGCCGAGCTGGGTTTAGCGGGAGAGGGAGGGAGGAAGTGAGGGGCGGGGCCGGGCCCTGGGGCGGGGTTTCGGTGGGCCAGAGCCTCTGGGGGAGGAGACATCGGTTTTCTTAAATTCCTTGCTGAGTAGTATTCTGAGACGCATACAAGTTTGGAACAACTTCGAAGCTGGGTAATTTACAAATGAGTCCGAGTGAGGCCCAGCCTTGTCAGCTCCGCCCCAGATATTTTAAAAAGAAGAACTCGGGTTATATCAACTGTGGAATCCTTCTCGTAGTTAGTAATGATTTATACTGAGTAGTCAAGGAAGACTATATGCCTTGCATAACAGACCAACTTTGATAATAACAACAACAAAATCCAGACGTCGTCTTGACAACCCGTTACCACCGTCATTGTCTCAGACAAAATAGTACTTTAAAGCTGCTAAAAAAGAGTCAGGGACCAATGGCTGCTACAGTAAAGAGAAACATTGTTAATTAAAAGGGCGCAGTCTCCCCTTTTGTAGTTATTCTCCCCCTAGTGGCCCTTAGTGGTATAACAACCACCTGGCAGAGCATGCATCCCGAAATTAGAAACATGGGATTAGAGGAGAAAGGCCTTAATAAAGTATGTGCCTCTGAATATACTGGCTCATGAGAACCTCTCTGTCTCTTCTCTCTCTGTCTTTGGTGTGGTTTTCTTAGCCCTAAAACTTTTTTTCTCAACACGATAACAATTTCTGTTTTTAAATAGAAAATACAAAGTCATAGACGTGGTTCCAGGAAACAACCACTAAACAACCATTAAGTAGTTGGTAGGATCACATCTTTAGTTTTGAACACAATGGCAATCTTTTTAATAAGGCAGTGGTGTGTGGAGGAGCGAGATGGATGACAACCTATTAGCGCATTATTTTGTCTATGTTATAGGGGCCAAGAAACTGGTTTTAGCACCAGATGGAGATAGTGCATCTTCATTTCCAAACTTAAGTTGAACAAGATAGAACTTTTGATGAACAGTGAGCCAGGACAATGCTGCCCACTGTCATGTACAGTAACAAAAAATTGAGGGTGTATAAACTTCATTGGTGTCTAGTACTTGCTAACCCCCAAATACGGCACCGTGGTAGTTGAGAAACCAGTGGAAGCAAGAAGTCCAGTTTCTCTTGGACCTTACTCTTCACACAGTCTCTCCCATCGGATTACCCAGACTCTTTTCCATGGTCGCTGAAATTCCTTCTCAGCAAAAGATGCTGCTGCGAATAAATCCTCTTGCATCTCAGACGTGGATGGAACTTCCATCATACTCTATTGGGCAAAACAAGTCACATGGGCAGTTTCCAGGAGCAAGGAAATAGATTCCATCTCTTGTTGGAGAAAGAATTAAAGATAGATCATTAAGCAGCAATCCATTCACTGGAGGCCATTTTTAACAAATTACTATAGCCTGATAAGAGATATTTCATATCAGACATTAACCTGGGGCCCATGTGCACTTCAGGATAACTATGAATGTGGCCCAACACAAAACTGTAAACTTGCTTAAAACACTGTGAAGTATTTTAGTGAATTTTATCTTTTATTGTGTTTACTTAAGCTTAGCTTGATTGTGTGGTTTTCAAGTGTGAACCTTGTAGGCGACATCTTTGTCTCAGAAGAAGAAGATGAAAGAGAAGTCTGGGATGTAGGTCTGAGGCAGGAGTTCCCAAAGGCCCTGATCATGTGGTTTTCCCAGGATCCTAAGGAAGATAGTGATGCGATATTAGGGTGATATAGAAGAAGACAGGGAAGAGGTGATTATTTCTTTCACTTTATCATAGAAGTTCCTCTCCGGTTCAAGTCATCTGTCATCCCAGGACCCTTCCTATCCACTTCAGTCTCAAACACTGACAGGTCATAGCACAAATGGCTCTGAAGTTGTTAACTCAGACATCTCCCTTTCTGACAATGCCCCTCTACTTTTCAAGTGTTCTTCTCAAGGTATCCCTTACAAACCTGACCCATGCTCTCTCATTCCTGGGTACAAAAGTGTGCTGCCCTCTCTGGTCTGTCTTGGAATTAACGTGGCCAAAACACAAGTCATTTCAAGTCAAGAGTTTTAAACAAATGGCTGTAGGCAACTGTAGAAATGACACTAAAAGTGCATACTGAGCTTGCAGAGGACCTGAGTTCTCTGCACCCATATTAGAGTCACAACTCAAGCCTCAGAGCTGCACTCCAGGCAGTTGTGGGGGTGGGGAGATCTTTCTCTGTATAGCCCTGCTGTCCTGGAACTCAGTTTGTAGACAGGCTGGCCTTGAAGGTCCACCTTCCCATACCTTCTGAATGCTGGGATTAAAGGTGTGGACACTGGGTTTAAAAATCTTAAATCGTATCAAGTCTGAATCACGATTCTACATCTTTTTTTCTATATCTTCTTAGTACTATTGTTTCTAGTGTCTTTCTTTTGGTGGTGAGAGAAGCATTATATTTGGGAAAAGGCTAATAAATACATGAGGAAAGAATAAAAAGCTAAAGTTGCACTTTTGGGGGCTGTAGAGATGGCTCAGTGGCTAAGAGTGTGTGCTGTTCTTGCAGAGACCTCATGTTCAGTTCCCAGCGTCTCACGACTGCCTGTAACTCTAGGTCCAGGGCTTCTGGACACTGGACATGTGTGCACACACTTGAGCTCACGTGTGCACTCATACTCACACAATTAAAAATTTTTTTTTTGTTTTTTCTAGACAAGGTCTTACTATGTAATTCTGTCTGTCCTGGAACTCACTATATAGTCAGGCTGGCTTTGAACTCACTGAAATCCACCCGCCTCTGCGTCCTAAGTGCTAGTTTAAAGGTGTGTGCCACTATGTTAGCTATTAAAATACATTTTTAAGTTTCACTTTTGGACATCCTGTAGGTGCTGATACTGGATTTAATTTTTCAAAGTTAATTTCTAAGTCTGACATTCAATAAGCCCTTTAGGTCTGCATAATATTTTAATTTTATAAAACTTGTTAGTCACTTGATAGCCTGTAGTAGTGTAATCTATGTGTATTTTCAACATTACTGAACAGCAGCGAATTAGTAAAACTTATTTTTTAATCAAGAATTATTTTAGGGTGGGGGGAAGGTCTCGCAGAGCTGAGCAGCCAAGATGCGTGACTTCATCGAGGACCAGACCGCAGAATTCAAGGAGGCTTTGCAGCTGTTTGACCAAACAGCTGATGGCAAGATCCTATACAGCCAAGGTGGGGGACCTGATGAGGGCCCTGGGCCAGAACCCCACCAACACTGAGGTTCTCACGGTCCTGGGGAACCCCAAGAGTGAGGAGATGAATGTGAAGGTGCTGGACTGTGAGTACTTCCTGCCCATGCTGCAGATGGTGGCCAAGAACAAGGGCCAGGGAACTTACAAGGATCACGTCAAAGGCCTTCGCATGTTTGACTAGGAAGGGAACGGAGTGGGCATGGGTGCTGAAATCCGTCATGTCCTTATCACGCTGGATGAGAAGATGACGGAAGAGGAAGTAGTGATGCTGGTGGTGGGCCATGAGGACATTTCCACACCCCGAGCCCGTGCCTTGCCCAGTGTGGCCCCAGAGGCTCCCTGATCATAGGACCTGCCCTTCTGGGCTCTTTTGGATGAGGTCTGCCTTCACCAAATAAAATCTACCCTCTGCCCTAAAAAAATTTTTTTAAAGATTTTAGGTATAATGAATGTTTTGCCTATATGCATGTATATGTACTACAAACATGCCAGGTGCCCACAGAGGTCAGAAGAGAGCCCACCTGATGGGTGCTGAGAACGAAACCCAGGTCCTCTGCAAGAGCTGTTAAGAGCTCTTAACCACTGAGCCATACTTCCTGCCCATGTGGAACTAATTTTAATTTAGAAAGCAAGCAAGCAAACAAGCAAACAAAAACCAAACTGATGTTATCTGAGCTGTCCTTAATTCTCACATTTCAAAAGCTATCTCAACAGGAAAGGATTATTCATATGGCACGAGGGCGGGTTATAATTTATTTTCCTAAGAAACCTTTCTCCCTAGAGTGAAGTTTCCAAATTGCTGCCATGCACGAAGACTTTCCGACTTGATCCTGTCTAGTTTAGATCCTGATCTAAACCAGTTCAGATGCTCTTTGTCCTACCCCAAAGCGAAACCTGTCTCTGAACTCCCACTTCACTCTGACTCCTCCTCACGTTATTCTGCCCTGTCTGTCTTATTCCTAAGATGCCTCTGCCCAACTCCTGACGTATGTGCGTGCAAGGGATGATACCTCCCACCTTGCGGGTGTGTGGCTGCTTGGCAAATACCTGTTGAGTCCATAGCAGATTGACTCAGGAGCAAAAGCCTTCCAAACAGCTAGCCTGACATTCAGATTTTCATAATAAAAAAGATCGTTCTAGACGTGGTTGGAAAATGTTTGAAGGGCTAACCAACTGACCCAGTTTGTCGATGTCTCACACAGCAGCCTCCAAAATGTTTTCATCATAAAACTACTATTCCTGACATAGAAGTTAATTGACAATGCTTCTTGATGTATTTTTTGAGAATTTTGTCATTTTCAGACCTCCTTTAAAAAAAAAAACATTTCTTTTAAAGTGTAATTTGCATTCAATAGTGCTAAGGAGACAGCTTCTTGCTTGAGTGGAGGGACTCTTATATGTATGATATTAGCATGTTTTATTGAATTCCTGAAATGAATTTTGGTTTACAATTTCACCAAAAGTTTAGAGCTAAGGATGGAGCCTAGTGATAGGGTGGGTGCTTTCAAACATGCTCAAGTGTCTGGGATAAAGTCCAGCCCAGTCTGGGAGTTCAGGACCATTTCCTGTGTCAAACGAATTTCATCTTTTGAACTATTAGAAGACAATCTTATGAGACTCATAATTATCCCAAGACACATCAGATGATCGCTGAAGTAAGAGAAGTGAAGGCTGGAGTGGTGACTTAGCAGTTGAGTCTGTGCCTCTAAGAGTTTACAGAGGACCACGGTTCTGATCCCAGCACCTACCTGCAACTTAGCTCAGGAGGGTCAGATGCCCAGGCCTCTGCAGACACAAAGCACACACACGAGGGTGAACTGAATCCTTTAAGGGGGGCAGGGAGAGGGCCAGATAAGCAGAGAGAGTGAAAGAGAAAGAAAAGAAAGCAGTAAAAGAAATGAGATCTCTCCACCATGCTGAGACATTAGCATGGCCAACTGTCCAAACTCCATTAGTTTAATATAGCTTTCTTCTATAATGTTTAGATTCACATTTTAGAGTAACAGATTAGCTTTAAGGGCCATTATCTGCCCCCACCCTACCCCCTTTTTATGAAACACCTTAAATGTACTGAAGAAATCAGTCCTCAGCTCTGGCTTACTCAGTACCTGTCTTTTCCTCTAGAGGGCAGCATGAGGCCGTGACTAGATTACCATCTAAATGGGTGACTGTGGCCTCAGAAGCCATAAAGAGCAATTTAATAATTCTCACTTGAAGAACTGAGACAAAATAAGGACAAATCCACTTACCTCTGCCAGAGAAGATGCAGATGGTCCAAGGAGCATCCCACAGGCAGAGTAGATTTCAAGGCTTGGCCTGGAAGAGAAAGAAGTCTTGAGAGCAAAGGTCTAGTTTTGAATAGGAATGCCTTCATCTAAACGTATTCTCAGCAGCAGAAACACCTGATCTGGAAATCACTAGACTGTGTGTGTGTGTGTGTGTGTGTGTGTGTGTATTGGGGGGGGGGTGAATCAGATAATTGGATGTGTATTTTTCTCAACATTAAATCTAAATGCCAGGAAATTAGACCCAGGGAAAATGGAATCATTATTTCCTCTCTTTCACAGCCTTGAGGCAGAATTTCCAAGTCAAATTTCCAAGGTGCAAAGGCATTGGGTGGCTTGTTTTGCTTTCTTCTCCATTGCCAGTTTCCTCCTGAGAGCTGGGCGTGGATCAGTAAGAACCCTACACTGAGGCTGCCAGCAAGTCTGTGCCTGATTTGGCGGGCTTCTGAGAGGTCCCAGGACTTCAGTGGAATATAACATCCTGGAACCAAGGCAGGGACAAAGTCAAGCCACGTTTCCCATGTCTGATGCTGAAGCTGGGGGCCATCTTTTCTGCCCAAGAAGCTGTGACTATAATCTTTAAGGTGCTTGCTCTGAGAACTTGAGAGAGACATGTCCCTGTACTCTCATTTCCAAGAGACTACTATCTGTAAACACACACGCGCACATGCACACGCATGCACACACACACAGTTACACACCAGGAAACAGTTTTCAGTAGAGTCACACTCCTAAAAGCTTTCTCTATATGTCCATATTTATTGCTGATAACTCTTATAAAATCTATTATGGAAAAATTAGCTTAGCAAAATTTTTCCTTGGGAGTAATGGGAGAAAAAAAAAAAAACAGGATCAGGGCAGTAGGCACACATATTCAAATAATGGCAAGGCGTTATCATGTGATAAAGCCAACACAGGGAGCTACACCTAACTCAGGTCAGCTCCCAATA
Organism: Acomys percivali; assembly: GCA_907169655.1. Classification (NCBI taxonomy): domain Eukaryota; kingdom Metazoa; phylum Chordata; class Mammalia; order Rodentia; family Muridae; genus Acomys; species Acomys percivali. The sequence goes on along the minus strand of OU015745.1, from coordinate 97,418,178 downwards.
TTAAAAATAATAATAATAAATAATAAAATAAAATAAAAAATATTAAAATTAGCATTGAAAATCCCCTTCAGTCATGCAAGAACTGTGAGAACAGAAATGCTTTATTTCCTGTTCTGCTCCCTAATAGCTAAAACATGTCATATAATCAGTTAATATCTGCCAAACAAAGAAAATAGTTAAGAAATGAATTGCCAGAGCTGAAGACATGTCTTAGTGGTTAAGAGCATGTGTTGCTCTTGCAGAGGACTTGGGTTTGGTTCCCAGCCAGTACATCACAACCACCTGAAACTCCAGTTTCAAAGGATCCAACACCCTCTGCTGGCCTCCAAGGGCACTGCATACATGTAGTGCACATACATAGAAAACACACATACACATAAAATATAAACAAACCCCCTTTAAAAAAATGTACCATATCAGAGACTCTTAGCATGCCTCTTTTCTAATATCTCCCTTTCTTCTTCTCTCCCTCTCCTCTACTCTGCTCTCCTCTCCCCTGCTCTGCTCTCCCCTGCTCTCCTCTCCTCTCCTCTGCTCTCCTCTCCTCTGCTCTCCTCTCCTCTGCTCTCCTCTCCTTTCCTCTGCTCTGTTCTTCTCTGCTCTGCTCTCCTCTCCTCTGCTCTCCTCTCCTTTCCTCTGCTCTGTTCTTCTCTGCTCTCCTCTGCTCTCCTCTGCTCTCCTCTCCT
>OU015745.1:97387556-97413604 GCA_907169655.1 Acomys percivali | reverse complement strand
CTCTCTCTCTCTCTCTCTCTCTCTCTCTCTCTCTCTCTCTCTCTCTCATAAAAGAATCTTGCTTTTCTTCTTTTATCTCTGTCAAGTCCCTATTGCTTTTGTCTTTAATTTGGGTTCACTCTTTGCCTCAAAGACCCAATCTCCTTAGACCTGCAGCTCTTTAGAATGGTTTCTTACTGAGAATTGGCTAAGCCATAGAAAGAGCAGAGGTTGGCCTAAAGTACTCAGTTAATACTTGGGGCAAATGTAGGTAAATACAGAAAAGCCCAGCTTATGACCCACACGGTTTGGAAAGTTTTCTGCATTCATGTAAGCTAGGAAAACTAAAGATGCATCTGGTATCCTTAGTAGGGCAACAGGCAGAAGAAACTGCTTTTATAAGACCAACCAACAAGGCAGGAAACATTTAGTTACCCAAAACAAGGTGTGAAACATAGTTGGGACAAGACCAAAGAGGGGGAGGGGAGGCAAGGAGGAAAGAATTCCATCAGGTCCTGAGTCTGAGTGCTGCCTTGAAGCTTTTCATGCAGCCAAGCGTAAGAGGCCAAGGGAGAACAGACTAAGTCTTGCATGTGAGAGGTCCATGGGCCTCTCAATGGAAGGCCACAGAAAGTGCTGCGACTTGGAGTGCAGTGCTCAGAGAAGCTGAAGAAGGAAAAGCCAGGCCTTCAGAGTCTGGGGCTGAGGTCAAGGAGACAAGATAGAGTTGGCTTTAACAGAATAGGATTGGATGAGGCCAGAGGAGTCAGGGCCACAGTGCCGTGGAGGACATGGGGTAACCATAGTTCAAGAACCGTGACTTTTGAGGATTTAAATGACATTGGTGGGGGGTGAAAGCGGAGATGGGCCAGTAAGTAGGCTTCTTGACCTGGAGGTTCTTTGGGGGAGTTGAGATTCCACGGGGCGGGGCCGGAGAGAGCACTGGAAGTAAAAGTGTTGGAGGACAGGGACTGAAGGATCAAGGAAAGAGCAACGGCTGTGACAGAAGAGCCCATTTCCATGGTGTGTGAGTAGAATGCTCGTGGGCACCTCAGTAGCTACAGGGAAGAGCAGCGATGGGAAGCTTCTGTTTGTTTTGAGTTTGGGCAAGACTAGGAGTTGTTTGTTGACACAAGGAAAGGAGTTGGGAAGTTGAAGAGCCTGAAGCTTTGAGACAGAAAACTTAACAAGCAAAGTTTGTAGAAGGTGAGGTGGGACGCCCCGCCCCCACCCCCCAAAGAAGGGCTGGTTTTAGAAGGAGTATGGCTGTCTTCCTCTAGGAAAGAAGAGAAAGGGTTGGGAGTGAGGAATGACGTAACTAAAACAAAGATGAGGTACCTCACCTCTAAATGTGATAAGCCCTTGAACAAGAGGTTAAGGTTTGTTTCTGAGTGTGTGTGTCTAAGCCGCGGTGTTGGTAAAGCTACTTCTCCACCAGGCTAGTGATGAAGCAAATGTCTCAGGGAACTAAGCAGAGGTGGTTTGATGTAAAGGACCTGGGAACAACAGTGAAACTCCAAGATTCTCTTCAGGTGACTTGGTTTTTTCCTGAAAACAGTGAAACAAAACAAAACAAAACACCTCTAGTCATCCTTCAGCACCAGCCTCAAGTGTCCCTTCCTCTGATGATAGAAACCAATCCATGGGAGTCATTCTCTAGTACCATCCGCGCTCACATGCACACACGTCCCGCCCCCCCCCCACTCCCCAACACACACACACACACACACACACACACACACACACACTGGCACTTGTAATAAAAGAACCCTCATGAATTTTTAAAAAAGAAAGTCTGTTTTAAATCTGTTTCTCTGGCATAGTCTTGCCTTAAAAACCACAAGTCTGAAATCCTGTTGTAGGTGGGACTCAGTGAACACACCATGAACAAATGATGCACAGCAACACCAGGGATGCAGTCAGCTGACCCCTACCCTGTGCTCTGAGTGTCTGCTCTTCCTTCTCAATCCCTTATGGGTGGGTGTGGTTATTCCTGCTCAACATATGAGGAAACTAAGGCAAGGAGTAAAGAAGAAGTGGCCCAAGGTTTCTACATATATATTTCTGAGCTATTTATGTCTTAAAGTCAGGGTCTCATGTAATTCAGATTCACTAAATATGTAGCCAAGGATGACCTTGAACTTCTTATCTCCTGCCTCTGGTACCCCAGTGCTGGGATCATGGCTATGCAGTACCAGGCCTGACTTATGCCATGCTAGGCTTCCTTCATGCTAGGCAAGTACTCTACCAACTGAGCTATATCCCCAGCCCCACCGAGCTGGGATTAAACACAGAAGCTCTCTGTTTCTAACTGCAAAGCCCATATTTTCTCCTCTCGGTCCTGCAGATGCTCCACCAAGTATGATCAGAAAAGGGCAGTAGTGGAGACACAAGATCAAGGCCAGCATCATGGGCATGCTACTGGTTAAGTTAAACGGATCATGAGCTGGGCGTGGTGGTACATGCCTTTAGTCCCAGCACTCGGGAGGCAGAGGCAGGCAGATCCCTGTGAGTTCAAGGCCAGCCTGGTCTACAAAATGAGCCTAGGACAGCCAAGGCTACACAGAGAAACCCTGTCTCAAAAAAAACCGAAAATAAATAAATAAACCAATACAAACAGATCATATTTAGAAACGTTGAAAAGGCTTGGAAGTAAAAGAAAAAGAGAAAAAGGAGGAAAAAAGGCTTGGTGCTGGAGTTAATATTCTGCTATAAGTATTGGAATTTTCTTTGTTAGTTTTTAGATTTTTTTCAACATAGAGTTTGTCTGTATAAACCTGGCTGTCCTGGAACTCAGAGGTCTACCTGCCTCTGCCTCCTGAGTGCTGAAATTAAAGGTGTGTGCCATAACACCCAGATATGTTTGTTTTGTTTTGCTTTGTTTTTTTGTTTGTCTTTTTTTTTTTTCTTCAAGACAGGGTTTCTCTGTGTAGCTTGGCTATCCTAGACTTGCTCTGTAGACCAGGCTGGCCTTGAACTCACAGAGATGAGCCTGTCTCTGTCTTCTGAGTGCTAGGATTAAAGGCGTGCACCACTATGCCCAAATTTAACAAAGGGTCTTGAATTTTCATTTGGCACTAGGTCCTTCAAAATAGATAGTATTGCATGGAACTATAATTTACCAAGTTGGAAGAGTTTTAAAGGGCCATCCACTCTACCCCCATCCATCCTACAAATGAGGAAACTGAGTTACATAGAAAGAAAGTGGGACCTTTAGTCACAGAGCTCACTAACAGCAGAGCCATCCATGGAAGCCAATACCCCTGGTTTTTCTTCACTTCCCACTCCATCTTCTCATAGAAACTTATCTCTAAGCAAAATATCATTTGTGAAGCTAAGTCAACTCACTTCATGTCAGGACAGAAGGCCCTAGATTTTTAATAAAACCAGGTACACATTGACCTGAATGCGATTCCAGTAAAACCATGGTGTCTAGTTTGTAGTGGAGAAGATCTTTAGCTGAGCATCTTGTCAAATACCTCTCTTTACTCTCTAAGTCGACTAACATGCATGTCTTACCCTGGGCAAGGCTGGCTCATCCAGAATCACTCAGGGAGTCATCATCAAAGCAACTATGGGGAGTCCAAGATCAAAGCTGACTCCTACCAAAGCTGGCCCCAGACAGGAGGAGCACAGCACAGCACAGCTCCATGTCTGTTGAACTGCAAGGATTTCCCCAAGACCTCTTAGTTTCATCTCCAGGGGCTAAAACAGGTATCCAAAAAGTATCCAACATTCCTAAAAGGCTATGCTCACCTCTTTTGAGGCTAAATACTTGGAAGTCATAAGCGTGGAAATTTCCAGACCTCAGAATACTGTAAGAGCAGTGGGTGGAAGATACTGTAAGAGCAGTCTGCTATGATATTGTGTCTTCTAGATAAGAGAGGAAATGTCAGCAACATGGCTGCCTAAACAAGACCTGAACAATGACACCACCAAGTGACATGCCAACACAGATGGTGGAAGCTTCACAAGGCCCCCCTAGAGGAAGAGCTACAGGAAAATAACAACTGCTGGGGTGAGGAGGGTCAGTCTTCAGGGAAGAGCACTCCTAATTGATTGTCTAACGTTAGGTGGCCAGATCTAAAAACATAAACACATGAGCAACACAGTGATGATGATGATGATGATGATGGTGATGATGGTGATGATGATGATGGTGATATGATGTTGATAATACACGTTTGCCCCAGGTAAACCTAAGCTGGTGGCTCTGTTCACCTTATAGCCAGAAGCTATAAGAGATGGGTTAGATGGCTTTTAAAGGTCACCTGTGCCTACCACAGGGTTAAGGAGAGAGGGTTGACAAGGTAATGTGACCAAGAGAAATCTGGCTATGCCTTTAAAAGGTTTTTCTAGGTCTTGTAGGGTTGTGAAAAACATTCTGAACAACTTCCGTTTCAAGCTTTGCAAGATGGGATGGCCACACATAGCATCACTGGACATAAAGCACCTCTTGTCCACAGATATGACCCATGACCTGAATAGAGTTTGGTGTTTGGTGAGTGCTCAGCTAATACTTCCAGTGGAATGAGCACTGCGCCTAGGTTGAAGAACTTAGTTCTTCCTAAGGAGACAGTGTTCTTAAACTAACAAAAGATGACAGAGTGAATGTACATCTCTCTCTCTCTCTCTCTCTCTCTCTCTCTCTCTCTCTCTCTCTCTCTCTCTCTCTGTGTGTGTGTGTGTGTGTGTGTGTGTGTGTGTAGTACACTCATATATGAATATATTCGTCAAATATATATACACATATATAGTATCTTCTCACAAAAAAAATATGTGTATGTAGGTGTGTTTCCATGTAAGACAGAGTAAAAGAGAAGTGGGTGAAATGTATTTGTACTCTTTATTTCTGATACCACGACCTGCCGTCCAGACCACACCTGCCCTTTCCCTAGTGACAGCTGAATGTTGGCCATGGATCCTGTGATTACAGGCAGGCAGCCGAGTTCCATGAGGGAAGGCAGGTGTGGTCAGCAACGGCTTTGATGAATAGAGGGAGTAAGTAGGAGTGAGATTGACTCCTGGGAAAGAAAATGAGAGCAACAACCAGCCCAGACTGTAGAACCACCTGTCCCAATAAAAGCCACACTGTGAAAAGCGAGGGGACTTTGAAATCAACAGCTTTGTGAGCTCTGGGAGAGAAATTTGAAGAAATTACAGTTGATGGCAGAAATAGTCTGCACCTTTCTAGACAGTGCGAGCTCAGTATTAGGAGAGGATGGGAAGGAAGCTCGTTAACAAGAGAGTGAACGGTGAGGAATTAGCTTTAACCCTCGTGAACAAGATGAACAATGCCCTTGGGTCTATACAAAAACAGAATAAAACTTCCACAATTAGCTTCATTTATTTATTCAGTGGTGTGTGTGTGTGTATGTGAGAGAGAGAGGGGGGAGGGGGAGAGAGGAGGGAGGAAGGGAGGGAGGGAGGGGGGAGGAGAGAGAACATCTGTTGAAGACAGAGAACTACTCACAGGAGTCCATTTTTCCTTCTACCCTGTGGTTCCCGGGGGATGGACCTTGGGCTGCCACACTTGACCACAGCGTGTTTACCTGCTGAGCCACCTCTCCAGTCTTTCTGTGGGAAGTATCTGTGAAAGTGAATAAACTCGAGTCAATAAGCAAATCTCAGATTGCTGCTGCTGCTGTTTTTCAATATCCATATCACAAAACATCGTGTGCCACTATTTCGGTCCTGGTTTAACAAATGTCATCTCTTTAATTAGTAAATAACGTGTTTGTGTTAATAACAAATATTTCAGTGCCAGAGACACGGCCGAGGGGTGGGGGTGGGGGTTTAAAGATGCTTGTCATTAACCCTAACAAGCTAACTTTGATCTTCTGGACCCAGAGGGTGGAAGGAGAGAAGCAACCCTCACAAGTTGTCTTCTGACCTCTGCAGGAGTGCCGTGGGACATGCTCAACACCCCATATCCACATGCACAAAATAAATGTTAAAATTGTTTTAAGTGACAGAAATAAATATTTCAGTACAGTCGTACATTGCTTACGTGTAAGGATACGTCCTAAGAAATGCTTCGTCAGTGATTTTGTGTGTGTGTATGACTATCATAGACATCATAAGCAGACTCCTGAACTTTCATCCACTATTTTCATTATTTTGATGATTGGTTTTGGCCCTAAATTTGACCAGTGGGAGCTCTTCTGAACTGACTTCTGTTTCCTTTGAATGAGGACCTATTATTCTTTGAACGTGTCTTTATTTTCTGTCACAAGATAGTTCAGGCTCAGCTTAATCTTTCCTCACCCTTGCCTGGCAGCCAGTAAGGAGGGAACTCTGGCTTCTTTCAATAGAGGAAAAATAGAAAGACCAGCATCTAGGGGCTGAACCTGATTAGTGTTACAAAGACCTATAGTTATTTCTGTGTCTATCGTCACTCATGTTTTAACGTCCCCAGCCTCACTCCAAACTTCCAAGCATTTCCTCTTTCCATCTTTGTAAATACTGTTTCGGATGGTGAAAAGCATTGACCTACTGTCCTCTCTACATTTACGTATTTTCTCAGTTGATTTATTTTTTGAATATAACAAATCCCCAGCCTCTAGAAGCTTCTCCTCCTTGATGCCCCTGAATCTTCTCCATGCTTCTGCTTCTTATCCACCATCATCCCATGCCACACAGCCCTGTCCCCAAGCATGAGAAGTGAAAGGCAAGGACATACATCTGGAAACTTTGCCCAAGTGGTCCTATGTATGCAAGTAAATCTGCACATCACTGGACTAGATACTATGAATACAAGTAAGCCTGGGGGCCAAACTATCAAACTCACTATGTGCCATTCTCTTGAAGCATCTTTCCTTGTTCTTGTTTCAAGGATTCTGTGGTTGGAAGACTGGAAATGGTAGTCATATAATTGCAGAAAAAATATGTGTGTATTGGTTAATTACTGTATATTGATACGTTTAAAAGACATACTTCATTTTGCTCAATTTTGAGGACTAGGAATGCCAGAACAAGGTGTTATTGCACCCAGTGTCTTCTGAGGACCAGCTTCCTGTTTTGGAGATCATCTTTTTTGTACATTAAGATTTTATTAATCTATAGTGATTATACACAATTGTGAAGAGAATATAATCTTACCTTAGTATAGGCCCAAGGTGAAAACAGTCTTGGGATGCTACCCCACTGAGACTTTGTCTCTACAAACTGATAAACATCTCAGATAGACTCAGAGAATGAAGTATCAGGCCAAGACAAAAGACTTGCAGAGGCCTGCAACTTTGGCTGGGCTATTGTATTGCAAAATGACCATTGTGGGAGGAGAGTACCTGAGAGAAAGGTGGGAGATTCCTGCCCCATGGTGCAGGAAGTTGGAGGACTGGTGACAGTGGCGCAATGGTCTGGGGGGGGGATACCTCCAAGTTCGGCCCATGGATGCTGTTGATTCTTCTGTCAGATAGGTGATCTGCAAGACCCCTGAGAATTACACTAAGGGAATTGCCCCATGGAACTGATACCCAGAAGGTTCCATTCTTGGTCTCCTTAATCTCCTTTCCCTCCTATTTAGGGTAGTCAGGTTGTAAGGGAGGCACATGCCTTTAATAAATTCCTAGAATCATTAAGGAATCGGAGCCAATAAGTGGCACTGAACATGGGGCCTGATGGGTTCTTTCATTTCTAATGACATGAGGGAAGATTGAAGTTTCGAGGATATAGAAATGCTGTTTCAGGGTATGAGCAAAACCACAACTGCTGTTGCAAAACTCTTTTCTGCTTTATACTTAGAGGAAATTTTCTGTTTTTTCTTTGTATTTTCATTGTATTTCATTCTTAGAAGGTTTAGGAAAAGGCTGATAAGATAGAAAAACCAGAAGTGTGAGTAAATTCCATCCTTTTGGAAAGAATTGCAGACTTGACTGAACAGCTGGTGAAAGTACTGAAAGAAGTTGAAGAGCTGGGAAAGCAAATAGCACCTTTGATAAAAAGGGGTAAAGAAAAACGGAAACTACAGGAACAGGAAAGCAGACAAACAAAAAAGTCTTTGGAGAAAAATGTTCTGATAGAGGAACCCTCCAAAGCCACACAGACACCATCAGCTTTTCTAGTTACTATAAGACATGTGCCTGCTCATAATGGTGCTGAGGGGTATGATGAAATATCATACCGTCCAATAGATATGTTGGATTTAAAACATTTTACAAAATCTATCGTTAGTTATGAAGTGCATTTGACTTTCGTTAAACAAATGTTACGTAACTGGACTATGCAGCCAAGACTTGTTCCCCAAGATTGGAAAAGTTTGGTATTAAAAGTGACACAACAATTACAATGGTTATCGTGACGGTGAAGTGAGGCCATGAGAATAGAACAAGAAAATATGACAAAGGGGATAAATGTTGATAAAGATCAATTGCTTGGTGAAGGGCGATATGCTGACTTAAGAGAACAAGTTCAGTCTGAAGATAGAATAATTAAGCAATGTCGTGTTGCAGCCTTAAGAGCTTGGGACATGGTAGAGGAACCATGTAAGACGACCATTCCACAACCATTCCTTTTACTAAAGTATTTCAAGGGTCTGGGGAAGCCTTAACAGAATTTTTTCAGAGACTGGGTACAGCTCTAGACAGAGCCATACCAGATTCTGAAACCAAATAGGCATTGAAACTGATCATGGCATATAAGAATGCAAATACTGAGTGTAAGAGCACAATTAGACCATTGAAGGAAAGAGGAGCCCCATTAGATGAATGGGTAAGAGAGACAGTTAGTATTAACTCTCAGGAGCTTCAAAATAATATTATAGGATAAGCTATAGCCAGAGGTTTCAGATATCATGACTCGTGGTGCTTTAATTGTGGTAAAATTGGTCATGTGCAAAGAAACTGTAGAGGTAAAAGTTTCAGATGCCAAAATAACCAGCACAATAACCCAGCAGAAAACAAGAGAACAAGGAGCTTCTGGTCATGATGGTAATGAGGTGCCAAGACTTCCAGGGTAGTGTAGCCCCTGTGGGAAAGAAAAACATTGGTCTAGAGATTGCCAATCTAAAAGAGATGTGTAAAGTAATATTCTTGCCAATGGGAAACAGCAGGAGGGGCCCATTGGATTTCCCTGGCCAGTCCAGAAGTAACGGACTTACAGGAAAAAACGAGGATTAGGTATTAATGACCGAATGCATGCTACTAAAGGCAGCATAGCCATGGATCTGGCCTCAGATATGTCTCTTACACTATCCTCACAGGTTGAATGTTACAAAATAAGCACTGGTGTCTACAGTCCTTTTCCTTCGGTGTCAGTGGAAATAATTCTGGGAAGAAGTGGGTTAACTTCTCAAGGCTTTATTGTGCATCCCAGTATTATAGATGGGGATTGTAAGGAAGAAATTAGAAGCATAGCACATGTAGAGAAGGAGATGCAAACTAATGCAGGGGATAGAATTGCTCAGCTGTTACTGCTTCCTTATATCAAGGGCAACGCCGCTCCAGTAGAAAGAACAGGTGCATTTGGGAGTACAGGAAAATGTGTGTTCTGGCAAACAATGGTTAATGATCAGAGACCTAAATTAATAGTACAAATGAATGGTGTTGAAATAGAAGTCTGGTAGACACTGGCACCGATGTCTTCTTTCCAACAGGCATTAGAATCCAGATTGGCCACTCCAGAAGATTTACACAAAAATTATAGGAATTGGTAAGTTATCTCAAATAAACTGAAGCATACAGTGGTTTAAGTGTGTGGGGACTAGAAAGGAAGAAAGGGAAGCTGGGACCCTATGTGGCTGACATGCGCATAAATCTATGGGGAAGGGATCTCTATGACAATGGGGTACTCAGATTAATATTCCTACAAATACAGAGATAAACAGTGATGAAGCTAGGGGTGAAATGGTACATGCTTCTGGGGTAGATATGAACATGAGTAATCAGGAGCAACCACAAGCTATGCCCATTGTCCAAACACAGAACTTCTCAGATATTGAGTTTCCAAATTTATAAGAGGGGTCACTGCTGATATACCAACAGCCTTGCCCCTAAAATGTGTTTCAAACAGATTTGTGTGGCAAGAGCAGTGGCCAAAAACAAGAGAAAAATTGCAAGCATTTCACTATTTATTACAAGAGCAGCTGGAGGCTCAGCATATAGAACAGCCTTTGGAATTCCCCTGTGTTTGTTGTAAAAAAGAAATTTGGCAAATGGAGGATGATAAACGGATTTGAGAGCAGGGAATAAAGTAATTCAACCAATGGGTCCTTTACAGCCTGGAATTCCTTTACCTTCCTTGTTATCTACGTCATGGCCTATAATAGTGATTGACTTAAAATATTCTTTCTTCACAATACTTTTGCATGAGAAGGATAGGGAAATGTTTGCTTTCTCCTTACCTAATTTTAACAGTAATGGTCAAATGAAGAGATACCATTGGAAGGTACTTCCACAGGGAATGTTGAATAGTCCAACTTTGTGCCAATATTTTGTGCAACAACCATTAGAGATAATCTGTAGGCAGGTTCCTCAATCTATCATTTACCATTACGTGTATGATATTTTGTTGGCTGATTCTGATGCTGATCCTTTAGAAAAAGTGTTTAAGGAAACACAAAGAACTCTGACATCCTGGGCATTACAGATTGCAGTAGAAAAAAAAAAATACAAAGAGGAGATTCAATTACCTATTTAGGCTATAAAATAACTGAGCAAAAAATTCAACCATGCAATTGAGATGTAATATAAATGATTTTATTTTTCAATACAAAAAGAAAAAAATTCAACCACAAAAGGCACAGATCCATAGAGATCAGTTGCAAACTCTTGATGACTTTCAAAAATTAATGGGAGATATTAACTGGTTAAGGCCTACAATTGAACTAGCTACCTATGAGTTAAGTAACTTATTTCAAATGTTACAAGGGGATTCAGATTTAAACAGTCCAAGGTGTCTAACAGCTGAAGCAGAAAAGGAGTTAATTCTGGTAGAGCAAAAACTACAAAGGGCATATGTGGATATGTGGATAGAATTGATCCTAAACTTGGTTGCATTCTATTTTATCTTCAGCACATTCTCCTACCAGGCTCCTTATGCAAAGGGAAGATAGAATCATGAGATGAATTTTCTTAGCGAATAAACAAAGTAAAAAACTGAAGACATAAATAGAAAAAAATTTCTGAATTGATTACAAAGGGTAGAATAAGATTGCATCAACTGTCAGGAACAGACTTGGCAGAAATTGTAGTGCCTGTTAATAATTCTGAGATTATGTCATTATGGGTAATCAACAAAGATTGGCAAAGGACTTGTAGTAACTATTTGGGAGAAATTAATAACAAATATCTGAAAAGCAAAAGTATACAGTTTATAAAAAGAACTAATTGGATCCTTCCAAGTATTGTAAAGAGGACACCTATTCCAGGGGCACCCACCTTCTATACTGATGCAAATAAGTTGAATATGGCTGGTTATATGTCTGATAAAATGACTAAGGTGATCAAAAGCCCATTTACCTCAGTTCAAAAATCAGAATTATATGCAATCCTTATGGTATTGTTAGATTTTTTCCTGAATCTCTTAATATAGTTAATGACTTTCAATATGCAGAAAGAGTTGTTTTGCATATAGAAATTGCTGAATTTACTCCTGATAACTCAGAATTAACTACATTATTTATGTAACTGCAAAAGGTCATCAGAAGTAGAAACTATGCCTTGTATATTACTTACATTCAATCCCATACAAGTTTACCAGACCATTGGCACAAGAAAATGAGGAAATCAATCAATTATAAATAGAAAATGTGTTCAAAGCCTCAAAATTTCATGAAAAACATCATGTTAACTATAAGGGTTTGAAGAAAAGATTGCCTATCACTTGGCAACAAGCCAGAGAAATAATTAATAGGTGTCCTATGTGTTCTTTGTATAATCAAATCCCATTACCTGCTGGAATTAACCCTAGGGGTACCAAAAGGAATGAAATCTAGCAGATGGATGTGTTTCATTTTGTAGAACTTGGAAGACTAAGGTACATACATCATTCCATTGACGCATTCAGGGTTTCAGTGGGCAACTGCCTTAAGTTCTGAAAAGACTGATTGTGTAATTACTCACCTGTTGGAAATAATGGAATTATGGGAATACATGCACAAATCAAGACTGACAATGCTCCTGCATATGTGCCCCATAAGATGAATAAATTCTTTACATATTATAATATAATGCACATTACTGATATGCCACATAATCCTAGAGGACAAACAGTTGTAGAAAGAGCTAATTGTACCTTAAAATAGATGCTTATTAAACAAAAAGGAAGGGTAAAGACCCCCAGGGACAGATTAAATAATGCTTTGTTGACTTTAAATTTTCTTAATGTTGGTAATGAAGGGACAACAGCAGCTGACAGACATTGAATTATAGAAAAAAACTGAGGAACTAGGACAACCAATAGACTATAAAGATCTGTCAACAATGGACTGGAAACCTGCAGAAGTAGTTATATTTGTGTTTCTACAGGGAGTAAAAAAGTATGCTTATCGACAAAACTTATAAAGATTAGATCTGACCAGGGAAGACCTCCTAGTACCTAAAAGATGAATGTGTTCATATACAAGGGAATCTTAAGGGCTACCTGGTCCTTATAACATGCCATTCTTTCATACAGCTTGGATATTACAGTTCAAACAGATGTATAAAATTGATGGCTTACACCTGCTCAAAAATAGAGCAGACGTTTATCTTTAGATAATTTGTACACCTTGTGTATTCCATATATATGTGGAAATGTACCTATACTAATACTTTTTAAAAGTTTGCTTGTTTTCAGAGGAAAAAAACAGATAATAATGAAAACAAAGCAGGTATCCCAGGTGATTCAACCTCAAAAACTGCCTCAACTACTGTTTCCTCAAGAAATTGCATGCATATTGTTAAAAGGGTTAGTCCAAAAGATTGATCCCATAAAGACTGGACAGAAACAGACACAGCTAGCTTTTCCAGCACTTGGCCAATATCTTGTTTTTTCTAAGGATACCAAAAAGATGTTTTTACCCCCAGACAGCAAAAAGTAATTTTGAGACCACAAAGACTTCATTCCCAGTAGATGGGGTGGATGTTTTTGGTGGGTTACCAGTGTTTGTTGGTTATAAGTTAGTAAAAGTTACATTTAGGGATTTCTTTTTTTCTCCCTCCTATCCTTCTTTCTCTCTTATATTTCTATCCTATCTAGCATTAGGGGAAAAGGGAGGAAGGAGAGAAGGATAAAAAGGGAGGATATAGATTTATAGGATAGAAAGTAGGCTATTGAGAATCTACTAGCTTCAAATATTTTACATTGGTATTGTAGATGATGGAAATTTAAGACTATGTTATTCAACTCTTGCTTTATTGTATTGTGTATTATATGTTGACACAAATGTAAGCTGTATATTGTATGTTGGTAGAAATTTAAGATTATTTTGTTCAACATCTACTTAATGCATTGCACATGTGCAACTCATTTGAAAAGGTGATGTACAGTTCTAGTCTTATGAAAGCTAACAGAATGGTTGGAGATAAATGTTGGCAGTTAGTCACCTATAAATCTTACTAGGTACTACATTATTTAATTACAGAATAAGCTTTCTCTAGTCTCATTTATATATGTATTATATATATATTAAGCAGATAGTAAATAGCTAAAAACAAACAATGTTTGCTTATCTAGATACATTAAGATAGATGAGTTAAGCAAATGATAAATAAACAGATATAACTAAATAGATAGATATGAATATGCATAATAGTAAATAGAAAGATGATTTCAAATACTAGCAAGATCTATAGAATATGGCATTTTAATAATAAAGGATTTTTCTAACAGAAAGACACACCTGCTTCTGACAACGACCATCATGGGAGAAGGGAACCATAGATAGAGATGGGAGATTCCTGCCCAAGGATTGGCAAAGGAGGCACAGCAGTCTCAGGGGAATACCTCCAAGTTCAGTCCATGGAAGGTGCAGCTTCTTCTACCATATAGATGATCTGCAAGACTCCTGAGAATGACACCAGGAGAATTGCCCCACAGAACTGACTCCCAGAAAGTTTCATTCTTGTTCTCCTTAATCTCCTTTTTCTCCTTTTTAGGGTAGTTGGGTTGCAAGGGAGGTACATACCTTTAATAAATTCCTAATAAAGTGGAATCGTTAAGGAACAGAGCCAACACATAATAATGGGTTTATTATGACATTTTCATATATGTAAATCCCCTTCTACTTTCATGTCTATTTGTTTATTTGTGACCTAGAGAGTTGACAAGATCTTGAGTAGGAGGTTATTACAGGGACACAATCAACTTACCAGTGGTTACACAACTGAAGAAAAAAATCTCTCCCTTCCCCAGGAGCCATCATATACTTAAATTCCTATAAATACTTAGAAAGGGGCAAGACCTTGTGAGTCCCTCCCCATTCCATGACAACACTGACAGCCTTTGTGCAGGTATAGTGCAGTCATGGCTACAGAGTGAAAGTGCACACCTGTCATGCTGTGCCTAGAAGACAGTGTGCCACAACACTGCATCCTCCCTCCAACTCTTACAGGTTCTCTCTGCCCCTATTTCTGCAATGTTTCTTGAGCCTTGGGGAGAATGATATGGGTGCCTCATGTCTAAGCATTCAACAGTCACTTATTCTCAGAACTCTGATCATTTATAAATCACTTTCCAATGGAAAGAAGAGGTTTCTCTGTTTGAAGCTAATAGCACCACTAAAACATGTACATAACAATAAATATCTAGTGGACAACTTGGCAGACCAACATCATCACCATTTATCAATACAACAACAACAATTCCCCCACTAGAGCCTGTTATATATCCAGATTTACAATAACAGGTATGAATACATTCCTTTGGATTGGGTGCCAAATCCAGTCAGAAAGCAGTTGGTCCCCAAAATAGGCTTACAGTGAGCACACCTTGCCTGGTCCAATGGTCTGGTTGCACACAGCGTCCATAGCTTAGGAAGACATTTCTCTCTGAGCAACCTATCTAGCACCTCCCAGCACTACGAGAGCTAGAAACAGGAAGAAGCTTCTGGCTTGATTTCCTTATGTCTTGCCACCAAAGTACATGGGAGATCATCTTCGTGTTGCTTCTTCACATGACAGAGACAAGAGAGAGACAACAGGGCAATGACTAGAGAGGACAATGTTCTGGAGTCTTTTCTTGTAAGGGTCCTTATCTCGTTCATAGGAGCCCAGACTCAGGGCCTTATTGCTTTCCAAAGGCTTCATGTCGTGTCCTGTCAAGTCGGGCCTTAAAATCTCAGCATGCAAACTTAAGGAGGATGCAGACATTCATGCCACAGTACATGGCGAGAGAGCAGAAACAGAGGATGCTGAGAGAAGTTTCATAATTTTGCCTCAGGCTGGCCCTGGCTGTGTCTTCTCATCTCGTGTGCCCCTCAGAAGTATGTATGTGGGTTTCTGCTCCCCAACCTAACCTACAGTTACTTTTATTTGACTCCCAGTCTATGAAGGCTGCAACTACTTTATCCATTTATTGAAGGCTTCCCTCCAAATCTAACAGCAGTCTTGTACTTTTCCATTTCAGAGAAAGGACTGCATTCCAGGGATTAACACACCCAGCAGATTCAGTTTTGTTTCATTCCCAGCCTTGGTTAATAATCTGCCCTTGGACGTCTACTCAGTAACCTCGTGACTGTCTTTATTTAGTCTTTACCACATGGCTAGGTAAGAATCATAAATCCAACACCGAAGTCCATAGACCAGACCTGGCAGGTAGAGCCGTATTCATCCACCTGAGCCAAAGTTATTACATTTCCTCCAGCTCTGCATGAATAAGGAAACCTGTGAAATATTTATTCTGGAAGCAAATTAAAATCAAGGTAATAGAAAAGTAAGAAGGATGATTGAATTCTGTTACTGCCTTTCCTGGCTCCCTCTGCTGCTTGCAGAAAGCCATAAGACCTTATTTGTGCCGTTCATTTTCATATTTTCATGCTTACATGAAAGCCAAAAGAAAAGTTGAGGCTGGCTCCAGATGAAACATCTCTCTGCCTGGAAAAGGAGTTACTTTGTCCCAGAGCCAAAACTGGCCCAGGCCCGCAGAGCAAACTTACATAATAAAAGAAGGCTAAAAGTTAACTCTGAGAATGGGGGTGGGAAAAGGGCCCAGAGAAGGTGTGCTCTTTAAGTCCTTAAGAGCCTTAAAGGCACCACAGGAGATCTAGTCAGTATTTAGTTAGTTGGTTAGTGATCTTTGAGATCTCCCAACCTCTAAGCTCCAGAACTAAGATTGGGTTGGCATATGTGTTATTAGAATTGCATTAAGAAAGATCATGAAAGTATAGATTATACTAGTCAAGGAATGAAGAAACTCAAAAAAGGGCTCCACTTAGGTCTGGGTATCCACTGTGACCCTGCATTGTGTCACTGTGGTCTCATGAAGACAGTAGAAGATGTAGCCCACTTATAAATTATGCCAAGAGAGCAGTGTGTTAAAACTGGTTCACATTGGCCCCTGAGAGCCGACCATTGAATATTGAGAAAATTTTTAAGCAGTCTCAAGCCAGTTTGAGACTGACTATGAAAGTAGTATTGAAACCATGAAAAATAGATAAATACTACAAACTGGGACTTTGTTTTTTCAGATCCCAAGTTCACCAATAAACTACTTCCAATATACAGAAACAATCTTCTCACGGAAGTCTTGGTGGACTTAGAAAGAATGTGATAAGTGACATAAGACAGGGCAAGGAGTCGGATGGTGGAAGTGCACACCTTTAATCCCAGCACTCACAAAACAGTGACAAGAGGATGTCTGTGAGTTCAAGGACAGCCTGGTCTATAGATAGAGTTCCAGAACAGCCAAGAGTACACAGAGAAACCATGTCTTGAAAAATCAAAGGGGAAAGGAAAGAAAGAAAGAAAAAGAAAGAAAGAAAGAAAGAAAGAAAGAAAGAAAGAAAGAAAGAAAGAAAGAAGAAGGAGCAAGCAACAGGTTGGCACAAGGCCAGACTCTGGAAGCAAGCAAAGCCTTTTGCCGTCATGAGAAGGCTTTTGCTGAGAGCAGGACGTGTGGAAAGGGAAGAAAGAGAAGATTTGTGCCTCATCTAGCCAACTTTGGTCTCCCTGCCATTTCTCACTAGCCAGGGCCGCCCTTGCCCCCTGTTCACTTTCAAAGAGGAGGCAAAGGAAATGAGGAAGAGAGAAAAGCTGCTGACACAGAAGTCTGGCTTTCGGGCATGGAAAGGGTTTGGAAGATTAGGCAACACCACCCTTTACTTCCAAAAACAATACATAAATAAATCAGTAAGATGGCTCCAAAGTTATACAGCCAGCATGGCTGGGCCGGTGTCTCGCCCATTTCCCCCACAGTGTGGCACATGCTGTGCTTTCCTCGATCTTGGCTTCTCCTCATGTGCGACCCCAGTGTGATTACAAAGACAGGATGCACGGAAGAACTGAAACTGATGAGCCCAACCCCCCACCCCCCAACCCCCAACCCCACTCCAGCCTCATCCAGCACGTGGAGGGCAAAGCACTATTTGTCCTAAATTGCATTCCGAGCTCTGATTTTTCACTCACAACCTTTCCTCCCTAGGAGACTAGCAAAGAAATTAACTGGTGATTTCAATTCCTTCCAGATGGAAAAAAAATGTTGATGTCATCCTGGGCCCCGACTCTGTGGGAGTCGTTTTATTCTGCCTTTTATAAAGGGGGGGCAGCCTAGACCGAGGTGTCAGAGTTGGACTGAATCCCTGAGACCAAACAGGCCCCTCTGGAGCTATTTTTTCTTTCTATGTCAGGGTTGCACCTCTCACACTGAGAAAAGAAACGTGTGCTGTGGCCTCACCAGCTGTGTCTTCTCAGGGACTAGAGGACTCAGTTTCATACTGGCCACCCAACCCTTGTCATCAACATTAAACTCACATTATATTTTGAGATGAGAGATTCTTATTACGCCAAAGTAAACAAAGCCTCAGTGAGGGAACAACTCCACGCCGATCCTCTAGGGGATGGCTGGAATGTATAGTTTATTGTCCTGTTGCCTCTCTGACTGCAGCTATTATTCCAACAGGAGTCACAGGGGAACCTGAGTCACAGAGTCTACCTGGTCAACAAGGACTTTCCTTGGCAACAGAATGACAGGAGTTTTTTTTTTGTTTGTTTGTTTGCTTGCTTGTTTATTTGCTTTTTAAGGGACATTTTGGAGGACTGGTCAGTTGGAGAGAAAGATGTATCACTGCAGATCAATTTTCTAGATCTTACATTGTGTCTACTAGTGGTGAAACAGATTTCATGGGCCAATTCATCATCAATAGCTACATCCAGATGGTGTTCTTCTCATATTTGGAAAAATGACAGGAACTGTAGAGACCTAGAAGAAATCAAAACCGAAAACATTTCCTATACAGTTAGCCTGTAACCACTCAGTCATGTGATCCCAGGACAGCAGCGCTTTCTTCCCTGATATGTAAGTTTCATAGCTCTGCAGAGTTGGAGGGTGGCCAACTATTCCAATTGCTTGGACCTGAGAGAGAGCTTGCGGTACAGAATTTTAGGTTTGTTTGGTTTGGGGTTTGGTTTTTGGTTTTGTGAGTCAGGGTTTCTCTGTGTAGCTCTGGCTGTCCTGCAACCTGCTATGTACACAAACTGGCCTAGACCTCAGAGATTCTCCTACCTCTGCCTTCATAGTGCTGAATCAAAGGGGTATGCCACCATGTACAGCCCATAATTTTAGTTTTAAAATCAGTATAGTAGCCAGGTGGTGGTGGCACACGCCTTTAATCCCAGTACTTGGGAGGCAGAGGCAGGTGGATTGCTGTGAGTTGGAGGCCAGCCTGGTCTACAAAGTAAGTCCAGGACAGCCAAGGCTACACAGAGAAACTCTGTCTCAGAAAACAAAAACAAAAACAAAAAAAAACCAAGCAAACAAAAGAAGTCAGTATAGTATTGACTGAACCTGAATTTCCTCTGCATCCCAAATTACTCACTAAGAAACTGAAACCCGACCAAATTCGAACCTGGGTCCCTGGAAGAGCAGAGTGAAAATGAGATTTGGAAAACATGTGTCCAACATCATAAGCTTTGACACCATTATAGCTTCTGATATTAGCAAATGAGACTTTACCCTTGAATGAAATTAATCATTGTTAACTATGAAAGAAATCAATATCATCAGAACTTGGTGAACCAGTGTTTTGAAAGTGGTCATTACATGCTGTCAAAAATCAATAAAACAGCCTTTCAAGGTTTAAGATTAACCAGTGGATTTCCACAGAATGAAAAAAAAAAACCTATTATAGTATCTACTTCACATTGTAATTAACCTTTCAGAAACTGTCGCTACGTTCTGGTTATTATATCAAGGCAATGCTTGTTAAACTTCTCAGCCTTAACTTCTTGCAAAGGTTAAAAGTAGTTGTAGATATTAGCCAAGCAAAAGTTCGTTAGAGTTCTCCGTAATTTTTAAGAATGCCAAGGAGTCTGAGACTAAAATGTTTGAGTTAGAATACTAAAGAGGGAGGACTATAAAGGTTTCATGGGCTCTGAACGCAAGTGTAGATTTATTATGCAACTCTTTTCCCTCCTAGAGTGTCTTCCAGAGGCCATTTATGCTACCTAGTCCATAAGAAACACATCCCTGAGGAACGTGTTTCTAAGAGGCGTTCCTACGCAACATCTTTTCCTATCTGATCCAAGTAATACCAGTAAGGCAGAGAGTTGAGCTAAATATCAAATCTTTATGAATTCAGTGTGAACGATTGGATCTTGGAGTCGCAGAACTAGTCACCAAACCCAAAGCGGATATGGCAACAGGGCCAAGGCCATCAGAGTGATGGTTAGAACGTCAGAGCCTGCTACTGTCAGGGAGATCATTCTGCTGACTATAATAGTCACCAGTGCAGTGGCCCTAGAGATGGGCAGGCTGTTGGAGGCTTTCACTTGTAAGTTCACAAGAGTTCCAGGTTTGTTCAATCAAACAGAGTTAAATCTGTGTAATAGAGGTGTGTGGCCACTCAACTAGTTTCCCAGACTTGAGTAGTTCATAGATTCAGAACCTTAAAGAAAGAGGTGCTGGGGCATCTTGAGGAAGTACTTAGGATGCAGTAAAAAAAAAAAATGCAGATCGTAGATTATATCCCTGACCTTCCTTCCTGAAATGTGCCCTATAGCAAATAACACGTTTACTACACATAATAAAAATCTACGTTGTGTGTTATAGCTATCCATCTGCCTTCTTAACTAGAAATGCAACACAAAATTTACTGTATTTTGAGTACTAAATTATAAATACCTAATGTGGTTTAATGTAGAAATATAGTTTCTTAGATGGTTGAGAATGTCTCCGATATAATCGAGAGTGAGAGCTGGGGGCTGAAGAGATGGTTCAGTGGCTAACATCATTGGCCTCGCTGCCAGAGGGGTAGGGCTGGATTCCCAGCACCCATATGGTGGCTCCCAGCCATCTGTAGCTACCTTTCCAAGGGATCCTATGCTTTTCAGTGGCTTGCACAGGTACTAGCAACAGACAGGGTGCACAGAGACCCACGCAGGCAAAACATCATTGATGGAAAATAAAAATAAAATAAAAGACAGGGGTCAGGGTCTGCCTCGAAGACTAATTCCAAAGCTAGGCACGGCGATGAGCTTAAGAGTTCATTCTTCTCAGACCTAGCCAATGGACAGTACATTCTCCACAGTTGTGTGGAGAGTGGGGACTGACTCTGACATCAACTCTGGTGCCCCATAATTCACCACTTTCCTGTGGTGGGGAGGCTTGGTAGCACTCAGAGAAAGGATAAGCAGGCTACCAGGATGAGACATGATAGATAGCCTATGACCATATAGTATGTGTGTGTGGTGGTGGTGGGGTCCCCCTCAGTCATAGACCTAGGGGAGGGGAATAGGGTGAAAGTGGGAGGGAGGGAGGAATGGGAGGATACAAGTGATGGGATAACAATTTAGTTGTAATCTGAATAAATTAATTAAATTATAAAAATAAGTTCATTATGTTCAGAGGCAGAGTTTAAAGAGATATGTCTGTGATATGCCCCCTTCCTGTCAGGCACTGGGCCAGGGTGCAGAGGAAGAATAGCTAGCGAAAACGGTTGGTCCTTGTGAGAATTCCTTTAGGAGACAGGAAGGGAAGCTGCCCTTGGGAGTCTTTTCATCCACAGTTTGTCCTCTACCTCATCCAAATTGAACTGTGACCAAGGCTCTCATCCAAGGCTCTTTCTCACTGCTCTGTTTTTCCTGGAGAAACCAGTTTTGTCTCAGCAGCAGCAGCAGCAACTCTGAATGTGTTGAGTGCTCACGCTAATCAGCAATCTGGCACCCATTTACTGATTTTTTGCTCTGATTATTTATTATTTATACAGTGCGGTTAAGTGCAGATGGCACTCTACAAAGCGTGGAACTCAGAGAATGAAACCTCAGCCTTGAGGCGTTGACTGTCTGATTTGGACATAAACAAAGCACCGAGCGAGCCATCGCCTCCAGTTGATGTGGTTGGGAAACGGGAAAAATTGGAAGGCCAAGAAAAAGAGATTTTCCAGAGGGATTTGAAGGAGGCAAAAAGAACAGGAGAATGTGGGCTATTCCAAGAAATATACCAGCAGGATAGGAGCACAGGGGGCTAAAAAGGAAATAAAGCCCCCGGTGAGGTGATGTCACAGGAAAAAGATTTCAACCCTTTAAAAAAGTATTACATGAATTTACTTATACTTTGTGCCTATGTGTGCACATGCATATGCCACAGCAGGAGTGCGGCGGTCAGAGGACAACTTGCAGGAACTGGTTCTCTTCTTCCACTTAACATGGGTGCCAGGGATCAAACTCAGGTTGTCAAGTTTGGTGGCTTGGTGGTTGTCAGCAGGTGTCCCTGCTTTTATCTTTAGGTTGGGGAGATGAAAGGGATGTCTAAAGAAAATATTAATGATCCTGAATGAAGGTGACAAGGTCAAAGACCAGGGTTCTTCGACTTCTGGATAGGAAAGAAAAGATGCCGATTAAAGTAAAAAGACTCAGAAACGCCCTAAGGGAAAAATGGAACGCTCAGGTGATGAGATTTTATTACGATTCATTTTTTTTTATATAATTTATTTTTATTTTATGTGCCTTGGTGTTTGGCCTGCATATATATGTGTGAGAGTGTCAGATCCACTGGAACTTGAATAACAGACCATTGTGAGCTGCCATGTGGTTGCTGAGAACTGAACCCTGGTCCTCTGGAAGAGCAGCCAGTGCTTTTAACCACTGAGTCATCTCTACAGCCCCCTCATTTTCATTTTTATCTATGTGTGTGTCTCTGTATGTGCTTCTGTGTGTGTGTGTGTGCGCCTGAGTGTGTGTGTGTGTGTACCACATGATATATATATATATATATGCTAAAGAAGACAGAAAAGGGTATTGGATTCTCCAGAGCTAAAGTTAGATGCATTTGTGAGCTGCCTATCATGGGTGCCAAACTCAGGCACTCTGGAAGAGGGTCAAAGGCTGTTAACCACTGAGCTACCTCTCCAGCCCTAACAGTGAAGAGATTTTTAACATGGGTCAAAGGCCTGGCCACTTTTAGTGGGCTCTG
This sequence comes from Acomys percivali, assembly GCA_907169655.1. Lineage (NCBI taxonomy): Eukaryota > Metazoa > Chordata > Mammalia > Rodentia > Muridae > Acomys > Acomys percivali. Next base: position 97,391,080 of record OU015745.1, on the reverse strand, counting down.
CACCTGACCTTGACTTTTTAGGTTTAAAAATGTCCTCTTACTAGTTTACTCAGAGTCCATACTTTTCATGTTTTACTCAAACTAATAAATTCCACAAGATGCTGGATAGAAACAGGGATTTAGATGCACTGATACAAAGTGGTTGACAGCAACAGGGTAAAGCCAGGCCTAGTGGCACATGCCTGTAATCTCAGTGCACAGGACATGGAAACAGAAGGATCAGGAGTCCAGGGCCAGACTCCGCTATATAGCAAGTTTGAGGACAGCTTAGACTACATTAGACTGGGCTTAAAGAAAAACCAACAACAACAAAGGAAGGGTAAAAAAGATCAGTCTTATACACGCTGAGCATCAGTAGGTGGCCTAGGTCATATACGCCCTGAGTATTAATAGGTGGACTAGGTCATGTACGCACTGAGTACCAATAGGTGGACTAGCTGCTTTAGTGTGATATAGCATAGGTTTCCAGGCAGAGATAAAAATGTTTCAGTAAGATAAAGTGTCCGGAAGAAAAAGTGGTGAGTAAGAAGTATCTAAGAATAGAACTTCACAGAGCACAAAGCAAAAATCATCAGAAGTAAAGGGAGAAATAGGTGCATTCAGAATTGAAGTAGAGATCTTAACTTTTCTCAGCAACTGATAAAACTGGCCAAAAAACTTAGTGGAGATGGAGGTGGTTTGAAAAATGTATTAAGCACATTTCCCAAATGAATATACTATTTACCCAGCCCCTGCAGAATACATGATCTTTTGGAAAATGGGTGACGCTCTGGCCCTAATTCACACACACGGTTTGCCTGAATACATGATGTCTAGGAAGCGATCCTCCTGTCTTGGGTCCTCCGGTCAAGATCACATTACACTTTGCCTTGCATTTGTAACAATCGTTCTGATTTTCATTGCAAGGCTTGGGAAATACTCCATTCTGTCAAGCCTGCAGTTCTTGGTGATAGACTTATACTAAGATACTGTGTTGCTAATGTTAATGGCACTCCTGGAAATAGAGAACAGAGAAAAGTCACTCCCCAGTGACTCCACATGAGCACAAAACATTCTGTACCCGAGACCTGAGCCCTTGGGTCTTGACTTCCCCTCATAGCCTTAATTTCCAGATATGTCCCTGTGAGTCACTTTCCTTATCTGAAGAGCCCCGAGGTTGCAGTGTTAGACTGAAACCTTACAAAAATTTATGAAGCGTTATTGAGAATGTGATTGTTTTTAATTTGCTAGTGTTAGCACTGTAATCTTAAGAAAAGGTCACTGGGGCCAGTACCCAGCGTCTGGCTACAAACACAAGCCACCCAAGTCTTGCATGAGTTGGAACTGTATAATGAGGGGTGAAAAAAAAAATTGGAAAGTTTATTGTGAAATAAAATCGGTAAGAATCTTTGATTTCATGTGGCAGGGCAGATTATAAAAACCATAACTGCCACAATTTAAAGTTTACCCAAGGAGGGAACACAGGGAAAACTTGGGAATAAGCTTTGGAAATGTGGTGGTGGGAGATGTTGGATGACATTGATCCTGCAGAAAGCTGTGGCTAGCTGCCTAGGAAAGTTCTACCAGGCTAACAAACCTTGATCTAGAGATAGAATTCCCCAAACCCTGTTTCTCCATCTGAGAGCCTAAGGTAATAATAAATACCACCCACCACTGTCCGGAGGTTGAATTAATGTTTACAAATGCTCAGGGCAATTTGGAAGGTCAAGGGTTTATGACTCCAACACACTACTTAGAAAAACTGAGCAATCATCAGAGAAGAATCACCTTCTCCCTCGAGCCTTTTATACGATCTCTCTTTTGTCTTATAAAGGGAGAAAAGCAAGTCAGAAGAACCTCTCTCCACATTCACTCTTCCAGAGGAGATGGCTGGAATTCGGTGGCTCAGATTCCTTCATCTGTAGACGTCCTCCCCTGGAAACATGACTGAGGAAGACGAGGAAGGGCTGTGGTTTGGGGTTGGGGGAGCTGGCTGCAAGGCTGGCAGGCAGATGCTCTTTCATCTCTTCGTGTTCTACCTTGGACTTCCTGCAAATCACAGACCCACTCAGTTTCCTCCTCAGCCCCACAGGGAGGAAAGTGCCACTGTCTGGGAGGTCAAGTGAAAATTAATGAGCTGTGCTTTCTTGGAGCTCTCCATCGGTACTCCAGCGATTGGCTGGACACTTCTGGACCCTATGTCTTTCTATCCCATGACCTTAACATTCTCCCAACGGAAAGGCATACAAAAAAAAAAAAAAATCGCAAAGGTTTACAGATCATTAAGGTTTGGAGATTCTGGGAGCATTCTTGAAAGCTTTGTATTTTAAAATGACATACGTACAACATACACATGCATATACACACACACACATCCCACACCCTCCTCTTTCTGTCTTTGAGGGTTTTACCCTGTGACTCTCCGGCTCTCACTCTGGCCCTTTCTGTTTCTCTGCCCCATTTCCCTCAGGCATTCTGAGCTTGTGAAAATGAAATTTAGCAGAGTTGTAATAAAGTTAGCCACCTTGCACCCTCTCAGGGGAAGCAAAAAACTCTTTTAAATAAAGCCAACATCGAGCTCATCAGCCTCCTGTGACACCGCCCCCCCCCTTCCCATTGGGTCACTAACAAGTTACAATGTTTTTTTCTTGCCTCCTGTTCCCCTTGTTTTGGGGTTTTGTTCTCTGAGTCTTCACTGCTTCTGTCACTTGCTCCATCTCAGAAACATGGGTTGCCCTCAGCCCCCACCCCCCTACAAGCACCACTTCCACTCCCCGCCACACACACACACACACACACACACACACACACACACACACACACACCCCTTCAGGCTGAAACGTCAAAAGATGTGCAGGCTGCCTGCTACAAAAGCACACATGGGTTCTGAAAGGGAATAAATATGATAGGGGCACAATTATAAATGTGCACACTTGTTAACCAGGAAAATCCAGCAGGAGGTGGGGGAGTGGAGCTGGGAGAGAGGGAAACTTGAGAATAGAGCTGCCTGGGTAGGAGCCCCTGGGGGGAGCACAGAAGGGGGGGCCCTCCAGCAGCCACCATCAATTATATGGGCTGGTTTTGTTTTGTTTTGTGAGGTCTGAACGGAGGCTCCGCTGATGGGGCAGGGGTGGCTAGGGGGGGTGAATAAGGGATTTTAACCAAACCAGTGACTCTGAATGGAAGTCTTGGGCTCAGTTGAGGGGGCCTCAGCAGTGAGAGTTTGAAAAGAGGGCCTTTGGGCTGTGAGAAGGAAAGGGGGAGGTGGAGCTGGGGAGGTGGGGGCTGGGAGAACATTTAGAAGTGGGGGGGGGGGAAGGAGGAGAATAGCACAATAATGGGGGAAAGGAGGTCAGCTCCTGAGCTCTGGTCGCTCACAATGTGTCCCATGTGTTTCCCTTTATCTCAGCCTTTCAGGAGTCAATACAGGGAGCTTTGTTATTTTCAACTCTAAGTATATCGCTACCCCACCTCACCTCCCCCCATCAGAGAGCACAAACACACACACACACACACACACACACACACACACACACACACACACA
>OU015745.1:97339000-97387546 GCA_907169655.1 Acomys percivali | reverse complement strand
ACACACACACACACACACACACACACACACACACACACACACACAGGAGATAGTTACCAACATATTAAAAATACCTGAAAAGTTGTTTCTTCGGGACGGCATTGCTGCATCTTGTTCATCTGTCCTACGCTTCAGGGGTGTTCATCTCACCCTGTTCCCCACTTCTCTCTTTGCCTTTCTCTTCCAGCCTGTCTAATCCCTCCTTCCTCCAGAATACACTCTTCCATCTCCTCCCTCCATAGATGCCTCAGAAACTCAAGAGAAGCTGAAGGGCTTGTTTATCTGTGACAGGATCTCAACTTGTAGCTCAGGATGGCCTCAAGCTCACAATCCTCCTGCCTCAGCACCTTGAATGATGAGCATGTGGGCACACATTACCATGCCCTATTATAAGAAGGCTCTTGACTCTTTGAAAAGTAAAATCATTGAAATAAGACCAAAATTAAAGATTAGGACAAGCCCACGCTAGAACATTAGGTCATTAATATATAAAAACTAACTAATAAATATTATGTATGTATACACACACACATATTAGATTTTCTAATTTTATGTGTATGGGTGTTTTGCCTGTATGGACGCATGTGTACCACATGCATGCCTGTGAGCATAGAGGTCAGAAGAGGCCATCGAGTCCCCTGCAACTAGAATTTTGATGGTTGTGAGCCACCATGTGGATGCTGGGAACTGAATCTGGTCCAGAGAGTACTCTTAACCACTCAGCCATCTCTCCAGCCTCCAAACAAAAATTTTTGTGGTGGGCTTCTCTAAAATATTTAATCTTCAAAGGAACAAATCCCTTTTCAGTGAGTTCTTGTGACTGACACAGCCATGGGCTTTAAGCCTACTTCACTTACCAGATTTATAATTTATCTATTTTTCCAACAACATTGTTACATGTTTTATCATCAAGTACTTGCATCTGAAAGGGTAAAACATTCTTAACCAAGGTAAGGGCTTTTAAAACACATGCGAAGTCTCAGCTCACCGAGGTTCGGATTCAGTAGCTTGGAATGCGGTTCAGTGTGTGTGTGTGTGTGTGTGTGTGTGTGTGTGTGTGTGTGAGAGAGAGAGAGAGAGAGAGAGAGAGAGAGAGAGAGACTCAGACATTTAAAATTAACTATTCCCCTCTCCTTGTATTAAAGAGACTTTAGTTAAAAAAAAAAAAAAACACTATCTAGGACAAATGGGTTGTGAAATAGATCCATAGATCCATTTCTGATACCAAAGCTGTGGCTGAATGAAAGAAAATTCTCATCTTTTTGTTACCAAGAAATGAAGAGGAGGGTTAGCAAGGCTGAAATCATCCCTTGCAATTGCTTATTCCAGGTGCTTTCCCTATGAGCATCTTTGCCCCATGGCATGGGGAAATGAGCTGTCCCAAGCAACTTGCTCAAGTCGCATACCTAGTAAGCAGCAGAGCCAGGATTTCTCACTGGGGTTGAATGGCCTGAGATCAAATGAGACCTTGAGTATGAGGATGGAAGTGAGAGAACAGTCCAGAACCAGACCCCCTCCATGCCAAGCCAACAGAGCGCTGCTCATGCTTGTGCCTGACTTGTAGGTCAGAGAGCTGGGGGGCCAGCTCCTGGTTGATGCCTGTCTCCTTGAGGACCAGCTATGTCTTCTCATCTCTCGTAGACCATCTTGCTTCTTCCTCCTGGCCCAGCTTGCCATGCCAAGCAGAGGGTTCCACGCCTGGCCTAGAAGGCCGATAAGTGGGCAGTGCCTTCCTAGACAACTCTCAGTTCTATGTCTCTCTCTTGAAGGTGCAGCTTGCGAGACCCACCTGAGACAACTGGGAAAGGCGTGAAGAAGGAGGCAGGGCGATAGTCCCCATCACTCTACCCCAGTCGCTCTTCGGGTGTTTACTGTCCCACCTCTGCCATAGGATTCTCTCACAGGAGTCAGAATGCATCCCTGCTTCCTGGCGTCACTACAGCTCTTCAAGGGCAGAGGCACTCATTTGAGGATTTTATGAGCAGAACACATTGACTGCAGCAATTTGTTTGTTTGAGGCCAAAAGACCAGAAGGAAAACCGGCGAGAGCAATGAAGTTGGGATTCAATAGGGAAGGGTTAACTGAGATTTCATTTGGTAAATAACGGTCAACGCCTTGAGTAGAAGAGTAAATTTTAACAAGAGTATCTTAACTGATTACTTACAACCGTTCCTGACTGATGTGAACGCTATGAAGTCCAGTGTGATGTTCTCAGCGCTGGACCACCCTTCCATTTATTCACAAGCACCTCTGAAATGGGAATCCTCGGGGTTCCCCAGTCTCAGTATTTCTCACGCACTGTTTCCTACTCTCCTCCCCTCTCGTGAGACTCCGGTTTCTGGATTTCCCCACTCCGGCACATAGACTCACTCACTAGACAGCCGTGCTGTGCTACCCTCGTCATCTTTGGCAACCGACTGCCTTTCACTGCCCTGTCTGTGGTGCTCACGGCTTTCCACTCCTGGGACAAACCTACTGTCTGTTGTTTTGCTAAGTCTGTGATTGTGCGGATTTGGCAAACTCAACTCTTGTTTACCAAGACATTTGCTCACCTTTTGGCAAGTCCCCAAAACTATGATCAGTATTCTAAAAGCCCTTCATCCTCCTGCTTCTATTCCAGTTCCCACTTTCTTCTTCCTACAGAAAAATCCACAGATCCCAGTTTGATTATGACTTGCTTGCCACTAAGTCTAGCTGTGTGGATCCCACCTCCACACTCTGAGAAAAGCCTCTTGGCCTGAAAGAACTGCCTCTTGATCTCATCTTCCACAGGCTCTCTGCAGCCTTTAGTGCTGTGGACACTGCCTGCCCTTTCACCCCCTTTTTATTCTGTGTGACTCTGTTTTCCTAGCCCTGCTATTTCTTCATTCAGACAGTTCTTCAGATAAGTGTCTGAGTGATTTTCCTTGGAAACAACTTTCACTCATGTGGCTTAGTTAGGGTCTCCCAGCAGGGCCCTACTCACAACTGTTGAATGGGTTGTTCCACTTTTCTCTCTTACTATTCATTAAAGTACCTCAAATTAAATTTATCTTCTTTCCCAACCATTCATTTTCTTCATCTAATCTCAGGTCTTCTCTGTGCCCTGCCAGTAAGTAGCAGCCCACAACAGTCAGGAACATTTGTGATCTCCCATCAGATCCAGGCTGTCCTGTCTCTTATATGTTAACTACTCAAATTAGCCAATTAAGATATTTTGGTTAAAATGTACTCTTTCTACCCAAAGCGTTATCCGTTGTTGGCTCAATGAAGTCTCGGTTTGTTAGCCTAGTGTTCAAAGCCTTCCATAATTGAATCCAGACTTCATTGTCCCCTCTATCGTATTTGCCTCAAATAAATTGCTTCAGTGAGTGTGTTCTGTTCATAAGTTCTCAAACACATGCTTTTAAAAACTACCTACACAATTGTCCATACCCTTCCACTTACCTGGCACAACCATCACCTTCTCAGCCTAAACTTCCTTCAAATTCTAATTCAAATGTTTTTAGAAGAAACATCCTGGACTTCCTTAATCTAAAATAATATCCCCTCCCCATATATACCCTTTTATGCCCATAAGCATCTAACTTATTAAATAAGTTTCTTATATTATATGAATTATCAAATTATTGTTTAATGTAAAATGATTGCTTGCATTTTCTTTTGCTATCTTTCCAGCTAATGTTTTATAAATGCTATCTGTGCCCTTGTGAGTTTTCATGGATTTATAAATGTCCGTCTCAAAACTGCATATTAATGAGAGCAGACACCATAGATAGGATGAACTCTGTGCATGTGTGAGTATTCTTTTGTACTTCCTCCATAACAAAATATTCTTTGTTGGTTACCGTGGTGGCTTGAGTGAGAATGGCCCCACATGCTCCTATGGTTGAATACGTGGTCCCCAGGTGGTAGAACCATTTGGGAAGGATCAGGAGGTATAGCCCTGATGGAGAAGGTGTGTCGCTATAAGTAGGCTGTGAGGTTTCAAAAAACTCAAGCCATTCCCAGTTGCCTTCTGTTTGCAGCTTGAGATGTAAGCTCTCAGCTGTTCCTGCCGCCATGCCTTTGTTCTGCCGTCATCTAATCCTTTGGTACCGTAAGACAAAGTAAACGCTTTCTTTTGTAAAGTGCCTTGGTTATGGTGTTTCATCACAGCAATAGAGAACTAACTAATGCAGTTGCCTGCATATCTTAGTCCACTTGTGGCGCTAAACCAGGGTATTACAGACTAGATAAGTGACAATAAGCAGACATTTATTAGCCCACAGTTCTGAAGCCAAACAGTCCACTATCAAGAAGATGCCATATATTAAAGCCCTTCTTGTTAGGTCATAACCTGGCAGAAGGCGAAGAGAGAAAGAGGCCAAATTGCCAACGTAGCATTACTTCCACCAACAGAGCACAAGCTTGCACGACTGAGTCACCTCTTCCACCTTCTACCCCTGAATACCATACAACGGCAAGTAAATGTCAACATAAGGGCTACAAGAAACATAAAATGCCTTCAACCCATAAAGCTGGCAAACTGCGTGCACCTCACCTCATTACAGCATCCCTCATCTTCAGTAGACCAGGAAAGCAAAAGCTAGGTAGACAGCAAGACTGTTCTTCTCCAACCAAGCCCATTTATCACAGTGCACTTGATTTTTTTTTCCATGATAAATGACTCCAGTGGAGAGAAAACTCATTTAATAATTTCTGACACAAGTCTATACACAAAGTACACTAGATAAACAGCTTTAGTACATCTAGGCACTGTGTTGACTTATTACTTCACTGCTAGATTAATTTACTTTAAAAAGGTACATAGACCATAGCTGTAAGCACATTTTTTCTTATTTGTATAGACAAACATACAGTAATTAATTTTTGCTTATTTAACTCAGCCTAAAGATAATTCATCATTACAAATCACTTTTCATGTGTGGACAAGATGGTGAAGTGATGTCTTGCTACCTGAGGGTCAATGAACCAGCAACAGGGATATCTCTGGTGAGCTTCTTAGAAAGGTGGAGGTCTCATAACTTTTCTCAGAGTCAGCACTTTAGCAAGCTGCTTCATCACTTGCTAGCATATTAAAGTTTGAAAGGCAGAGAAGCGCAGCGGATTTGCTAATGAGACGGTATCGGCTATTCACTTCAGATGGTATTACTAGTAAGAAGCTCGATGATTCTGTAGGACTCCTAAGGCGGCACGTCAGTGGTGATACGTTGACAATAAGAAGTAGCTACGGTTTTCAAACTGTCCCGAGTAGGGTCTGCTCAGTAATCCCCGAGACTGAATAAGCCTACAGCCTACCTAAGGCTTACATCCCAGAACCTGGCCCTAAGTTGTTCCACCATGTTATCCCTTTTTGGGGGGCCTACCTACTCTGCCTCTCACAGATGGCTAGATGAGACAGAATAGGACTGTCTTCATACTACAGCCTTTGGGTGACTCCCTCACTAGGCCTGACTCCAGGAAGGAAGGATCTGAGACTATGAATAACCCAGGCACAAATCGCTGCGGACCATGTGTTTCTCTAGTGTGTCATCTCCTGCTATTTTCAGCCCATCCTTGTTCTCATGGATATCTGGAGGAATGTGATGACTCCAGGCATTGTGCTCAGGACTCCCTCTCAGCATCTGGTATTCTCCTTTCAGGTCTGGCCTGAGCCTGTCTTTCTTTTGGATTGTGAGCAAAGCCTGGTGCTCGTGTAAAAGAGCAGTGGCAGCAGACCCAGAGTAAGCGAGCTGTTCTGGTGTGACACAGGCTTCCCAGAACCCTGAACACATGTTTCAATCCATCCTACCCCATGCTTTTGACCTCCTGCTTGTGGTGCGTGGTATTCTCTAGATGCAGTTTGGTTGGTGAACAAGACAGTCTTTTTCTTAAAGAAGGCTTGTTGTGATAGAGAAGGTTGGAACAAATAGATGAGGAATACGATTTTAGACAATAAGTGGAGCTATGGAAAGAACACAGGGTCATGGGGCAGGGGGGAGGCGGGAGGAATGTAGGGGGGAGGCGGGGGATGGCGGCGAGCCAGAGTGTGAACAGTGGCTCCTAGGACCTGCAGCTCTCCTTCAGTCAGAAGAACTCTCTATGTTGGTTCATTGAGCATCTGAGCTCAACTCTATAAGAGGACAGGCGGGCTGGAGAAATGGCTCAGTGGTTAAGAGCGCTGCCTGCTCTTCTAAAGGTCCTGAGTTCAATTCACAGCAACTACATGATGGCACACATCTGTAATGTGATCTGATACCCTCTTCTGGCCTACAGGTGTACATGCAGGCAAAACACTGGATACATAAAAATAAATAAATAAATTTTTTGAAAAAGAGGAGAGGGAGGAATCTATTCAGATACCCAAGATGGGTGTGCCAAGTCTAGGGTGAGAGGCTACTAAGGCGACGGGGAATGTTGTGTTGTTATAAATATTGGGATGAGAAGGGAGAGGAGACCTGGCAAAGAAGAACAAAGAAAGAGGTAGAGAAAGAAGTCAGAGGCGACAGGGATGGATGGAAAGGCAGAATTCACTGGCTAGACCTCGAGCATCGCAGCACAGTGTTCTGCCCAGGATCCACTGGCAGGCTGGGCTTCTCCTTTAGAAGTCAAAGAAAACTTAGCAAGTAGGAAAGACAAAGGCTGACATTACACTTAGTAACAAGACACCCAAAGAGACCAGAGTTAGAGATCTGGTCTGAAGCAAGATCTAAGTGGGAATTTAAGGCATGCTCCAAGAGGTGGCACAGTCACTTCAGAGCCTTCTGATCTGAGCGTTCTCACAGTCCTCTGTGATGTTCACCACACACACACTGACATATGAATATATGAGTGTACGTGTATATGATGTGGGTTAGGATCATGGGGAGTGCCTGGGCAGAAGGAAAAAAAAAAAAAAAGAAGGGAAAGCCATTAAAAGCCTTGCTGAGAAAGGTATTTCTTGTGGACAAAAAAGAATCAGGCCCCTCGCTCCCTACTGAGCCCATTTCTCCTGCCTTTACCCGAGCTGTCAGGCATGAATCTCTGTAGCATTCCGTAACTAATTGACAGTAATGGGGGCCATTGGAAACCTAAGAATACATGGCATTACCCAGCATGCACTGAGAAAAAGGGGGGGCTGCCTGGGGGCAGCTGCGAGGAAAATAAAGCCAGACTGCCTTTTAAACTGTTTTTTTCCCCCTTGTTATTCTTTTTCTTTTAACTGAAGGTAGGGTGTAAAAGGAAGGAGGAACAGATTTAGGTAAACTTCTACTTGAGCCTAAAAATTAAAGATTGTAAATCTTATATCTTGCCCTGAGCGAATATCTTAGGATTCTAACCCACACAGAAGAAACAGATGGAATTTCAATTAACCCCAGGGCCCCCTGTGAAATCTATATTGTACCCTCTGGATTTACAACATATTGTAATATATGACTGCAGGCTCTGGAGATTCCATCGCAAATCAACCTTCTTTATTCCGGGGGTTCAGAAAACTGCTACAAAAAGCCCACTTCACAATCAAAAGTGGCCAACTTCCTACCACTTCATCCTTGGGGGCAGACATGCAATTTTAATTCTATAACAGATCTTCCTTATCAGGCAGTCTTGTGTTTCTACATTTATTTGTTTCCCCCTTCTATTAATGATGCTGTTTATGGAATCATGGTGCTTGTGTGGGACAGGCAATTGAGAAGGCGTACACCACCACCCTGCCTTAACTAGTGACTCACCACACACTCGTGGTGAGCTAGCTTCCAAAGGGTTGCTGTACTTGAATTATCCATAACCTTCAGAGAACAGAGTCACCGAGACTAGTGAGTCGATTCTACCTGTGCTGTGAGGATCACGTGAAATTGTAAGTGGTGGGACCATCTTAAGAATTTCAAGTTATTTTTCAACACAGGAATTGTTCCTCAGGGCTTTGGGTTTCATTCCTATTGCTTGTTATTGGCCCCAACTGTCTGCATTTGTTCCCTTGCTTAAAAAAATTATAATATCCACATAAATATTGAAATCTCAAATACAAAATATAAGTAATTTGAGTTTTTTAAATACTAGAGGCATATTTTTATACCAACTTTTTTTTCTTACATCTCTAATGTTTCCCTAAAATGGCATTTCACTTCTTCTGCAAAGATGAGGCTTTCTTACACAGCCTTTGGGACATTACTCATCAAGCTGCAACTCTTGTTACACAGAATCTGCTGGAAGCTTTGCCTCTAGACCTTCAGAGAATATCTCTTGGAAATCAGATAAACGAGATTCCTGTAGCGAAAAAACAAAACAAAACCTTGTAAAATGAAAACATGTTTTTTCTGGAAAGATTACTGATTAAAAGAAGGTGTGGGGTTTCTACCTAGTGTCAAGATAACCATGAGGAACTATGGGCAACGGCTGTCATCAGAGCTGGCTTTTCTTAGCCTCCTGGATATGGTGAGCTGGAAGGAATGTGGACATCTACTGTTGAGGCAGGCGAAATGCTTGCCTGTTCCTGAAGTGTGGTGGGTGTAAGGCACTCACCACTGGAATGTCCCTCTTCACATTGTCAGAGCACAGGCCTTCTCCAGGCAGCTCTTCTGCTCTGCGCAGTCTACACTGCCAGGATCCCCAGCAGTCGCTGTTCTCCTTACTATTGTCCTTTACCCATCATTGTCCATCTAAACCAGGAAGTCCAGTGTCTGCTGACAGCCTCTCTAGAACACAGAGCCTGATACGTGCAAGGAGACGGGCCAACAGGGGAAGTCACAGACCTGGAAGATTGACTGGTTGAGTACGGTCTGGAACTTCGGCTCAAAGGTTGGAAGAGAGTTTTTCAATGAAACAAGTCCTCACATTTCCAGTGAGATTGGTGTATCCCCTTAAGGTAGTTTGTAATCAGAAGTGAATATGATGTTTCCAAGTTCTCTTGTTTTGTATATATTAATATCAGGCCATCGAACACCACCTTGAAGTAATTATTAGACTTATTTCTTCATCTGAACAAAAGCATGGATTTGTTATGAAACCCAGGACCAACGTTCTTTCAACCTGTGTCATTCTCACCTTCGACAGCACTTATTCTGAAACAGCAAATACACGGTTACTGACGAATGGCACACCAACCGAATGTTACAAGCTTCCACTTCTTTTCTCTTGCCTGTTTATTACATATGAATAATAAGACAGTCTTCCCACAATGCTTACGTACCAAATATTGCTCTCCATGTTCTATGTACATCCATTTCCTAACCATCTTCCTTACCAATAAGAATGTTCATGAATGTCATCAACAGCTCTGAGTGCCTGCTTGTCCCTCCCGCTTCAGTGTTTACTGCTAGGAGACAGATTTTCTGGTGACCTGCCCACCCACAGAATTGAAACTTATCTTTTGGAACAGAGTAAGTCTTCTTCCAGACAGCCCTAAACCCTGCACTGTTTGCCACAGCTTCTTTGAGACATCCTCGCTTCTGTTAGGCAACTTTAGCGCCAGTCATCTGCCTTTCTTTTCACCCTATTAATCTCATATCCCAGCACCACCAGAAGTTAAGGTAAAATAAAAAGACAGAAAGAAAAACTACAAGACATCTTCTGCCAGCACTCGGGAGGCAGAGGCAGGTGGATCGCTGTGAGTTCGAGGCCAGCCTGGTCCTCAAAGCAAGTCCAGGACAGCCAAGGCTACACAGAGAGACCCTGTCTCGAAAAACCAAAAGAAAAAAAAAAAAAAGACATCTTCTGAAGGCACTTGCGAAGCATCTTAATCGGAAGAAATGGGAAAATGAGCTCAGTAATTTAACTGAAGAGTTTTTTGTTGTTGTGTTTGCTCATTTGGTTAGTTGGTTGGTTTTCCTTTCCTTTCCTTTCTCTTTTTTCATCTATATCTTTTTCCAAGACTTCAAACCATGATTGCTTTAATCCCTTTGTTGGGCCAAGAAGCTGCACACATTAACCCGACAAGTTTTCTACCAGTTCTTTCTTAGGAAACCATTTACCCTGCCGTTTTATTTTCCCTGGATGTCTTCTCTGTTGGTCTTTCCCACAGGTATCCATTCATTTCTTTGAATTTCCTTGGCATTTGTATACACAGGCGGGGCCTTGCTGCCAAGCCCTTGTTTGTTATCTTGCCTGAGATTTGTTCTCTGTTCATTTACCTTATGGGCATATTAGCCTTGGAGCCCTGTTCCCAGGAAAAGGGTTATTGTGTTGCTCTGCAGAGTATGCAGAGCCTTGTTGGAGGTAGAACAAAATTTTTGAGCTGAGTTAGGAAGAACGCTGTGTGTAATTGGAGAGCCTGTGAGTATAGCTCAGTGGTAGGGTGCTCTCCTGGCATGTGTGAAACCTTAGGTTGGATCCCTAGCATTGCAAATAATAACAATAATAAATCAACATAAACGAATAACATGTTTTTCTTTTGCTGAGTACAAGAATACTGAGCTGAAACCAGATACGGCAACACACAGCTTGCAATCCAAGACTTGCGAGGCCAAGATGGAAAGATTGCCAGAAGTTCAGAGATGGTATGGGCTACATGGTGAGTTCTAGGCCAGCCTGGGCTATAGAGTGAAGCTGTGTTTCAAAAAACAAAAACACTGAGTTTGTTGGGAAACTGGGTCAAGTAAACCAAGTATAACAGAAAGAACATGAGGCAGGGGGGGGTGGGGGGGTCAGGGGCGGGGCGAGCATTAGTCAGGACTGGGCCAGACTTTGCCCCATACAAAGACAATCCTAGGTGTGGCAGGAGACAGACAGCAAGGGGAAATGAGAGACTGAACCTGAGGTCCCTGTGGCACAGAGGCCATAGAAGACCTGTTAGAATTCTAGAAGGTGGTAGTTTCAGCTCAGAAGTAAGACTGAGTTCCTTCTGCACCAAAGCAGTGACTATCCCTGAAGCAAGTACAAAACCCCAGGAGAAACACGTGCACTGAGAACAGCATGGACTCCCCTGGGATGCCAAAGGGGAAGATGTTTCTAGAAAAGCATCCACACAGCTACACCAAGCTTTGCCAAGAATGTCTGAATGGGCCATGACAAAACCAATCCCAGAACCTCGGTTGCATGTTTCAACAACTCTTCAGCCATCATCTGTGGCCTGCCCCTTCTGTTAGCACGAGTTTTTGCTCTTTGTTCTCTGTGGCTCTGACGTCTTCTAGGAAGCCATTGCTTAAGGAGGGTCAGATTCTGTGGTAGCAGGCGTGTGAAACTGTCCTGTGCATTTGATAGGTATGGGCACAAGGACAGCCACTCCGCCCTGTTGGAGCTTTTTGTAGAAATTACCAAACTGCTTCTCTATGTCTTCAAGACTCATCTTTACACTCTCATTTAGAACCATAAAAGAAACCAGCATTTGTGTAAGATCTTTTCACCAGGGAGCTCAAAGGCCTGTAATGTAGATCCAGTTCAGCTGGAAAGGAGGGGGCCAGTCAGGAAAAGAGGCAAAGTGAAAGGCCAGTGCAGAGGGCGGAGGCAGAGGCTGCCTTAGAGTCCTTGCCTAGGAAGCCTGGAGCCCAGGGTTTGATTTCCAGTGCTGCATAAATCAGGCATGGTAGTGCACACCTGTAATCCAGGACTCAAGAGGAGGAAGAGGCAGGAAAACGGAAACTCAAGGTCATTCTCAGCATCATAGGGAGCTTGAGGGCATCCTGGGTTGCACGAGACTCTGCCTCAAAAAGGTCAGTGACAACAAAGGGATTCTCACAGTCTCAATCTCTTAGACTTTTTATTGTGGTGCTAAGGATTGGACCCAGGGTTTCACACGTGTTAGACAGGCACTACACCACTAAGGAGCCAACCCCACTAGAGACCGTGGAATCCATACTTCTCGAGCTGTGTCTTGCAGACAGATTTCGCTTCCAGGGGCACCTAGTGTCCCAGCTCGGACTGCTCCAAGAGCATGCATGGAGCAAGCGACTTCAATGACAATTGCTTCTCCCTTATGGCCTCTAGAGGTTGGGAAGTTCACGATCAAAGTGCTGCCGGGCGTCTGGGTCTGACCTGCTCCCGCAATTGCAAACACTGTTCTGGTTCTACTGGCCACGGCCAACAGAGATGATTCATTTTCATAAGATACTAACTCACCATGGCAGACCAGCCTCATCACCTAACTCCCATCCTCACACAATCACGTTGGAGTTCGAGGCTCAACCTGTGAATGTAAGGGAAGGAACAGCAACAGACAGCAACACACAATCAGACACCTAGGAAGTGCCTTTAGAGCCCACCATTAGTATCTTCCCACCATGCTTTGAAACACTGCCTCAGGGAACCGGCCACCGAGTTCTTTCTTTCCTTTGAAAAGGGAGGTTCTTGGAAATCGTCACCATCCATTGTGTGTGTCTTCTATTAGTTCCCGCTCTATGAATTTGGTGTTCTTGACCACTACAAACATAGAAAATGCCTTTTTGGGGATATTTTCCCCCTTGTCTATGAATGTGAGGTTTTGCTACCAGCAAAGGCCCAGGGCTGGTTTGTCTCTTAGGAGTCTCCTCTTGGCAACTTCCTGTCACCTTACGCTTCTGCTCTTCGATTCAGTACTCAGTACTCCAATCCTCAGTACCTCGATACTCAGTACTCCAGGACCTAGTACCTCAGTACGTAGTACCTCAGTGTACAGAAACTCCTACAGGTCGCTCTCAGGTTTTTTATGCTCCTCAATGATTCTAAGCAGCAAAAGCCTGTAAAAAAAAAAAAGAAAGAAAGAAAAGCTTGAAGCTTCCTTCTTCTGTTGCATTTTTCATAAAGGTCTTGCTTGGGTGGACTAAGCTATGTGAATCTTGAAGTTGCATAACCTTCTTTCATGCAGGCAGAAATTTACCTCATCTCTGCTGATATGGGGAGAAGATCCCCAGCCACCGAGAGGCCTCTTCTGCAGGCTAGCCTTCCACCAGTGCTGCCTCAACACCTATTGGCAATTTTCTCATCACGCCTGCTCCTTGAACCTTCCCTGGAGAGATTCCAGTTTTTATGGTTTTCACAGATGTGCCGCTCCACACCAGAAGGGCTCTTTGTTGAGAACATAGGCGCCATGCTAGGTATCAGCAAAACTGCCTTTCTCCAGCCAGGCCTCAGCCATCACTTCCTGTGTTGAGCTTCCTGTGAAATGCGGTGAACAGCACTTCCTGTATGTTTTCCCACTAGCCTGCTCATCAGACTTCCGAGGAACACAGTCAACATTGTACCTGCCAAGGACAGTAGAGGGTATAAAAGAAGACTGAAAAAAAAAATACAGCAACTGAGGGAAGGAAACGAACACCGGGAACTAGGAGTAACAGCTCGGATGTCCTGAGAAGAGGCAAGGATGAGACGGCACTGCGGGTAAATGAGTGAGTTCGTTCAGTCATGGGTGAGGAATTCTGTGTTCCAGGAACTCTGAGAATGCTGCGGCTCTCCAAAGCTACCTCGAAATGTCCAACAGCTTCCGGTGTTTTGCTCAAAGAGCAATGCTGAGTTTGGGTTTGGGGTAGGAGACAGCCTTTAATCAGTCTATTACCAGCACTCTCTGGAGTCAGAACCGCCTTGTTTTCAGAAGTAGAGCAAGCAAGGAAGCAGGCTCCATTGTGACTTTTAGTGAGCTGTACTTGAAGGAGATTTATATATGTTGCCTCCAGTTTAGCAGTCATCTCTGTCTCCAACAGCCACGGGAAGGAAAAGAAAATGACATGCCGGGCGACAGGAAGATCCCTGCTCCAGTTGGTTTCAAAGCCTGCTCTAACACTCTCGCGATGGTTTGAATTGGATTCTTCTCCTCCCTGGCTCACTAAGAAAGCACGCCTCCTTCGGCTAAAGGCACCTTGAGATTTTATAATTAGACGTTTATCCTTGATACAAACACTTGATTTCCTGTGGGAAAAAAAATCTACAGAAAGGGGTTAACAGTTAAAATGTTTATCATCAGTGTGATTCTTGCTACGAATGCATAACAGAACTTGCTACAGAATTTTGATGACATCTAGTTAGAGTGGAGTGCGGTCAAAAAGAGAAAGAAAGGGACCAATGAAAAAGAGACAGAGGGAAAGACCAATGCAGAGGGGAGGCAGACAATGAGGACACCTTTGCTCACCTCTCCTATTTTTCGTGGTGTAATTCTATCTGGGAGACTCCTTGTTATATTCCAAATGTTCAGAGAGGAGGGAGCTGGGAGAGAGCGTTCTAACCATGATGGAGCCAGGCAGGGGCAGAGGGAGTAGAAACAACATTGGAAGTAACTTTTTAAATTAAAAAAAAAAAAAAAAAAGATAAGTGATGGATTGAATCGCTGATTGCGGGGAGCCCTGAGAATGCTGGACTGCCAGCAAGGGCCTCTCTCCTTTTTTCGCTTTGCTTTTTCTTTCCTTTTTAATTTTCTTTTATGTAATTTCGCTGCAGCACGTATAATCAATTACAGGCTGAATCGGGATAAAGAGAGGGGAAGCACTTTAATTCATAAATCAATTTTATACGGTCATCAGTCAGGTTGCGAATGCAAATACCTCTGTCGTTTTAGGTTATTCAGAATTAATTGACTCCCACCGGGCTGGGCCGCAGATGGAGAGGGGCCTTCTCACAGTCTCCTTGCGCTCAGCATGGGAGCCCATGCCTTTCTCCCTCCCCCGCTCTGGCCCTCTGACCAAGGCCTTCTTTTCCTTTACTCGGTGGGCCCCAAGTATAGAGCCTACGGGGCACGGGAGGCCTGGGAGGAGCATCAAGCAAGAAGCTCGGAGGATAAGAAGTCCAGAAAGGAAGGGCAGAACGCAGAAAGATGAAAGACCCCAGACAAACTTCAGCCCAGGCCCCGCAGAGACACCTTTATACGATTAGAAATGCCTAACTTTCAAGGATCAGCTTTTACGTTCTCTTGAAGCTTCTTAAATAAAAAAGGAAAAATGAAAGCAAAGAAGAAGAAGAAGAAGAAGAAGAAGAAGAAGAAGAAGAAGAAGAAGAAAAAAAAAAAAAAAAAAAAAAAAAAGCCTGAGGCCCTGGAAGGAAAGCAGAACCGGAGGGAATCCAGAATCCACCGGGCTGCAGGGGTTTGTGAGGTTGCCAGGTTCTAACAGCCGAGGAGCGGCCCTGGACAGAGGGACAGCTACCCTGTCTGACAGAGGGCAAGGACAATGAGTAGGACTCCCTTGTCTGGGCTGTCTTAGGCCAACAGCCAAAGAGATGGCCTGGCAGTGACCCTGTCCACAAGGTGGAGAGAGGGTGAAGCCAGCCAGTGAAAGGTTGACCTGAACAGAGCTAGCTGAACAACACTTGTTCTCTAAGCCCTAAGATTGTCTCCTCACAGACATTCACTGTAATTAGGAAAGGACATACACCCACGTATTTGATGTATCCTAACCTCTACTTTTCTATTTTGTACCCTTAGCTAAATATACTCCTAATTGGATTGGTCCATCAGAGCCTTCATCAAAGCGGTTTCCTGCACCACCCTGCCACATTAGAATCACTGGGGGAGCTGGCTTTGTTTACCATCTTCTTTTGTTTTTGCAATCAGACGTCCTGGTTCAGTCATAAACACAGTTCTAAGTGGTCTCTAGGAGGGCCTAGGGAATTGGCGCTTTGGAACTGGAGTACAAGTAAGTTTGAGGTTGAACAAGTACAGGAACCACTGGCGTGTCTGAGGACTCTGGTGGGCCAATCCTCAAAGACCAGCCTCACCTCCAAAGTCCCCTTTCCCTCCCCACATTCCGTCAGAGCTTCCCAAAGCATAAAGCATAGAATTAATGTTGGAATTGAACAAAGCGCATGTCTGACTCAGGTTCCCTGGATTCTGCAAGTCAACTCTACTAAAGATTCTGGAGGGAAACAAACCAAAACAAAAACATTATATAATGTAAACTTCCAGTGAGCGGAAGAACCCATGCAGAGGGAAATCACCCAGATCTATATGGTTTCTTTATTGAAAAACAATCCTTACTCAGGCAGTGATGGCTCACACCTTTATTATCTGCACTCAGGAGGCAGAGGCAGGAAAATCTCTGAGTTTGAGACCAGTCCGGTCTACAGATCAAGTTCAAGAACAGCCAGGGCTATACAGAGAAACCCTGTCTCAACAAACAAACAAATAAACAAAAAACAAAACAAAAGAAAAAAAAGAAAAGAAAATGAAACCTTAGGTTGCCTGGTATGTGCTGAATTTTGCTTCCATCTAGCACTTTGTTTGTGGTTTCCACTAAGTCTCCTGAGAGACTAAAACCTGGGTCTAGAAGCTAAAGGACTGTGATTCATGAGGCAGAATGCTCCTAATAATTATATAATCCAAACACAGGATTGTAACCCTTATTGGACCCTTAAAAAAATCAGCTGCAAGATTCTTATGTATGACCAACCTCTGATCCGAGACACGGTTGCTTATATGCAAATAAGTTGTATTTACCTGTGAAGTCTGGGAGGAACTCTTGGATCTGTTCCTCCAGTCACACATTGTATTACCATGCATTATTAGAAGGACTAGAACAGCCTTTCTTTATAATTTTTTGTCTTCTGGTTTCTTTCCCAAGTCAGAATAGACTTGGCCTGCAAAAAGTCTGTAGGTCTTGGAGGACATGGAATGCCTGTTTCCTCTTAGTGTATTTAGCCAGCAGCCAAGAGAAATCTGGGATTTCTGGAGATTGGTACAGAATGAAAGGGTACCGTGTTCACAAAATCCTCAACTCCAAAGTAGATAATACAAGGAGCGGGAGGGGTTGGGGAGAGGGGGGGCCCTTAAGCAATTAATGCAACATGGTAGAGTCATTAAAACCCAAGCTTTGGATTCACCGCTGGCCATCCCTGTCAGTTACACTGCCCAAGACACATAACCTCTGTGTCTCTCTTTTTTTTTTTTTTTCCTCCTCTTGAAATGAGGATATCACAGGGCCATTGTGAAGATATATTGACTTAAAGCATCCAACAAGCTCAGCAGGAAGAAATAAATGGCAGGGTGTGCTTGCAATGATGGAGTCTGAAGAAAGGATTGGCGGATCTGACTTGGTCCTCCCAGGAGCACCAGCACCCTCTCAGAACTCTAAACATGCAAATCCATGCCCTCGACCCCCAGCCCAGAGTTAATGAACAGAGACTACGCTGGGGCTTAGAAGCTTGTATCTTAAAGCTTCTGGAAGGTGCTGAAACATAGAGCAGTTATAGAACGACTGAGGTAGGGGAAGAGCTGGAGTCCAAAGCTTTGGAAAGGAGCATGGATCTGCTTGGGGTTCAAACAGTTTGTGGTAACCAGAGATGCTGGACTTGTGCTGTCAAAGGAGTATAAACCAGGGGCTAGGAAGGAAGGACATGGGAAGGGATAGGCGTGATCAGCAAATGAAGGGGCATCTGGTAGTAACCGTCTCACTAGAGTCCAGGACCCAGTACAGTTTTTTTCTCTAGCCCCTCAGCCCCTCAGGGACCGACCCAGACTCTAAGGTCCAGAGGAACTTCTGATCCTATTTAAATGTGAAACTTTGGCCAATAGCACTGCCCACTTTGTCCGCAAAAGCAGAGCGTCAGTGGCTCCTTACTTAGACTTTGTGTAAAGAGAGGGGCTCCTTGTCAGGAAAAGCATAGTGAAGAGCAGACCAAGCTGTGTTGCTTTGAATTGTCAGTAGGGAATCTAGAATTTTCCTTCTCTTACAACAAGGATTTCTTTTTTTAATATATTTTATTAATTTACACATATTACATCTCAATTGTTATCCCATCCCTTGTATCCTCCCATTCCTCCCTCCCTCCCGCTTTCCCCCTTACTCCCCTCCCCTATGACTGTGACTGAGGGGGACCTCCTCACCCTGTATATGCTCATAGGATACCAAGTCTCTTCTTGGTAGCCTGCTATCTTTCCTCTGAGTGCCACCAGGCATCCCCATCTAGGGGACATGGTCAAATATGGGGCACCAGAGTTCATGTCAAAGTCAGTTCCCACTCTCCACTCAACTGTGGAGAATGTCCTGTCCATCGGCTAGATCTGGGTAGGGGTTCGCAGTTTACTGCACGTATTGTCCTTGGCTGGTGCCATAGTTTGAGCAGGACCCCTGGGCCCGAATCTGCCTGTCATAATGTTCTTCTTGTAGGTTTCTAGGACCCTCTGGATCCTTCTGTTTCCCCATTCTCCCATGCTTCTCTCACCTAGAATCCCAGTAGGATGTCCCTTCCTCTGTCCCACTTTCCTGGTAAATGAAGACTTTCATGGGGCATGCCCCTTGTGCTAGTGTCCAGATATAAGTGAGTATATACCATTTGACTCTTTCTGCTTCTGGGTGAACTCACTTATTATGATCATTTCTAGTCCCATCCATTTGTCCACAAATTTTGGGAATTCCTTGTTTTTAATAGCTGAGTAGTATTCCATGGTGTAAATGTACCATATTTTCTTTATCCATTCTTCTACTGAGGGACATTTAGGCTGTTTCCAGGTTCTGGCTATTATGAATAAGGCTGCTATGAACATGGTTGAGCAAATGTTCTTGTGTGCTGGAGCATCTTCTGGGTATATTCCAAGGAGTGGAATAGCTGGGTCTTGAGGAAGCCCCATTCCCAGTTTTTTGAGATAGTGCCAGATAGATTTCCAAAATGGCTGTACTAGTTTGCATTCCCACCAGCAATGAAGGAGTGTTCCTCTCTCTTCACATCCTCGACAGCGTGTGTTGTCTCTTGAATTTTTTATCTTAGCCATTCTGATGGGTGTAAGATGGAATCTCAGAGTTGTTTTGATTTGCATTTCTCTGATGACTAAGGAGGTTGAGCATTTCTTTAAGTGTTTCTCAGCCATTTGATATTCCTCTGTTGAGAGTTCTCTGTTTAGTTCTGAGCACCATTTCTTAATTGGGTTATTTGGTTTGATGGTGTTTAATTTCTTGAGTTCTTTATATATTTTGGATATTAGGCCTTTGTCAGATGTAGGGTTGGTGAGGATCTTTTCCCAGTCTGTAGGCTGTCACTTTGTTCTGTTGACAGTGTCTCCTGCCTTACAGAAGCTTGTCAATCTCATGAGGTCCCATTTATTAATTGTTGACCTTAAGGCCTGGGCTGTTGGTGTTCTATTCAGGAAACAATAGGGATTTCTAAGGACCAGAGAAGAGAGAGACGATCTAGAATTGCATGGGGCTGATGAGATGGTTCAGTGGTTAGAGCATGTACTGCTCTTCCTGAGGACCCAAGTTCTGTTCCCAACATGCACACCAGGAGGCTCTTGGCTGCCTGTAACTCTGGCTCCAGGGGATCTGATGTTGTCTTGTCAGGTCCGTGGGCACCTGAACACATACACAAGGACACATATACACATAAATACAAATACATTTTGAAAAAGACTGAAAATGTTTATGTAAAAGTAGTTTTAAGAGAGATTGAAGATACAGTTACTGCGGTGTTTGTTTTTATGGATTGAGTACTCAAGATGGAAGGAAGGAATGAAGGGATGGTGGGAGGAAGGGAGGGAGGGGAGAGGGAGGAAGGGAGGGAGGGAGGAGTAATCAATGAGGTAAGGTAAAGCCATGGTTGATATACTATAACAAAAAGCAGATTGAAAAGAAAAAAGCCCAACAATTGACCCGGGCATTCATTCTGAATGACTTCCAGAAATGAAGACCCAACACTCATGGAAAACCATCTGAATATTTATGTTTAATGAGGAATGGGCCGTCCTATAGGAGTGTGCCTCAATCGTGATCTAATGATCCAACCTGGGCAACATCAGCCAGGCCTGCTTCCTCAGGCTCTTCTGGTTTCTCTTCCTACTGTCCAGGCAAAGAGCAGGGAATCCCTCCCATGAAGGGCTTGTGGACACTTTCAGGAGGGGTAGCTGAGAGAACCCCTTTATGACTTCCTCTCTTGCTCCAAGATGGGAGAAGGTCACGAGAGACTCGGTGGCCTTTTAAATTTTCTGTTCTCTCTAGTCAACCCTGAAGCACAGTGTCACCTTCAACCAACAAACTATTAGTGAGTACCTCTTGGGCGCCAGGCATTCAAATAGTCTCTGAAGAGGGAGAAAGGAAGAGAGAAAGAGAAACAGACAGAGACAGACAGAGACCGAGAGACCTCCATCCTCAAATGACATCTGTAAGAAGAAAGAGTAATTTCCCGCCCCCCTTCAACTCCACTCAAATTTGAGATTTGGGGTTGAGCAAACCTTTGGAGTACAAATTATTTACTCCCTCTCCTTCACACGCATACATACAGAACTTTACATACATACATACATACATTCATACATCATGTGTACACACACATGCATACAACACCAGCAAGCATGTCCTGGCCCAACCTGGTGGTGAAGCCTAGGCCTAGCTGCTGCCAGCCCTGCTAGCACTTCAGTTTTGATCACACAGGCATTAGAAGTTAATTAAAGGAACAAATCTTTCCAATTTTTGGAGTCTAAGCCAACTCCCACTAGCCTCCTTTTTGGTGAAGAAAGGGGGAAGAAATCTGACTCAGATCCCATTTCCTGTGAAAGGCACAAGGGCATAGGAGCTAAAAGGGAGGTGAGACTGGACAAAGATGGTTTTGGTTTTATCTCACAGTACACATAAAACCCTTTTGTTCTGCCTATCAGAGCCCCAAGTCCCACTTGGTCCCATCCACCCTGGACCTGCCCCTCCAGTCTCCATCTGAGTCTCCACCCTGTTGCTTTCCTCCCTGGGGGAATAAGTCACAGCAGCTTTGCTGAGGTGTGATAGCTATGACTTAGTTCACATGGGCCCCTCCTGTCTGTCCCAGTGGTCACTTGCCCCATTTGGACATTTGCACTGTGTCTAAATGTCATCTATTCTTGCTGGGGCTAGCGATCCTGAGAGGGCCTCTCTGTCACCCTAACGTGTGTCCTGAGACATGTGTCTAAATGTCATCTATTCTTGCTGGGGCAGGAAATCCTAAGAGGGCCTCTCTGTCACCCTAATATGTGTCCTGAGACATGCTGGCCTGTCCTCTCAAACCTCTGCTATTATTCCATTCCTAGCTCAGTTCCAAACAACCAAAACCAAACAAATTTTGCAAAAGAACCACTCCTAGTTCATTAGGACCTAGATAGCAACATGATAATAATTGAGAAAAAGAAAAGAAAAAAGAAAAAGAAAATCCCTGAATCCCCACGGGTATTTTTTTTTTTTTTGCAAACTTTTCTCTGAGAAGCCTGTATTATTCTTTAGTTCTGTACTTAGCCATTTCCCTCAGCCTCTTCTCCTCTACCCCCACCAAAGAATAGTGCACGTGTCTACATTCCTGAACAAAGTTGATTTCTCTCTCTCTCTCTCTCTCTCTCTCTCTCTCTCTCTCTCTCTCTCTCTCTCCCTCTCTCTCTCTCTCTCTCTCAGTATGAAACGTAAACCTAGCTACAGCTGGAGGCCGCTGAGATGTGGGGCCCTGTGTTAATGCAAGGCCTCTTTCATGAAACCTGGGGGGCAGTTAATGGAGATGGGGGTAGATGAAAAAGAGGAGGAGGCGTGAACCTTTACACCCCAAGTGGGCTTCAGAAGAATTTACAGCCGTATTTTCTGGAGACCGTTAAGATTTTATTGCCTCGTACCAGCAGTTACAATGCTCCATAGAGACCTGTTCTGAGGCAGGCTAAGGATCTCCCCGTTTGCTAAATCTGGAAAAAAGCCAGCCAAGCTGCAGGCTTGACTCTCTGGGTAGAGAAACAACACTAACAAAAGAGGGAGGTGGGCTGGCAGAAAGAGGGAACCCACCCTCAAAAGTAAAGCCTTACAAAGGTACCACTTTACGTGCTGCAGTCAAACACGGTTGGCTTTGGGTGACTCACCCTCATTTATTAGCTTGTGACATTCAACAAGTCATTTAGTCACTCCGAGGCTTGAGTCTGCAATCTGTAAACTGCAGCTAGTAATAGTATTCACCTTACTGGATGGTTGTGAAAAACAGTTCATCCCAGTCTGTGGTTCACAATAAACACTTAAAAGGTACAATCTTGTTCTAGTAAGATGAAGAGAATGGCTGAAAGAGGCCCTGAGCAGAGTTGACATTTTTTCCTAAATTTCAGTGTACACGCACAGGAGGTTTGCTTTCTTCTTGACCCTTAAAAGGTCCCATCTTTTTCTCCTCCTAATCTGTTAGTCATTTTGAACATGAGGAATAAGAAGGAGGATGAAAGAAGAAAGAGAAAAGGTGACAAAATCGGAAATAGAGAGAGATCAGTCCAAGTGGAGAAATAGTTGGAAAAGACAAGTAAAAGAAAGTTAGGTGAGGAAAATGAGTAAGAAATGGAGAAGGGCAAGAAGGTGTGTAGTTGGGCACAGACTGGGCAGGAAGCATGGAGGGGAGGCGTGGGAGGTGAAAAATGTACTGGGTTTAGTTTGTTGGCAAACACCTCCCACAGGAAGGTAACGACTCCTAGAAACGTTCCCAAAGATCATACGACCACACTGTGTACTTTCCGTCAACTCCAATTCCTCCTTCCTCTCCCAGGGCCACTGATAAATGGCGCACGCTCCCCTGCCTCCCGCCACCTCACACCTGCAGACTTTCTGTAACCCTTCAGCTGCTCCTCAACACTTTGTGCTGTGCCTGCCTCTGTTGAAAAGGGAGAGTTAAATCATGGCAAGCCTGCAGCCTTGGCAAGTGAGCAATAAATGTTTGCCTGGTGAATGGATGAATAATGAGGTCTCTCTGAGGCAAGCCCTACTTCCAAGCCAACTAGACTGCTGGTGAGTATAGCTGTTCTAGATTAGACAGTAACGGTGAGTGTACGGCTTTGCAAATGTACTGGAATCTATCGACATGCACATTGTAAAATGATGGATATTTATGTATGAGTTATATTTTTTTTTAAAAAGCATGAAAGCACAAACTGTAGCCACAGAGAAATATTTGTGCCACCACCTCAGTTCCCATCCTAGTCTTGCCCTTGCGTCCTCTTATTGCTTTTTGAGGTTGTTTTTCAAGTTTTTCTTGGACTTCCCAGTGCTCAAAAAAAAATCTTAATAAAGGCAAGGATGGTTAGATAGGCTAGAGATGACGCATCTATGTAACAGTGGCTCGGATGGTTTTGAGCATTTATCTATGAGCTCTATAAACTCTCCAACCTGTAACATCCTCAGGATAAGTCCTTTTGAAAGATAATGACCCCAGCTACCTGAAGCTCCGGATCAAGGACACACTGGGACATGAGCTTGCTTCGTCTTAATGTTTGTTAACCTTGCCACGATACTTTCTCTTCCCTAAAAGCCCAGGGCATCTAAAGGGACAGAAGCAGCTTTCCAGATGAATGAAGGTGACAAAATCTAGCACAATCCCCAAAGAATTACGTAACAAGTTTCTACAGTCTTAACCTATAGGCGCCATTTATGGCATCAGAAACAGTCTGTTAAGACAAACAGAGCTGGCCAGGTGTGGTGGCGCATGCCTTTAATCCCAGCACTCGGGAGGCAGAGGCAGGCGGATTGTTGTGAGTTCAAGGCCAGCCTGGTCTACAAAGTGAGTCTAGGACAACCAAGACTACCCAGAGAAACCCTGTCTCAAAAAAAAACCAAGACAAACAGGGATTAGACCCAGAGAAATGAAGTCACAGTGGTTAGAGCACATACCACCCTTACAGAGAGGCCTGAGTTTGGTACCCAGCACCCATTGCAAGCATCTCACAGACACCAGAAACTCCAGCTGCAGCGAATCTCATACCTTCTGGTCTCCCTGGACACCTGTGCCCTAGTGCACCGACACACACATGCAAACACATATTTGTAAAAACTAAAAAAAAAAAAAAAAAAAAAAAAGACAAATGGGATCTCAGGTGTAAGGTGGGGAGGGGCATTTGCTCTATTCCTACAAAATAAAGAAGAAATGAGTTCGTAGACATTGTCTGGGCTCCTTCTTGGGTTTTCTCCGTGCTGTCTCCAGGACAAGCTTGGCCACACAGACTATCTGCTTCTCTTTCCCAGGAGCCCATCTGAGAAGAATAGAACTGTGACACAGTGAAATGCTGCTTAGCCAGATCCAATCCTGAGTCTTAAAAAGATACTGAGTCTTTAAAAGCTGCTATTATTATTTGTGGGTTTTCTTTCACGCAGGGGACAGAAAGTTAACAGCCACCAAAACGCCAACACCCACCTGTGACAATCCAACTAGTATGTCAGCAAACCGACAAAATGAGTCTGAGTTCTTGCGTTCTGAGCTTTACCACCCTAAGACGCTTAACAGTTTGTTTTTTTTTTTGGGGGGGGGGTGAGACACAATCTATGTATGCCATGCTGTCCTCAAATTCATTAAGGAGCCAAGGAAGATCTTGAACTTCTGATCCTCCTGCCTCCACCTCCAGAGTCCTAGGAGCCTGAGTAGATTCCATCATGCCTTGTTTATTGAGTTCTGGAGATCAAACCCAGGGCTTCATGCATGCTAGGCCAGCACTCCACCAACTCAGCTGCATTCATAGCCTGGGGTTTCATTTTTTTTTCTACAAAAATATCAGTCAAATGAATTTCTGATGTCAGAAACGCAACAGAGATTGCCTGCTGCTTTCCTCATTTATTGGTAGTGTTCAGAAACTGGAACAGAAAGCAAAGTTAAGTGTCTTTGGAAAGTGAGTCATTGATGGCTGGAATATTGAGGTATAGTTTCTGGATAGTTACACTGTGTTCCCACGCGCAATAGGCCATATAAGCTCCCAACTCTGCCAGCACTTTGTATTATCCAGCTTTCCCATTTTACATATAAGAAAGATTAAAGATATGATACTGTACACAGAGTACTTCAGCAAAGCAGAGAGCAAGCTACACTGGCTCTGGTCCAGTCTGGAGGGCTACATCATTTCACCAAGGCCAAGGCCAAGACCAGATGGAAATGACACAGCCTCAAGCAAGATCCTTAAAAGATCTTGTTTCCTGGCATGCTCAGAGTAAAAAAAGAAAGCTGAAATGTAAAGCTGAGAATTGCTCTGGATGAATCACTCAGTTTTCACCCATCTTTCTCTCTACTGGACAGAGGTTCCTCACCCTCCTGGCTCGCAGCCAGGTGTCAGGGCCAGCAGTGTGTGCTCATGTCTCCCGACTTCAAGGGGATTCATTCACCTCCTATACACACATACATCAGCCCCCTCTCTCTGAAACCTGCTCTTCAGATTTTCAGACCTCAGAGAACTGGGGAGACTGTATTTCCGCCTGAGTTTCAGCTTTGTTTGATCGGGAAGGAAAGGATGAAGACACCGGTGTCTCCAATCGTGGGTTCACGTTTGCAGAGCTGATGGCTCTTAGGCCTCTGTTTCCTGAGTTCGTATAGTTCCCTATTGAGCGCCCAGCACACCTCCGTCCATGTCAGTGTGTAAGGGGGTCTGAGGAGTTGTTGATAAGGGGCACTCAGACAGACACTTGTACAACCCCAACGTCGCAATAATACAAAGGACACTTTGCTCTCCTCGGCTGGCGTGAGCTGCCCTACTTGAGCTACTTCCCTGCAGCAGGATTCCCTCCTCTCCCTCCACAGCCGAGTTGGGAGATAGATCTTCCTCTATAACCTGACTTGGATCACTGGGAGTGGCTGCATAGCTAGTTCATATCAGCCCTTCTAGGGCCTGGATGAGTAATTGAATATCAGCCCGAATGGCAAACTATAGTAGCAGCACATATGGAATATTTATCCACCTGAGGAGCAAGACAGTGGCTCACTGCTCTACCATGCTAAGTTTCACTTCCTTTGCCAGCTAACTTCTAGACCGCGTGAGGCCCTGCTCCATTCAGCTGGCAGGAGAGTGAGTTAGCCTGAGATTTATTGATTCTCTCTCAAGCTTTTCAGTTTAAACTTGTGCTAGAAGGAAAAACAGAGTTCTCAGGAGTCTTAACTCTATTGACTACACTAATGAAATAAATGGGAATTTTAACCAGTCTCCCATCAGTACAGTCTAGGTACTTTATCAAAAGTGTTTTTTTTTTTAATTGGCAGGGAAGGTGAAATTTGGGGTTCTTTTTAGATATGGAAAACTGCAGAGATAAGATTATGAAGTTAATTTATATAAAGTCTTTTTCAGAAGAAAAGATAGAAATTCAAAGCCATTTGGTCTGATTTGGGGGATGCTGCTCAACTTCTCTGATGTTCAGTCTCTTCATCATTGTCAAAACGGGTTCATAATCTTTGTTAGGAAATTGAGACTCTGCATTACAGCCCTTGGCAAGAGGTAATTAAAAAGAAAACTGTAATGCTTCAGATTTGCAATGTTCCATGCAAATGTATTCGTTGTATGCATGTGTATATGTATGTGTTTGGGTGTATGTGTGTGGGCAGGTGCTAGTGCACATATACATGTGTGTGCACATTCATGTGTAGACCAGAGGACAACCAGGTATTGTTCCTTAGGTACCTCCCACTGCTCTATTTTAAAGATAATGTTTCTCTGGGCTGGAGAGACATCTCTGTGTTTAAGCACTTGGTGCTCTTGCAGGTTGGAGTTCCAGTATCTCCATGGTGGCTTACAACAAAGCAAAACTCAGTTTCCCAGGCCTTCTCTTGACCTCTGTGGGAATTAGACATGCACACAGCACACTGACTTATATGTAGGCAAAACATTCATACACACAAATACATCTTTAAAACAACTAATAAAGACAGGGCTTCTCGTTGTCCTGGTACATGTCAAGTAGGATAAGCTGGCTGACCTTCAAGTCCCAGGGATCCCCTGCCTCTACCTCCCACAGCTGGGATTCTAAACATATACCATTGTACTCAACTTATCATCTTCCTTTCTTTTAATGGGAATCTGGGGAATTGAACTCAGATCCTTCTGCTTACAAGGCAAACACTTAATTCACAGAGCTATTTCCCCAGCCCTCATACATTTGCTTTTGTTTTGTATGGTATTTAGTATGGTGTTAGGAGATTGAATCTAGAGCCTTGCTTGAGGCAGGC
This sequence comes from Acomys percivali, assembly GCA_907169655.1. Classification (NCBI taxonomy): domain Eukaryota; kingdom Metazoa; phylum Chordata; class Mammalia; order Rodentia; family Muridae; genus Acomys; species Acomys percivali. The sequence continues at coordinate 97,360,839 of OU015745.1, read as the reverse complement.
GGGTATTCTACCACTGAACTACCCCAACAGATCATGGCTTGTATATTTGAACACTGGGTCTTCTGTTGGTGGCACCATTTGGGGAGGTTGTGAGACCTTCCAGGGACCAAGCTGGGAGACTTAGGTCTATAATAAGGTTTGAGAGTTACAGAATGGCTCGCCCCATGCTCTCTGCTTCCTAGTCTCACTGCTGTAAGAAAGTCATGTCACATGTTCCAGCAGCTGGAGACCAAGGTGGTCTCAGGTGCCATGCCCTCCTTACCATAATAAACCCTACCACATAAAAAACATGAGTCCAAATAAATATATTCTCCCTGGAGCTGTTTCTGTGAGGTATTTTGCCAAAGCTACTAGACAAGTAATAAATACAAAGTGCATCTATTACTTGGAGGGAATCATATGGAAAGAAGCCATGCTGAGCGAGGAAAAGGAGATGGGATAATGGAGAAACTTAGGTGAGTGGAGGGATGGATGCTAAAGGGAAGTCTTAACGTGGGAGTTGGAAAGGGACAAGGACAGTAGAATCAGACAATGAAGACTTGGGCTAAGTGGGTTCAGGGAAGAATGGAGGCTCTAAATGGGGAGTCTTGAGCTATGACTATCACAAGAACAGGGTACATTACAGCTAAGAGGTGGACAGGAAGTTGAGCCAGCAAAGGTTGAGAGCCAGGATAAGAAGCCAGTCAGCATGTTCACAGCATCAAATGAGTTTTTCTGGAAGCACCATTTGCCTCTTACTCTCCTGTATACATCTCTAATTCAAGATTTACCCTCTGAATCGGGTGCGAAATTCACAGTCTACGTAGTTTACAAGTGCTCATACAGAAACAACAACAACAACAACAAAACATCATAATGGCTATTATTTGGCATATGCTTTCTTGATGTGGCAAGCACGGGGCTGATGTCTTTGATACCCATCATCACCTTAAAGTCTAACTCTGTGAGGCATGGATTACTTCCCCTTTGTGTACATGAGTAAACAGAGGCTGAGGGACAAGCCATGGCCCAGGGTCACATAGCAAGTACGCGTCAGGTCTGGAAGCCATCAAAAGGTTGATTAGCTGCAGAGCTGTGCGCTTAACCACTGCACTATACTTACTTCCTGCTGGTAACCAAGAAATGGCTGCCGTGGGGTTATATAAGAAGCCCCTACTCTCTTGCATATCAGAAGTGGAAAGTGGCAGCAATGGAGCGTGTGGGGTGAAGACATTAGAGCAGCTGTCTGACCATCCCTACATTTAACCACATTCCAGCTCCAGGTCCCATCCCACCACGCATGAACCCACAAGCCTAAGGACCTAGGAATATTTGAATTCATTCTGGCCTTTTCTTTTTATTTTTTATTACTTTTTTTTTTTTTTTTTTGCAGAAATATAATGAGTGCTAATCAGTTGTAAAGGGTAATGTTTAGTGCCTTTTTGTGGAGGAGACGGAGCACACAGGAAAAATTAGCCCCTGTGAAAATTCTAATGTGAGCTGGAATGTGTTCCTAAACAGTCCCGACCAGGTAAGGGCTACCATTGTCATCCCTGCAGAGGGCAGTCCCCCTCTGCCTTTCATATGTGCAGTGATAGTACTCTAGAAACCCTTAGGACAAAAGCATGCCTCTCTTGAGAGGCTGTTCTCTTTAGTTAACACAAAATCTGCTACAAATGTACCTACATGCTTACAGATATACTAAACGGAATAGACACTCAAAGCACAGTAATGATACCCCAAACGTTTTATGGGTGCACTTGTGAGTGGACATAAATTCCAAAGCATCAAGGACAACCGAAGAATTTCACTGCACACACACACACACACACACACACACACACACACACACACACACACCTTTCCCAACCAAGTAGACAAGGAGCCAGGGTCAAGTTACTGTCATATGAATAGTTAACAAGAAGAAAATCCCAGATTTGGAGGCCAGTCTGCAGTAGGTGAGGCAAGAGGAAGGCGGGAGGAACAGGGCCAAATGAAAAGCCCTGCAAGCAGAGTCAATACATTATTTTCCAAGGTCCAAGATCAGAGTGCTTGCTAATGACAGTGCCTCTCAGAGTTGCTCCAATTAGGCATTGTACCCCAGCCCCACAACCCCCACCCCTGTTTAAGGGGTTCCAGACCTGCACAACTTGCTGCATCACATTTGATCTATTGTGACCCAGAGAACTGAGTCAGAACTTGAGAGGGAGAAAAAGGGCAGGTAAAAATCATCGTTGGCTTCCCAGTTAAAAAGAAGTTCAGAAATAACTCAAAAGCCAGAGCCAGGAGCAGTGGTGGTGGGGGTTCAGGGGGGGGAATGGTCTCATTAATTGGATGCTCCGTTACCTCTTCACTCTCCCCTCCACCCACAACTCTCCTCCCTCCACAGAACAGACCCAGACAAAACAGTCAAAAGAAAGGGATTATCCATTCGCCTGCTCTTCAAAGCCAAGTTATTTTTGGTTAATTGGGGAGGAAGATGTGAGGCAGCCCCTAGCAAAAGTGCTTTTGAGAAGGGCTTATTTGATATCATATCTGAAACCCATACTGACAGAAAATGTGAACTTGTAACTAGACTTCGGCCTCTATGCGGTACTTCCAATATCCGTATAAGGAGACTGCACTGACCTGAACCGGCCTGTTTCCTGTTGAAGTCGCAGCAGGTAATAACTGCTTTGTACCTGGGCTCTCTGCAATGATCTTTAACCTCCACCGCCTAAGAACACGGTGCTCTTCTTAAAGAAATAGAATCTTACAGAAGAAGACACTGAAAACCGAGTTGTTGAAATTTTGACCTAAGTGTTCACAACCAGTAGTTGCTTCGTTGCTGGCATTTGTACGTACCTCATGCTGCCTTCTTCTCAGCCTTAATGTTTTTATTCCCCAAATTGAAATGTGGAAAAACAACATGACAGTATACTTCTTTTGCACAAATCTTTCTTAGAATAAATTTTTTAGTAGCAAAACGTTTGGATGGAATAGTTTTTAAGTCTCCGTGTATAGTTAAATAGTATTTTAATGTTTGCTGGTAATGTAAATGGGTAAAGACAACATAAGCATGGCTTTTTTTTCCCTATCTTTTTATCTTGTTTCTTTTTAACATTTTTTAACTATTGTTACTTTATTACTGTTGTTTCTGGCTGTTTCCTGCTCATCATTCCATGTTCAAGGGCCAAGGTTGCAGGAATTCCTCTTTGAGAAGCGTGGTATTCTTGGGCTAGGAGCTCTTGAGGTTCTGGTGATCTGCACTGGGTATCCGTTGCTTATACACTATTGAAACAATCAAAGAGCCTGTTCTGAGAAAGATCTGAAGGCAAGGGTTGGAGTTTTAGGGAGTCACAGGATAGAGAAGGTATCAGAAATAGACCACGAACCCAGAAGATATAGCATTAATTTAGTTGGGCTGGGGCATCCCTTCCTTCCCTTTGTAGCTAAATAACACGCTTTTCTCTTCGGTGCTGACACACAGGAAGACGGGGGTTTTTTTTTGTTTTTTGTTTTGTTTTGTTTTGTTTTGGTTTTTTTTTTTTTTTTTTTTTTTTTTTTTTTTTTTTTTTTTTTTTTTTGGTTTTTCGAGACAGGGTTTCTCTGTGTACCCTTGGCTGTCCTGGACCCGCTTTGTAGATCAGGCTGGCCTCGAACTCACAGCGATCCACCTGCCTCTGCCTCCAGAGTGCTGGGATTAAAGGCGTGAGGAAGACGGTTTTTATTCATACGTTCTTCATGTTATTTGCATGTTTAGTGTGTGATGTGGACAGTATTGGAGAGGGTTAGGTCAATGAACAAACCTTCTCTGTCCTAATGAGGCTCAGGTTTTGGTGAGAGGCAACAAACATAAGTATGGTGTCAAGAAGTGACGAATGCTACAAAATGTCTCTAAGAAGGAAACCTATTATACAGTTCCCAGACCTAAGGGCTGGAGACATAGGTATGAGGCTGGGGCACATGGGGCAAACAGCTTCCTGACTCTTACAAGAAAGTACTCCAGGCTTCCTTGAAGTTCCCTGAGAAAGATCCATGGATTTCTCTCATCAGGTATTCCAACTTCCTTTAATAATGTGGGGGAGGGGCAGGGAATGTGCTTAGAATCAGTGTTACCGCTGTGTTGGGGTCAGGAGTCACCCTTGTACGTCTAGGCACAGAGTCTTAGTGCTCTGTGCCGATACACAAATGCTGGTGCCCTGTGCGGGAGCCAGGGCTGGCGATCAGTGTCTAGATGCACTGGTATTGTTCCATATCAAAGCAGTCAGAGCTCTTTCAGCCTTCCCTCTAAGAAGAGTAGAAAGTCCGGTCAAGGCTCACCCTAACCCCTCCAAGATGTAGGCCAGGCCTTTGAACCGTTCTGCCCTGGGCCCCAATTAAACCCAATTAAATAAAATGCAGAGATTAGACGATGGGTAGAAAGGTCTCTGGAGCCCCGTCCAACCCTAGCCTTCTTTTTTTTACCCCAGCGTGCACTTGTGCCTATAAGACTTCCAAGTACACAGCAGGATTAACCCATCAGCTCAGCTGCGCTGGAGAGGGAGGGAGGGAGGGACGGAGGGAGGCAGGGGAGGAAGTATCAATGACACTGCACTCCAGTGAGCACTGAAGAGGCTCCATTCAGCAGCCAACAAAACCCAGGCAAAGCCTCTGACTTCATCAGCCAGGGAGGCTCCAGCCGAGGAACAAAGAGAATCAAAGCTTCCCCTGGCCATGAAGGAACAGCTGCTGTGGAGGCTTGAGCCCACTAGGAGCCCAGCTGAGGGGTAGGCCGTGTACACACTTATGCGTGCACATGCTTGCATGCATCCGCATACACACACTGACCTGTGAAGACACAGACATCAAAAGGAAAGGAGGAAGAGGACCTACTGACAAAGCACTGAAAGGTTAGACAGAACTGATGCGATCAAGCAAGATCTTCATTTGAATGATGGCTTCTCGTTGAGACAAAATGTCTGCCAAAAACCAGCTTCCGGGCAGAAGGGTTTACACTGGCTCTCAGTTCGAGTGTAGTCAGTCCATCGTGGTGAGGAGAACGTGGTGGCGGAGTGTGAGGCGTCCGGTCACCTTGAATCCACAGTCAGGAAGCAGACAGTGGTGGCTGCTGACTCTCCGCTCACTTTCTGTTTTACTCAAACCAGGATCCCAGCCTGAGGGAAGATGCTGCCCACACTCAGTGAGTCTTCCCAGGTCAGTTTAACCCTTTCTGGAAACCTTCCCAGGCAAGCCCAGAGGTATCTCTCCAAGGTGATTCTAAATCCAGCCAGGTTGACACTGAAGATGAATCATCACAGTAACGAGAATGCTTTGATGAAAATCAAAACGAAACTCTTGCATGGACTTCTGCATGGACCCTGTTCCAGTGGAGAAGAAACTTAAGGATCTCAGTACAGCACAGTCAAAGCAATGCCTGGTGCCACACACTGACACAGCAGGTCCAGCCAGAGTTTATCTTAAATGTTCACATTCTGATACTCATCTTGTAAGTAAACTGAGATGATAAAAAACAAAACAAAACAAACAAACAAAAAATAATTTTATGCATATGAAGACCAAGCCTGTGTTTTTGTGCCTGCGTCTTATTCTTTTAGCATACCACTCTAACCGCAGGGCCAGCTTCAGCAGCAGTAGGGACAATGTCCTTGAGGTGACAGGGATGGCAGTGAGCTCTAGGGAAAAGGACAAGAACAGAAAAATGGAATGATAGAAGCCACAGAATTCATGAGTGATAATAGAACACAAATCAGAAGAGGAACGCAGAAAAGAATTATGGCTGAACTCAAGAAAAAGATACATCTCCATTGGCCCCATGGGTTGTGGCCAGGGATACTATTTTTTTCTCTAGTCTTTTTTTTTTTTTTTAATTCACTTTACATCATGGCCATAGCCCCATTCCTCCTCACCTCCTAGTCCCACCCTCCCTCCCGCCCCCCTCCCCTATTCCTCAGAAAAGGGAGTCCTCCCTCCCATCCACCCCAGTTCATCAAATCATATCAGGACTGACAGTGTCCTCTTCTCTTGTGTCCTGGCAAGGCAGTCTGGCCAGGGAGAAGTGATCAAAAAGCTGACAACAGAGATATTATATTTTAAAAGCAGAAACAATGGCTCCCATCTACTGGTGATGACAACTCAATAGTATTTTTTTTCTTTTCTTTTTCTAATTTTATTTTTATTGGGGGGGGGCAGGGTTTTTCTGTGTAGCTGCTATTCTGGGACTCATTCCAAAGGCTGGCCTCAAACTCCGAGATCTACCTGCCTCTTCCTCCCGAGGGCTAGAACGAAACATGTAACCTACAACTGCCCACTTTTGGAAGTTTTTTTCCTCTCTTTTGTTTTCTTCCTTACTTCTTTCTTTTCTTTTCATTTTTTTTTTCAAGACCCACAAGGGTTTCTCTGTGTAGCCTGAATTGTCCTAGAACTCAATTTGTAGATCAGGGTGGCCTCAAACTCAGAGATCTGCCTGCCTGCCTCTGCCTTCTGAGCTGCTGTCTAAAAGGCATGCACCACCACACCCAGGTTTCAACAGTGACTTTTAATTTTTATTTTAACTATTTCCTGGGAAGACATTAACAGAACACAACAAATTGTGTGCTTTATTTACAGCCCTCACCTTGCTTTTATACCACACATTTCACCTGGAAAGTGAGCCGTGGGCCTTCCCTTCCACGAGCTAAGATAGACAGAGGCCACACATGTGTGTGTGTGTGTGTGTGTGTGTGTGTGTGTGTGTGTGTGTGTCAGGTGCTGGCGGTGTCTGGAAGAGCCAACTGTGTCTACAGTGACTCACAAAATTAGATAATGACTCGTTTTTGTTTTCTTCTGTACTCACATGTTTTGCTTCGTGTGACCTTGGGTTGCCCTGTGCTAATCGTAAACTGTATCTTCCCGAAGGCGAGTCTGCATCGGTTCACACAGTGGAGCAGAATATTCGTAGCATTTCAGCTAATGGGCCTGGTCATAAAAGGAGAAGCTGGAGCTGCCGGCTGTCTTTTGTGAAGCCTTGAAGTAAGACATTTCTAAATAGCCCTGGGGTGAATTGTTTTGGCTGCGAAGTCGTGTATTAAAAACAAGATGAGGTCTGTAAATAAAGCATGCAATTATATGTGTTCAGTTCATTTCTATCCGAGGAATAGGTAAGAGATGGAGCATTTAAAATTATGGCTGAGTTGTCATGACCAGTACACAGGACACATGGTATTTTCTTTAAAAATATGAGACCTGTGACCACAAGCCAAAGAAGGCACGGAGATGTGTCTTCCTCGAGAGTTCTGCTACTTTCCTTTTCTGTGCTCCTTTTCCAGCTTGTGAAGTGACTTCCGCCATTCTGTTTTCTTGTTGACATGTAGCTCTGAACAGCACCTCTGACTTGGTAGCAAACCCATTGCTGTTTCCTCTGTGCTACTTTCAGGGCCCCGACTTTCCAACCCAGGTATAAGCATCCTACTGCTGAGTGGTTTCAGCCATCCAAACACTGCATTCAGAGGAGCTTGATACAGCTTTCCTCTTAGCGTCTTCACGGAAGGCTTGCCCGAGTCTAGCCTTTGCTGGCCCTCCTTGCCGTTACAGGGAGTGCAAAGCCACATGGCCAGGCTTGAGAGCAGAGCAAAAGATGTAGCCACAGCTATGCCACCGATGAGACTTGGTGAAGAATAGGCTTCTAGAATCTCTTCTGTTTCCTGGTAGCTTCCTTTCACCTTGTTGCGAGCATACCTTATCTAGGAAACTCCTGCCCTCCCTTCCTCCAAACCCTCTCACCTTCCTGGGTAAGCTACTTTACCAGGGAAAACCTAGCTACTGCAGACTGACTTCAGATGCCTCGAGATGGCTCCCTTCTTATCTAAAAGTATGCCCCACTTCAGGGCATTTTTTTATCCAAAGAGAACAGAAACACACACCATGGGCATGTGCAGTGGACATGTTGGCAGAGTGAACTGGCTGCAGAGAAAGGGTAGCACCCTTCTACTGAAAGCTCCAACAGAGGTTATCTATTGCCCAGGACGGCAACGTTCCTAGGGTGGCCTAAGGTGCAAAGTTGTCTATCAGGTCAGCCTCGTGACACCTGAAGGATTGACACTAGCCTCTTGTAGGAATGGTAAAGGGGGCCTAAAGGCTTCATATGTAGAAAAGAGAGTATATCTACCACAAAGCTTCTCACACAGTCCAAAATATTTGAAAATATTGATAAAAACACAGTTTTAACAGAACCAAAGGAATAACCATTGTCTTCAAAGTTGTCTTCTGTTGCACCTGAGCGAGGAGAGCCATCTTGGTTTGCTTCCTATTGCTGTGATAAAACACTATAATCAAAGCCAATTTGGGGAGGGAAGGGTTTATTTCATCTTACAGATTTAAGTCTACCATCTGGGGAAGTCAGGTCAAGAGTGGAAGGCAGGTCCTGGAGGCAGGAGCTGACGCAGAGGCCATGGAGGGGTGCTGCTTACTGGCTTGTTCTTGATGGCTTGCTCAGCCTGCTTTCTTATAGACCTAGGACCACCAGGCCAGGAGTGGCATCCACAATAAGCTAGGCCCTCCCTCATCAACCAAGAAAATGCACCACAGGCTTAGCCATAGGATACTAAATGGAGATATGTGGTGGTTTGAATAACAATGACCACCGTAGGCTCACATATTTGAAAATTTGGTCTTTAAAGAGTGATGCTCCTTGGCAGGGAGTAGGAGGTATGGAGATGTTGGAGTAAATGTGGCCTTTTGGATGACAGGTGTCACTGGGGTGGGGGTGGGGGTAGGGAGAGCTTTGGAGTTTCAAATGCTCAAGCCAAGCTCAGTGTCTCTCTCTTCCTGCTGTCTTCAGACCCTGATGTAGAGCTCTCAGCTCCTTCTCCAGCACTATGTCTGCCTACCTGCCACCATGCTCCCAACCACGGTGGATGGTGGGTGATGGATGAGACCTGCGCAACTACAAGCAAGCCCCAATGAAATGCTTTCTTTTATAAGAGTGGCTGTGGTTACAGCATCTCTCCAGAACAATAGAACACTGACAGTAACAGAGTATTTTCTCAGTTGAGGTTCCCCCTTCTAAGATGACTCTAGCTTGAATCACGTTGATATGAAACCGGCCAGCACAACATCACTGAACAGCACAGAAGCTTGTTCACTGTTTTTGAACAAATGAGACATCAAAGCAGATGCATATGAAGGCAGGATGCTGAGAGGTTAGTGATCTCTGCCTGTAGGTGGACAGGACACATGAGGACAATACCATCCTTTCTGGGGCAGCTTATTAGCTGCAGTGTGCAGGATGGGCACAGGTCCTGAAGCAGCACTTACTTAGCAACCGCCTATTGGTAGCCTTCACGGTGCCCAGGATGTGGGCATGGGGTTGGGGGGGGGGGGGGGGGGGAGAGATGTGGGCATGGTGGAGGGAAGGAGGTGTGGGAGCGGGTGAGTAAGATACGGTGCTTGCACACCAGAAACTTCGAATCTGGTGATGGTGGAAACAGCCCCTTGCTGGCAAGTGGTGCCTGGAGAAATGGAGTCATGGCTGGCGAGAAGGAGTAGGAGCATTTGCAACTTGCTGGAAAAGCATTCGACTTGCAGTCTTTCCTGCACGCATAGGCTGGTTTTTCTGGGAGAGAACTGGTCTTTTCCACCTCCTTCTCATCTCCCTTCTACTCTTTCCTCTTGGATGTGACATCGGGCAGGAAGCCCCATCTAGCCTTGAGGCCACTCGTCTGCGGGATGACTCACTGCCAGCTACCTCCCCCACAGCAACGCACTTCGCTCTACGAGAGGAGTGTGTCTTTAGATAAAGCTCAACTTTGGGCTGAAATATTTACTTGATTTAAGATGGGGTAAGAGGGAAAGCCCTTATTTGCATGTGAATGTGCTTATACTCTATTTTAACTCATATGGATTTTATTAATTTTTTTAATGCATGTATGTTACTATCCTAAGACACTTACTTCCCCACCACCCTTAGAAACGTTGGTGAGAAAACTAAAATTAAACAACAGCAAGGTTTAAAAGGCTAACTAGGAAAGTCATATTTATTTTGGCTGAACTAAATTCCAAAACTAAACAAAATATCCCGAGTATGTATCTCTAAAGATTTTATTGTGCAGAAAAACCAATGTATTTTACAGCCAACAATATTTAGCTCTAGTCACCTAACCAGAGATACTAAATAATGCATTCCTTATTTTTTTATTTCTTTTAATATGTAAAGTGACAGATCTAAGATCACATAACTTTATTTTTTAATTAATTAACTAATTTATTTATTTATTATGTATACAACATTCTGTCTGCATGCCAGCCGAGGGCATCAGATCTCATTATAGATGGTTGTGAGCCACCATGTGGTTGCTGGAACTTGAACTCAGGAATTTTGGAAGAGCAGATAGTGCTCTTAACCTCTGAGCCATCTCTCCAGTCCCTTCTTTTGAATTTTTAATAGATTTTTATTTTATGCATATGAGTGTCTTGCCTGTGTGCATGTATGAACACCATGAGCTTACATGTGCTCCCGGAGGCCTGAAGATGGCATCGGCTCCCTAGGGACTGGAGTTACAGATGACAGTGAACCACTATGTGGGTTCTGGGATCTCTAGATGTTCAGCAGGTGCTGCTAACCACTGAACCATCTCTCCAACACCCACACCCACCTCCACCCCCCCAAAGCAAGACACTTTTAGCCTGCGTGCTTCTCTGACGCTAGACCGAAGTAGAAGAACGGCTTCCTGCAGGTTTTTTTCAGAACCAAAAAGTTAGCACCTCCTCCTTCCTCTCTTGCCTTGCTCTCCTCACACTGTTCACACTTAGAACATGCTGGAAACTTCTGCAACTTTGACCTGCAGAACACCGCATGAGTGCATCAGTAAGAATCGTCTAGGAAATGGTATAGTAACAAATGACCCCAAATTTATTGACTTAAAAGAACAAAGGTTTGAGCTTGGTGGTGCCTGCCTTGAATCCCAGCACTAGGGAGGCAGAAGCAGGCTTATCTGTATGAGCTGTAGGCTAGCCTGGACTGCAGAATGAGTTCCATGCCAAGGCTACACAGAGAAACCCTGACTCAAAAAACAAAAACAAAAACCAAACCAAACAAACCCCAAAGATTTATTTTTTCACTGAAGCCACATATTCATCAGAAGTCAGCATGAATCTTTATTTGTTGAAGTCACTGGGAGCCCCAATCCAATGGGACAGACATCTTAAATTGCTACTGGTTACTGTGCTGAAAGGAAAATAAGGCCTTGGAAAAGCTCAGGCTCCAAGATGGAAGCTGGAAATGCTACATCATTTCCAAACCAACTTCAAATGTCCAGGGCGTAGAGGTCTGGCTCAGTGGTAGGGAGCTTGCCTAACATTAGCACCACCAAAAATAAGTTAATTAAATTAAAAAATAATAGAGACTTTACCTAGACACAAGACTCCACTCCATCCAATCATAGGAATCTCAGACATTTGATACACCCCTAGGTCCAAAAGTAAGCAAAAGGAAATAGTGGGCAAACAGAATTAGTGACGCTAGAAAGAGGTGGTGAGAAGCAGATTGCAAAGTGTGGTCTCCTTCCTAAGGTGTGCCCCTCGAGGACCCCAACCTCTTCAAGGTGAATTCTGCCTCCTTGGCCTTAAAGAAAAGCAAGAATCAATCCATTATCAGGTATCTTTCCAGATCAATCTGATTCCAGAGTGTCTTAATTTGCTGTCTATGACTGCTGTGACAAACATCATGACCAAAAGCAACTTAGTGAGGAAGGGTTTGGTTGGAAAGGGTCACAGTCTATCCCTGGGGAGAGTCAAGGCAGGAACTAAAGTCTGGCTTCCTGCTGGCTTCCTCCCACAGTGTTTGCTCAGCTTGTTTTCTTATTCAAAGGCTACCTGCTCAGAGATGGCACTGCGCACAGTGGACCTGGGCCAGCGCCTGTCAACTGGGAACCAAGAAAATGTCCCCATGGACTTGCCTACGGGCCAATCTGGCAGAGACGGTTTCTCAACTGAGGTCCCCTCTTCTCAGATGCCCCTGGCTCGTGTCAGGTTGACCAAAATAAAAATAATACTAACCAGCATGCAGAGTGACCCTTCATGTCACTCTACAGGCACACGTAGCACACAAATGAAGAGAGAGAGTGGGAGGCCACTATGACGACATAACTGAGTGCAGGCTTCAGTAACAGGCACACGGGTTTGCCACCCATGTGAAATCTAGCCAGCTCTTACCTCTTTTAGGTCATGATTTCCTTGTTTGCATAACTGGTAAACTAAAGGGGGCTAATAAGGAAGAATTCTTTTTTTGTTGTTTGGTTGGTTGGTTTGATTTGTTTGGCTTGGTTTGGTTTGGTTTTTTTGAGATAAGGTTTCTCTGTGTAGCCTTGGCTGTCCTGGACTCACTTTGTAGACCAGGCTGACCTCGGAACTCACAGTGATCTGCCTGCCTCTGCCTCCCGAGTGCTGGGATTACAGGCATGAGCACTAAACTGGAAAGTTTTGCATGCAAACTCCTTATCCAAGTATCTACTGACAGACAAGGACTCCGTAGACTGTAACCATTATTGACAGTAGTCGCTTTGGAATAAGAAACATCAGTGCAACTATCTGAAAGATACCATGTAGCAAATTAAAGGATTTTTTTTTTGCAATTTGTGGTTGCCTCTCTTTGAATTTCACAAAGCGAAAAAGAATGGAGGCAAGACATGGCCCCAGGTGACGTGCACAGGGGACAACAACAAATGCCAGTGCAAATGGAACAGCTTCCCAACATAAGGCTTTAGAAGCACTGCGCATGTGCACCACTACAGCCATCCCAAAACACCCGCTTAGCGCTCGGATATGGCAGTGCCTGCTTGTAATTCCAGCATTCGGGAGGCTGAATGGGAACAATTGTGGGTCGAAGGTCAGCATGGGCCACATAGCAAAGCCATGTGTCATAAAACAAGACAAAGCGAAACAAAAGGAGCCCTCTGAGCTGGAAAACTAGGAACAGCTACAAAAGAGGGCGCATTCTGGGCCTGGCCTGGCTGGGTGAAAATCTCCCCTCCTAGTACATGAGTGCATGACTGCAGCTGAAGGCACGCCTTCCTCACCTGTAAAGCAGCAATAATTGCACAATTACATGGCATGGGATTGCTGTGCCCTTGAAATAAATAACACACATAAAATCCTAAGGCCTGGGTTTGGCATGTCATAAGGGCTTTACGGATGTTAGAATTATCAAACACGAGGAAATCAAGACTCCAGAAACTTAAAGTCACTTGCCTGGGGTCACACGGTTAGTAATTAGCAAAAATTTAAACGCTGGGCTTTCCAAATCCAAAGCACATGTGCCTGTGTTTTACCACATCATTCCATTATTTACACTCGGCACAACTGCCCTTAGGACAGCATTAATCTGAAATTTGGGTCAAGCAGTTCTCAGGCATAATTGAAGAATAGCAAGAAATCAAACTGTGGCTCACTAGGACAGCAGCCTCCAGAAGTGGGAACACTCCATTTCTCTAGACCAGTTCCAGCAAGATCCTTGAGGTGTTTCTCCTGTGAGAAGTGAGAGACACTGGAGTCTCCATCTGGCAGGCTGTTCAGGGAAAGAGTCACTCCTTTCTTTTCACTTTACATTCGTACAACCCTTGAGCAAGAGGAAAATACTAATTAGTCCAACTTTGCTAAGGAGGAAACTAAAATTTGAAGGGCGGGTGGCTTAGTTAGGGTTTCCATTGCTGTGGAGAGACCCCCCAGGCCACGGCGACTCTTACAATGGAAGACATTTAACTAGGGCTGCCTTACAGTTTCAGGGGTTCTGTCCATTATCATCATGGTGGGAAGCATGGCAGAGTGCAGGCAGACATGGAGCAGGAGAGGTAGCTGGGAGTTCTACTTCCGGATCAGCAGGCAGCAGGAAGAGAGAGTGACAGTGGGACTGGCTTGAGCTACTGAAATATCAAAGTCCACCCCCAATGACAGACTTCCTCCAACAAGGCCACACCTTCAATAATTCCACCCCCTATGAGACTATGGGGGCCATTTTCATTCAAACAATCACAGTGAGTTACTCAAACTCACATAGGTGGAAGATGGTAGGTCTTCTGAGAAATAAGTCAAATGGAAAAGAATCTCTATACTGAACAAATCTCTAAAATACATACACACACACATACACACATACACACATACACACATACATACATCCTCTGAGCCATTTCTTCAGCCTCTATTTTAACATATTATTTTTTAAGAGAAAAAGGTTAAAAAAAAAAAAAAAAACAAGATGAGAGATCAAATGGTTTTGTTTGTTGCTTGTTTTTTTGTTTTTTTGTTTTGTTTGTTTGTTTGAGATAGGGTTTCTCTGTGTGGCCTTGGCTGTCCTAGAACTCACTCTGTAGACCAGAATGGCCTTGAACTCAGAGATCTGCCTGCATCTGTCTTATAAGTGCTGGGATTAAAGGCATATGCTGCCACCACCACCGCCGCCAGGCTCAAGTTCATCTTTTAATTAAAAAAATATTTTATGTATATGAGTGTTTTGCCTGCTTGTGTGTATGTCTGTGAACTCCAAGTGTGCAGTGCCCTTGGGAGTCCTGAAGAAGGCATCAGGTCCCCTGGGGCTGGAGTTATAGACAGTTGTGAGTCTCCATGTGAATGCTGGGAACTAACTGAACCTGGGTTTTCTAGAAGACCAGACAATGCTCTTAATAATCAGAATCCAGTCCAGGGTCACTACAAATTCTTCCTATTTTCATCTTCAGCAAAGTGAAGACTGGTGTCCATGGTAAAGTAAAATACACTGAACAACACTTCCTTCCTTGGCTTGGACATGGCCTGGCCTAGGCTTGAGCATTCCATGTTATAGGGGGGCCGTTCTGTGAACAAAAAAAAAAAAAAAAAAAAAAAAAAAACAAGAAACGAACCATATCCCCCTAACGCAGCCTGAGTCATGTTGGGCTTTCCTCATTTGGCCATTATAGCTGGCTCCACAGGAACCTTTTGTCTATGAAGCTGGGCAGCAAGTCTGGCTTCTCTATGGCTCTCAGAAACTTCTTTGGCAAGCAACTGACTTAGCAGAAGATGGTAGCTGAACTGTCTTTGCAGGATGAGCTGGTGCTAGAAGATCAGACCACACGGCCCTCAAGGGTCCTAAAGAGATGCCAGAGGAGGCTCCAGCTACAGAGACACTAACGATCGGGAGTCGGCTTTGGGGCTTCCTACTTTATATGTTTAAAGACCAGGCCTGTGTTTTGACAACTGAGCTTGCTAATAGCCAGCCACTGGAGTTGCTGCTTCCAGCTCTGTTTGTTTTAAATAAGGAGATTCCACCAGTAAGTGTAGGAGGAGCTGCAAATGACTTCCTCCGGCTGGGAGCGCCTGCTTATTTTTCCTACAGACTGGCCAAGCTGATGTACAGGTCGCACTCAAGGCTCACATCTGAGAAGGCAGCCCGAGGGACTCCTTGATCTGTGTATTTATGTAGGATGTGTGCCTAAGTGGGTGTCAAGTATCAAAATACATAGGTAACCATGGGCAAAGCTTAAATATACTGCCTTATACATTTTGCTCCTTATTAAATTATCTGACAAATCTTTGCTGACAGCGTAGGGGGCAATAGGCTGTTTGCTGAGATGCCTGAAAGAGGCTGCCTTTTCTCCGTTTCAGATATGTGTATATATAAATATGTATACACACACACACAGGACTGAGAAATGCACATACACAAAGCTCCTAATTATTCAAATTACCCACAGGTCTAGGTAGTGGATCTGTTCTGAGAACTGAGTTTATACAAAAAAGCCATAGAGTAGTGGTCCTCAATCTTCCTGATGCTGAGACCCTCAGTACAGTTCCTCATGTTGTGGTGACCCTCAACCATAAAATTATTCCTGTGCTACTTCATAACTGTAATTTTGCTACTGTTATGAATGGTAATGGAAATAGCTGTGCTTTCCCAATGGTCTTAGACAACCTTTATAAAAGGTGTTGTTCATCCCTGAAGGGATCACAAACCACAGGTTGAGAAGTGTTGATATAAAGGCTACCAGGAGGAGAACTGACTCTCACATTAGCCCTACTGTGTGCCAGAACTGCCTCTCGGCATGTAAAAAAGTAAATGGAGAAGAAAGCATAGGTGTAAGAAAAGCAGGAGAGTGAATTTTGTGAGTGGTAGAAGCAAGAGAGAGGCCACATGTGAAATAACCGAGCCTTTGCTCACCAGCCTCAGCTTCAGTTCCAGAGGAGGGAGGGAGGGAGGAAGAGAGGGAGGGAGGGAGGGAGGGAGGGAGGGAGGGAGGGAGGGAGAGACAGAGAGAGAGAGAGAGAGAGAGAGAGAGAGAGAGAGAGAGAGAGAGAGAGAACAAGTGCTATGTTCATTTGGAGACCCACACACTTCGATTAATATTTTTAAAAATCAAAACTAAAAATTGTTCAATGTTTTTAGAAACTAGCCTTTGCTGGGGGTCGGGGCTCCATCCTGTATTTAGATGGATTCCAGGAGATAATCTGTTACCAAGGACAACAGGAGACTGCCAGGAACCACATCAGGCTGCAACTTTGACTTCTATGCCAGGGACCCATTAAGGGACAGGGCATGGCTCCTCCGAGTTTACCCTCCTGACTAATTGCCACATGTGGGAACTAGCAGTCATTGCCACATCTGCAAAGTTTCTTTTGCTGCTTGATTCTCTTCTTACTGAAGCTTTGTTTAATTAGAGCAAGAAAACCATTGGCTGAGTTAATTGAGTAAGTTTACCAGCAGGTGGCAATAGAGGTAATTATGTCTCCCAAACATTAAACTTGAATTATTTTCGAAGACAGACTGTAAAGATGGGAACCTTCACAACTCAAGCCAGTCTCAGGGTACACTTTACTTGGTCCTACTCTCATTCTGTAGATGGAATTCTTTAAACCACAATGCTATAGGCAGAAAGAAACAGTTCCCCCAGTTCTACAATGGAGCTGTATTCACAGCCGTCTACCTGTCTCATTAAGATCACCCAGGAGATCCTTGACTTTTTCTATAGTTGAAGCTGGCCTTGAATTTGTGATCCTCCTGCCTCGGTGTCCCATGTAGCAGGGATACAGGCGTGAATCACCAAGGCCCAGCTACACATTTTTTTTTTTAACTAAGTTTAAACTAAACTTAGAGTTCACTAAAGTCTAAGCTTGATGTTTTAGGTTGTGGGAAAAATGTGTGTATAGTCCTACACATGCATATAGTTCTCTGTGTGTGTGTGTGTGTGTGTGTGTGTGTGTGTGTGTCTGTCTCTCTCTCTCTGTGTGTGTGTGTGTGTGTGTGTCTGTGTCTGTGTCTGTCTATCTGTCTGTCTGTCTCTCTCTCTCTCTTTGTGTGTGTGTGTGTGTGTGTCTGTGTCTGTCTATCTGTCTGTCTGTCTCTCTGTCTGTCTGTCTGTCTGTCTGTCTCTCTGTCTCTCTCTCTCTCTCTCTCTCTGTGTGTGTGTGTGTGTCTGTGTCTGTGTCTGTCTATCTGTCTGTCTCTCTGTCTGTCTGTCTGTCTGTCTCTGTGTGTGTGTGTGTGTGTGTGTCTGTCTGTCTATCTGTCTGTCTCTCTGTCTGTCTGTCTGTCTGTCTGTCTGTCTCTCTCTCTCTCTCTCTCTCTCTCTCTCTCTCTCTCTGTGTGTGTGTGTGTGTGTGTGTGTGTGTGTGTGTGTGTACATAGGAAAATTATATATAGTTCCACAAATTAGGTATGTGGTGAGAGGAATCCCAGTTAGCTGAAATAAACTGTGCTTACAATATAACTGTCTGGCATTACTTAATGAGTGAGGCCCAACTTCTGCTTTTAATACAGATGAAGCAATCTGAACACTGTTTCTAAAGGAATCCATCAAACCTTCTTTAATTCTTTTCATTGAGGAGAAGACCCATAGATTGCAATGGAAAATTCAAAGTTTTAATTTTCACAGACTAATTTGGAAGTCTGATGCAACAGGACCATTTGAGCTGAAGCTTCTGTGCCAAGAAGATCAAGGTTTCTAAAGCTATAACATACAAAATCCTCACCCTACAACCTACAGATCATTCACATTTCTTTCTACTTGTCAGTTTTCTCTGGTTCTCTGGTCCCTTCTTCTGAGTGACATCCAAGGCTGTGAATGGGAGAAGGGCTAAACAAGAAAACGTTTACCCTATACCTTTGTAATGTTGAGTCTGATTACTAAGTATAGTTATTTAAACATGAAGCTAGATAATTTAAAAAGTGAGTTATACCTGATTTAGAAATACAGAAATGACTCAGTCTTTCATAGCATGAAATAACAGCAATGAATTGTTTTTTAGGTTTTAAATTAGGTATTCTAAACTTCTGTTGAGTATTAAGGAGAGGTATGGGGAAAGGAAAGGAGTATTGGACATTAGAAGGAAGGAATCTTGGGAAATGAGACCTAGTTAGTCATCCTGTGACTCAGTAATAATGATTTTTTAATTTGAATATAATTTACTTCCAGATGTATTTCTTATTCTGATTAATAGCTGTACTAGAAATGCTGTGATGTTGTTTTCACACTTTCTACACACTTAATGATTTTCATTGTGTTTCATTTTTATTTTATTTTGATACCTCCCAATCTTTTATTAGTTCTCATTGTATAAATTTAAATATTCTAATAAAAGTTTTTAAAAGTATCTTTTTCTTTCCATTTGTTATTGACTGAATGTTTGTACTACATCAAGTTTTCTGTTGGATCCCTCATCCCCAGTATAACTGTCTCTAAGCAAATAATTAAGGTTTAACTGAGGCCAAAAGGGAAGAGCCTTGGTCCAATAGGATGGGTACCCTTATAAGAAGAGACTCGTAAGTTGTGAGAAGGCTTTATCAATCCTACTAGACCCAAGGCTCCAAGACTCTAAGACTGTGAAAAAATACATAGCTATTGATGAAGTCACTCTGAGACCTTTTTGTTTTGGTGTGTGTGTGTGTGTGTGTGTGTGTGTGTGTGTGTGTGTGTGTGCGCGTGCGTGTGCACGCTTCTTTAAAACAAGGTTTCTCTGTGCCTGGACACCCTGGAACTCACTCTGTAGACCAGGCTGGCCTCGAACTCAGGCCAGCCTTTGCCTCCTGCGTGCTGGGATTAAAGATATACGCCAGCATGCCTGGCCTAGGTAATTTTTTTAAAACACAGCCTCCACTGACTAATGCAATTTCTCATTTCTTTATTTCATTAACTGTATTGGGCAGAACCAGAAAAATAAAAAGAAATGTGGCCATTACAGATAGTGCATTGTTTTTCAGTGGCTTTTGTCAATTGTTTGCCGTGATTCCAGAATAATTAGGGATTGATTCTTAATATCCTTTTCTTCTCAGATCTGTTGACAGAAAAACAGTGTAATTTTTAAAAGCATGGGTCCACCACTCAACATATTCTTGCCAGCATGCTGAGCTGTCTCTATGATCCCTCCTGCTCCTAGTGCCCTAGTTCTCCTAGTGCACTTCCCGTGACCAACATCAAAGATAAGCATCAGGCTTTTTTTTTTTTTTTAATTCTCTTGAACTCCTTTTAATATACCTTTGTAATATCTATATTCAAAAATATCTCTAAAGATTGATTTATTTGTTATTTTATGCGTATAGGTATTTTACCTGAATGTATGTATGTGCACCATTTGTATGCAGTGCCTTCAGGGTCAAGAAAAGGGGGTCAGAGCTTCCAGAATTGAAGTTACAAACAGTTGTGAGGAGCCTTATGGGTGCTGAGAATCTAACCCAGGTCCTCTGGGAGTGTGCAGCCAGGGCTCTTGACTGATAAGAAATCTCTCCAGCCTCCAAATATGCTTTAAAAATTTTTTTATTTTAAACTGTTTTTTTTTTAATTGAATGTTCTAAAGTCTTAATTTTTATTTCCTCTATGACAAGAAAGATGGAATGGCGGAGGGGTGGGGGGGTGAAAAGTGGGTAAGTGGAGGGCAGAGTTATCTTATAGAGATAATAGACAGATAACACATTCCTTACCCAATCTCATTCTACCTTAAATTCCCAATCACATTCTACCTTAAATTCCCAATCACATTCTACCTTATTCTTTGATAAAGAATCCCTCACTGAGCTTAAGTTCACCAAACAGCTTGACTGGCTAGCCAACAAGCCCCAGGAAGCAGCTGGATATTTTTATTACTCTTTTTGTTTGGTTGGTTGGATATATGTGTGGGAGAGGTGTGTATGTAGGCACACATGTGCCATGGTGTGAATGTGGAGGTCAGAGACAACTTGCTGGAGTTGGTCCTCTCTCTCTTTTCACCCTGTGGGTCCAAGGAATTGAACTCAGGTCAACAGGCTTAGATGGCAAATGCTGTACCCATTGAACTAGCCCTCAGGAGTCTTGTTCCTAAACTTTTTTTTTTTAAACATTTATTTTGTGGGGAGAAGAAAGACACACATGTACATGCCATAGTGTACATGTGGAGGTGAGAGATCAACATGTAGACGTGGGTTTCCTCCTTCCCTGTGTGGGTTATCACACTCAAACTCAGATTACCAGACTTGTCAGCAAGTGCCTTTACCTGTTGAGTCGCCTAGATATCTAGCTGCTCTTTCTTTACTTAAATAAATAAGTGAATAAATAAATACACAAATGAATAGATATAATATATCAAATATATTAATATAATTTTTAATTTATGTGTGGTAATAGAATGGATGTCACCCCAGATTTACAAGCTTAAGGTCAGCCTGAATTAGGGAAGTAGCAAGATATTATCTCAAGGTAATAACATGTAACAAAAATAACATGAAATAAAATTAAAATGGGGCATCTTTGCTTTTCTCCTGATGCCAAACACAAAGCTCACTTAATCATTATCCCGTTATTCATGGGTTTTCTCTAAGTGTTCTTTACCAAGCCAAGACCACTCTCTTCCTGCTTCAGGCCAGCTCTGTAGCCCCATCACGGCTGGAGCCTGTGATCCTCCTGCCTCAGCCTCCCAAGCCCGTTTGAACTGACAGACCTGGCCCCAAAACCAGGCTGAATGTTTTATTTTGTATTTAACTCATCAGCACTGTTCTAATTTTGATGTTTATTCTCTTCAGTGTTCTCTGGGCCTCCTGACTCTATAGCTCCTCTTTTCTCTCTCTTCTCTTTATGGTCTTCCCATTATAATGGTTATCTCTTCTGCAGCCCTCCCCTGGTCCTTGGAGAAACAAGTCTTGCCACTGGTTTCATTGGGCTTGGGGGTGCTTCTTTTTGCTTTTCAGTTTCCTAAAACGCTGCTGAAAATCCTCAGACTGAATTCCTCCTCTGTCCCCATCCCTGTTGCAGAGCCTCTGATGCTCACCATTTCATTTCTATTCTCTCACAATCCCCACCTTTCTGCTTATGCTGCTCAACAGTTAGCCCATTTTTTTTTTCCTCTAGTGTTTTTCCACTGGAACCGTCAGGTAGAAACCGCAGCTGTTTTAAACTCCTGATCTACCAATTCTGACATTCTTGCCTTATCTGCAGCCTTTTCTGGTACTTTCTCTGTCTAGTTGAGCAGTGCATGCCTCTTGCTCTTTAGCATGCTTTGTTTTTTGTTTGTTTGTTTTTCTTAATGATAAGATGTACTGGGTAAAAGCCGCTGCAGTCGCAGGCCTTTGGTAACGCAGTGCTGTGCTGCGAGAGGGGTGCGTTTCATACGTCTATGATGAGGCCTCCTTCCCTGGACTTCAGCAGTCCTTCTCTGTACTCTGTGGGTGGGACAGCAGAGGTAGTAGAGTTGGGTGTGTCCCTTCCTCCAGGTTGATTGAGTTCTGAGAACATTCCTGGAGATTAGACATGGAACAGCGAGTGTTCTCTGAGGGCTGGCCTTGTTAAGAACAGAATGTTCTGACTCATTTTTTCCCCCTCATCCCAAACTTGGCTGTGAGGATTTGATACTGCTTCTGAAGGTGAAACACACACACACACACACACACACACACACACACACACACACACACA
>OU015745.1:97302956-97326292 GCA_907169655.1 Acomys percivali | reverse complement strand
TCTCTCTCTCTCTCTCTCTCTCTCTCTCTCTCTCTCTCTCTCTCTCATAAAAGCATTCCACATTCTCATTCCACAGCTTACTTACTTATCTATTCTTCAAATAGTAGGACATAGTATTCAGTCTTTTTTATTTAATTAGTAGTACTGGCATACTTTCTCCCTAGATTCTTCCCTTTGGTCACTTATGGATCAGAGATGTGAATGGGCAAGTCAGATGACTCCTACCTGAATTTGCATTTCCAGAAGACCCAGCAGATTTAGGGCTATGTGTACCAGCAGCTCGTGAGCATTTCTGCCTTCCCTCAATTCCTTCCATCTCTCAAGTAGTAATCTTTATTTTGCTTTGATGAGTTAAAAATAGTATTGTTTTTCCACTACTGTGAAGTTTTTATATTTGTATTTATTTCATCATAATTGGACTGTTTTCTACACACTGAGTAACCTGTATTTTCTCCCTTGTAGATAACTTGCTCATGCCTCATGATCTAATATTTAATGATTTTTCCTAAAATATATGAAAGCTTTTGTATTCTAAATTCTTATGCTGCTGACAGTTAGGATCTGAAAGTAAATGCATTTACCATCAGGAAGGTGAGGAATTTTCCCAATTTTGTTAAATACTCTAAGCATCTAAAAATGAGAAACCAAAATTATGTGCTTAATACATGATTACTGCAAATTAAATATTGTAAACTATCTCTTAATATTTACGAGCTGCCCAAATGTGTTGCTAGAAGGAAAGTCAGACAACAGTGGGAAGGGACCACTGTTTCCTCAGAATTTTTAAAATGCACCAGCTGCTGTGTTCACTGACAGGTGCAGGACACTGTCCTCAGTATGTGTCCCTACGATGGAACACTATTTATAAGACAACAGAATGACCTGTTGGTGTACACAATACTACGGAAATCTCAGAAAAACTCCTGGTAAGTGAAATGGGAGCCAGCTTCCACATCTGTGAAATGTCAAGGCTAATCTGAAGAGAAAAGTCTAGATTTGTGTGAAATGTCCAGACACATACACAGAGAGAAAAGAAGATGGGTGGCTTCCTGGGACAGCAGTGGAGAGGGAGTGACAGTGTATAGGCACGAGGATCCTTCTAGGGTAGAGTCATTCAAACACTGTATTGTGATGAGAGTTGCACTATTTTGCAACTTTACCGAAAAACCATTGACTTAAATTAGTTGATTTTATGTAGTGTAAATCAGACCTCAATTAAAAAAAACATTTTTTTTAAATGAGTGGCTACTGAGTTCTATATTCTCTTAAACAGAGATGGCATTTAGAACGTGGGTAATAGTGACCATAGGGTGAGGCCAGGGGCCTACATGAATACCCCACACCTAACCCAAACCTGGGGCTGAGATGACATTTCCCAGAGAAGATGATTTCAGGCTAAGAAAGTGAAAGGTGAAAGCACATGATGGGTATTGCTGAGGCCAATGCCCATCTTGGCTGGGTGGACGCCCCACACACACACTCTACGTGAGCACGCAGGCCTTTGAGATGTGCTGTTCTGTTTAGCTTTGGGTGTGTGAGTAAAGACATCCCTGGGCTCAAGAGAAGTGAAAGGCTGGTGACTCCTCAAAAGTGTTGGGAGAATCTGAAAGGCCACAGAGATCCCTTCTGTAATGCAAAGCTCTAATCCACAAACACTCATTAACTGCTCTCCAATAAGAATTTTTAAAAGTAAGTGTCACAAAGCCCTTAAGATGATACCACTCACCCCATCAGAATCGTGCCATCTTTAACAACTGCACCCTTTCTGGAGAATTGTTCCTTTCCTTCCTCTGGGCCAAGTCTATCAGCCCTTTATGGGAAATTGTGAGTTGCCTTGGGTGAGGCAAAAAACCACACATTCTTCCCTTGGAAGACCAGACTTGCATTCCTGGGAGTAAAATAAATTAAGCCCAGTTTCTCTGTCCATTAATTATGTGGAATAAACAACCTTCTTCTTGTCTCTGAGAAGCACAGGAGACCAGCACAAATTTCCTTCCAGACCCTGGGGTGGGGGTGGGAGGGGATCACTTGCCCATCCAAGAGTTCGCCTGTGGTCTGGGAGGGCTTGGAGGATTGTGAGCAGCCAAGCTTCCCTGCCAGATGTTTGTCAGAAATCCACTTACGGAGACAGTTCCATGATGGATCCATAAAGGTCTGAGAGGAGGCGACTGGCACTGCAGAGGGGGCAACCCTCCCAGGCAGGACTGAGGAGTACACTGGCCCGGGCACTCACCTTAGCTTGAGTTTTGGATTATGTCTGCACCGTTTCCTTAGCAGACATGGAGGGACAGTTGTAGAAAAGCAATGCCTGGTTTCTGTTGGTCTCAGTCTAGACTGTACAGTGTCACCTCTCTGACCTAAGGGACAGAAGTACAAACAGAAGATGTGTATAAGGCATGGGACACGCTCACTCCTCTGAAGGCCTTATATGCTCGGTTCTCGCTACAGCTTTGTTATATCCTTGTTCTCTTCCACGCCGCTGACAAAACGTTAATGTCTTTAAGGTCCACAGTAGAGGAATCATTTAAGCAGCTTCCCAGAAGCCACTGCACCTTGGGGGGAAACCCGAGTGATCCACGTTGCAGACAGTGAAAATCAATGAGAACTCTCTGGGTTGGGGGGGGGATGGTGGTTAAATCACACTGCTCCTGCCTTTCCCGCACAACTTCCCTCAACCCCCACCTTTAGACTTTGAGAATAAACGGCCACCTTAATCCAGCAAGGTAGCCCAAAGGCTGCTGCTGCTGCTGCTGCAGTCCTTCATTTGTTTCTGTGTTTACTTTTCTCTCCAGCATTGGGGATTAAACCAAGGGCCTAGGGCTAGGCAAACACTATTACTGAGCTGTATCGCCCCTACATCTTGTTTTAAGTCATGCCTTGCTGGGTCTTTGCTACAACGCAGTCAGGCATAACCCTGGACGCCTGATAACAACCTGAGTTCAGCTTAACTCGGCAGTAATCACTTAGGGTGTGCAGGTACTAGGTGCTGGCCTTGGGACATAAAGATGAGGGTTATAACCCTTTCTCTTTAAAAGCATCACAACAAGTGCATTAAGAAAGGTAACAAAGGCAAACCATTTTTGTATAGCTCATATGCTCTTTTAAAAAGATTGTGTTATGCTTATTTATTTGTGTTGCTGGGGGTGGGGGGATACATGCACATAACTTTGGTAGGAGCATGTTCTAGGAATCAAACTCTGGTCATCAAGCTTGGCAATATGTGCCTTTATCCAGTTATGTTTTTATTTGAAGATTTTGCTTTAAAGTATATTAGGAACACCAGCCACAGTGGTCTCCGCCTGGAATTTCAGCCCTCAGGAGGATTGGTAGTTCAAAGCCAGCCTGGGCTGCATAGTAAGTTGAAGTTAGTGGAGGCTGTGGTGAAACCCTGCCTCAAAAAAGCCAAATCAGGGGCCTGGGATGCAGCTCAGTTGCTAGGATGCTTGCCTAGCATGCCACCCCCAGCTCTGCCTTAAACAGGTGTAGGGGTGCAAGCCTGCAAATGGTGGTGGCAGGAGAACCAACAATTCAAGGTCATCCTCTCAACTACGTGTGGAGCTCAAGGTCAGCCTAAGAGACCTTGTCTAAAAAAATAAAATAGTGTCCTGGGAGCTAAAGTTCACAAGGAAGCAAATATAAAGCTTAGGTAGAATTTATCTCCACAAGATTCTCACACCTCCCAATACACCTACGTGGGCGGCTTCTGCTAACTCAGTATCCAGTGTTTGCATTATTGATAAACTCTGCCAAGCCATGAAAATCTCAGTTATTTTACCCTCCCCTAAGTGCCACTTTTCACTTGTTTATTTTCTCTGGTGGGGGTCAAAAGACCTCTGTGTTTCCTAAGTAAATTTCTGAAACTTTTGTCAATGTCTAACACACGGGAGAAACCCCAAGAAGTCCATGGAAAAATAAACTCCATCTCGGAGAGCAGCGAGAGCAAAGGGCAGTTCGGTCTGGAGCACGCCCAGATGGATGCCGACGTGCAGGGTGGCACTTCATCCTACTACAGCGCCACCTCTGCCTGGCTTCCTCTTTTCTGGAACCCCTTCTGTCTGTCTGTCTGTCTGTCAGTCTGTCTGTCTGTCAGTCTGTCTGTCTGTCTGTCTGTCTGTCTGTCTGTCTGTCTCTCTCTCTCTCTCTCTCTTCTCTCTCTCTCTCTCTCTCTTCATCCCTGCCTCTTTATTACTAGTCTCCTGGGTACTAACTGGTACCCCCACTTATTCATCCTCTATCTCCTTTTCGCTGAACCTAAGTGGTTGAGGAATAAGGAATTTGAGCTGGGGGAGGGTTCAGAGGGTAGATCATTTGTGGTGCTCCCAAAAAGGACCTGAGTGTAGAGCCCCAAGTGCCCACAGAAAAGCCACGTCTGGGACCCCTCACTGAAACGTTTTAAAGCTCTCACACATTTGCAGCTATCTATGTATTATTTTCTGTTAAATGTTCCTTATTCTTTCCATGGGATTGGTAGGCTTTTCATTGATATTCCATGTTTTTTTAATTTATTAGGAAGAAAGTGGTTTGCTCAATATGGCTTAAGATGCATATTTGAGCTGGAGAGATGAGTCTGTGGTGGTTAAGAGCACTGGCTGCTCTTGCACAAGACCATACCAAGTTCAGTTCCCAGCATCTATGTCAGTGGCTCAGCTCTCCATACCTGTAACTCCAGCTTTCCTGGCTTCCACACAGTGCCTGTACTCACGCGAGCACTCGCACAAAGACTCACACACAGACACGTCCGTATCCAGAAGAAGCACTTTCCCAACTGCCACCTGTCCTTCACTCCATACAGTGAGAGTCTTCGCAAAGATATTAATTTCCGAATAATCACATCTATTCATCTTTTCACTGCTGATTTCTAGGTTCGGTTTCCTACTTGGAAAGGCCTTCTGACATGACAAGAATTTCTCTGTACCTTCTTAGCCATCAATTGTATTGAATTTCATTCAGTACATTTTCTTTTCTTATTTGAATGGTGCAGTTTAGGGATTGGGAAGATTAAAAGTCAGTGCAAAACTGGGCATGGTAGCCCATTCCAATAATCCTAGCACTTGGGAGGTAGAGGCAGTAGGATCAGAAGGGACTTTTGGCTAAATTTGCCAGTTCTTGGGCAGTATGAGAACCTGTCTCAAAAGAGAAAAAAAAAAATCAATGCTGGTGATGAGTATGTGGGAGAACAGAATGACTAACTAGTTAGGTACAGCAGCAGTGATAAACATGACAGAGGTAAGGCGGGATATACAACAGAAAGAGGGGCGGGGAGAGGGAGAGGGGAAAGAGAAAGAAGAAAACTTAAGTAAGGAAGAGTGCCAGAGTACACCCCGGTATTAATGACATTTGAGCAGAGCTGAGATATAATCAGAGAGAATTTGTGCAAGTCCTGGCCTCTTGGCTTGGCAGCTTTCCTTGGTCATCAGGTCCTTTCTTGCTTTCCTTCCCCACAACCCTCCTCTCATGGTCTGGTTTAGTCTGCTAGCTATGTTCAGCCTGGAATCTTCTCTCTGCCTGCATTCTCCATCGTAGCTACAATAAAAATCTTCAGACTTTAGGTTTAGTTGTATTCTTCTTTTACTTCATTTTTGTTTTTCCTTCAGTGAGGATTGGGGAATTTGTTCTGAGCAGAGGGAGAGGCCATTGGAAGAGCACATATTCATCAGGTTACTGAAGACCTGGAAGGTACGCTCTAATTTTATCTGCATGTTTGTCCAGGGTGCTAACTATTTTCTGCCCATGTCCCCAACCACCAATCCAGGTAAACCAATTGTGCCATTCCAAGTACAAGATATACAACTCTAAAAGAGAAATTTGAACAAAGTTGCAAATCCTAGATTGTGGGAGCCACAACTGTAGATGGAAGCTATTTTGATCCCTTCCTTCAAGTGCATCATTTGTGCCAATGCATGGCTGTTGCCTGAACATTAAGAAACAGCTTCTGTGTGTTTCCTTCTCTCTCACATTCTTCATCTCAACATCTCATCAACAAGCCTAAAGGAAGACACCTGCTATGCCCATTTTCTTCCATCTGTGACAAAATCCGGGCAGGCTTCCACACGTTTCTTCCTTATGTAGGAAGTGAGACCTCCCCTTCCCCCTCCCCCATCCCAGTCCCCACACAGCTAAAGAAAGAGATCTGTCTGGTACGTTTATAGGTTCAGTCTGCAGAAACCTTCTCACAAGACTCAAATACATTAGCAGACATGCACACAGAAGGACACCAGACATCAGGGGCTGATCTCTTTCACAGGTGTTCTTTTTTGAAGCCTTAGAAGATGCAGATGGTCTTGCTGCTGTTTGCATTTTGTCACAGTGTTCTTAAACCCTCACATACCATAACTGTAATGTCAGAGACTAATTCCTTAGGAAATCGTGAAATCACATGCTCATATGAGCATGTGTGTGTGTGTGTGTGTGTGTGTGTGTGTGTGTGTGTGTGTGTTCAAAGTATATGTAAATATTTGGAGATATATCCATCAAAGCAGTAGGATTATGGGTGATTTTTTTATTCTTAGCTTTTTATGTATGTATCTTAAAATTTGAGTGTATTTATAAAAAAAACCTTTATGTACCAACTAGTTGGACGTGTCAGAAAGCTTCAGTCAGTCCTGCAATATAGCTACTTTACAAGATGGGGCCTCGTGTGTCCTTCTAGCAAATCTCTTTTTCAAATAGAGCACGTAAAACAGGCGGTGGAGAAGCACACCCTTAATGCCGGCACTCAGGGTCAGAGGCAGCCAGATCTCTATATTTCAATCCAACTTGGTCTACAGATTGAGGTCCAGGATAACCAGGGCTACACAGAGAAACCCTCTATTATAACACCAAAAATAAAGTCAGGGCACAGTGGTGCATGCCTGTAATCCCAGCACTCTGGGAGGCAGAGGCAGGGGGATCTCTGTGCTCTCTTTCCAGGCCAGCTTGGTATATACAAAGCTAGTCCAGGGCACCCACGGCTACACAGAGAAACACTGTCTTGAAACAAACAAACAAACAAACAAACAAATTAACTAAGTAAATAAAAAGAAGAAACAGAGCACGTGTGCACAGTGACTATTCATCCACTTATCCCCTGACCTACTGCCCAGTTTCCTTCTGTTAAATACCTCCACATGGCTTAGAATGGCTTATACAAGAACCCAGAATTGGAAGAGATTTTAAAACTGGTCTTGCCCCACTAGCTGGCTCAATGCCTGCCTCTCCTCATCATACTAATGGCTGGGGCCCATCTAGTTTTTGCTTAACTCCCCGAAGATGTGGAACCCAGGCAGTAAGACCAGCCCTTGGTAGACTATGGCTTTCATAAGAAAGGCTGCCTTGAAACTAATGGAAGTATCTGTCTCCACACTAACTCCACGCAGATCCCAGCCCTCAGCTGTGTGGTGCGTCATCAACTTTAAAACTTATCTCAGGGGTAGGGGAGGGGGCCTCAGTAGTTACAAGCATTCCCTCCTTTTCCAGAGGATCCAAGTTCGGTTCTCAGTACCCACATCTGGTGTCTCACAACCACCTGTATGTAACTCCAGCTCCAGAGGAATCTGACACCCTCTTCTGGCTTCTCTGTGTATCTACACACATGAACAAAACTATACACAGAAATACGTGCCAACTCGTAATTTTTTAAAATTATTTTTTAAAAAGGAGACTTGGGCCAGTAAGATAGCTCAGTAGGTAAAGGTGTCTACTGCCAAGTCTGACAACTTGAATTCGATCCTAGGAACCCAGGTGGCAGAAGGAAAATACCAACTGGTTCCTGCAACTTGTCCTCTGACCCCAACAAGCCTTCGTGTACTTGCTCTGACCCACCCCATTTAAACAGGTAAATGTAAGCACAAACAAAACAAACAAACAAAAAACCCAAAAGCAAAATGAAAACAAACAAAGCAAAACAAAATACACAAACAAACAAAAACCCACTCATCTCTCTAGGCATCGTGACACATGCCTATAACCCCAAGCAAGCTTTGGGGCTGGAGGCAGGAAGACCAGGAGTTCAGAGCTATCCAATGGCTACATAGCAAGTCTGAGCCAGCCTAAGCTGCAGGAGATCCTGGCTCAAAGAACAAACAAACAAACAAAAGAGCTCATCACCTAAGAGAAAATAAAAGGGGGAATAAGATGAGGCATGACGTTTACATAGTGTTTTTCATGCCTTAAGAACCTGGTTAAGTTCTCCTCCATCTTACTGTTTCTTCTTGCTGCCTCTGAGGCGTCTTTCTCTCCTAGGCAGAAAGTGTCATGAGTTTATTCTCCTTACTTCTTCTTGGCCACATTTAACAGGCTGCCCCTGGATTTTAACGTCCTACTGTACACGTGGCTTTGCCACATCTATTCCCATTAATTTTTCCCCTTTATTCTTCAGAATTTCTTATCTACCCTCTTTCCCTTTTAGGGTCACTTTAAACATCCTCAACCCTTCGAATATGACTCAAATGTATTTTAACATCACCTTACATGTGAGTCCACCTAAAAGTAGCACCTAACTATAGACCAGCTTTTCCAGATGTTGAGAGTCTTTATTCCAACGATTCACCATTTGAGAACGTGTGACTCGGTGGCATTACATATGCTCATAACACGATGCCACCAATGCTCCTAGAACATTCCCATTACCTCAAAAGGAAGCCACATGCTCATGAAACAGGTTCTTTTCTGTCTCTTTTCCCCCCAAGCTCCTGGCAAAAAGTAAACTGTTCTGTTACTATAGATTAGCTATTTCTGGGCATTTCTGGTAAACTGAAATTATCCAGAAGGTGGTGGCGTCTGGGCCTTCTTTCACTCAGCATACCATTTTGAGGTTGATCTCTGTTGCAGTGTGTATCCTTAATCCACTCCTTCCTGTGGATGAATAATATTTTTACCATGTGGACTTAACACATTTTGTTTGCTCATCAGTTGATGGACATTTGGGTTGCTTCCATCTTTTGGCTTATTGTGAGTCGTGCTGTTATGAATATTTGTGTACAAATTTTTATTTGAACATGAATGCTGCTTTTGAAGTATTCATTTTCTTCCAAAACACAGGCTTGTTTATTTGTGCCTTGCTGAGGGCAAGGGTGGGTGTGCCACCACTTTGCTGACGTCCTAAGCATGGCTAAGCCTGCCCATGGCAAACCTCCATCTATCTGTCTGTCCCTTCCACCCTCTCCTTCCTCTGTATAAGTGCGTGTGCATGCGTGGGCTCTCTCTCACCTTGAACAATTTGGGATTGGTACCAGCAAGTGGATTTCTTTCTCCCCCTCCCCCCACCCCCGGCACCCCCCTTTCCCTTTACATAATAAGTACAGTGAATGTGTCCAATTCAGAAAACCCTTGGGCTTCAGCTCTCAGCTTCCCCTAACAGGGCCCCTTTCCAGCCCAGTTCCAGGAAAGCCGGCTGCAGGAGCTCAAGCCAGGAGAGGCCGCCTCGGGCCTCAGCTCATAGAGCCAAGGTGTGTCTGAGCCCCTCAACCCTGTCAGACTTGGAGCCTGCGCCTTCACTCCCTGGCTGCTGTCAGAGCTCCCGCTTCCTGCCCCCCCCCCCAAAAAAAGCGTGGGCTGGAGAGGGAGAGGTGTCAGATTTCTGTCTGCAGAAGGGACGGGGGCTCCCTGGCTCTCCACGTCTTCCCACCCGCATTATCAACTATTGCCATCACACCCAGAATACCCTCTTGGTCCCTTCTTCCTTGCCTCCTGTTGGAGTTGCAGTTGCCACCGTCCTGTTTTCCAGGTTGCTCTTTTTTGCTTCCGGGCCCCATCCCTGACCGCCAACCTCCACCCCTCCTGGGGCGGGGGCGGGGCACTTTCTAGTTTTCTTATGTCCCCAGGTCCCCTGCCCCCTCCTTTCATCCTCCAACCCTTTTTCTATGGACTCCCTGTCTCTCTGCCTCTCCTCTGAGTTCCTTTTGGGTCTGTTTCCTTTGACACTGCTCCCAGGCCTGATGCCAAGTTTCAGAGCCATTAGTGAGGTGCCTTGCTGACTGAAACACAAATCAAGACTGATCCGGGTACAATTAGCAGTTGCTCGCACCTCATCTGGAAAGCATTAGGCAGCCCAGGGAGTGGAGACTGAGATGGGGAAATATTGATGCCAAACAGAATAGATCTCTTATTTGGGACATGAAAGAAACCTGATCCTGTAGATATATAACTGACAAGAAGATATGAATAGACAAGGTGGAGTGGAAAGATCTGGTACCTTACCTTGGGTATCCTTTAATATCCATGCACACAACAGAGGTTTCTTTGTACTTTATTCGAGGTTATAACTGTCATGAAAAGGTTGTGTTGCACTTATAAGTATGATTCAGGAGTCATTTGCTTTCTTGCAGCTCACTCTTGTCTTGCTTGGCCCTGCTTCTAGAAATGAGAAATGCTTAAGAATCACTTGGCACTGAGTTGTAAGTGCGAATTTTAATTCATCGGGACTGGGAATCTCACTCTGCATTTTAACCAAGCTGATAGGTGCAACATATTTTAGCAAAGAACCTAGTGCACTGTAATTTGCTGAAGTTCTCTGCTAAAGCCTTCTCCTAGCGCCCTGTTCTCTCCCCCTTTCAGCACTCACAGTTACAAGTAAGGACAAATGATTATTAGTACTAGTGCTGCACACAGTAGGTGTTTAATAGTAGGTGTTACACATAGTAGGTGTTCACAGATGCACCCTCTCCTTTTCTCAGCAATACTGGGCCTTGAACATAGACTTTGAGCTTACTACGCAAGTGCTCAACCACTCAACCACAGCCCCAGCAGAAAAATGCATTTTTCACATCTAAATGAATTAGCTCAATGCTCGAGGACCATCAAAAGCCGCTCTTGGGGCCAGCTTTTTGCCAAGCCTGAGGACCTGAGTCCGAACCCCAGAGCCCACCTGGTGAAAGGAGAAAACAGATGCCCACAAGTTGTCCTGTGACTTTCACAAGAAGAGCAGTAAGAAATCACTCTTCTTCCAGTAAGCCCCCTAGTCTAACGCGTCTATCTAACACTGGCGCCATTTGATAATGTCCCAAGTGGCTAAACCTCACTACGTTATTAGCTACCTGCAGCTTGGATTGTTGGGTCTCCCCATTTTCTGGTTTCTGGATGTTTTTGATTCCCATCTTCCTTTTCCAACCTCATCTTCATGTATCTTTTGATTCCAACAGGCATATAATATTAGTTGATTGATTGAGAGACCTTTCGATGCCCAATCACTATTTAGACCACAACCATAATGCTCAAAGGGTGGCTGGATTTAGGCTTGGTTAAAATCCAAAGTTTCTCATGTCCCAGTGGTAAACCTTTAGTGGCACAACATGTTCGGGAGAGGGGAGGCTGAGATATCATGTGTACAAACTCAAGAGGTGAGATATTGTAAGGCTTCTAAGCCCTTGTAAATCACAGTCACTCTAGAATGCTCAGGCTGGGTGGCGACCACTGCCTCATTCGTTTTCTCAACTGCCTACGATGGCCCACAGTGCCAGGCGGTCTCCACCATCGGGGAGGGGCTGTTGCTCCCCAACACTGGGCAGACGATTCCTCTTGGAACAGCAGAAAACTAGCTCATAATACTCTGCCAAAGACAAAAGAACTTGGTCTTTTGTGAGATTCACCAAATGCCTCAACTGTTTCAGCAACACTTGGGGCTCCCTGAAACCCCACACATCCTTTTCAAGCACTTTCCCTCCATCATCTTAAAACTCATGAGTTTTTTTTTGTTTTGTTTTGTTTTGTTTTGTTTTGTTTTGTTTTGTTTTTTGAGACAGGGTTTCTCTGTGTAGCCTTGGCTGTTCTGGACTCCCTTTGTAGACCAGGCTGGCTTCGAACTCACAGCGATCTGCCTGCCTCTGCCTCCCAAGTGCTGGGATTAAAGGCGTGCGCCACCACCGCCCGGCTAACTCATGAGTATTTTAAGGGATTTTTTAATCCATATGCTTTTAATTTACTTGCCCTTAAATCATCAAAATACTGTTACGAAAGTCTCGTTTGATGTCTAAGAAACTTTATGAGAATTATTTGGAAATTTTAAAGCCTTGCTTTTAGCAGGGAAAACCCAGGAAGTTGGGTTTTTCCAAGCATTTGTTGCCTTTAACTCAAAAATATTTAACAGTTTTTCCAGATCTTAATATCACAGGGCTTGAGGAGTCTAGTGTCAGTGGCCTAAGACTCCCTGTCTCTTCTTTAAGTTGTAAGTTCATGTCTCAAGCATGTGAGGCTGGGACTAATCTAATTGGAATCTGTGACATTTAATACAGAGCAATGAGAGTGTTTTATATCTGTAGGATCTTAAGTGTGTTTTACAACCGATACCCCAGTAGAAGATTTCATGTGTCTTCTGTCTGCAAACGCCTAGCTGGGGCCTCAGTACCTTCTCAAGTAGATGAGAAATAAATCCAAAAGGGTTAGAGAAAACTTGAGAAGTTTGCAAGAGCCTAGTAAAGAAAACCCGTGTGAATAAAGTGTGAAGATGAAGTCTGTAGAACAGACTTGTGATAGTTTGGTTGATCTGAGGGAAGGTCAAAAGAAAGGTAGGCTGTCCTATACGGCTTACTAAAAACCCTGCACAACAATGAGAGCGCTGACCAATAAGCAAGTGAAATCGGGAGAGGTAGATGTGTTTCAAACCAATGCTGCTGATGCATGCACGCACACACATGTATGCACACTGTTCATATGCAAATGTCCATATGCAAACAATGAGGCCAAAGTGCATGAGCAATAAGGGTAAAGAAAGCCCATAATACTTCTTGCAAACCAAACTCATTGCACAGTTGTAGAATGAAGTGTAACTTCCAATTGCCTGTGGCAGGAGTTTGAATCCATGGCTTCCTAATCCCAGATAATAGGTTCCCCAGGTTCAAACACAGTGGCGTGTAGAGTGGGTCAGAGAAGAAATGAGGATGGGTGTGGACAGGTAGCAGTGGCCTCCGGAAGTGGCAGGGAGCAGAAGCACGTGCAGACCAGCATCCCCCAGGCTGGCTGGCCTGCCTCCCACTGTCTGCTCTGCTGTGCCACCTTGGAGCTCAGTCTAAAAGGGACAGAACCCTATGTGGAAACAAGGCTCCCAGGAATGACAGTCGGCATACATCCACTGAGGGCCTGCCATCTGCTGGGCATGGCACAGCCGCCATCTCACAGCACAGTGATAGATTTGCTTTCGGTCTCCATCCTCAGAGAGAGCACATCCTGGCACAAGAGACCATCTTCATTTTTGCCCTCAGGGGTACGAATGAAAAGAAGGAACTATGAAGAAGAGAACGAACAGAAAGCTGTCAGCCTTAGGTACCCTTAAGGGACAAGGAGAAAGGCAGAATCTAGGGCAGATGGAGGGGGACACTTGAAAATAATGAGACGTTACCAAGGAGAAAAGCATTTGAATGAGGATGCTAGAGTCCGTTTCAACTAACCTGCTAAGTTCGGTAGGTCATCCAGGGATGAGTACACAGAGTAGCCTTTCTAGCAGGAGAAAAAAAAATGGCGGATTAAGAAATTCATACAGTAGCAGCAAAGAGGAATAGAGAGTGAAGTGTGAGCCCTGAGAACTCTTCCCGAAGGGGTTATTTTTAGCTAGCAGGAAAAAAGGGGAGCACTTTCCTGGCTTGAAGAGGCTTCAATCAAAACCAGCACACTGCTATCTCACTTCTGGTCAGGGCAAGCACTTCCAGTGTGAAAGAAAAGAGCAAGTGTTACAGAGCAGTACACTGGGTGAGATGTGCATGCTTCAGTGCATAGTGGTGAATCCACACATGGAAAACTGTGCTCAGAAATGCCTCACTCCAGCACTTACAACCCTGTGGTGCTCACAGAAGGAATCAAGGAGACAGCCAAAGCTACAAAGAGTCCACCCACGTTGACAGGGATGGCTTCCTGATGCGCTTTGGAAACTGAAGAGAACTGTGGTGGGAGACTCTCTCCAGGGTTGAAGAACACAGCCTGGACTAGGCCCTTTGTGAGACTTTCGGTTCACTAATCCAGTCATGTTCTGAAGGGAGATTGTGGACTACTGTGTCTGGCCATCCGTCATGTTGCGGAACGTTGAGGGAGCTTGAAGGAGCTAACCATCCTAGACAACCAATCGTTCAATCTTTCCGTGACAATATATTGCTTCTTTCAGTGAATTTTTTCTAAAATAAAGTCTCTTTCAAAGGGATAAATGTTTTTCTTGGTTTCTTAAACTGTAGATTTAATTTCACTTAAGAACTATGGATAGCAAAATATGCTATAAGAGAAAGTCTAGCTAAAAGTTCCATGAGCAATAAATGTGTACAAAAACTGGTAAAATCGAAGTAAGATCAATAGTCTGGTTAATACCGCTGCACTGATGTTTGTTCCTTTGTTCTGATCGTGGGTCATTATTTTATGTGAGATGATGGAATGAGGGAAAGCAGGGAGAAGGATGTTTGGGAATTCTTTCAGCAGCTGTGTGTGTGTGAATGTGTGTATGTGTATGCACACTCTCATGTGTATGTATGTGTATGTGAGTATATGTATGTGTGTGCATGAATGTATGTAAGTGCACACACATGTGTGTATGTGTGTATATTGTCTTGTGTATGTATGTGTATGTGCAAGAGCATGCATGTACACACATGTGTGTATATGTATGTGTGTACATGTATATGTGTACATGCATGCATGTGTGTGTACGTGTGTGTGTGTGTGTGTATGTATGGAATTATCAACTTCTGCAGCCACATGTGGCTTTCTATGTGCTTGTAGGGATCCAGATTCAAGTCCTTACTCTTGGGCTGCAAGTGCTGTCACCCGCCAAGCCAACTCCCCAACCATGCAGTTTCTTATAAGCCTAAAATTATTCAAAGTAAGGAGGCTCTAGGGAGATAGCAAAGCCAGCAACTTTAGCTTATAAGCATGAAGTTATGAGTCTGATCCTCAGAACCCACATTTAAAAAGACAGGTGTGATGGTACACCCTGCGACCGCAGTACTGGGGGCAGATCCCCGAGCTCATTAGTGAACTGACATAGTCACTTGGTGAGTCCCAGGCCATGAGAGAACCTGTCTCAAACAACCAGCTGAAGAACCCAGGTGTGCTAACTCAAGCCTTTAATCCTAGCCACCTGGGAGGCAGAGGTAGGCAGAGCTCCGTGAGTTCTAGGCTGACCTGGTCTATGTAGCAAGTTCTAGGCTAGCCAGGGTTACATAGTGAAACCGCGTCTCAAAAAAAAAAACACAATAAAATAAGGTGAGTGACTGAAGTTGTCCCTTCCCCCATCTCTCACACACACAGAGACACAGAGAGAATTCTGTTTCAGTTATGAAGTGGAAGAAGGAACTAGGGGAGGAAAAGTAAAGGAAGGGAGAGAAGAACAGAGAGAGAGAGAGAAAATCTGTAGGTCCACAAAGCGACAAGAGTTTGTATTAAGTGCCGAACCAAATGTGGGGTTTGCATTCAGCAGGCTCTTGAGTCAAGTGTTCTTCTTAGTCTCATGGCTGTCTTAAGCTCTAAGTTTGTGTCGACCTTTGTAATATCAGGAGTTAAAAATATGCTGCAGAGAACTACCATGCAGATCAAATGGAGAACGCCCAATGTGCCTAATAGCATAGTTACCACCCAGTGCACAGTCATAAATTGCCCTATTCCAAATGCCTTGGGGCACCATAGGTTGAAATTTGTTCAATTCCTTTGGAAGTTCTAGCTACCATCCATCATGAGCGGGCTCTCCCGGGAATGCTGTTGGCACTCTCCCTGCCAGATGAGCTGCTTCTCTGCCATGGACTTGATATGGTTCCATCTGCAGCATTAATTAAACTCAAAAAGAAGATCCCATCTGTGAATAAAGTATTTTTGCTTTAGCCTACACACACTAATTTTAGCTCCTTAGAATACTTTTTTTCTTTTTCCTTACTTTCTAGCTTTTGGCTAAGTCCCAGATAGGAAAAAACAAAACAGAACAAAACAAAAAAACCTTAGATAAGTTCTGATTAGAGGAGGCAATGCTATTGACAAATAGTAGTAGTAGCCTACTGATGACTAGAAGGGTAACCATGCTCACCATTGCACATATATCGTCTCACGCTCTTCCCTCTCTATGAGACAACCATTTAAATCTTCATCTTCTTGCTCAGCACCCCAAAACTAATTATCTATAAAGCCAGCTGCACCAGGCCTGAAAGACTCCAGAGCCCAAGCTTCTAGCTTGTAGAGTGCTGTAATAGCTTTCTGTTTCTTCCATGTAATCGAAGGACTTTGAAATAGCTTCAGGCTTTGGGAAAGGAGTTTGGCTCTTTTGGTTAAGTAGGTTAAGAGGAAGTAAGAAGAAAAAGAAAGAAAGGAGACCACGAAAGCTATACTTGAGGGAGAACAAAATATCCCACCCTGGGGCAGAGAAGGAGGTGGAGGCGAGGGAGAAGTAACACCAAGGATGTTTGGAGAAGCCATATGGAAAGTGGCTATTTTATAAGCTTTCTAAGTCTATATTTTTTTTTTATGTTTCTATAAGCTACCTAAATGCATATCATATAAAAGAGTTTAAATGGAGTTATACAT
Organism: Acomys percivali; assembly: GCA_907169655.1. Classification (NCBI taxonomy): domain Eukaryota; kingdom Metazoa; phylum Chordata; class Mammalia; order Rodentia; family Muridae; genus Acomys; species Acomys percivali. The sequence continues at coordinate 97,309,834 of OU015745.1, read as the reverse complement.
GCATGGTGCTCCTCTCAGAGTCTATAGGGTGCCAAATAAAAAGCCCAGTGCCAGTTGTGGGATAGCTCCTTTGGAGTTCTCAGCTGGGTGTCTTGGGGACTTTAAAAACAACTCAGTGTCATTATTTCTCTTGGTTATCTACCAGTATTTGATGGTAGAGCATATTATTGAAGACATCTTGCTCACAAGGGAATGGGTAAATCAGGTTGGTAGGAACTAGGGCACTTCCTCAGTGCTGGCTAGATTTCACAGTACTGGAAAGTGCTATGCAGTCAGCGGAGAGAGAAGAGTCCTTACCAGTCTTCCCTGTGAACTATAACAATAACTGGTATGGTAAGATGTGTCCATGGTGCAATAGTGGCATGAATGCTATGGGGTTAGCCAACCACTTTCTGATTTAATTTAAAGTCTGTTCTATAGGAAGAAACGCCTGATATTGTGAATACGGTCAACAGCCCATAATTGGGGTGCTTATAGGACCCAGGGGTGAATCCAAAACTATAATTTGGCTAAATGGGCATAGTATCAAACTGTCCTCTAACTTTGTATGTTTATACCCATAAGTTAGTGCAGCTATCAGACCATATCAGAGAGATGTGTCTTTGTACAATATGTATAGTCAACACAGGACTACAGATTGGTGCAGAAAGCAAGTGTCTATGCAGTATTCGTCCACAAATAAGACATCTGTATATCACCCCATCACCCAAGACTGAGAAACCATCATGGAAAAGAAAAAAGAAAGATTGCAAGAGCCAGAGGTTGGGGAGGATCTGAATAAAACAAACAAACAAAGCAAAAACCAGTGCCTTCTGGGCATGATAGGTCCAATGAACTCATTAACTCTCAGTAGTCATGGTTGCTTGCATGAGGAAGCTAATCAATCCTACAGTGTCAGGGTGGGAGATGCTTACAAGCTTGGCCCACTACCTGAAGAGCTTTTAACAGTTACTCAGTTTTCCTTAAGTGTATGGAGATCAACCACACTCCAGTGAATGACTTCATACCCATGGACTTGATGAGTTACTGGGGTGGGGGTGGGGAGGGGCAACATGAAATTGGGAGGGAGTGGAGGTTGGAAGTGCACCTGCGATGAATTAGGTGGGAATGAAGGGTGGGCATGATCAAAAATACATTGTATGCATGTATGAAATACTCAAAGGATTAATAAAAATACATTTTAAAATGTACCTCAAATATAGTTAGATGTTTTCAAGTTGGATATCTAGAGAAACTTCAGGACTCTGTGAATGGGAGAACGCCTCTGCAAAGTTATCCTTCTGAAAAGGGAGACTTAAATGTATCAGCTTTTGTAAAGTAGCAGCCGGATATGATGGCACAGGCCTTTAATGCCAGCACTCAAGAGGCAGAGGAGATGGATCTCTATGAGTTCAAAGCCAACCTGGTCTACCTAGAGAGTGCCAGTCTAGCCAGAGTTAACAATGAGAACTTGTCCCATTACTTCACCTCCATCCGTCTCCAAAGAGTAAAGAGAAAGAAAGAGACAGAGATACAGAGAAAGAGAGAGACACAGACAGACTTCTTTCTACATAGGAAATACAGATGTCCATTCTCCAGGGGACTTGATGTGCATGAGATGACCACTGCTGGTTGCACACTCTCCCCTAACCTTCTCCAGCCTGGGCCACTTTTTTATCTGCCAGACTCCAAGCTCCTCCCCTGCTAAGCTCTGTCTAAGGCTCAACTTTCTCCTGCTAGTCACACCAGACACTTCACACAAGGCTTCTGTGCCAGTACCTTTGAACAGATTTTAGGCCTTTTTCCCCCCCTTATATAACCTTTTCACAGGGAAAAGAGTAAATTTAGATTTTTTCCCCCTACACTGTCAAAAATCCAGTTCTTTAAAAACCCCAAGAAGACAGAAGTCATGGAAACAGCACTAGTTTATACAGTTGGATCTTTAGTAAATATCTGTTGAAGCCTCATTCACGACAGAACCAACCAGGAAACATCTCTGAACACATAGGCACCCTGATTTGAACAGTATCGTTTCTCTTTTTAGACTAAGTTTAAAACAATTCTCCTGCAATTATTATCAACTTTGCCCTCTGCAGAATCCCTACCTTTGCTAAGCTGACATCTGGATAAAGGCTGCAGCATTCACTGCTCATATACATAAGCCTACAATAGGGACCATGTGCACAGACAGAGACACAGACTAAGGAAAGACATCCTGCAGCCACGACACTTCCCAAGGAGCAAAGAATCTAGTCTCAGAGACATGGAGATGATTTGCTGCTTCTAGAAGGCAGGAGGAGCTAGTAAGGTTGCAGACCTAACCCAGCTCTGAAGCCAGAGGAGACTTTGAACAGAAAAGACTGTTGAGCCTTGGCATGTGTGTTGCAACGGGTTGTGGTGTGAGGGATGTTTGTGGCAACTGTAAACAGGAACTGTTATGTCTTTATTAGGAATAATTATTTCTCCAGGCAAAGCAGGGACCCTTGAGGCATTTAAACACACTCTGTTTGTGAATTCCTTTCTCTGCCATGGACTTAGCCTCTCTTCTCCAGTCCTCCAAGAAGAACTCACTGAAGTCAGTTCTACAGGTTTTTGATTTGTTTTGTTGGGGGTTTTTTGTTTGTTTGTTTGTTTTGATTTGTTTTGTTTTGAGACTGCTGCTTGGCAGCGCCCAAGAAAAGAAAAAGTCAGGGACTCCATGGGTCTGGACCCACCTTGCTGCTGACAAGAGCTATTTATTCCTCAACACAGGGCCTTGTGTGCAGTTCTTCTCCCTCTAGGGTGGCCTTAAGAGCTGTCCAACAGGCCTGGAGAAGTTTTTGTGAAGACAGAACACAGGGCAGAAATGCTGGGGCGAGGGTGGGCGCAGGGGTAGAAATGGATGCTCAGCAGGTGGCATTTGGAGAACTAAGCATTCAGCAGAGTGGGGGTAGGGGAGGGGAGGGACATGGAAAGAGCAGAGGTGTATGTTGGGTCTTCTGAAGGTTAGGTTGGCCAGAATAACCGTCAGACCTCAGTGCCCGGGACCACTTCGATCTGCCTCACCTATAAAGAGTTGATTAAACAGAAACTGTGACTCAAATAGAATGGTGTGAAACTTTTTGCTTTGCCTCTTCCTACATTTGTCTTATCAAGTACTAGAGTAAGAGTCACAAAGTGGAGCCATGCTTGCCTAATGATAGGTACCCATTTCGGACAATGCATTGTTAAGTGATTTCATCACCGTGTCAACACTGCGGAGGTGTCCACAGGAGTCTGGATGATATGGCCTTCTGCACTCCTAGGCTGCAGAGAGGTGGGAAGCTGAGAGTTCGAGTCACCGCAGACCTTAGGGATAGAGGAGACTCGGGTAGAGATCTACAGTGCTCAGAGGTCGAGAGTGGGTAAGTCTGCCACGTGCAGAAGAGGCTCAAAGCAAAGGCTACCAGGATGGAGAAAATGAAAGACTTGGCCGTGGGTACCACTCCACAACTTTGGTGTTTTATGATCTTTCTAACCACATAGTGGAGCAGGTGTCACTAAAGACATCCCAAAGGGCCATGCTGAGACTCTGGAGCTTTCAAGTCACAGAAGTGGGGACTGAAGCATACAGCCTTCTGTCTCTAGACCTCTTTTTCCCTGTTTGGTCCACAGCTCTCATTCACCATTCCAGAGTCCACTCACATATCACCCCCACAGAGTTCTCACCTCACTCCTGATGGAGTCAGGTGGCCTTCTGCTGTGAATCCATATTTCTTCGTGTAATTTTATGTCCCAATTGCTTAGCTATATGCTTACCAGCTAAAGCAAAAGTGACTGTGTCATAGTCACTTCCAGTGCCAGGCACCATTCTGAGCCAGAACGGCTCAGTGTAAGTTTATGGGGTGAATCCATACATACCAAAGCAATATACTGGTCCCAGAGACTTATCAATCCAGGCCTCTGTGGTGTTTGAATTTACAGTTCCCTTAAGTTTGGTTTTTGCAAGGAAGGGGGAGTAATTATTTATAAAAATAAATAAAACTCAGTGTGCCGGAGATTAATGGAAGGGCAGCCAAGAGATGCACAGAGAGGCAATGGGGAATGGATGGAGTCAAATGACTAGGAATGACGTGAGAAAAGAGTATAAGAGATGCAATATATACTCGACATGCATTGGTTCGATTTGGTCCTTAATTATAAGCTCCCGGCCCCTGAGTCACTAAATAAAACTCTCTCGTTGCCCTCTAAAGAAACCATGCCTCTTTTACTATAATACCCCAACCGCAGACTTGAGTACAGTTTTGAGTCTTCAGTCTTGCAAAGCCTTGTACACCCAGCACAGCCTTGTTCGCTCCCCACTCTCCCTATCAACCATTCCTCTGAGCCCCCAACCACCCCAAACTACTCAGTTCCTCACACATGCACATCCCTCACCCCTAAACACCATTCCATCCCCAGATGAGGCAGCGTCTTCTTGGTTTCCCAGGCTAGGAGAAGCCTGTTTTCAGTTAAAGCTTTGGTCACACACAGATGCCTTTTCCACTACTCTTGTTTTCCTTCTTGAAGGGTAACATTTCTAATTAACTCTCCACAGGGGAGGCAGCCCTGCTCAAGGGTGGAGGGGCACATGCAGACAGGGAAAGGGGGCAGGGGTCCTTGGAGGCCTGCCCTGAACAGTCTGTGCTGACCCCTGGGCAGGCTGTAACAGGAGCTTCCTTCCTTTGGGTTAAAGAAGGTGAGTGACCCTGTGGCCAGTCTCAGCATATGTCACAGGGCTGGCTGAAGTCTGTGACGCTGTCTGTCCCCTGATCCCCTTTATAGATCCTCTTAACTCCAACTGCCTCGAGATACTAAGCAAACCTAGTCCATCGGTGGGTGGCTGCAGGTAGGCACCAATGGCTTCGGGAGGACAATTTCTCTTCTCTGTGATCTTTGACGTCTGCTAGCTCTGCCGCTGTTAGGGCAGCCAGGCCAGATTCCAGAGAGAAAGGCTCCTCTTTCTTCGTGTGTCTCCTGTATTGTCTACTTTTACAGTTCTGCTTCAAGCCCTATGAATGTGGATTTATCTTGCTCTTAGAACCCTCGTGAACAGCTTAAAAGCAAAGACCGCTGGCATCTAACTGTTCTAGGTCTGCAGTTTTGAGCACACCTCTGTAGCCTATCTGCCAACAAATTCCACTGGGATGGAAATGAAAACATACACAGGATTTTCTCTTCCGTGCCTATCCAAGGAGCCCGCTGTGGGAGAGAGCTGCTTAGTGATTAAGGTGCTGAGGGACTGAGCTAACTCAGTAATTCAAACTGGCTCCTTGAGAAAAAGATATTTTCATGGATCCTGAAGGCTGGTCCAAACTTGTCAATCCAGCAAGTGCCTGAGTTGTGAATGTCAAGTGTGGCGGTGTAAGAGTCCTTGGTGTGATTGTGTTTTAAAACATGAACTACTCTGAAGCAGGCCATTGTGCTAGGAGCCTCGATAGCACTTGGAGGTTTTCAGGGATTGACTGCCACAAAGCAACCCCAGCCAGACACGCAAGCAAGCGGGCTGGGCTTCATCTCTGCCTGTTTGGCGCGCCACTTCAGGACTCCTTGACCCTAGGTTTCGTGGCTGGAGACTCATCTGATTGGCTCTAGGAAGGGAAAAGGAACGGAAACGCGCCCAGCCTCCACACCCCACCCCCGCAGCCCTCTTGCAGCTTGGGGGAACAAAAGCTACCGGAAATGTGGGGAGCAGTAAGGGATCAAGGGCTCTTCGCTTTGAAAGGAAGAACTGGAGATCTCTGTCAGACTGGAGGTCCGGAGCACTCTAGGAAGTGAAGAGCACAGCCTATTTTTATAACCATCCACAAAACCAGGCTCGATTACCCCTTGAAGCTCCTGGGCCCAGCCCCCAGGCACCGGGGTACAATTGTCAGGGTCCCTTCCACCTAGAGGAGCGTCTGGCTCTAGTTCCCAGCCTGGCTCTGCTCCACACTCTCATCCATTTAGAGGAGACAGGTGGAAGAGGGGAGCTGACTGTGAAGCCTGGAAATATGTCACTGTTTCCTTACTGTACAGCAGCACAAATATATGCGTCTATGGCCGCACGGAATGTGCCGAGGGGGCCTTCCAAATGGAGTGGTAGGACCCACCCGAAGGCAATTAAATGCTTCAGTATGGAGGACACTCAGATGGAAGATCTCTGTGCGCTTTGCATAGGAAAAGCTTCTCTCAAGTGATGCATTTAAGACAAAAGATGAAACATAAAAAGGAGCCAGCCTCCCAAAGACCAGGAGACAGTTCTCTGCAGAGGGAGAAACAGGAGCATGCCAAGTTCTATTGGCTGGAATATTGTATTTTAGTAGAGAATACATTTTCTATGTTTTCCCCCAAAATAGTTTTAGCTGTAGTACTCCATTGTTATAGTTTGCTTTCTATTACTGTCCTAAAACATGGACCAGAGGCAACTCGAGGAGGAAACCAGAGCAAGAGCTTGAGGCAGGAACCTGGAAGCAGAAACTGAGTCCAAGATCCGGTACTGGCTCCTCCTGGCTTGCTCAGGTACCTTTCACATACGGCCCAGGCCTACCTGGCCAGGGATGGCAAAGTCCACAATAGGACCAGCCCTCCTGCATCAATTAACAACCAGGAAAGTACCTCACAGACATGGCGACAGGCCAATCTGTTGGAGGTGATTTCTCAATTGAAATCCCTTGTTCCCAAATGTGTCTACGTTTGTGTCAAGTTGACAAAAACAAACTAGTATACCCATTCTTGATCATAATTCACTTTGTAAGTAACTTTTTGCTTTTACAAATGATGGCAACATAGTTTTACATACAAATACGTGATGTGTATGTGTGTATATGTATGATATGAAACATCATATATGAATGCACACATGCACACACACACGTGTGTGTGTGTGTGTGTGTGTGTGTGTGTGTGTGTGTGTGTGTGTG
>OU015745.1:97278464-97296341 GCA_907169655.1 Acomys percivali | reverse complement strand
CGACGCTGGAAGTACTAACTGATATGCCTAGGAAGGAAAACCACAGCAAGCTGATTTGCACAACTAATGGAAATACAGCTTGAAGGCATCGAAACAACAACAAAATGTTCTGAAATGTAAAGTGAAAGGGGCTCAAGAGAAGGATCTAGAAGGTGAGGTGCATTCCATATCAAAGGAGATGTTCTGAGATGTTAACGCTGCGCTGTCGGGGGAGGCTAATACCTCTTTTAGTTTTATGTCTGTAAGTTTCCATTGGGCGCATGTTTGGGGAGGGCTTATCATGAACCAGTCCCTTGCTATTATTACCCACTGGAAAGAGACATGGGCCTATTGGGTCCCCCAGTTTCCTCCAAGACAATCTAGGTCACTACAGAGACATTCAGATACAACAGTTCCCAGGTATTTTACCCTTACGAACCACCGGACCACATGGTACCCAGTGGAAAAGCACTGCATGTCCCTCCCTGAGAAAGACAGGACCGCCCCGGGGACACCGCAGATTCCAGTTCTAAAGGTGCCTTTATGTCTTCGGGCCATAGGCATTCTCCATGTGAAACTGGTAATGTCTGCGTGGGCTCCCCAGGGCTACAGCTCTCAGGGTCTGCCATTTGAGAACGCAGAGACAGCCCCACGGAACATGAGCGTTTTGCAGACAAAGATGGCAACCCAGCTCATGTCTGTGGTCCCTCTATAAGCTGCCCCTGTTACTTCCTAGATGCTCAGCCAACGTCACTGATGAAGAAGGATCAGAAGGGGGCACAAGAAGATTCCACAAATAAAGGGCTGCACTCAATAAAGGAAGCTCAGTGAGTTTGGGACAAAAAGCAGGGGCACGGAGAAACAAAATGCACACTGCCTTCAAGGAAAAGAGATTTGTTCTGTGTGGTGAGGTCAGCCCCCCCGTTTTCACACAGGTTCCTGGGGGTCTCTATATGCCGACATTCTGATTCTAGGCCCCGGAGCCTGAGCTGGAGCAAGAATATCTTATATTTTATATAGCACTGCCAATCTGCTTTGCTGCAGGTAGCCCGCAGACTACACTTTTGTAAAGACAGGCAGGCCTAGAGATCTGGGGCGGGGCCCAGGGGGGCTGTCCAGTGGAGGGAGTCTGTGGAAAAAGAAACCCAAGTTGGCTCAAATGAGTTTGGAGTCTCTCCAGGAGTGGGGCCCTGCAAGGTTTCTAAGCAGGGGAGTGTGACAAGGCTAGAGATGTGATGGAAAGCAACTGTTCTCACTGAAGCTCGGGTCATTTTCTCTCTGCTTCTGCCCCATTAGATATTATTGCTTCAAGAGCCCTGAACAAATAACATTCCCCGAAAGCCCTCAGGTTCTGTAGGATCCAGAGTCTCAGTTCCCAGCAGACTGTGTGGTTCACAGGCTGTGCTCAGGCCTGCAAGGAGAGGATTAATTAGGTAAAAGGGCAGTTACACATACAAGTGGGTGCCCACACCCGGGTCTGGCCTGGTATTTCGGTGCACTCAATTGAGGCACACAATACTCTCTTCAGTTCTAAGCGCCACCTCTTGAGACGAGTTAAAAAGCAAGTTCCAAGTGAGATGCCCAAGTGTTGTATTTTACACAGACTAATGATCAGAGGCTTTCTTCTGTTTTTATGGCAGCCAGACTAGGCTCACATTGCTAAGAACACTAGAGAAATGAAACACACGTCAAACATCTGACTGCATAGTTAAATGCTGAAAAATAATGGTTTGGCTTTTTTTTTTTTAAGGGTGGGGGATTGCTTTTATGAAACTATTTCTGGAAATTTGCGCTTTGTGAGTTTTTTTTTTAAACATTAAAAATGCCATATGTTGTGCTAGGACCGCGAAATTAAAATTAGCATCCATAATGTGTCTTACTCTTTTTTTTTTAAATAATTTATTTGTTTTTATTTTATGTCCATTGATGTTTTGCCTGCATGTATGTCAGTGTGAGGGTGTCAGATCTTGGAGTTACAGACTGTTGTGAGCTGCTATGTGGGCGCTGGGAATTGAACCCCGGTCTTTTGGAAGAGTAGTCAGTGCTCTTAACCGATTTCTCTAACCCATGTGTCTTACTCTTTAAAGAACACTTCACATCAGAAAATAAACTGTAATTTGTGGTTGTTATTGCTGTTTGTTGTTGTTGTTTTTCGAGATAGTGTTTCTTTGTATAGCCTTGTCTGCCCTGAAATTCGATCTGTAGATCTGTAGACCAGGTTGGCCTCAGACTCACATTGTAGACCAGGCTGGCCTCAAACTCACAGAGATCTGCCTGCCTCTGCCTCCTGAGTGCTGAGATCAAAAGCATGCACTTCCACTGCCTGGCTCAAACTGGAATCTTAATGACCTGTTTAAAGCCACACAGTGAGAATCCTCATGGCAGACAGCTTCTGACTCATGCAGAGATGGGTGGGGACTTCTCGGGTCAGTGGGAATATGCCTATGTCAGTGATCCCCTGCACACTCGACGCGATGCTGAAGCGCAGCTCCAGCGCTGGCTGCCTTCACATTTTGTTGATGCCAAATGTCAAGAGGTAGGTGAGTCCAGGGGAGACCAGCACAGCACACTGGCTAGTGATGGCATGTATATCTTGTTAGGGATGCCACTTTAGCACTTTGAACTTAAAGCATCTCTCCAAAAAAAAAAAAAAAACATAGAAACAATAGAACATTACTCTTGAGAACTCAACTCTATTAACACTAAAGGGAATTCCCATGGTATGCTTTGTTTTCCCTGAGACAACTTCAAACACGCCTTTCTTCTCCTTTCTTGCCCACCTGCTCACTGATCTGCATGACCCTAGTTGTTTTTTTCAACTTTGGTTCTTCCGTATTAAACTTACAGAAAATTTGGAGATATGGCACATAGAGTTCTGACATATTCTTCTCTCAGGTTCCCCTATTGTCATCAACTCTAGCAATCCAAACTACCTAATAAGAAAGAGAAAGAAAGAAAGAAAGAAAGAAAGAAAGAAAGAAAGAAAGAAAGAAAGAAAGAAAGAAAAAGAAAGACAAGGAGGATAAGGAGATGGCTCGTTGGCAATGTGGCTGCTATGTGAGCGTGAGGAGGTGACTTCAGATACCCGGCATACCCACATGAAAGGAAGATGCAATTAAACACATGATGAAGTGCCAGGCTAGAGACAGGTGGACACACGGACACAGACACACACACATTCTCTCTCTCTCTCTCTCTCTCTCTCTCTCTCTCTCTCTCTCTCTCTGGCCAGCCAGTCTAGCCAGTTATCCAGCTCTGCGCCCAGTGAGAGATCCCCTCTCCAAAGATAAGTTGAAGGGCAATGCAGGAAGATACCCGCTGTCAGCCTCTGGTCTTCACATGAATGTACACACGTGTATGTTCATTCCCACACAACACATGCACACATTTGAACTATAAACACCCCACAAATTACAAGCATTACACGACTATTAAGTAAAGTATGAACTTTGTTTGGGTTTCACCAACTTTTTAATGATTTTTTTTTCTATTTAAGATTCAATCTATGAATCTATATTGTAGTCAAACATGATATTGGCTTGCTCTTTTTCCTCTAGTAGTTCCTTTCCTGGACTTGACACAGTTGAATACCATTGGTCAGCCATTCTGTCAACCTCTTCAGTGTTGATTGTGTGGTGCTTTCTATTGGAGACCCTGTCTGCTATAGAAATAATGCTCCTACTATGTCACACTGATGGGACCTAATACCGTATGTCTTTTTACTAGTGGTTTTAACATTGGTCACTTGGTTAAGTGATTTCTGTGGGGGTTTTAGAACACGAAAGGTAATTAGGAAGAAAATGTGTGTGGCTAGGGATGTGAACGGTAGCATGTCACTTGTCTACTGTTCATAAGGCCCTGGGTTTGACCCTCAGTACCATAGAAAAAAATATAAAATCTTAGAATTAGTATTCTATCTAATACTAACTAGATAGTACGGATGGGCCTGGGGAGATGGTTTGGTGGTTAAAAGCACACACTGTTTCTACAGAGGACTACAGTTCCACCAACACCCATGTTGGGTACTTACAACCTTCTATAACTCCAGTTCTAGGAAATTTTATACCTTTAACCTCTTCTGACACCTGCATTCACATACACAAACACCACACACGCAATTAAAAATATGAATCTTTTAAAAAATATCTTGAAGAGATGATATCTTGAGACTGTTTAAATATCCTATAGCCTGACAGTCTTCAGCTATCCACATGGATTTTAGCATTTGTCATTGGATCTTGACCTGAAATGGCTGGATTTTCCCTCCAATTTCCTCCCCCCCCCTCTCTCTCTCTCTCTGTGTGTGTGTGTGTGTGTGTGTGTGTGTGTGTGTGTGTGTGTGTGCGCGCGTGCACGGGTCTGCTTGTGCACTCTCATATTTAGCGAAGATGAAACCCTGGGCCATGTGTATGTTAGACAACAACTCTAGCCCTGACCTTGATCTAGAAATTCATTGTGGTGGTATCTATTTCTATTTCTGTAACTCCTACCATATTCATTATTTGACTTTACTTCATTTATTAATTTGATCACTTATTTATATTAGAGGAGCTTGTGAATATCTCTTGTGTTTTAAGAGTCATAACCTCATCCTGGGTATGATGGCATACGCCTTTAATTCCAGCAGGTGCAGAGTGAATTTCAAGACAGCTGGGCTACACAGAGAAACCCTGTCTCAAAAGAAAAGTTATAACCCAATACATTTGACATTTTTGTTGTTGTTGGTGGTGGTGGTGGTGGTGGTCCATCTTCAATTTTTCTTTTTGAGAGTATAAAATACTCTTAGATCATTATGTGGCAAACACTTAGGAATTTATAATTCTTTGTATTGCAATAAAGATGTGTAGAAACCAAGATTTGAATTCAGGGTGTTCTAACTGGTACTAAAATGTCATCTCATTCAGTTTCTCTTAAGAAATTTGTAAAATTAAGACATTTAACAGTCACTGGTCACTAATATCTCTCAACATCAATGGTCTCAATTCTCCAATAAAAAGACACAGACTAACTGAATGGATGCATAAACAAGATCCAACATTCTCCTGCATTCAAGAAACACATCTCACCACCAAGGACAGACATTACCTCAGAGTAAAAGGCTGGAAAAAAAAATATTCCAAGCAAATGGTCACAAGAAGCAAGTTGGTGTAGCCATTTTAATATCTAATAAAATAGACTTTCAACCAAAATTAATCAAAAGGGATGAGGAAGGACACTTCATACTCATCAAAGGTAAAGTCAACCAAGATGACATCACAATTCTGAACATCTATGCTCCAAATACAAGGGCGCTCACATTTATAAAAGAACTATTAACAAAGCTTAAACCACACATTGATCCCTACACATTAATAATGAGAGACTTCAATACCCCACTTTCACTGAAGGATAGGTCATTGAAACAGAAACTAAGCCAAGAAATAATGTCATTAACCAACGTTATGAATCAAATGGATCTAACAGATATTTACAGAACTTTTCACCCAAACACAAAGGATTATACCTTCTTCTCCGCACCTCATGGAACCTTCTCCAAAACTGATCACATAGTAGGTCACAAAGCAAGCTTCAACAGATACAAGAAGATTGAAATAATACCTTGTATCCTATCAGATCACCATGATCTAAGGCTGGACTTCAACAATAACAGAAATAACAAAAAGCCTACACACACACACACATGGAAACTAACCAACTCTCTACTTAATGACACCTGGGTCAGGGAAGAAATAAAGAAAGAAATTAAGGACTTCCTGAAATTCAATGAAAATGAAGGAACAGCATACCCATATTTGTGGAACACATTGAAAGCAGTGCTAAGAGGAAAATTCATAGCCCTAAGTGCCTTTATAAAGAAATTGGAAACATCCCACATAAGCAACTTAATGACACATCTGGAAGCCCTAGAGGGGGGGGGAAAGAAGTGGAAACAACAAAGAGGAGTAGACGTCTGGAAATAATCAAACTCAGGGCTGAAACCGATAAATTAGAAACAAAGAAAACAAGCCAAAGAATCAACAAAACCAGGAGCTGGTTCTTTGAGAAAATCAACAAGCTAGACAAACCATTAGCCAAACTAACTGAAAGGCAGAGAGACACGATCCAAATCAACAAAATCAGAAATGAAAAGGGAGACACAACAGACATTGAAGAAAAAAAAGAATCATAAGATCTTACTTTAAAGGCATATATGCCACAAAATTTGAAAATCTAAGGGAAATGGACAATTTTCTTGATTGATTCCACTTGCCAAAATTGAATCAAGATCAGATAAACAAATTAAATAGTCCTATTTCTCCTATAGAAATAGAAGCAATCATTGATAGTCTCCCATACAAAAAAAAGCCCACGGCCAGATGGCTTCAGAGCAGACCAGACCTTCAAAGAAGACCTAATACCAATACTCTTTAAGCTACTCCAAAAGATAGAAATGGATAGAACATTACCAAATTCATTCCTTGAGGCCACAGCCATGTTGATACCTAAACTCCACAAAGACCCAACAAAAAAAAAAAAGGAGAATTTCAGACCAATTTCTCTTATGAACATTGACGCAAAAATGCTCAATAAAATACTCGCAAAATGATTACAAGAACATATCAAAGACATCATTCACCATGACCAGGTAGGCTTCACTCCAGGCATGCAGGGATGGCTTAATATATGAAAATCCATCAATGTAATCCACCATATAAACAAACTGAAAGAAAAAACCCACATGATCATCTCCTTGGATGCAGAAAAAGCATTTGATAAAATCCAACACCCATTCATATTTAAAGTCTTGGAGAGATCAGGGATACAAGGCACATATCTCAACATAATAAAGGCTATATACAGCAAGACAATAGCCAATATCAAATTAAATGGAGAGATAGTCTATGAAATTCCTCTAAAATCAGGGACCAGGCAAGGCTGCCCACTCTCTCTCCATATCTCTTCAATATAGTACTTGAAGTTCTAGCCAGAGCAATAAGACAACAAAAGGAGATCAAGGGGATCAAAATAGGAAAGGAGGAAGTCAAATTATCCCTATTTGCAGATGATATGATAATTTACCTAAGTGACCCCCAAAATTCCACCAGAGAACTCCTACAGCTGATAAACACCTTCAGCAAAATGGCTGGATACAAAATTAACTCAAAAAATCAGTAGCCTTCCTATATACAAAGGACAAACATGCAGCGAAAGAAATTATGGAAACTACACCCTTTATGATACCCACAAGCAATGTAAAATATCTTGGAGTAACTCTAACCAAGCAAGTAAAGGTCTTGTTTGAAAAAAAAAAAAACTTCAAATCTCTGAAGAACGAGATTGAAGATGACATCAAAAGATGGAAAGATCTCCATTGTTCATTGATAGGGAGAATTAACATAGTAAAAATGGCCATCTTACCAAAGCAATTTACAGATTCAATGTCATCCCTGTCAAAATACCTACACAATTTTTTAAGACATTGAAAGTTCAATTCTTAACTTCATATGGAAAAACAAAAAAACCCAGAATAGCTAAAACAATCTTGTACAATAAAAGATCCTCCAGAGAAATCTCAATACCTGATCTCAAAGTATACTAACGAGAAACAGTAATTAAGACAGCATGGTACTGGCACAGCAATAGGCTGGTGGATCAATGGAATCTAATCAAAGACCCAGAAATGAATCCACACACATATGGTCACTTGATTTTTGACAAAGAAGCCAAATCTATTCAATGGAAAAGGATAGTATCTTCAACAAATGGTGCTGGTCTAACTGGATGTCTACATGTAGAAAATTGGAATTAGATCCATATTTGTCACCATGCACAAAACTCAAGTCCAATTGGATTAAAGACCTCAGCAAAAAACCAGAGACACTAAATCAGTTAGAAGAAAAAGTGGGGAAGAGCATGGAACATATTGGCAGAGGAGACAACTCCCTGAACAGAACACCAACAGCCCAGGTCTTAAGGTCAACAATCAATAAATGGGACCTCATGAGGTTGAGAAGCTTCTGTAAGGGAGACGACACTGTCAACAAAACAAAGTGACATCCCATAGACTGGGAAAAGATCTTCACCAATCCTACATCTGACAAAGGTCCAAAATATATAAAGAACTCAAGAAATTAAACACCACCAAACCAAATAACCCAATTAAGAAATGGAGCTCAGAACTAAATAGAGAATTCTCAACAGAGTAATGTTGAATGGTTGAAAACCACTTAAAGAAATGCTCAACGTCTTTAGCCATCAGAGAAATGCAAATCAAAATGTCTCTGAGATTCCATCTTAAACCCATCAGAATGGCTAAGATCAAAAACTCAAGTGACACCACATGCTGGCAAAGATGTGGAGAAAGAGGAACACTCCTTCATTGTTGGTGGGAAGGCAAACTTGTACAACCACATTAGAAACCTATCTGGTGCTATCTCAGTAAACTGAGAATAGGGCTTCCTCAAGTCCCAGCTATTCCACTCCTTGGAATATACCCAGAAAATGTTCTACCACACAACAAGGACATATGCTCAACCATGTTCATAGTGGCCTTATTCATAATAGCCAGAACCCGGAAACAGCCTAAGTGTCCCTCAGTAGAAGACACACATGGTATATACTCACTTATAATTGGACACTAGGCCAAGAAGCATGTCCCATGAAAGTCTTCACTTACCAGGAGATGGGGATAGATGTGAGGACATCCTATTGGGACTCTAGGTGAGAGAAGCATGGGAGAATTGGGAAATTGAAGGAACCAGAGGGTCCTAGAAACCTACAAGAAGAACATCATGACAGGCAGATCTGGGCCCAAGGGTTCTGCTCAAACTATGGTATCAACCAAGGACAATACATGCAGTAAATATCGAACCCTTACTCAGATCTAGCTAATGGACAGGACATTCTCTACAGTTGAGTAGAGAGCGGGCACCGACTCTGACATGAACTCTGGTGCCCCATATTTGACACTTCCCCTTGGTGGGAAGGCCTGGTGGCACTCAGAGAAAGGATAAGCAGGCAACCAAGATGAGATTTGATAGGCTGTGACCATATAATGGGGGAGGAGGTCCGCCTCAGTACAGACATAGGGGAGGAGAATAGGGTAAAAGAGGGAGGGAGGAATGAGAGGATACAAGGGATGGGATAACAACTGATATGTAATCTGAATAAATTAATCAAATAAAAATATGAAAAAAGAAATGTTTATAAACATTAGGCACACCCTAGGATTGCGTGTGTGCACGCATGCACACATTCACACATACTTTTTTTTTTTTTTTTTTTGAGACAAGGTTTCTCTGTGTAGCTTTGGCTGGTCTGGACTCACTTTGTAGACCAGGCTGGCCTTGAACTCACAGAGTTCCACCTGCCTCTGCCTTCCCTAGTGCTGGGATTATAAGCGTGCACCACTGCGCCTGGCTCATACATACATCCTTTATTAGCAGAAATAAGTAACATAAAAATCTGTTAGCATTTACTCAGTACCCATTATGTAGCAAGCACGATGCTACATGCTTTGTATGTATATTTTTACATCATGGAGCCCCACAGATGACCGGGACTCTATTGCAACATCAGAACTTAACTTCTTTGTCTAGCCCTTGTGTGCACATAAATACTCACGTGAGAAATAGGTTTACAAACCACAGCATGTTTGTGTGCACTTCTTACTTTGTGTCCCAGTATGTTTCAGATAGTTTTCTAGCATGGTTTATGTTAATTATCCTCTGTTGTGGTCATGTGAAATAACCACATTTCTTTTGAAATAGAGTTATATCTAATTTTACAATTTTAATTCCACCTGAAGCTTCCTCATTATCTCGGTTGAATTTTTTTTTTTTTTAATTTACATAGAATGAGAGTCCCTCTTTGCAGAGTACAGTTGTACGGATTTCTTTTTCTTGACTTAGAATTTCACTGTGTAGCCCAGGGTGGTCTTGAACTCACAACCATCTGCTCTGTGTGTGCTTCCATGTTCAGCTGCTTTCTACAGATTTGGACAAATACACATTATGCAACTTGAAGTTATTTTTCTATGCCTATGAAACTTGAGTTTTTTTTTTTTCCTTGTTTTACATCTTTAGCCCTTTCTGTTTATTTTCACAGTGCCTTACAATAATGTTTTGAACTGGTTACTCCCGAAGGAGTAAAGTGTCAGGATCTTCCTGTTTCATGTAATCAGTCCAAAGCTGAGGGGCCAGCTGTGTCTATATGAAGCCACCACGCGAATTTGATCAAGCTATTTTTTCCATCACCTAAACAACCCATGCCTCCATGGTCAGTTACCCTGGCTCTTCCGACAATCCATGTGGACACTTAAGACTTCAAGCAGCTGATGGGAAGGATGTCTTAGGCCACAGCTGGAAAGGAAAGAATTGTTACAAGCTGGCAGCTGGTCAGTTCGTTTCTTTCCTTCCTTCAGCAAACATCTGGGCATTACCTATCTTGTTCCAAAAATCTATCCGAGGCTTAAGGACCATACCAGGCATCACGGGTTTTGAACAAGTACTGGAAAGTGCAGATAGACCATGTATGAATGGGTTGACTGTGAAATGCAGTGGCTTGAAATCATTAGGGGACAGTGCAGTAGGGGAGTTGATAAGAGTGAATGCCAAGTGAGAGATGGTTCCATTTGGGGCTGGACAGATGGCTCAGAGGTTAAGACCACTGACTACTCTTCCAAAGGTCATGAGTTCAATTCCCAGCAACCACATGTTGGCTCACAACCATCTATAACGAAATCTGTATACATAATAAATAAATAAATCTTAAAAAAAAAAGAGAGAGAGATGGTTCCACCTGTCTCATCCTGGATGAGTGTGGTGGGCAAGGAGGTTCAATGGGACTAAGAATTAAGCTAAGTTTTGCTTGCCTAGTATGTGTGCCTAGTTTGCTACAGTCAGTAGAGGCATGTCAAACAGCACCGTATGCCCAAAGCACTGGGCACATCAAAGATCCTGAGACATTTTGCAGAAGTTGACAGGCAGCAGGTGTGGATGGCAAATGATTGGGGACCATGTTGATGCATTATCTGGGACCAGTGTGAAGAATTTAGTGTGCTTTTGCTGTAGAGTTTGGTTTCTTCCTAAAAGCAGATGCTGAGATCAACAAACATGTTTAGGAGGTATTTGATACAGTTGAATTTGCCACTTCTTTTTGTTAATTTGTTTAATCGTCTTCTGTCTTCCCTTTTTCTTCTCTTTCTCCCCTTCCTCCTTCCCATCTCTGTGTTGCTGGGGATTGAATATTACCTTTTCAAAGCTGTCTCCAACAGGAATGCCATAAGTAAAGCAGTGATGGAGGCAGACTGCAGGTGAGAAAGAGTAATCCGGAAGCTTTTGTAATGTCCTAAGTAAAAAGTGGCAAGAGTCTGCATTGGGGCAACTGTAAAAGGAAGGAGATGCCAGGACTTACAATGTGGCACAGTAGGGCTAGTGACCACCTGGTGTGAATTGTAAAGCAGGAAGGAACAGGACAACTCAGTTTTTCTCTAAGCTAGGCAGCTGTGGGGCTGAAACTACTTTTAAAAATGTGGGGTGTGCATGTGTGTGTGTGTGCATGTGTGTGTGTGTGTGTGTGTAGAACCCTTCTATGTGTGATGAGGATGTCATAGGATGGTTCTGCACACACACACACACATACACACACACACACACACACACACACACACACACACACACATGCGTGCACCTAGACTCAGCTGACAGCCCTAGGAATCCTCTTGCCTCTGTAGCACTCGCTCCCTCGGCAGCTCTCAGGGCAGGCGTGCAGATGACCAAGGCCATGACCAGCTTCTAAACACACTCCTTAAAGAAGTTTGATGGAGTCCTACTTGTATGTTACTTACTTTGTCATCTGTGTCACAAGCAGGAAACTGCCAAACTCCGAATCCTGAAGCCTTTTCTTCCAGGGCTTCTTCCGGAAGTTTACTAGCTTTTGTCTTTGAGTGTTTAGCCAGTTCAAGTTAGCGTGTGTAATATGGTAGATAACCAGTTTTCTCACTGCCGCCTATTGAACGGCGATTGATGAGTGAGACTGTTATTTCTCCACTCTTTCATGCTGACGCTCTTGACAAGAATTATTGGGCCATATTTGTAAAGATTTGGTTTTGGGCCTTTCTGTGAGCTGACTTGTCTATTTGTCATTATACTGCTCTGATCATGCCTTGATTACTTACTACTGCTTTGCAGAATGCTTTAGAATCAGAGAGTGCATGAAGCTTTGTTCTTTCTCAAGATAATTTGGGCTGGTCAGAGTTTATATGGCTTTTAGAATAGTTTCCTCTATTTCTGTTGGGATTTTGATATGGAATTCAGTGAACCCATGGAATCTTTTTTTCTTTTCTTTTCTTTTCTTTTCTTTTTCTTTCTTTTTCTTTTTTCTTTTCTTTTTTTTTTTTTTAGCTCCAAATAAAATTTAAAGCCTATAACTACTCACCAAGTAAACTAAATAAACTATGCAAGCCTGGCAAATCTGAGTACAGTTGATGGTAATATCATGTCACGTTACTAAGATACTGCAGTATAATTTGAGTAGCAATGTTGCTGTCATCAAGGGTGAGCAGAAGGCATATGGGATACTTGTGTGTCTTTATTTCTACAATTTATGTGATTTGCAATGATTTCAAAAGTTTTTTTTTAAAGGCCGTACAGCTAAAAGTCATTTCAAACATACCATTCATATCTAAAATGAGAGATAATGGTCATACATCTTTACATCTAAGAAAAACGAGTCTCGACTTGCCTTAGGCAAGAGATTAATATTTTGCCTTTCAAGTTATGATTCCACCCCAAGCCCAAGTTATTGGAATCCTTTCAACATTCCAGCCCAGCCCACACAGGTATGCTAGGCTTCACCGCTGTGACAGGAAACTTGGTTTTATTTAGTTTTTAATCTTTTCATCCATTTGATTTGTTATATGTGGTTCAGATGCTGTGTTGAACACTGGAGATACAAATATGAAAAAATAGGGACTGGTTTTGAGCTGGAAGGTATTCTAGCCTAGAAAAAGGCAGGCAGGCAGAGCCCCTTCCCTTCCACAACGACTGTTACAATCACAGTGCTCATAGCAGATGCAAGATAAAGGCAAGAAGAGTTCCGGGTATCCTAGGAGAGCTGGAGTCGGGAGCTGGGAACGGAGGCTTTTCTAGAGGAGGTGATGCTGCAAGAGTCTTCAAAGTAAAGTTAGATGGTAGAGAAAGGGAGAAAGGGTTTGAGCCCAGGTAGGGAGAAAAGACAGTGTGGTTGTTAGGGGAAGCTCAAGGAGACGCGGGAGGACAAGACACAGACGGGTGGATCAGTGGGGAAATCAGCTTACAGAGCTGAGCTGAATCAGATTGGGGCTTGCCCACTGTATCAGAAAACCTGGAGGGAAGTCAAAGAAAGAAAAGAACATGACTGAATCCACCGTTAACTCTCTCAGCTAAGTCTTAGTTGGGAACAAGGCTCAAGGAGTTTTTAAGACGCAGAAAAATGGAAAAGAAACAAGAAAGCCAATATTTGTCATTGATGGATTTCGTGGCTAGTTTTCTTCGTCCTTCCTTGTCCCGAGAAGAGAGCAACATACTTTAAAATTGGGGCCACCAACTCTCAAGCAACTTCGTTTCCTTAGCTGGCAAATCCAATCACTATACAGTGAAGAAGAAGGATGATTTTTCATTCGAGGGAGAGATATATGTCCTTCCCTTCTTCGTGGCTCTGCCAGGAATTGCAGGGACCTTCTAACCACTGTCCGGAGAGGCTGCTCACCTTGTCCTAAACCCAGGAGAGCAAGCGGTAGGGCTCAGTATTTGTTAAATTCTGTCTGTGGATGCAGGGCCGGAAAAGCAGGAGAGGGTGGAGTTCTATGGTGCATGGTTGGTTTTCGGTTGCTTTGCCCTCTGCCCCGTCCCCAGCGTGCTATGACGGAAAAAGGAATTACTGCGCTTGAAGCGAAACAAGCAAATATACTACCTGTCTCCAAGTTTGCAACAGTGGCTTTAGCATTAGGTTTTGTGTTGCCCAGCCCCAGGAACATTGATTCTCTCCACCTCAAACCCTTAACGGGTGTGTGAGAAACTTCGTCCCCGGTGAATGGCTGACTGAACAAATTTAACGGAGGTTGTTACCCACTGAGCTTGGTATCAATGCTCCGAGGTCCGGTACTCTTTTGAGTTTTGCTTTTATCCGGAATCTTTAGCCTCTGCCCTCTTTACTGTCGCTGCCACACAATATAAAACAGCTGGAGTCTGGGCCGCTCCAGAATCCAAGTTTCTTAGCCTCACCCTTGAGGGCGGGGGTGGGGTGGGGGGAAACAGATGGAGCCCGTTGTGGACGGTGGGGGTGTCACGGGGACTCAGTGGGGGCCGTGCTTGCTTCAGAGAATCCGATATCTTGGAAAAGTGGAACTCGGGGTTAAGGGACAGATTTTGTTTGTGTGGGGCTTAAGATGTGCGCAAAATCAAGCGTGCAGGGACGGATGGCAGAGATGGCTTTCTCTAACTACCCTCTTTTCCATTTGTCTAGCTCAGACTCGAAATTTCAATAGTATAACAGTTCTTTATAAAATGGCTACCAAAGGTTTTGATTAAATATACTGTTACAATGAGGAATAAGTCCTAGCTATAAATAGCCCATAGAGCTGTAACGGGTGACCCACTTAGAGGTATATCCTGGGAAAGAGTCTCCATATGCATTATTTCTAACCTTGGTAGAAGAAGATACGGGGATTCAAAGAGGCAATTTGTCTTCGCTCACAATGATTATTGAAGAAATTCAAATCTAAATGTGTTTTGAGTCCATATCATCCCTATTTTGCTGTGTGCCACCTTTCCCAAGGCATACAGTAGGCAGACTTAGGGGACTCTGATGCTAACCCCTTAAAGTCAACAGAACGAATGGCCATAGGATCCCTGAGTTGGTGGCCCAGGGCTAGAGAAGTCAATCCTAGTCAGTTCAACTTGTATGAGGAACCAATGGCCCTGTGCCAGGCTCACCTGTAATTTTGCCTGAACCGTGCAATTTAGGCTCTAATTACACGCTGTCATGCACTGGTTGCTAATTGTTGCACAGGTCAACCTTATACATTCATTCATCATTCTTTATTTTGTCAGACAACCAGCACATAGCTTGTCCAGCAGGTCCCTGTTCTCCCCAGTGTGGAGAGGAAGCCAATTCAGATAGCTGATGAAAAGGCCTGTTAATGAGTAAGTGACAGCTGAATTTTAGATTCTAAATTGATGGGTTAAGTTATGCATTTCTTTTGAAATGTATTTAGGTGATGCCTTAACAAATAAAAGAGATAAATAATAAACAAATGAAAAAATATCATTCAGCAGCCAGCAGCCAGAATTTTTTCACTAGAGAGTTGAATTCAGGAGAAGTCCATCTCTAACCTCTCATACGAAGGCAAAGCATCTTTCAACTGTCAGCTTTGAAAGCATGAATGTGCACACAACCAGATACTACTTACTGATGGAGCTCAATTTTGGCACCTAGCATCTAAATTTTTTTTTCTTTCTGGTTTTTCAAGACAAGGTTTCTCTGTGTAGCCTTGGCTGCCCTGGATTCGATCTGTAGACCAGGTTGGCCTCGAACTCACAGAGATCCGCCTGCCTCTGCCTCACTGAGTGCTGGCATTACCTCACCCAGCTTTCTAGCATCTAATATTAACCTAAACATCATTAGTCTCTTGTGGTATGTAACTCCTAGACTCTTGTTTGTTTTTCTTTTTAATTATTTATTTTTATGTGCTTTGTTGTTTTGACCACATGTATGTGTAAGTGTGTCAGATCCCCTGGAACTGGAGTTACAGACAGTTGTAAGCGGCCATGTGGGTGCTGGGAATTGAACCCAGGTCCTCTGAAAGAGCAGTCAGGGCTCTTAACCACTGAGCCATCTCTCCAACCCCAACCCTTTGACTCTTAAGCTATTTACACTTACTAAGGTACTTTCGTTCTTTGAATCTACTGTGATGCATTTCCTTGGAAAAGCCACTAAAGACTTCTTAATGGCTTGCCAAAGTTCAGGCATTGTTAAATGTTTTTCTTTTGGAAAATGGTCTTACCAAGTAGACCAGTTTGGGTCTAGAACTTTTAATCCCCTTCTTCAGCCTCCAGAGTGTTGGAATTGTAGGCATAAGCTACCACACTCAGCTTATCATATTTATTTGTCTTTATTTTATGTAAGTGTTTTGCCTGCATGCATGTCTATGCAACACCTGTGTGCCCAGTACCCATATGGAGGGGTGGTGGGGGAGGGGGGATGGGAGGCATGTGGAATCCCTTGGAACTGGAGTTACAGATGGTTGTGAGCTGCCATATGGGTCCTGGACATGGAACCTAGGTCCTCTGGAAGAGAAGCCAGTGCTCTTAACCGTCTCCAGCCCTAAATGCACCATTCGTATTCCAAGAAGCAACAGCTAGCCTATGACTCACTAAAGAGCAATGGCAGAACGCTTTGTCGAACGGTTTAGGATAAGAACCACCACTTTGTTGTTGGAGATCATAGGCAAATTACAGGACTTTCCTTATCTGTAAAATGGAGATCAACTCTCCAGAAAAGGTTGTCCAGGGGATTCTGAACGAAGACAATATCCTTCAGAGAGACTGGAAGAGGAAAGTGTTCATGATTATTTGCTTATTTCTTAGAAGGATGCTGAAAGGTTAAACAAGATAGTAAACCTAACCAGGTTTCCCGGAGCAAGCCCTCCCTGTTCTGCTCTATACTTGAGTGCAGTCTTCGCTGTGTTTGCCCGGCAGTTGTTTTCCATATCTGGCGAGTGCAATCCTCCAACTGAATAGTTCAGTCAAGTCTCCACTTGGGGCTTTGTATTTAATGACGTCATTGTTGTTTTTGACTCAAATAGCCAGAGAGTTGGAAATGGATCGATATTTTAACACTGACAAAAGCGCTTAGAAGGTACATCCTATCAAGTGACCCAAAATACCTCCTCCTAGAAATTGATGTTTAGAAAAGAATCAGAATCAGAAAGTATTATGGTAAGAGGTTTAATAGACCACGATGCAGGAGAACAATGTGAACGAGGCCACTGAAATGCATAAAAATAGAATGACTGGAAAAAAAATAATCTTTTTGATGCAGTAGTGCTGTTGAAATCAAACTTTGAAGATGATTCAAAATCATAGGGAAAATAATCATGTTGGGTTGTTAAACTTAAAAAGCAACAAACTGAATTTGGTAAGATGTTCAATGACAGATAAATCAGCGAAGAAGCTGGCTTCTGACCGAACTGTCAAGTGCATAAGAAAAAAGATAATACAAATTTTGAATGAATGTCTCTGGTTTATGTTGCCTTTTAAATATATTCTGATTTTTGATTCAGTGAAAATCATATACTCGGTGTGAAATACCTTCTGATGAGAAACAAAAGAAGAAAGAAGAAATGACTGGCGCCAAAACCACGCTGCTATGTTAACAGCATTGTCCTTGCATAATGCATTTACTGTGACTCTCCCCTTGTTGTGGTTCTCTGTACTCTGAATTTTCTTCAGTGCACCTATTTTGTAATTAAAAAAAAAAAAAAACACCTAGATTTATATGAAAACAAAGAGAATACATAGTTGATTCTCTGGCATTTTTTGTCTATGCCATGGTGGTTCTCTTGGCACAATCCCCTGCAGTAAGTCTTCCGTTTACACTACATTTAGGAGTGTCTACACCCACCAAAAGGGAACCAGTGTTACCCACTGGACACCTAGTTTGTTCTGCACTACCCAATGGCACTGACCAATGAAGACCTGCAGCCCCTGCCTACCCTTCCACTTCCCAGCAGAATAAATTAATAATTCATTATTAAATAATACTAAATGCTTCCTTCTTAGTGCCCATGAAGCCTGCCTGCCTCCCCCCCCCCCCCAACCATGATGCCAGAGGCAAATTGCCATTAACAGAATGCATAGCAGAGTGCCTTATTCAGCT
>OU015745.1:97263558-97274506 GCA_907169655.1 Acomys percivali | reverse complement strand
GTGTGTGTGTGTGTGTGTGTGTGTGTGTGTGTGTGTGTGTGTGTGTGTAGTGTGTCCCACTGGGGTTGTGCCCTGGGGATTTTGTTTCTGTTAACTATGAGAAGGTGGGGAAGCGACTTTGTGGATCAAATGGGAGAGAAGGGAGTGGAAGGGAGAGAAAGGCTGGGAGAGCCTTCTGCTGTGTTTTGGAAGGATCTGTCTGTTTTCTAGGTGGGGAAGAGCCGTGAGGGGCGGGAGGCAGGCCGACCTGGAGGGCCGAAAGGAGCCTTAGAGATAGTTCTGTTGACTTCTGGAGATAGGGTGACCCAAGCCCCGTCCCTTGAAACGAGAGCTGTGCTCCTCTAGAGATGTGGCAGTTACGTCTAAGAATACCCAAACCACATACCAGCAATCCCAAACAGGCACTTTCTGGGTGGGGTGAGGTGTTCTGAGCTCTCCTGTCCCTTCCCTACAGGCTCCCTTCCAGTACGTTTGTTAACTGGGGTTCCCCCTTACAGAATTGAAAGGGAGGAAGATGTTGTTTCAGACCCTGTGCCTGAAATGTCCTGGACCAGCACATTTGTCACCTAGCTCTTTGCAGTCCAGAGTTTTGAAAGCACAGACCATTAAATGAATATAGCATTAAGAATTCTTGCGTATGTAAACACTCCTGGCTAATTCTACCACTGGGTTCTAATTCTAAGCCCATCGCCATAATGATTTCCTTCCATCCTTCCTTCCTTCCTTCTGACATCTCTTTGCTTTCTTCCTTTTCTTAAGAAAACATTAAAAAGGGTCCTGTTTGACCAATGTGAGGGGCTTGGATGCCCATACATCTGGATGTTCTGTTTTCTGAGCTTTACTTAAAGTGCCTCTGAGGCAAGAGGTTGGCCATTTTGAGGTGTGTAACAGGTTTCCCAGGAGCACTCTGAGGTCTTATAATTGGCCCCTTTTTAATGGCCTCATAATTGAGACCCAGGAGGTTCCCATGGTAATCTTGAAGTACTCTGGGGTCAGCGGGACAGAGTTGGGGTGGAGCCAGTAGGAGAGTTATGATTTCCCGGCTAGATGAGTTTTCAGGGTGGGTTTATGCAAAGAGGAAAAAAAAAAAAAAAGTTATGGTTCTCACCCTGTGTCATGTGGCTGACACTGCCGGCTCCTGTGGAGACTCAGGATTTGTCCCTTCAGAAAGAGTCCAGAGGCTTCCTCAACCTATGCAATCCCAGGCCTGAGATCTGAGATATTGCCCCTTTGACCCACTTTTATGATATCTCCGAAACACAGCACTGCCAGAGACTTTCACTCAGGGAAGAGGCCGAATCGTGGCCACTTGCAAGTAAATGTTGACAGAGTCCAGGATGGCCAAGGTCTTTGACCACAGCTGGGGAGGAAGAGTCTAGAGGACAACCTTGAGAGGACTACCACCGCCCACTCCCCCTAACCCCTTACCCTCCCTCCCTCCCACCCCCCATCCCACCCCCCACTTAGCTGCTAACTAGTTGGCCAATTCATGATAAAGATTGTAATTTATGTCCCTTTCCATCCTCCAAATGGATCCAGAGCTTTTATTGTCTTTGAAGTGTCCCCACCACCACTCCCCTCCCCCCCCCCCCAGTGGTATGAGATCCCAGCTCTCTTCCGAGGCCTCTCTGTGGTTTCCATGGCCTGACATGAATAGGAGATTTTATTCATGAAGTAACTCTGTTGACTTCCCCATGGGCTCCCTCCTGGGGTTTAAGAAAAGAGGGCAAGAGGTAAGCCTGAGGATCATAGTATTCCAAGGGCCCTAGGGGGTCTGGGCTCAGATTTCCACAGGCACTGATGTGCTTAATGACTGAGGGGCTTATCTCTGTGTCTTCCCAACAACAACTGAAGACCCAACTGCTCTTGGCAATTACCATCTAGTACTTTCTGGTCTCTGAATAAGAGAGAGTTAAGCAGGTTTCAAAAGATGTTACTGTATATTGGGAGTTTGCTTTCTCTCCTCCTCACTCTAAGTCCCTTATTTTGGGCAGAAGACAATGGAAATGTGGGGGGGGGGAGTGGTATGCTTCCATTCTGAAAAACACACTTCCTTTAACATACATACTTTCTTGTCACTTCTACACTCAGCACATATTTATGTTGTATTAGACACCAGGATGGGAGTTCCCTTCTCCCAGGAGAGTACGTTTCCTTCATCAAAGAGAAGTTCCCTTGGTTTTTACTGATGACATAAACATCCACTACTACTCAGAAACATGGTTTTTATAATTACCCATAATCCCATCCTACAATCAGCTTGTTGCTTTTCATTTGTGCATACGTGTTTTTTTTTTGTTTTTGTTTTTGTTTTTGTTTTTTTTGCAGCTGTGCAGACTGTTGTCATAAGATATCTCTGAAGTATCTTTATAATCTGACCAGAGACTCACATACAGCATGTATGTCCTGTCACATTGCTGTTGGTGGGAATAAATCAAATGCTAAGTATGCTCTTCTATGGGACCCTAACATGTAGCATTTTTAGAATTTGTGAGCCTGAATCGAATGCTTGGAGTAGGGGAGTTGGTAGAACATGTTTGTTTTGAATCTAGAAATCCATGCTTAAAAAAGCTTTCCTAGGGGAGAATTTTGCCTCTTTGGATCTCTCAGGGTTGGCTGGAATGGAGAGGTGGGGTGCAGGAAGGAAGTTCTACGGATGTGGTATGTGGATGTGGATGTGGCATGTGGCATGTGGCATGTGGCATGTGGCAGGAGCACCAGCCCTGAAACTCTGTACACACTGCCTCCAGCTGTTGACCTCATCCCAGCATCCTTCAGTGTTCTCCTCCTTCCTCACACTTGCCCCACCTTCCTTGCTCTTTCTTATGCAGCCATCCTCTTTCCATTCCTACTTCTGCCACACTTGTTGACAGTTCCCACTGCCCACCTGTCATGACCTCACCATTACCCACCATACACCCATCATGTGACACAGTCCCGTCACCAGTGTGCTACTCAGCTTTAAAATCCAACCACCCCGGCCCCCCTGGCCTTTTATGTGTGCTCCATCCCACTTTGTGCTACTTAACCCTCTGCTCTGGATTGACCAAATAGTATCTGACCATTGACTTCTGACCAGTTTATGCCTTGTCCACCACCCTGTCATCCAGTGCTCTGTGCTTATTAAGTGTGAGGCCTGCTTAGGGATTTTTAAGAAGCATTTTGTGGATGTTAACCAAAGTGTACCACTGGATGTGAAGATAATGGGTTTGTAAAACATAATTGTTGCTCTTTATTGCTCATCAGTTCTAGCAAAGAGGGAGGTAGCTGGAAAATTAAAGAGGCTTGTGATCTTAGGAAAAAAATGTTTTTCTTCTCCTTTCATATTCACAAAGTGGATTAATAAGGGATGGCTGTGATTTATAGCACCGCACCTTATAAACAGCAAGGACTTCAGAAATTTGTTTATTTTTATTATGCGAAAGATTAAACAGCTCATTTTCTTCAGCCTTGAAAGAGCCTTCGTGGACTCCATGACCCATGAAGTCTTGTCAACGTTCACCTAGGGTAGCCGTGAAGGAGTAGAAGACATAGGTGAGGTTGTCTCTGCTTGGTCTTCTCTCTCTGGCCTGTTGAGTCAGCTGTTTCTTCATGTTCAGTGTCACCACCAAGATGACAAGGTTTCTCATCCGTGAAGGCTGGGGGAGTCCAGCTTTGAGAGGAATGAAGACTTTGGGTTGGCTCTAGTGGCTCGCACACTCCTGTAGGCTGAGCTTGTGTTGGCCATGTGAACCCCCGTCCCCTGAGGCAAGGCCTGTCAAAGATGTTGGAGACAGACCATTAACTAAGAGACTCAGAGCCTAAGCTTTCTGCGGAAAAGCCCTGTGTAGGTTTGGGTGAGAACTGCCAAGTGCTTATGTCTCTGTCAGTGGCATCACACTGAATGCCTTGTGGTCTGATGTACCAGGCGTTGTTTAATCTCGCAAAAACCTGAGGGATTCTCCTTCTTACTGCCTTCTAAAGTATAACCAGGAATAATTTCTCTTTTCCTAATGGTGAATTTGGCCTTATCTTCAAAGAAGGCCTTTGATGTTTCGGACAAGATTATTGGACAGAAAGAAGAAATCATAGCAGTAATGCACAATGAATTCATTCCAGTTGCCAGAGGACATGTTGGGAAAGTAATAGGAGAGCGTGGGGTAAGCAGCAGTGGAGAAAAATAACCCCAAGGAAACCGGGTAGTGGGAAGACAGCAATAGAGCCTTGTTCTTCTCAAGTCAGTTTGGACCATATTAGGTAAGCTGAGGGTGCGGAAGTGTGGCCAAACTCGAGCCTTCTTCCTTTCTTTGGCCTGTTACTGCATATGTACTGTGTCCCTGGCATCTCGGCACGAGCCTTGCCAGCTTTCTCCAACAATTCCTTTCTAACCTTTGCTAGGAGAGCCCATGACATCAGCAGTCCTTCGCTTGCAGAAAGGGCAATGCAGAGTAAACCAGGGTCAGCTAAGAAGTACTTCCTGAGGCAGGGGAGACAAAAGGCTCAGATGGACAGTGTTGAAAGCCATCTTCACCTCCACCCTGTGTGATGTCCATCTCTCAGAGCCCCGTGATGATCAGGCCAGCAGTTCAACAGTCCAGAATGGTCTCTTACATGTGCCTCTATCAGTTGTTCCCCAGTTTCTCCCTGAAAATTCATTTTTTCCTCTGTGGGTGATGAAGCATGCTGGAGACATGAGATACCGAAGTAAGAGTGTTTCTCTTTGCCTTTTTCCCCTCTCCTCTCTCTCTCTCTCTCTCTCTCTCTCTCTCTCTCTGAGTTGAATGTAGAATCTCCTGAGTCTGGGTCATAGACATAAGATCAGTCACTGAATTGAATAGTTTTCAGGGAGAAAAGGAGAAGTGGAAGACTTTGTTTCTCTCTCAACTCCATCAGATTTCTCTTGAGAATTAGAGAAATGCCTGCTTTGGTGGCACACACTTTTAATCCCAGCACTTAGGAGGCAGAGACAGGAGGATTGCTGTGAGACTGAGGTCAGCCAGGGCATAGAGAGACCGTGCTTCAAGACACACACACACACACTCACACACACAGAGACAGAGAGACAGAGAGAGACAGAGACAGACAGACAATTAGAGAAACACATGTTTGAAGTTAGCATTTTGCTTGTCTGTTTCATTAGCTGTCTTGCATCTCTCTACATACATAAACCTCCACAGCAGGTTTACATGGTTCTGAAGTTTGTCTCCAAGTGGCAGGCAAAGGGAGATGTATTTTAGGGGCAAACCAAATCAGTGAGCTTCCCAGCAGTCCCCAAACCTCCTGGGCATCACACAGGATGGGAGGTGAAGATGGCTGTCAGATGGCTGGTCTCTGCAAGACCCCACCCAGAAAAGGCTGAAAATGGACTCCCGGAGAAAACCCCACCAACCACTTTCCCTGGCTCCGCCAATATTTTTCCAGATTAGTCTATGCCAAGAGCCTTTACTAGTTTATACTTACCTAACATTACAACCCCAGCAGGTTTATTAGGTATGGGTCACAGTTAATTGGAGAGGAAAATTGGGGGGTTCTGGGTTTATTGGTTTTCCATGAAAGCAGAGGCTGCCCTTAATTATTTCACAAATCACCTCTCCCACGTGATTCTCTTTCTGGAGCGACTGTCATCTTACATAGTTATTGTAGCGCCTCCTCTTTTCCACAGCTGTGTTCAAGGGAGAGCAATTTGTTAACCTGCCAGTTAGCACAGTAGCTCGTTTTGCAAATGCAACCCGGGGACGCCTTGGCCGCTCACAGCTGCTTACCTCTGACACTGTGAAAGGGTGTTCTGTTGTAGGCACGATGTAGAGACTCACTTGTCTTTACAGCTTGGAGTTAGGTTCCAGCCTATCACCAGGTAGGCGGGCCCCTGCAACCTTTCCTTCAGACCTTGAGGCCTCTGGTGGTCTGCCATCTGTGAAGGCCCCAGGTGACAGCCCAGCCCAGTCAGGTGATGTTCCTTCTATAGGCCTCCTTCGGTTGCAGACACAGAGGCTGGGATAGCCGTCTGGCTCCAGCCCCGCTGGACTGTGGCAAGCTGCCAGCTAGTTCCAGTGGGTGGTCTTTGACAATAAAAGAAGGGGGTTGGGGGAGCTTAGCTCTTCTCCCCAAAGGGGAAACAACAAGGTGGCTTTCTATAGGTGGGATTTACATGGACGGCCAATCCCCTTGTCACAGACACACCACTCAGGTCTCAAATGTGGGAGAAAGGAATCGAGAAGCTTGACTGAAGGTGCTATTGTATGGCGTTAATATTCATTCCCCCCTCCGCACACCCACCCTCCCACACAGTTTTTACAGACGAAGCTTTGCATTTAGGTACAAGTGCACAAGCACACGTGAGCAGCAGGTACCTTGCATTCAACAAGGGAAAGATTACACTCTCACTTTTCCATGTAGCTCGCCCACTGGGGAGGCAGCTGTGGACAAGGAGCAGGAGGGCAGCCTGTCCTAGCGCGCGGGTGGGGATGCGGGATGGGGGTGGGGCGCTGGGGGGGGCGGCCGGTGCGTCGGCGGGGGTGGGAGTGGGGAGGTGCATGGGTGCGGGAGAGGCAGCAGTGACCGCCTTTGCCTTTTCCAAGGTGGGGAGAGCTACAGCTCTTCACGGAGCACACCTACTGTGTGCCAGGCCTTGAGCCAAGCACTGCCTTTCTATCCATGCACCCCTCCAGCAGTCCCGTGAAGATGGACCTCATCGTTGTACCCCGCAGATAAAGGAGCTGATGCCTAAATAGGCACAATGGTTTGGCTTGGTCCCTTAGCTGGTAAGAGGCAGAGCTGAGATTTCATTATAGTCTGCTAAGTCCAAAACTCTCATCTTGAAACAAACAAGTTAAAAAAGAAAAGAAAGAAAGCAAGAAAAGTAGACAAGCGCTTCCCCAAAGCAAAGACCCTTGACTTAGGAGAATTGTTTCTTTGTAACTAACTGCAAATAAGAGGCAGGTGGGATCCTTTACGGGCCCTGCCTTAAATGCCGTTAGTATAAAACTAGAGCCACGGCTGGAGGCGAACCAGCTGCAGGGTTGCCGGGCTCTGTGGCACAGCCAGTGTTGGATCTCGTAGGCAGTGGTGAGAGTCACATTGATGTCAGGTTTCGTCTCAGAACATGTTTCCCTCCCCTGGGACATTGTCTGAATCACCCTGCCGCAGTCTCTGCTCCACAGTGGCCGCCAGATGAATCTGTTTGCACCTAGGATCTTTGCAAGTCTAATCAAGTGGGTCCTCCATTCCCTCAGTGGAGGGGAAAAGGGGGCGGGGAGAGCCGTTTGGCCTAGTAGACAATTTGACTGGTCAGGAGAAGTGGCAGCTTGTATAGAAAAATACCCTGGGGAAGGAAGCTGCAGCTTTGACAGACAGGTAACTGACAGGAGCAGCTTTCTTGCAGCCAGTGGAAAGGATTCAACAGGCAGTTACCTGCAGGGTTGCTAAGCGCCCCACTCCCTACACGCGCATAGCATTGTGTTGGAGGTTTTAGTGCAGAGAATGTGGAGTAAGTTACTCTTCCCCCCTTTTTTGGTGGTGGTGTGAGATATATATGCATATGTGTGTGGGTGTTTGTGTGTTATAGTGTGAGCGGAGAGGTCAGAGGACACCCTTGGGTGTTGGTGTTTGCCTTCCACCTTGCTTAAAATAGAGTCTCTGTTGTCCTCTGCTATGTATACCAGGCCATGCTACCACATTCAACTTTCCCTGGGTTTTTGTGATCTTAATTCAGGTCTTTACACTTGTGCGCCAAGCAGTTTACCTAACGAGCTATCCGCCTAATGCCCTTAGTTGCTTATGTTCCTTGTTTTTCTTAAATAAACACAGGAAGCCTGGAGCCATGGTATTCTGGTTGTGGAGAGACATGGGGTACCTGGGTTTACAGTATAGCAATGTGATGGAGTAATGGGGTGTTTGTCATCTCAAGCTGCCTCTTCTCCATACTTAAACAGGCATGGGGGGGTGAGGGGGGGAGAGAGACAGATTGAAAAGGTTTTGCAGGGGCAACTGAAAAGCCCAGGCTGTTCACCCACCTTGAGTCCAAAGATAAGGCATTCCAGGGAATTAGCTAAGAGGTCGGATTGGGCTCAAGGGAACTGCCTCTGTGGCTGTGCTTGTTTTTCTTTGCAAGATTCTGAACAGAAAGTCACTTGATCAACATATCGGAAACTCTCCTGGATCCTTCCAGACTTCTGTTCCTTCCCTCCCTCTGGGAAAAGGCAGCAAAGGGTCTCAGGATCTCATAGGAGCTGGATAGGAAAAGAACCCTTGCAACAGAATTCTAGGTAGCATCAGGCATCTAGAATATTTATAGGATGCCCCCTGAGCAGGCGGGTCTGCAGGGAATCTCATTGGAAGGTGGCATGCTGGGAAAAATACTTTGCAGGAGGGTTAGTGTTCCTGGCATAAGACGTGGATCGTCCTGACTAAGAGGACACAGCCTGGGTTCAACTTGCCCTTGCCAACCTCTGGTGTATATATGGCCCTGTCCAAGTTACCTGCACATTAGGGTCCAGTTTCTTAAAGCTGTTAAAAGGAAGACAACTGTCTCCCCCACCCCACCCCCACACATAATACACCCAGAATGCATTGCGAGCAACTACTAGGCAGCGGCTTGTGTGTAAAGAGGGATGGAGTGAAGGGAGCATTTCCTGGCAGGGAGAAGGAGGCCCACAAGGGAGGCTTTGCTGATGGGATCTCCACTGGCTCCAGGACCCCTGAGGAGAAAGAAGGAGGATAGAGAGAAAGAGGAGCACACAGTGGGGCTAGCCTGGTCACAAGCCTGAAACCCCCTTCTTTGCTTTCCCCTCTGCTGCTCCAATGCGGCACAGCTCAGCCTACCCATCATGCCTGAAGTCCCGGCACCGTCCTCGGCTCTGCTTTTTTATCTCCCATCCCACCTTGTTATTTATTTCTTATCTATGTGCCGAGCCGGGCATGGGACCTAGAGAGAGACTCCCACATCTTGACAAGCGCTCCGCCATTGAGCCACGCCACCTGTCCTGAGACCCTACTCTTCTAAGTTGACAGGGTTAAGGCTTTACTTTCACATGTGTGTACAATTCTTGACTCTTTACCACTCTACTCTTCTGAGCTGCTCCGTGGAGATTTTTTTTTTTAACTGCTGAAACCTCTCTGTTGCTTGGGGTTCACCCAAACAATACCATTGGCTCCACCCCCTTCCTGCCTACTTGGCTCCTCAAACTAGCTGGGCAACCTTCCTGCTCAGGATCTTTGCCCTGCCTTGGCCCTCTATGTCTGGAAAGCTCTTCCTCGAGTCTTTCCCTCACGGCATAAGAGCCCCTGCTCCCCTGTTGTCTCAGCCTATTGCCCACCATCACCCTCTCTTTTCAGACTAATTCATATTTCTTCACTGCGGTCACCTCCTGAGATGTCCTTATTTGTTCATTTGTGTATCAGCTCTTTCTCTGCCACTAGACAGATCCATGAGATCGAGACTTTGTTTGGTTCATCAGAACCCTTCTGTGTCTAGAATGGTCTGGTACCTTGCCCCACCTCATCTGCAGGACTCCCCTCAATCTCAAAAGGCATATAACGGACTTTCCAACTATGAGCTGGGTGGTGGAGGAGCACACCTGTAATCCCAGCACTCCGGAGGAAGAGGCAGATGGGGCTCTGTGAGTTCAAGGCCAGCCTAGTCTACAAAGCAAGTTCAGGACAGCCAAGGCTACACAGAGAAACCATGTCTTCTTGTGGTGAGGAGAGGCAAGAGTGAGAACGTTCAACAATAAAATATAGTTATCTCTGGCAGCCATGGGATCCACAACTGAATTCAATCAACATCAGATTGAATTTTTTGTTCAGTTGCCCTCTGTAGTAAGCATGTACCACTTTTTCTTGTTATTCTTCTCAAAGGAACCCAATATGTTTGCTGTTACATAATGTTACAGTGCACTGTTGATCTAGAGATGACGTGTGTATATATGGGAGAGTTAAGTTAGATGCACATACTGTGCACAGTGTTTTAGGTGAAGGACCAGAACATCCATGGATTCGGGCCATTCTTAGGTAGAACCTGGAGCCAGTCCCCACAGATATCAAGAGACAACTGGAGTTACCCATAGTTTAATGATTAAAAAGTAAGAAATAAGAAAAACAACAGATATTAGATTATATGAGGTTTATTAAGTGAGCATGGGGAGAGGAAAGAAAGGGCGGAGGGGTAGGTACCCCAGGGAGAGAGAGAGACAGACGCAGAGACAGAGGAAGAGAGGAAGAGAGAGAAGGAGGGAGAGAGGTGAGAGAGGGGATAAGAAGAGAGAGAGAGCAAGGGAGTAAGAGGTTAGAGAGTAAGAGAGAGAACCAGGAGGAGGAGCTGGCCTTTTATAATCTTGGGTAGGGCCACACACACCCCCACCCTCATGGCAGGTAGGCAATGACAGACTGGAGCAGAATCCTAACACATAGGCTCATACAGGCAATGCGTTCTGGGCCATGTATGTGGGAGCACACAGAGGGGAGGTGCTATAGAGCCCTAATGAAGGAGTGGATTTGTGTGCCTATTGTAGAAAAGCCTGAAAACGGTGCCCAAGCCCACTTCTCTGGGTCGCAGATTTCAGGACCGCTCGTAGGTGGGCCAGCTGTCCCACCCCATGTCCTTTCTACCCTTCCTCACACACTTCAGCAGAGTTTACTGAGCATCTCCCTTTTGCACTGTACAGTCTGCCTGGGAGGTGCAGAGAAGCTGTGTGCTTCTGGGTTTTGACAAATATAGGGTATTTGTCCTGAGTTTGCCATTACAGATTCACACAGACTCGTGGCTCCACTGCCTAAAAAGACCTGCTTTGCACCTGCTCATCTCTCTCCCCTTCCTCCAGATGCCTTTGCTCATCCTGTCACTGTCCATAGTGCTGTCCAGAGGGTAGCTGGGATTACCCACGTGGTAATTCTTTCACTTGGCAGTGTTGTGTTTCAAACATGGTTCTCTCTCTCTCTCTCTCTCTCTCTCTCTCTCTCTCTCTCTCTCTCT
>OU015745.1:97245677-97263548 GCA_907169655.1 Acomys percivali | reverse complement strand
TCTCTCTCTCTCTCTCTCTCTCTCTCTCTCTCTCTCTCTCTCTCTCTTGGTTTTTTGAGACAGCATTTCTCTGTGTAGCCTTGGCTGTCCTACACTCACTTTGTAGACCAGGCTGGCCTCAAACTCACAGCGTCCTGCCTGCCTCTGCCCCCCTCCCCAACCCCGTGTTGGGATTAAAGGCTCTCTCTCCTTGTACTTCATGTGCCGTTCTAGGGAGGGAAGTAGAGGCTGGCAAAGCAGGGCTTTGAGCCCTTTGCTGACTCCCACCTTACTAGACCCTGCGGCTCCCCAGTGCGAGCCCCTTATCATCTTCCTCTGGCCTTGTCTGGCCATGGTGCTCCTAGAGTTTAGCCCAGGCTGGTGTACCGGGAGCTGTCTGTGATTGGGTTCCACACCCAGAAGTACCAGCTGGGTGGATGGATCTTCCTGCCCCGCTTATAAACATACAAGGTGAGCAGAGCACATGAGGCTGTTTGTTTTATTTACTTTGGAGCTGTGGGCAAGCGTGTGGAAGTGTAAATTCCCTCAGGCAGGTAGTGCCCTGCCCACCAGCATCCGGTGGCAGGCCACAGGACCCTCAGCCTCAGAAGTCATGGCCACCAGCCCCGCCTGGGTTCCAGCGGTCTCTGTGTTCAGCCCTGAGAGTGATGGAGCTCTGGGGCTTGTTTTGTGGTCATTAAAGGAGAAGCCCAACCAAGGCACAAAAAGATGCAAAGAAATGGAGAAACTTTTCCCTGCCAGAAGGTACTTGGTTCTTGTCAACCAAGTTGAAAACTGGGATTCCCTCAGAGTTTGGGAGCAGAACCCCACCCCCGCCCTTTTACTCCACTCCCACCCCAACACTTTGTCCTTGGTCCTAAGAAGTAACCGTGCTCTCTGGGAACAGAAGGATGGGGATGGATTGGATACTGGGAGCAGAAGGAAGGCTCCAACACTCTACAGTCGAGCTACCCTTGCTGTAATTTTGCCCTCTGGTGCCAATAATGCCAAGGTCGTGGGTTTGATCCCCGTATAGGCCACCAATTTTATATTTAATAATTAAAGGCAGTAAGGTGTAAGATGATAAGATATAAGAAGGTACCAGATGCCAGATATTATGTTATATGGAGTTTATTGAATGAGCATGGGGAGAGAAGGAAAAAGGGGAAGGGGGTACCCCAGAGAGAGAGAGGAAGAGGGGGTAGAGGGAGGAGAGAAAGGAGAGAGAGGAAGGGAGGGAGAGAGAGAGAGAGAGAGAGAGAGAGAGAGAGAGAGAGAGAGAGAAAGTATACAGGTTAGAGAGAGAGAGTGAGGGAGGGATAGAGAGAGCCACATGGAGGTTTGTCCTTTTATATGGCCTGGGTCACACCCCTGTGGCAGGTAAGCAATAACATCACGGGTAGGCGGACTGAAACAATCCTAACAGCCTCCCCGTTTGTCTTTGGTGTCTGTAGCTTGGAAGGCTAGCACAGTGACTACTGACCATCCGGAAGTCCTGGCCCTTGCCTCAGTTTCCCCCAGGAGGCAGAGGGTAGAGGTCTGCTTGCGTGGATGAATGTAGGGCCTGTGTTCTTTACAGAACGCAGCCTCCCATCTTCCATCACTCTGTCCACACTCTGTATTTCCTCTCCCTAGGGGCTAGACAGTGAAAACCCTGAGCAAGAACTCTGGGTAGCTTTGATAGGTGTGCCAAGCGGTATGTGTCTACAAGAAGGAACTACTTTTTCTGAAAAACAACAACAAATGTGGTCTGACAGAGCATTTGGTTTTTATTCTAATATTGGTGGGTTGGG
Organism: Acomys percivali; assembly: GCA_907169655.1. NCBI lineage: Eukaryota > Metazoa > Chordata > Mammalia > Rodentia > Muridae > Acomys > Acomys percivali. The sequence goes on along the minus strand of OU015745.1, from coordinate 97,261,776 downwards.
AATTTCTCAGAAAATCTGATCGTAAATATTCTAGGCTGATCCTTTTTAAAGTTGCCTTGAGCATAAAGCACAGTGGGGCTTGTTCCAGACCTTTCTATGGTGCCCCAGTGGTTAGAGGTGCAAGGAGGCACAGGGCGGGCCTTTCTCCATGTGGTGGGTGTTGGTGAAAGGACAGCTCTGGTGTGGTCTGAGTCTGCTCCAATCCGTTGTCTCCGGGGCAATTGTAGAATTGGGGCTAGGCTCCCAGTTTCCCTTCCCTATTTCCACTCCTCTCCAGGAAAGAGGGAACCTTCAGGGCAAGTGGAACACGAAGCTTCCTTAATGATTAAGACCTGCAAGCTTTGAAAGTTGGGAAGTGAAAAGGATGTGCGTGGCCAATTGAAACGGAATCTTAGGCAGGCAGAACTAATCTTTCCCACACTTTAAACTAACCAAATGCCAGCGGGGGTGGGGGTGGGGGTGGGGTCGGGGGCCAGAGAGACCTTGATCTCTATACTTCAGCCAAGAAGAACATGTGTCCCCATGGGAGTCGTGGTGGGAGGCTCGGACCTGTCTGGCTTCCTCATGTGAAGAACGCCACCCACTGAAACTAATGATGCTTATGGTAGCCTCACTCTGCAGTAACTCGAGCTTTCACACTGAGCTGTGACCACTTACCCTGGTATCCCAGAAGACTTCCCACAGCACAGCACATGCCTCTCCATGCAGGGAAAGGCCATCAGACGAGCCTTTAACTTGGCCAGATATGTATTGGGCACTACGTCTCCTTCCCTCCATATATACACCTCAGCCTCTAGAGAGTTCCAAATCAAGAGTCAGCTTCCCACTGAGCTGTGGCATCCTCATATCTCTTCAGAAGACTCTTTGACTCAGGCTACAAGCTATACTAGTTTTCACAACTGTGACAAAATAACTGAAGTAATTACTTTAAAACTTTAAAAGGAGGGAAGGTTCGGGGGCAGGGGAGGGGTTGGATGTTGCTCTTGTTTGTTTGCTTATAGTTTCCTAAGTGTTAGATCATTATCAAATGTCTCCATCAGTTTGGGCCTGTGATGAGGCAGAGCATCCTGTGGCAGAGCACGTCATGGAAGAACACTACTTAATTCATGGTAGCCAGGAGAGAAAAGAGAAGAGATGAGGTTCTCAGTAACCACTTTAAGGGAATGTATGGTGTCTAAAGACCTAATGTCCTTCTATCTTCCAAGGTTCCATTACCTTCCAATAGCTCCACAGACTGTTGACTAAATCTTTAACGTGGACAAATGCAGAGAGGATTTAAAATGCAAAACTAAACAGTTAATTAAATGGCCATTGATGTCGTCATCACCATCCTCCTCCTCCTCCTCATTATATTATCAATACTTTGGGCCTGACATAATTTGCTGATTTTAACCTGTCTACTAAGAGCCCATATTTTTGAAACATTTGGCTGTTTGGAGAGTTTTGTTAATGGACAGTTGGAATAACGTCAAACTGAAATAGCAAAGGGAATAGCCAGCAAAGTGAAGGGACAGCCTACAGAGTATCTGCCACCGGTCACAAGAGGGATGATTAGGGGGCCAGCCTAGGTGCATGTAACAGATGAATGGATAAAGAAATATAGAACGCCTAGAGACTAGAGCATTAGCCAACTGTAAAGAAGAATAAATCCCTACCAGCAGTCGGGAGTGGTGGCTCACGCCTTTAATCCCAACACTCGAGAGGCAGAGGCAGGCGGATTGCTGTGAGTTCAAGGCCAGCCTGATCTTCAAAGGGAATCCAGGACAGCCAAGGCTATACAGAGAAACCCTGTCTCAAAAAAACAAACAAAACCCCCCAAAACCCTACCAGTTGCAGCAATAGCAAATGAAGGGTCGGGCTGCCTCTTGGCTTGAGAGACCCAGAAGGTTCCAAGGCTACACACACATCCTCTATCCAGACCTGAGAACATGCTGAAACCAGTTAGGCAGAGTCATTTATCTTAACTGACAGGACTTTGGGTGGGTTGGGGTTCCTCGAAGTTGGTGACAGCTTAAAGGAATCTTACCATAGTTGTCCTGTTGTTAATAAATCTTTTATTCAAATCGTTGTTTTCTAATTGAAAACCTCAAACAAATAAAATGGCAGAAAAATTGTATGACAAGCCCTATGCACTTTTAACAGTGCTTCTCAACCTGTGTGCCGCGCAACCCTTTCACAGGGGTTGCAAATCAGATATCCTCCATATCAGGTATTTGCATTATAATTCATAACAGTACCAAAATTACAGTTATGAAGTAGCATTGGAAATAATTTTGTGGCTGGGATCACCACAACATGAGGAACTGTCTTAAAGAGTCTCAGCCTTAGGAAGGCTGACAGCCACTGACTTGTAGGGACATTTTAAGTTTATTTTCCTTCTACAGATTTAATAACTATCCTCTACGAAACTAACAAGCAATAGTCAGAAACGTGATAAGAGCAGGCAGATTTTATCATAGGCCTAAAAGTACTAGAGATGTGGCGCTCACTGAGGACAAGTTGGCGGCTGAACTTATGGAGTGCTTAATAAAGGGGGGAAAGCGGGCTTGGCTGTTGGAGATGGCCCAACCTGTGGAAGGCCGGGACAGGATGTGCATTTGGACGGGACTATCTCATGCAGGTGAGGTCTCCCAGGCCACAGATAGCCCCCCCAGCTCCTTCCTGTGAAAAGCTCCTGGAGGTGCTGAGGTACCAAGCAGTAAAAGGCCTCTCCCACATGTGGTTACTAATGCAAACAGATGAGCATTTCCTTTTCACAGAAGGGCATCTGTGGGCATGGTTGTGCATACCTGTAATCCCAGCCCTACAGAGGCTGATGCGGGCTGGTCAGCAATTCCAAGCTATCCTAGGCTACAAAGCAAAACAAAAAAAAGAAAGAAAGAAAGAAAAGAAGAAAAAGAAAGAAAGAAAAAATCAGGACAGCTTTGGGGAGATACTCCTGTGCCTGCAGAGCTCTATGGTTCTTTGAGTACCTAACCTGAAATATGACCGTGACATCCATTTTGAGCTGGATATTTTACTCTCCACATACTCTTCACATGGACTCAGCCGTTATCAAGGTGGAAGGCTTTTTGTTTGTTTTTGTTTCCTTTCCATCTATCACCCTGTAGTTGTTTCTATGCTCTGTGCAAATGGGACAGACAGAGGCGGATGCTCCAAGGCTTCTTATTCCAAGGAAGGCCGAGATGGTCTCCTCACCTCCCGGCAGAGATGTGTCACTCAGGTTGGATTTGCCAGCGGTCTGTGCTGCTCTGCAGGGCTTGTGTCCCTTCTCCGGAAGCAGAACTCCTGCTTCAGAGCTTGAACCCCATCTCTAAAGGGCCCAGGATTTAACTGGTGTCCTCTGTTGAGTGACTTGTGAGGCAATTCCAGGAGACAGTGGCATTCCTCTGGGTAGGTATAAACTGAGTGCTCAGCTCTCCATGTTTGGGGGATGAGGTAGGTACTGGTAGTACAGACATGAGAGTGGGCCGTTACTCCAATACTAGGGGACACCAGGCGGTACTGACGGAGTCAAAAGACCCTTGTGGTTTCTGGAGCAGAGCTGTTTCTCTGGCTTCAGGCCTGGAGGAGATTAGATAAGGCAGGGTCCTAAGAAGGAGGCTCCATCTCCTACCTCTTTTACAGTGTAGCCACAAGCAGCCTGCCAGGCGTCTGCACCCATCATGAGCCTCGCACCATTCCAATACTGTTTTGTTCATTTTGGAATTGCCAAGAGATATCGGGCAAGGAACAGAGTTCTTCCAAGTAAATGTTAGGGACAAGGGTCTGCTTCCTGCGGGCAGCAAGGTCACCCTGAGCCGCTTGGGAGGCAGAGCTGGGATGGGCAGTTAAAGTGAATACAGCTGGGTGTTGAGGAGGCAGGAAAGGTCACTCTTCAAAGTCCTCCCCTCAGATCTGACCCTGACATCTACATAGCAGGACCAAGACTTCAGGAAGGGTGTGCTGACCCAGGAGCAGTCTCCAGGCCTCGACTTTTAGCAGCTGGCCAGCCCCTCCTCTCTCTTTGGTCTTTTTCAGTTTAAAGTCCCAGCCTGCTTCTCCCCTCCCATGCGTGCATGCATGATGTGCGTGTGTTTAAATTTTTTATTCTTGGCAGAAGTTAAGACACAAAATGGATTTGGAAACAGATGAAACCAGTCTGGGTATAAGTTGGGCAGCAGGCAGCTTCATTCCTGGAGTGGGAGGGCCCAAGGCAGCAGACCATGGACTCTACTGTGGGGGTAGAGGTTGTCTCCTCCTCCTGAGGGGGATGAGGAAGGCCCAGGGGTTGAAGGTTGAAGCTATTAACCCTTTGAGCTGTCAAACAGTGTTCCAGTGGGGCCCAAAGCCTCTGGTCTTATCTGGCATTAAATGGAAGTGGGGCGCACGGATACACTTCCTTGGGATCTACGAACCCTTGAGTTTCTCCTTTTTGCCTTCATTAAGGGACTTTATGGGGGCTGGAGAGATGGCTCAGTGGTTAAGAGAACTGCCTGCTCTTCCAAAGGACCCGGGTTCAATTCCCAGCACCCACATGGCAGCTCACAACTGTCTGTAACTCTAAGATCTAACACCCTCACACCATTGCATATAAATTAAAAATTAAAATAAAAGTGTTTTAAAAAAAAAAAAAAAAAAAAGGGACTTTATCTGGCTTCCTTTAGTACAAGCATTCAAGGTGTCACCCCCCACCCCTCAAGCATCTTCCTCGGTGCCAACCCTCCATGCTCCTAGCAGTAAGCAACCAGCCCCATTGGGCAGAGGCAGCCACAGTTCAGAGGCTAACTTGAAGGATCTCCATCAGGGCCCTCAACAGAGGTGATTTTTTATTTTGCAGGGGTGGCTTCTTCTATGTGGTGAAAAGTAGGCAGGGATCTGAAAGTGCAGGGTATCACCTGAGGGGAACTGAGAAGTGCAGCGCAAGCATCAGGACCTGAGTTCAGTGCCCAGAACCCCAGCGAAAATGCCAGACCTGGCGGCGTGTGTGCTCGGAACTCCAGCAGCTGAGAAATGGGCAGGAAGATGGCTGGGTCTTACCCCCTATTCTGCATAGGCCAATCAGTGCACTGCAGGCTAGTAAAAGACCCTGTCTCAGCAGGAGATGGCATTGTAAGGATGACATGAGGTCTCCACGTGGACACATATATGCAAATGCACATGCTCTCTCATAAAAGAAATTCATCTAGGGGCTGGGAGGATAGGTGATTTGGTGGTTAGGAGCATTTCCTGCTCTAATACACAACCAGAGTCCCATCCCCAACCCACATGTCAGGTGTCTCACAGCCAACCTCCTGTGATCCCAGCTCTAGGGAATCCGGCACCCTTCCTTTGGCCTCTACTGGCCCACACACTCATGTGCACAGACACACAGACACATACAAATAAAACACAGAAACAAATCAACGTATCTGATGAGGAAATTAGCTTTAGTTTTGAAATTGTAAAACGTTCTTTAAAACACTATATAGTAAGGTCTTTGTGCAAAACCCCTTATTCCGACACTTCCGTCTCAGGCCAGGGCTTTTCTCGAACACATTCCTTCTGAAATGATGCGGACATCTGTGTTAGAGACCTCTGCACGGGGTTCTCAAAGCTGGCTGAACAATGCTAGGGGCAGAGTTGAAAAGCCTGATTCCTACTCTCTCCCCTCCCCCATCCTTTGCCTAAGGTGCTTCCCAGAGGACTGGCTGAGAGTCCTCTCTATCTGAAGCAAGCTTAACACCTCCTGGTCTCACTTTTGAGTCTGTAACATGGGGCTGGGAACACTTTCTGCCTCCTGCAGCTGCTTAGAGGTGAGACAAGGTCGCATGTGTATTTGAGATGGTTGCCTTGGTTATTAATTCAACAAATGGTTAAATAATTGTATTGGTTGTATGTTAGGATTGGTCATTCCTTTTCATCCTAAATATGTACCTTAATCATATACTGCTTATCATAAAACCCCAGTTAACTGTACCCACTAAATCTCAGTGACAGTTACAAATCAGTGAAAATAAAAAATGTTTTAAAAAATGGTGATTTGCCACAAGAAGGCAGCAGTTTGCATTATTTTCGGAAGTAGGAACTTTCATAGCCCAGAGAGGTCTTGAATTCACCATGTAGGTAAAAACTACCTGGATCTTACCACCATCTTGCCTCCTGTCAGGTTACCAAGCCATGTGTGTTCTATATACCTAACACACTGTCCCAAAACTATCTTTCAATAATAAGGAAGCCTAAGTTTTAATTTCCACTGTGTACAAAATATGAATGCACACGATGATCTGAGCAGCTCAGATATGTTATGTAACCACTTGTTGCTGGTGGGAAATTGTATGTGACTATTTTAAGGGGAGTCATAGACTCCTTTGTATAATTAGTTATGCAAATAAGTGGGCTAACTTGGTGATATGGGTTCAGTTTCAGATTGTACGCGCTACTTTAGATTGAAGCATTAACAGTACTAAAAATGGCAGGGTTTTATTTGGGGAGCACATTGTTTAAGGTATGCCTTGCTGCGTGCTTGAATGCATGTAGTGTTGTGGATCAGATGCAGGGCTCGCCTGACGTGACTTTGCCACATGAGCAACAGTCTCAGCCCAGAACACAGTCTCTAAATGTCGGTTTGCTCAGCAAGACAGTCTCAGTGTAGTAAGAACACGTGCTCTGTTTTATGCGACTTACTAAGGAAAGTAAAGGTTCTTAGAAAGGAGCCTCTAAGGTGGCTGAACTAGTAAGCCTGCTTTCCCTTCTTGAAAAGTCCATGTTGGTGCTGTGAGAATGCAGTGGAATCCTGGAGTCAGGGAAGATGGCGCTGACAGAGAATTATTGGGAAATGAGGCCAACAGGTCTATGGGGAGATGAATGATAATGATGCCGTGGTAATAGTACCTTGGGATAGGCTTTTTTTTTTTCAGATTTGTCTTTTTAGTGATGAAAATGATAATACAAACCTAGTTTAGCTATTTCTGATATATCAAGTGAAAAGTCCAAATCTCTTAATCTTCAGACATAATATTAAAATAGTCTCTTGACATTTTTCTGTGACACCCCAAACAGCTATAGGTCACACATTCGTATGTATTTTATTCTATTTTTGTTTTGTGAGACAGTTTCTCTGTGTAGCTTTGGCTGTCCTACTCGCTTTGTAGACTAGGCTGGCCTCGAACTCACAGAGATTCACCTCTGCCTCCCGAGTACTGGGATTACAGGCTTGTGCCATGGCACCTGGCTTGGTTTTTTGTTTGTTTGTTTTGTTTTGGAGGTTTTTGTTGTTGTTGTTCTTTTTTTTTTTTTTTTAAATTTCAAAATTAGATCTCCAAGAAACAATTGTTAGGTCAGCATGTCCAAAAGTGTATTTGGCAAAAATTCTCATCACTAATGGTGCTCTAAGGGGAAAAAAATGCCACTCTCAAATAATTCCTGGGCTAGGGGTCATGTAAGTCCAAGCTTGTGGTTACAGATTCAGTGCCTGCTCTGTCTTGGTGACTCATGCTGTGTAACAGAAAATTAAAGGTTCTAAAAGGTCCACAGCAAAGAGATCTGGCTAGATTTTCATACAGAGCATTTCCCTAGATTATTTTTGGTGTGAGTCTAGAATGTCTCTTAACCTTTGGTAGGGGTTTGGAACGTCCTAGGTAGTACCCTCACCAGCCTCGTCCCCACCGCTGTCTTCTCATACCCACACTTTAACCTTGAGATACAGGGAGGAAAACAGCACATCTGTATGTATAATCAACAAATAGTGTCACAGGCCATGTACTGTGACTGCTGCTGCTGTCTAACACCAGGCAAGATGGCAGGCCACCTGCCTGCAGGACTTTGACTGCTGCACCAGCATTAGTCACACCCACAATAGCTTCCTGTCCTGCCTTGTACCTGGAAATGACAGACCCTCTGCAGGGCATCCTCCTTGAAGGTGATGGGAGCCCAGGTGCCTAGAATTAGCCTGCCCCCTCTGCTCTTCCCATCAATACCTCACTGCACCTCCCCCACACTTGCCCCTGGTCCAGCTGCGAGACTCCACGTGTTCATTTCCCCTACATGTGCCAACCTTGCACCAAGGCCTCAGCTCTTCACAAGTTGGGGAGAGCTGGCAGGGGTGAGGTGGGGGCTTCCAGCACAAGGCAGGGGCTGACTTACTGACAGAGGGACCACAGCCTGCTTTACATTCCCACAGTGCTATTTGTTTAAAAGAGCATGGTAATTGAGAAAGGACCGGTTGGAGGTGGGACAGGGAACTCCAAGTGTGTGCTTTGGGGGTCAGGGAGGTGGGGAAGAAAATGGGTTTGAGTAAGGTCAAATGGTAAAGTAAACAGTCATGACGCTAAAGCATAGATACCAGCCAGTGCGTGTGTGTGTGTGTGTGTGTGTGTGTGTGTGTGTGTGTGTGTGTGTGTGTGTGTGTCTGTCTGTCTGTCTGTAGACGTCTTGGAGGCAGAGGGTGTACATAATTAGAATACTGGGAGTGGGTGGAAAGAAAAGCATGAAAATAAATCAAATTGCAAAATTCGCCATCCATTACCTACTGACTACCTTCTTTGTACTTCCTTTATTTTAGAAGCTTGATTTGTACAAACTGCATTGCCTTCACCGTCTCAGTGTGAGATAGATATTACAGCTCTCCACCAAACTATTCCTCTATAAGTTCGGGACAAGGGGGAGGCACAGCATCCCTTTCTGGGTGCTGGTAAGCTCCAGATTAGCTGCCTTCCACAGCCTGGCCATTTCACCCTCGGGCTTCACTCTTCTGAATCCCTCAGATGTCCTGCAAGCATGCAGAGACGTGTGAGGATTGGGGTGAATAGGTTGGGACTGGTTTTGCCTGGCATTTGCCTGAGTCAGCCCCAGAACCAGACAGGACTGATCTTCCTTCACAGAACCCGAGAGTTTTTTGAGTCCCGTGGAAAGGCCACCATGTGGGCCTGATGCTTTGGTCCCTAATGGTTGGGAGGAAGGGCCATAAAGAACGGCTGCAAGGGACAGAGTTGCTGATGCCCTGATGCCTGACTGACAGTAAGCCCAATCTTTTCAGTCCCCCCAATTCCCCTAAGCCCTCCGTGTGGTTTGGATGACTGACTATAGGTTTCCCTTTAGCTATAACCTTCCATCTTAAGTCATTATTGGCTGATTCGACAGGTGTTTTCTAAATACCTAGATGCGTGTTATGGCTACAGATGCCCATGTGGATAAGAGCATTATCACTTTTGAGCCTTTGCTTTAGTGGGCAGAACATAATTGTGAAGGGTTCTAAAGAAAAGATGAACCAAGTGTCTAACTAGTGGCTAGGGAACACCAGGCATGCCAATCAAATGGAAACAAGCTTCCTCTAGCACCTGCCTTCTTGCTCCTCCTCCGTTTCTTCTCTCATAAGCCCACTCTGTGCAGCCCAAGCTCGCAGGGAACAGTAGGGAGACCTAGGTCCCGTCTGACTTGACCACTGGAAAAGAGCCACAGCGAGCTCGAACTCAGGAACCAAAATCCCTGAGGAGACAGCTGTGGGAGTGCCGACTTCATCTTTCCCTTACCCTGTGCAAGCTTGGAACTCCCTCTCTCGGGAGTTCACGAGATCCAAACTGCTTGGGCTTGGGAGAGCCTGCCCTATGAGGCTTGCACAGCTTAGCAGACATTGGCAGAGCACCTGCTTACTATGTCTCAAGGAAGCAAAGGAGCTGTGTATGTGAGATCCAGGAGACCTTGGCACATTCACACTGACTTCTGTTAGGTCCTAGCCCTACAGATGAGAGAAGGAAAGCTTCTTTTGGAAGCCCCAAACACACATAAGCACACTGGGAGCCCCAGACACACATAAACACACTGGGAACCCCAAACACACATAAGCACACTGGGAGCCCCAGACACACATAAGCACACTGGGAACCCCAAACACACACATAAGCACACTGGGAGCCCCAAACACAGAAGCACACTGGGAGCCCCAAACATACACAGAAGCACCCTGGGAGCCCCAAACACACACAGAAGCACACTGGGAGCCCCAAACACACACAGAAGCACACATGCACAGACAGCAGTAGCACGTGTTCACATTTCTTCCACAGTTCCTCTGATGCCTTTGCCACTAGCTCTGGCCCCTGCACTTAGTGGTTAGTGAAATCCAGTTAATCATGTGACTCATCTTTCTTGAGGCCGTCCATTGCTGCATTTTAATTCGGGTATAACCAAAAGATGTTGTCAGAGCAGGAGGCTCACCTTGTTGTTCCTGTCTCCCACTCCGCCCTCTGTACAGTGTGCGCAGCTCTCTGCAGATTGGCTAAACTGAACTCCATCCACCCCAGGGCCCTCCTGTTCTCAACAGGAGAGACGCATGGCTGTCTGTGGCAGATCTACCTGTCTCTTCTTCTCCATGTGGTCACCTTTGCTTTTCTTACTCCACTTCTGAGCCAAGTTCCTTCTGCAGAGATTGGAGGAAGCACCTCCCATAGGTCCTGTGTATGGCTGAGTACTAGCATGCTCCTAGAAGAATCTCCTGGGGTAACAGTACCCTGTTCTCAGGGCCACCTTCTTTTCATTGGGTGGTTGCAGTTAGAAACTGTGTGTTGGGTTTGCTCTAAGCCTGTGTGTAGCAGTGTTTGTGCTAACAGTGATTCCTTCGCCCTGAGAGATGAGACTTTAAGCTTCTAAGGCCTGCTCTAAGTGTAGGGCCTGGGAAAGGTTTGCTTCCACCATTTTTAAAAATAAACTATCCAGGGACTGGAGAGATGGCTCAGGCGTTAAGAGTACTGCGTGCTCTTCCAAAGGTCCTGAGTTCAATTCCCAGCAACCACATGGTGGGTCATGACTATCTACAGTGAGATCTGGTGCCCTCTTCTGGCTTGCAGGCGTATATGAAGGTGAAGAAACACTGTATACTTAAATAAATAAATCTTTAAAAAATAAAAAATAAAAATAAACTATCCAGACTATAAAACAATAGCTTTCCGTTTGCTGTTCTGTCCACTCTAAGCGTCAGATGGTTTAGAAGTACATGTACCTATTTCCTCTGCAGGGACCACAGTGTTGGGTTGAGCGAATGGTGTGTCGTGGAAGATAGCCCTGGCCACCCCAGTATTTAGAAGCATGTAGACGGGAAAGATTAGCTATGTTTCTTTGTGCCTGTGTGCCTTTCCCTGTGGCTGTGTGCATCCCCCTGAGCGAGGTTAGAAGCAAGATCCTGTCTGGAGGTGGGGCTAGATGCTGGGGAGAAGCTCCAGTTATGCTTTCCCCCTCTGTAAACACTCCCTCAGAATTCCTGGTGCCTAAGGACCTGCTGTTGGGTGGGGATATCGCCTCCTTTCTCTCTGAACAAGTAGAGACACTCTGTGGCAAAATTATGATCATTAATGTCATTATCATCATCAAGGGGGTGCAGAAAGAGCGTGTGCAGGGGGGGAAGGGCATTAGCTTACGTTATAGGAAGTGCTGATGAGAGCTGGCCGGAGAGTGAGCTAGAAACTAACAAGAACTTGTCCACACACATACACACATACATGCACACACACACACACACACACACACACACACACACACACACACACAGAGGCACATGCCCCCCACACACACATACATGCCCGCACACGCGCACACACGGATTCCCCTCTATACACACGCACATACACACACGCACGCATGCGGGCACACACACGGGCATGTGCATAGACAAAGATAAAACAGGGCTCTTGTGAGGTTCTGTAAATCATGTGGAATGCTGTCCTCATACCATCCCTTGAAGGTGTGATGGGCAGCAATGTCACCCACTACATAGCTGTTTACAGCCTACAAGCGAAGATCAAAAGCCATGCACCCTATGCGTCTGGAATTGTGGAAAATGCAACATGTCTTCGGTCTGAAATGACATTGGTTGAAAAAGCCCACCAGGTGGCAATGCCACTGCGTGAAATCTGATCTCCAGTGGCCGATTTCAGCAGAAAGTTCATGACCCCTGCTCTTCAAATTTACTACGCGATTGTTGTACCAGGCTGCTTTTGTGCATTATCTCATTAATGGCTTTTAGTAGCTCATCAAAGTGCTCAGTTTCATTTCCACAGACAGTAATCCAAGGCTCAAAGGGATGAAATAACCTAAGGTTATCTTATAGGGCATGTCAAGAGTAGAGGCCATAACACTCATACGTGACCCCTCGGGGAACACTCATTAGTGCATGACCCCAAGTTCCACCATTGTCACAACTAGAGAAGCTTTTGCCTACAATACAGATTTCAGATGAGCCCTGAAGTCCTTATGCCCATAAACTATCCCGAAGGGTTTGGAGAAGGCATCCACTTGGAGACAGGAGAATTCTTTGGTGGTGAAGATGAAAGTGGCCGTGGTTACAAAGCACCCAGTACTGGGCTGAGCACATCCTAGTGGCTCAGTTTATTTAGTTGACTTTCCCACGTCTTTCCTCTCATCCTTCTTTCCCTCCCCATGATCCTTTCTTGAACTCCTCAGGCCTGGACCTGTCTTTCTCTTTCTGACTCAACAGCATTTTTTTTTCTCCCTCTCCTTTCCCTCTCTGCTGGCCTCTTTCAGCCTGAAGCTGAGGGCACACTTACAGTAGCATAGGCAGGTACCGTCCTAGGTCAGAATATACCCAGTACTGCAGCAATCCTGAAGACAGGCAAAGGGCTGTCACTGAAGCGCATTAAAGGGTACAAGCCACAGGAGAAGCTGCTTGGGTGCAGCCTGGTCCTTAAGGAGCATACAGCCTCTGCAGCGTTCGGCTGTGGCCACACTGGCTGGGACCCTTTGATGCTTCTTCTTAAGAACCCGCCCCCCTCATCCCTGAATCCCTTTCAGGGTTCCTCTTTTACCTCAAACTTCTAACTGCACCAAACCATTCCATTGTGCAAACGCTGAGCATGGCCACCAGAATTGCCAAGGGACACTAAGACACATTTGACACATCCTGGCCTCTGGGAGTTTATAATCTATGGCAGAAGCTATGTTATAGACAAGCTGATCAAAACTCGCAAATCAAGCCGGGCTGTGGTGGCGCTCGCCTTGAATCCCAGCCCTTGGGAAGCAGAGGCAGGCAGATCTCTGCGTTTAGGCCAGCCTGGTCTACAGAGTTAGGTCTGGGACAGCCAAGGCTACACAGAGAAACTCTGTCTCAAAACAAAACTAAAACAACAAAACAAAAACCCTTGCAAATCCTCATGAGAATGAGTGTATCAGGTGTGCAGCAAGTTTCAGAAGACAGGATTAGGGGCAGTTGTTGGAATGTTCATGAAGGAAGAGGCGCTTGAGGGTATGGTGTTCCTCTGGGATGAAGTGAAAAGGGGACAGTGATTCAAGCAGAAGGATCAGAAGGTGAAGACGCAATTTGCTGAGATTAGAGCCAGTGGGGCGAAATGACAGGAAGGGTTGATGGCAGGCCAAGTGTGAAGAACCCGGAAGGCTGTGTGCAGCCTTTGAACTCCACTTAATCATTCTCAGTCGGGGAGCAATCAAAGCGGCTGTGTTCACTCATTTCCTTTTCTCTTTCTTTCTTTTTGAAACTGAACTCAAAGGGTTAAAACATCACTTATAATTCTTCATATTCAAGTCATCGGATTGCCTGTGCACTTTCCATGGCCTCACGCAGCGCTCACTTTCCTTCTATAAAATGGAATCTACATTATTTTCTCCTCTTAGAAACAATTATCTTTCATGTGGCTACTTGGTCTTTGTAATTATTATATTAATTGCTAAATCCACGAAAATCGCCCGAATTATTACGCCTAAACTTCTTACGTGAAGCTTCAGAAGAATTAAAAAAAAAAAAAATGACCAAGGGTTCAAACCCTGACTCTGAGGTTTACCTAGTGTGTGATCATGGTCAAGATATTTAAGCACCAGCAATAAATTCTTGCCAGGTGGATCACACACCCACCTCACAGGAGATTGTGGAATGTCAAAGGAACCTAATTATGTGCGCTAGAAGACACTTGAGTATTGAACAATAGCTGCCCTGTTGCTGTAAACTTTTGTTTTGTTTTTGTTAAGATAGGGTCTCACTATATAGCCCTGGCTGTCCTAGAACTCACTATGTAGATCGGGCTGGCATCAAACTCACAGAGATCCACCTGTCTCTGCTTCCCAAGAGACAGCATTAAAGGAATGCACCATTACGCAAGGCTGTTACTGTAATTGTTACCTGTTTGGTTGGGCATGATATTCTAGAAGGAAAAAGGAAGGTGGGGAGAAGACAGTGAGAAGTCTAGTGGTAAAGTGTGCTTGCAATCTCAGCACCTAAGAGGCTGAGGCAGGAGGCCCACTTGGTTCAAACCAGCCTCAGCTGTATAATGAAATACTGGCAAGAAAAACAAACAAACAAACAAAAAAACATGGTGCGAAGAAAGAGCCAGAGAGCAGTCCAATGCAGGGATCACTTGTCAGTGTGTTAGGCATCATTTATTGAAATGATAACATTTTGGATATATTGTTAAACAATATTATTCAAATTATTTTCATGTGCATTTTTAATACCAGAAAAAAATAAATTACACATGTGAAGAGCACTGCCTGAGGTAGTTAGTCATAACTTCCAACTTGACTGTGTTGAGAAACATAGTAAAGTAAGGGAGAGTGTGTCCCCTCCTCCCTTTAGTCACATGTGTTAACCGCCCCCCCATCCCCTGTCCTGTTGTGTTGCCTCCCCCACCTTATCTCTAAGAACTCTAGTCTATTGTAGTGGACCAAGCCAGAGGACCGCCCACTCCCTTAGGGAAGAGACTTGTTGGGCCTTGAGAAGCTCAGGACTATTACACCACCTCAGACCCAGAGGAGGAAGTGGACCAACCAGGGTGGGCTGGTGGGATTTCTCTCTCAGCAAGGAGTTCAGTCTGAAGGGGCCTCCGACCCTTCCCCACCTGTGATCTTTCAAGGGCGCTATGAGGAGCTTCGAATTGGTCACACCTGGGCACCCTGGGGAAATGGTGCAATTGGTTTTAATAAGTATAGTTAGTTGGGATTGAGATGGCCCAGAGTTAGGGGAAAGGCATAGTGGAATTGAGAGGCATTGGTGTCAGAGTACATAGTAAATACTACCCATTCACCCACTCACCCCTCCCTGTGTGCAGTCTCAGGCTTATGTAACGTGTGCCCCCCTCACATGCCCCTGCTGTGCCTCTCCCCTGCTCTCCCCTCCCCACCACCAGCCTCTTCCTCACTCCTAACCTGTTAGGTCCGGCCTTTCCAGCAGCTAGGGCTCTCTGGGGTGGGGGCAGGGGGGGCGGGAAACAGGCCCTTTTGAAAGGAAGAAGCAGGGAAGAAACGCAGAAAGAAAGTGAGAAACAGAAGAATGAAACCAGCTAAGGGGCAGTGGTGCCTTGAGCTACCTCACAGCATCACAATGAATATGGACTCTATTAAGCTCCGTTCTGCCTGTTAGTGTCTCCCGGGGCAACACAGCCCCCATATGGCAAGCATGCAGCAGATTAGGGTAGGCCCCCAGGCCGCATGGAAGGCCAGGGGCTTGACTGGCAGTTGAACCCCCTGCCTCCTCCTCCTTCTCCTCACACTTGACACTGCCTGTGTTTATCTAAAGCAAGGAGGAGGGGGGGGGCATTGGAAGGGGTTTTTTTTTTTTTTTTTTTTTTGTCCCAGCTCTGAGAGAAGGGGAGGTGGCTGGAGCGGTGTTCGGAGAGGCAGAAGGGTGGAGGTGGGGCAGTAAGGAGTGAGGCTTGAGGGAAAGCCTCATAAATATTCAGAAGGGGCCCTGAATGGAGGGAGAGAAATAAAGCAGATGGAATTCGTGTTAAAGAACAGCACAATCACCCTGTTTTGAGCTCTCCAAAAACAAAAGGAGAAAGAGAAAAAGTAAAAGAAAAGAAAAGGGAACAGCCTCCTAGGAGGATAGGAGTTCTTATCCAATTAGCAGGGTTGTCAAATGGAATCTATATGGAATAAGGGTGAGGGAATTGAGATGGGAGGGTGGAAGAAAAAAAAAAAAAAAGATGATCTTCCTTCACTATTCTCCAGGCTCAGCAAGAAAGTAGCGTCTGTCTGTCTGTCTCTGTACACACACACACACACACACACACACACACACACACACACACACACACGACCTCTTTTATAGAAACATGGTCATTTTCAGGAAGAGCTTTAAGTCACAAAGATATGAGACTCCCTGGCAACTTCTTCCTCTGCCCGA
>OU015745.1:97227771-97245667 GCA_907169655.1 Acomys percivali | reverse complement strand
ATCACTGAGACAGATGGCAATACAGGCAACATTATCTTCATGCATAAAGAACTAGATTCAGAAACAGTTATAACCAGCTCTGAAACCCTGCAGGGGGTGGTGCTGGATACTGAAACCAGCACTGGATTGAGATTCCAAGGCCTGATTTGTAGCCCTGGTCTCCTGGCTTAATTAACTGGGAGACTCAGTTGCCTGGAAACACACTAGATGTTATTCTAAGCTATATTGCATTTTTGCTTGAGGTCCTTCCAATTTAAAAAGGTTTCCTTTTAATTAGGTCTGTGGGTAAAGCACAACATTTTAAGTAAAAATAAACTTTTTTTTCTTACTATGTATTTTGAAGGGTGTATACATGGTGTTTTGGTAGTCTTTTAAAGATTCCTCCTCCTAAATCTCTCTAAACTTGCATAATCATCCCTGCAAGTAATCAATGCCTAATGCCTCCTTCAGTGTGACCTTTTGAACAGAGGTCTACTCTCTTGACACCTGGGGCTGCATCCACCTACTTCTTGTCTCTAGCCAGGGGACAAGACGCTTAGCTCTGCCTTCACCAAGCACCGGCAAGGGGGATATTTCTCTACGAAACTGGAAGCTTGTCAAAACATGCGTCTTGGCAGATGAGCTTAATTGTCTAGGCTTTCTCAGCCGGAGGCACAAAAGGCTCTGTCAGATCTCATTCTCGCCAGTCAACTGTTCCTGAGGCGACTCCCGCATGCCCTGCTTGATTGCCCGCTCCTGTCGTGGGTGCAGGCCTCGCAGAGGACACTCTTCTGGGCAGGTGAGGCAGGCTGAGAGGGGCCCATTCGGAGGAGGTTTGCTCTCACCCGTGTGCTCAGCCCGCCTTATGGGCAGGAGTACAGCAGGCTGTCTCCTGATGATAGACTCTCAGCTGCCTGTAGTTTTCTCAAAAAACTTTAAAAATAAATAAATATTTGAAGGCCGCAATTCCTCACACGTGGTCTCAAGCCCAGAAATGTGTGTTTTGCTCTTGGTTTTTGGACAGTTTCAGAACTGGCGTCTGGGAGGCCAGTGTTCCAGTGGAGAATGCGTCTGCCAGGAGTGAGGCTTCTCAGACAAACTTTTTTGTGTGTGCAAATTACCCTTAAAAAATGGCTAGTCACTAGTCCTCATGGGCTAGAATTCATGGCAGGAATTTATTTTCATGTCTGTCTGCTTTAGATATTTTAAATGTTTCTTCTCTTTTTCTGAGAAAATGCACAAGAAAATAAGACGCATCCAGACATATTTTTATATTGCCAAGAAAAATAACAGGCTCCGCTGGCTTCTTCCTCCAAGTTTGAAAACACCTCCCTCACTTCACAGGGGAGCAACGTCGCACTGCAGTTAGATTCTCCATCTCAAGCCTTGCATATAAACATACATTATATGTACATAAATTATACATATGCATACATATATAAACATAGATTTTTACACAGTTGTAAGATTACAGGTCTTTTAACCCTGAAGAATTATTAAATAACTCCACACTAGATTCTAGTAGCTCATATAGGGGAATGGAGTCAAATCCATATGCTTAACACTCCTTCTCTTCCCTCAGATTTGAATGCATTCAGAGTTGGTGGGGCCTGAGCATCCGTTTTAAAAGACTCTTAGGAGACATTTCTGCGTTAGGCTCGAAGCAACAGTAGATTGCAGTTAATGCTGCCAAGTAGATTCCCCGCTCTGCAGCCTCCTGGTTCTTCTGACCCGCCCCTGGAGTTAACCGAGCCCCAGGGGCTCCTGTGCATATGCATATCATATGCATATCATATATGTGTGTATGTATTAAATATATATGATAGGTAAACAGATAGTCAGAAAGATAGATAGATATAGACATAGATAAATAGATAGATAGATGATAAATAGACAGATGGTAGATATAGATAATAGATGATAAACAGTAGATGGATGTAGACACATCAGTATGTGTGCACAGGTGTTTTAAACAAGGTTCTCTAAAATTCATACCTTCGAATATGTGGTCAAATGCAGCAGGCACCGTGGTCTAGGGAGTATCTGAAATGCCCACAGTACACAATATGTGAGCTTCTGGGCTCGGTCACCAACACTTCCCAAACCAAACTGACAAAAACAAAGTAAGTCTTTTAAGGGCTATAGGTCCACAGTAGAGAGCATGCCTGTCATGTGCTACACCCTGGGTTCAATTCCTAGCACTACAAATTAAAAGCAAAATAAAATAACAAAGCAAAAGGAATCTAAGGCAGATGTGGTGGCTCGTGCTAAGAAAACCCTGTAAAGTGTTGCGTGATCAAGGTAGAGCAGCCACTTGGAGTTCAAGATCAGCCTGGGCTACGCAGTAAGCTCCGGACTACATTGAGCCACAGCATGAGACCCTGTCTCAAAAGATTAACTTGGAACTCAGTTTCCCTAGCCAGCCAGAAAACAACAACAACAAAAAAGAAAGAAAGAAAGGAAAAAAAAAAACCCTCAGTGGCACACAGCCTTTTCTGTTGTTTTTCTGGTCGTAATTCTGCTTTTACAAAATGAGACCCCAGAATCCCCTCCTTGGGGTCAGCGCATTCCTCCATTCTCTCTCCTCCCGCACGTTCCTACCACACCATTCTTTTCTCCTTGTTGGAAAACTAAGAAGAAGCAGGAAGGTGGCTGGCAGCAGTAGTGAAGGCTGGTTCCATTTTGAGCTGTGTAAATTACCAAGGCTTTGGCCTGTCCTCCTAAAGCAGTAGGGGGCTTGGGCTTAGTTTCCTCAGTAAATCCTTTGTCCATTTTACAACCCCAACACCTCTGTGAGCCCTGTGCCTAGATGAGAACCAGCCCTTGGCTGGCTTGGTCCGCTTGCCCCCACTTTGCTTTTTATCGCTTCTTGATCATATTCCCTCTCCCCTTTGCTGCCCTCCTCCCCCCGTTCTGCCTTTCCTAGGCTGGGAAGAAAGTTGGTGCCAATCTCCGCGTTAGGGAATGGAGAAACTGGGGCACTCCATGAATGAGTTAGTTCGCTTTTTTAAAAAAATCCTGTAACTAGGAACCCCAGGTGGGGTTCTATGTTAATACACCATCTCATTGGGAAAAAGTCAACTAAGGATTAAAAAAAAAAAAATGAGCTGGAAAATTGAAAGGGCCCAGAGAGTACACTTTTTGGCAAGGTGTCTCCTCTAGGAATCATTGTTTGGCCATGTTTTAAAACAAACAGACAAACAAGCAAACAAACAACGGGTACAAAGCCCTTGATGGAAAGGTGAGGAAAGACCGCCTTGCCTGGCCTCAGTGGAAGAGGATACACTCAGTCCTGATTCAACTTGTGCCCAAGGTGGGAGTCGGGGGGGGGGGGGGTGGGGGGGTGTGGGTGTCACCACTTCTGAGGAGCAAGGGAGGGGGATAAAGGTAAGATGGAGGGAGGGAGGCAGGGAGGGAGGGAGGGAGGGAGGGAAGGAGAAAGGGAGAGAGGACTGAAGCAGAGGAGGGAGGGGCTGTGATCAGGATGTAAAGTGAATAAATTTTTTAAAAATGTGTCTTGCTTATAAAATAAAATTAAATTAAAATTGTAAAA
This sequence comes from Acomys percivali, assembly GCA_907169655.1. Classification (NCBI taxonomy): domain Eukaryota; kingdom Metazoa; phylum Chordata; class Mammalia; order Rodentia; family Muridae; genus Acomys; species Acomys percivali. Next base: position 97,242,135 of record OU015745.1, on the reverse strand, counting down.
AAAAAAAAGTACCATGGTTGCAGAAAGCACAGGGTTCTGGAGGCAGTCCATGCGGCTTTCGTCCCAGGCATACAGTTCCATAACTATGCACCATTATGTTTCTGGTACTCAATTTTCTTAACCTGTAAGGTAGGGATAGTGGCCCCCACCTCACGGGGATGGTGCGCTAATGAGAGGATTCAGGTTGCGGTCAAGTGTCCCTGGAGCGGCACCAGGTAGTCCTCCATCTGCCCACTGTGTCTCCAGCAGCACTCACATCCTAGCTTCCTATCCTGAGGAGCAGCCCTTGCATTTATTAAATCATTAAAACAAGAGCAGACATTTCTACAGGAAATTATTGGGACTATCAGAAGGGGACTTCTGAAAACTTCTTTAAGATTCTCCTATCAAATGGAAAATTACCCCTTGTCCGCTCCCAGAACAGTTGAGAGAGGTCTTGTAGGAGGCAAATGCTGGGAGTGAAGTGAAGGAGGAAGCACTCTTTTTTTGGAACACACCGTGAGCCTCCCTCAGGAGGTTTGGGGATCCAGGTTTGTGTGGAGGATGCTCATTGGGTGGGACCAATGTGGGCCTCTGAACCTTCATAGCAACCAGGCTGGACCGAGCCCAGAGCCAGAGGGCCTCAGAAAAGCAAAAGATCTAGGCCAATCCCAAGCAGGGTTGGGTCGGAAGGCCTGAGATGGCCACCTAACGTAGACCTGTGGGCACACAGAAACCACAGACTGGAAGCTCGGGCAGGCTCTCTATCAGGAAGTGCAAGTCTTTCCCTCCGCGTGACTATAATTTGAGAGTCACTCATTAGATCAGTTGTTCTAGAAGAATTAACGTTGTGATCATAGACCACTGTCCCAGAAATAGACCTTTATATTGCTATATGTGATCGTAAAAAGATTACAATAGTGGTGTCAAGATTTTCAACTCAGCCTTTTAAACAAAAGACATTTTCTATAAACATGTGAAAAATGAACCATGCTTAAGGCCTAAGCTTATTTGACAGTTGAGTTTAATCTTGTCTCTCTCACAGCTGTAAACCTGTAACATTTTGAGAATCTGAAAAATAAGATTATGAATTCTGTTCTCAGTCAAAACATTATTTCGGCTGGGGAGATGGCTCTGTGGAGGAAGCAGAGGTCAGGCCCTATTGCCCACAAGATAAAGGCACACGGGTGTGGTAGCCTGCCTATAACTTAAGGAGGTAGAGATGGGATTCCCCAGAGCAACTTACTAAGTAGGTTCACTAGATTTACCAAATTTGTGAGCTCCAGATTCAGCGCATGCACACCCTTATAGGCATACCCCACACATATACACATGGAAAATACCTAGGTATCTTAACTCTCTTGTGACCTCCTATAGCTAGGATTCCTTTCATCTTTGTGACCTGTAGTTTTTATCAGCCTCAGAAAGTACCCTTCGATCTCATTACTAAAAGCATAAAATTTTTTTTTTTTAAAGAAACTCTTTAGTTGAGTGTGTAACATTCTTTTTCTCCAAACCTGTAATAGTCTAATGTTCATGCTTAAATCTGTATGAAGCCCTCTCTTAGAAGCCACAGGGACTGGGGCTGGGAGGGGGTGCCCAGTCAGTAAAACACTTGCTGCTACCCAAGGATAAAGACCTGAGTTTGGGTCCCCAGAAGCCACACGCACGCACGCCTGGCGCAGCAGTGCATGCCACCAACAAGCCCAGTGCAAAGGCTGAGACGGCGGGATCCCTGAGGCTCGCTGCCAGCGGCTCTGCCCTATCTGTGAGCTCTAGGGGTTTTGGTTTAGTTGTTTGGTTTGGGTTTTGGTGGAATCCATTTTGATGTCTTTGGCTGATAAGGGTGTCGATCTACCTTGCTTTATTCGGCGGTGCTGCAGATGTATCGGCGGAAGGCACAGAAAGGATGCCTTGGTTTGGGCAGCATCAGAAGAGTGTATGAGGATAAGCAGCTGCCTTTGTGATTCTTGAAGACTCTTTTAAAGAACCGTAGCTATGGGGATAATACTGTGGAAGGGCGGAGAATGGAAGTTTTTACAAAGCAGGCGTTAAAGGGTGACTGATAGTGGACCAGGCAGCTCGAGAGGTGGTGCCGTCAGAATTGTAAGGGGGTATTGTCCTGAACAGAGATGTAGCCCAGTGAATCCTGAAGGCAGAAGCCCAAAATTCCAGCACCAGGACCAGAGAGAATTGGAAGCTGGCAGGCAACGCTGAAGTAAGGCTCTGTGTACAGAGTCCTGGCTGATGTGGGGCCTTTGTGTTTGTGTTTGGGCCAATAGACGCTATTCACAAGCTTAGGAAGGCAGGTTTGTTTTGAGAATAAAAAATTGCTGAGGACATAGGTGAGGTGTTGGGAGTAGGGGAGAATTAAAACATCCAGGGGTCATTGAGATGCTACAGTTCCTTAATGAGGAATGACACCCCCCCCCCCCCCCCCCCCCCACCCCACCCCCTGCAGAAGAGGAACTCAGTTTACTTTTAACAGCATCGTCCAACAGTGTTCTGCACTGCAACATGGCACGCCATTTAGCCACAGATGCGTAACTTCTAACCATTGGGATGAGTGAGAAGAATGTTCCTGTGTTTGCACTCATCAACATACATGCTCCCTGCCCTTACCTCACCAACATACATGCTCCCTGTCCTTACCTCACCAACATACATGCTCCCTGCCCTTACCTCACCAACATACATGCTCCCTGCCCTTACCTCACTAACATACATGTTCCCTGCCCTTGCATGGCCCTTTCACTGTTCTCAGCCCCTCCATACCCCTGTCCTCGCCATCAAGGCTCTAGCATTGTTCCCATGATGAAATTCCCTTCTGGCACAGGAAGAACCCTGATAAAACAACTCCTTAAGATAAGAAATGTGTCATGAAGAGCCTCTTTGGTCCTCCAGTAACACAAGTGTGATGGAGTGAGGTCGAGGGATGGGTCAAGCTCCAGACAGTCTCACCATGGTCATTCTCTCTATTTCTCTCACAACAGGATTGCAGGGCACGGCAGAGTCTCTACGAGTGTCCCACGTGGCTTATGGGACTTCGGCTTGGGACCCTTTGGGACACACCGTACTTCGTGGGAAGATGACAACGTGCCGAGGAAAGCAGCCTATGGCTACACTGGTTTGGCTTCTCTTGGCCACAGTGGGCTGCCTCGCTGTTTTGAGTGAGTGTTTTCCTCCCGACCTGCCCCTCCTATAACAGCATGAAGTGCCGAAGTAGCTTAGCGTACTTAGAACACTACCTCTCTGCTGACCCTGGTGCTGTGGCGTGCTCAAGACCACATGATGAAAAAGCGATCAGGACAATACCATATTGCTTATCATTTCGTATCTTAGTAATTTCAAAGATATACTAGTAGTAGAAGGGGAGTACTAATAATAGTTCCCTGCAATGCGCATTTACTGTAGGAACACAGGGAAGCCATCTGCATACTCTGTGAGCCTTACGACAGTGCTGTGAGTCACACACTACTAGCCGCAGTGTACAGAAAGCCAGAACTACACAGCTCAGAGGCAGAGGCACTGGATTCAGCCTAGGTCTGTCCAGCTCCAGAGGCTGAGCTCTTGCCTTTATACTATATTACCACATAGCCAGGAAACTTTCTGGGTGGGGAATGGGCAAGGGAAACTGGCTTATCCAGGGGAAGAACAGCTTGTCTGGGTGCCAAGCTCCTCAAAAGATGGTGGTTGTGGTGTCAGGTTTTTTTTTGGTTTTTTTTTTGGTGCGGGGGGGAGTGCTCAGCTCATTGCTGCGTTGGCATTCTCTTTGCAGATGAAGTTCCTCAGGTCACCGTCCAGCCCACATCCACTGTCCAGAAGCTTGGAGGGACTGTGATCCTGGGCTGTGTGGTGGAGCCACCATGGGTGAACGTAACTTGGCGCTTCAACGGGAAGGAGCTCAATGGCTCCGATGATGCTCTGGGCGTCCTCGTCACCCGTGGGACCCTCGTCATCGCTGCCCTCAACAACTACACCGTGGGACGGTACCAGTGTGTGGCTCGGATGTCAGCAGGAGCTGTGGCCAGTGTGCCAGCCACAGTGACACTAGCCAGTGAGTTGGCTTCTTTGCTACTTTGTGTGCTGTGGTCTCACTTTCTCCCACTCTCTTCTCTCGCAGTCCTACCCTTTGCTCTTAGTCAATGCATTTAAAGGGTCTAACTGATGAAACTTTTCATGGTAGTGTGGTGGCTGCTCAGCAGTCTTGGGGGCTGTGGTTGTCCCAGAGAAGTTCCTTTCTGATCGGGGTGATACACGGAGCATCTACAGGGAGTGAACTGTTCTGGGGGCCCAGAATTGGTGCCACGTCGCCACTTGGTCAGTTGTTTTAGTAAGATATGGCAGCTGCTATCTGACCCCCCCTCCCCTTCCCTTTTCCCTTCCCCCACCATGGAGTACTTTCAGTCAGGGTTCCTTTATCCCTGACAAGCTTGCTTTGGACTTTGATGTCACCATCACTTTTGGCTTCATGGTGATGTAGTTCTTGAGAGTGACTTGTCCCATGCCATAGGTGTAAAGAGAAAACATTCACAGTTTGGGTCTACTGGAGTCAGCTGAGGTCACTGGGGTGTGTGAGATGTGAGCCCTGGGAAGAAAGTTTCAAGGAACAGGGAAACAGAAGTAAAGGGACAAAGGCTTGTCCCTGCCTCTGGCCCCAGATCCCTAGGAGAGCATCACTGTGGGACTCCTGATTCTTAGGAGATATCAAGCTGTTCTGCCCCTCCCTACGGGAGGCAGGCAAAGAATGTCTCCCTGAGGGGCCAGTTTGACCTTGAGATACATCTGTGCCCACCTCACATGGAGCCACGCTCCTTCTTGGCAGAAAGAGCGCCACTGAGTCTGACTGTTAGGTCTTTGGGAGCAGGCTAAGAGCTGAGCAAAGTGCAGCTGAGTGCTTTCCTCTGGCTATGCTGGGGGGGGGGGGGGGGGGTGGGGGGGCCGGGGGGGGGGGGAAGGGATGTTGGAAAGCTTAGAGGAAGAGAGCAGAGATAGGTAGAGATCTTCACCTCACATCGAGAGTGGCCGAGATCAGAACCACACTTCTTGGCATCAGGCATTTTCTACTTCCTCTTACCATTTAAAAAAAAATATCATGGCACTATAGACAGTTTGGAATATGTAAAAAGTCATGCAACCCTCAAGTCTGCCATCTTCACACAACCACATTTATCATTTTGGCACATACTCTTCCAGTTTTTACCCATATGTTTATATTGCTGTTATAATATGGCTGAATTATACAGCTTCTATTTTTTTTTATGTATACAGTGCATGTACACCTGCAGGCCAGAAGAAAGCATCAGATCACATTATAGATGGTTGTAAGTCACCATGTGGTTGCTGGGAATTGAACTCAGGACCTCAGGAGGAGCAGTCAGTGCCCTTAACCTCTGAGCCATCTCTCCAGCCCCACAGCTTCTATTCTTATCTTTCCCCTTTGACACTGTATGGTAACCATGTTCCTTTGGACATATGATAATTCAATCAGTGTAGAATGCATACAGTAAAGTGCAAAACATATGGATCCCAAGTGGACAACCAATGCATATGTGTATAACATATAACATCATGTAACTGTCACTCTAACACATCCCATCGTGCCCTTCGCTAGCTTACTTCTCCTCCCTTCCCACGGTAGAGTAGACTGAAGTATTTCCTGTTGCCAGGCAGTTCATTCTTTCCCAGTTGTTCATTAGTACAAATAAGATGTACCTTTCAACATGGGTGCCTTAAAGGGGCATCTAGGAGAGAGATCCTATCTGCACATGATCAGCGTGTGTCTGCAGGTGCCCAAGCCGCCTATAATTGTCTATCCAGCCTAATGAGGCCCCGGCCTGAGCCTTTTAGTGTTTGGAGATGGAGTTGGAAGAGAGGTGGTTTAGCTTGGACCTCTCTGATTCAAAGTGTATCTGTGTGAGGAGATTCAATTTACAGTCTTTATTTTTTTTAAAAAATCTGGCTCTTGCTTTCTCCAGTGCTTGAAGGATGTATGGCTGGCAGATGAAGACATGTGCCTGAGTGGAGCTGGTCTCCTATGAAAGTCAAAAACTATTGGCTTTGTCATTCAGACGTGAATCCAAAGTGAAATGCTTGGACCTGATTAAAAAGCAGGAGACGTTGAGGAAAGGGGGGTGAGCAGGTGGGGGTGGGTGTCCTGCTGAGGAGAGAATGGGGGCGGAGTTCAGCTGCAGCTTTGAAGGAGGGAGCACCAGCCTGCCAGGAAGGCTGGTGGGGGCTCAGAGAATGGGGTGCTATCTTTGGGTTAATGCCAGTGGAAGGTCTGGCCTAGACTCAGCAGTTAGATTAAGTTTCTGAGAACACATGCCGGAGCAGACTGGGGCTGCGTTTTGCTGATTGGCTGGTGTACAAGGAGACTGCTCTCTATAGATGGGATTACCAATGGCACCCTCTGTGTTTAGAGGCAGGCAGGGCAGGAGAGTGCAGCTCACATGCATATACACCTCACGCTCAACATTTAAGGCCTGTTTGGGGGCCTTCTTGCATACATATATCTTCCCACAAGGCAGTGCTGCTTGGCTTATCTGGCAACATGCCCCATTATGGCTCTAGTCTAGAAGCCACTGGGAAATTTACAGGGGAGAGTCAGGGATCTGGCTCAAGGATCCAGGGCTAGGGTGGCCCCTGGAGCAATGTCCTGGCCCAAGCCTCTGGTTCTCCTGTGTTGATGCTGGGGGGTAGCGGTGGACTTCATCCTGAGTGTGTAGCATCAGCTTCTGGATTTTGGTAAAAAGAGAAATAGAAGTTGAGAATCCTGAGCTGCCCCTTGGCTACATCATCTGTGTAGAGGACCTAGGTCCGGCCCATGCATAGTCCTTGGTTGGTGCTTCAGACACCACAGGCCTCTCCGGGCTCTGGTTAGTTGGCTTTATTGGTCTTCTTGAGGCTCTTTTGTCACTTCTAGGTCCTTTTATTCCCACCTCTCCCCCCCCCACACACACACACACTTTTCCACTAGACTCCCTATGCTTCATCCAAATGTAAAAGAGGACAACTCTGATAGGCTCCCGTCTGCAAGCATAGCAGAGTGTCTTAGTAGTCAGGGGTTAGCTCTCTTTCTTGGGGTGGGACTTGGCTTGGGCCAGGCATTGGTTGGTCATTCCCTCAATCTCTCCTCTATCTGTTCTACCTTTGTCCCTGTGTGTCTTGTAGACAGGGTAAATTTTGAGTTGAAGTTTTTGTGGGTGGATTGGTGTTCGCCTTCCTCCACCAGGACTCTCATCTAGTTAGAGGGTGTCATCTTCAGGTTCCATGGCCCCTGCTAGAGCATGAGGCAAACCATAGTCACTTGCTAAAGCAGCCTTATATCCCCACTCCTAGGATTCAAAGGAAAACATATTCCCAAAACATTTCTGTGTTTCTTAAGCAAACTAAAATTACAAAATTCTTACTACAGTCAGAAGAGGAGCTCTTTGTCATACTTTAATGTAGCCCATATGTAAAATGAAGAGCCAAACCTGTATGGTGGAGAAAAAAAAATAAGAAGCTAAAATTTTACATTTGGGTTTAAGTCTTAGCTTTGCCTCCTAAGAGTTGTTGTGACTTGTGTAATTCACTAAATCATCCGGATTTGCCACAGCTGCCATGAAATGAACATAATAAAATTGTATCACCAGGCTCATGGGGGTTTTTGTTTATTGGTTGGTTTTGTTTTCGGTCAAATGAGTGAATATACAGTAACAGTATATCCTGAGGCATTTTTAAAATTCTAGCTTTTATTCATTGGCCATTTGGTGAGCCAATACTTAGAAAGAATCTTCTTGCAGAAGGCTCTGGGGCTTGTGTCAAGGCTGTGTGACAGACACCATTCTAAAGACATGAATCCAGGCTTAGTTCAGTGTCTAGTCATCACAGAGGCAGACAGAAAGAACTGGTCCTCTCCCCTGAACTTTCATAGCTCCTTGGATGCAGATGTTCTCCAGAACCTGCCTTCAGGAGCAGCGGTGGCATCACTGTAGAATGCTAGCAACTCTCAGAGCTGCCCACTGTTTCCCTGTGGGCTCCTGCTTGCTAAAGGTTCTGTAAACAAAGGTGGTACTCACTGGCCAGCTAGTCTGACCCCGACCAGACCTCACATGGCAGATTTTACAAACAAGGCATGTATGTTCTTTCTCACATTCTCATTAGACACTTCATTAACATTAGTCTGACCTTGAACTAGAAGAGGCTATTCAGGGCCATTGTAGACTTTTTTTTTTCCTTAAAATATTTATAGCTTCTTTTATCTTAGGGTTCCTTCTTTTTGGCCAGAGATCCGAGAAGTGAAACAAACAATAAATATACAATAAGTTTAATTATATATACCTAAGGCGTGAGTAATTATATATTACACAGGGAGGGGGGGTTCTTTTAAAGAATTGGCCCTATGCAGACAAGCAATGCTGATTAAAGCTTGATGTTGCAGTCTTGAGCCCAAAAGCCAGAAACTTGAGCGAATTTTCCATGTTGTCTTTCTCCAGGAAAATTCAGCCTTCACACTTAATACCTTCAGCTGATTGACTCAATAATGCCCACCCTGATTTTACTCAAAGTTTACTGATGGCAAATGACAATCACCTCTTTTGACTTGATAACTAGACTAAAGAATTAGTCATTAGTTACCAGCAAGGTTGACATGTGACATCACACCCCACCCACAATGACCACCACAAATATACTCTCTCTCTCTGCCATGGTTTGGGATCATGTCTCTTTAGAGGCAATGTGAAGAAATTGCATTCTATTAAGTCCAGTTGTCAGCAGCACAGTGCCTCTTTCATACCACTGTGTTTCCACTCAGCTAATGCGATGATTAGTCCTCAACTCCACTGAGCCCTCACAGTGTTCTGGATTTCAGACCTGCGTGGAGCTGTAACCACTGGAGATAAGGATTCAAAGGCATTGATGCTCAGTCCCTCTGTGGCAGTCAGGGTTCCCTGGAGGAAACTTGCAGAGTGAATCTCTCTGTACAGAAAGGGGATTTATTATGATGATTTATAAGCTGTGGTCCAGCTAATCCACCAACGGCTGCCTATGAACGAGAGGTCCGAGAATCTAGCCTTCAATCCATGAGGCTGGATGTCTCAGCTGGTCTGCAGGTATGTGCCGAAATCCTGAAGAATTAGGCTCTACCACCAGTGAGGGAGAATCAAAGCAAGCAGGCACAGAGACAGCAAGCTTCCTCATTCCCTGTCCTTTATAGAGACTGCTGGCAGGAAGTGTGGTCCACAGTAAAGGTGGGTCTTCCCACTTCAAAGATCTGGATAAGAAGTGAGTCTTCTCACTTCAAATGATTCAACCAAGAAAAAAAAAATATCCCTCACAGGTATACCCAACCATTTCAGATAAGTCCAGATGTAGTCAAGTTGACAACCGATAATAGACTAGCCGCCAGACCTTTCCAGAGGATAAAGGCACGAGCTTCATGCAGCCTTCTTGGCTTGGTACCTGTATGTTGCCAGGAATTGATTTGGACACATTTACCAATTTTATTAAGACTTTTGTGTACGAAGTTTAGTTTGTTGATATTTTATTTGTAATATATACATATATGTAGTGTCTTGAGTTTTACTTTAAATTCAATTTACCACTTACGCTATATAGTTACTAGCCTCTTTAACCACCTCCCCCTTTTTAAGAACAGAAAGGTAGACACTAAAAGAGAAGGGAGTATGCAGACTAGACAAATCGATCCCAAGAACTTTCTCTCCAGCCATTACTATGATGCTTTTCCTAAAACAATAGTCTATTGTCCTGATTCGTTATGTAGCCCCCTTTAATTTGGCTTCATCCTCAGACACTCATGGCTTAACAGACATGATCTGTCCTTAAAGACGTCAGTGAGGCAAAACCAAAGTGGAAGAGCCCAACTTGGGAAACTGCAAGCCGTTCCCCAGTGCTGACTTCTCTGTTTTGATGTTTTGGAGGCTGGTGTCTTAACAGTTACTGTGTTTAGAACTTCCAGGACATCACAGGAAGGTCTGGTACCAGTTATTGAGGACCTCTGAGTCTAATGAAGAAAACAACCCTCCGTGTGGCACCCTCTAAGATTCCAATGGAGGCTGAGAGGCTAGCAATGACTGACTTCAATTTGGGAAGGTGGAATTTCTGAGAAAGACCCAGGAACCGAATCTTGAAGAAGGCGTGGCTCTGCTTGTATCTTTAATGTTTCAAATCTTTACACAGCATCCGCAAGCCCTGAACAATGAAGTTCAGCCAGCCACATGGTGGACAGACATAGGGACAGCTTCTGGGATGACCCAGACTTTGTTTTCCATGGTGAACACTACCAAATTTTTTATTTCTTAATCTTTATGTGTATGGATGTTTGGCCTGCATGTACATCTGCATACCGTGTGCATGCCTGGTGCTCAAGGAGACCAGAAGAGATCATGGCATCCCCTGAAAGTAGAATTACAGATGGTTGTGTGGATGCTAGAAACCAAACCTGGACACTCTAGAAATGCAGCTAATGCTCCTCACCTCCAAGCTAGCTCTCTAGCCTCCCCCACACACCCCCACTACCAAGTTCTTAACCTAGCTGCGTTAGTCAGCTGTTTCTCCTCTCTCTCTCTCTCTCTCTCTCTCTCTCTCTCTCTCTCTCTCTCTTTCTCTCTCTCTGTTTTGTCTCTTTATCTTTGAGGACTGTGCATGCTGTGGTTCAGAAGGAGTTCTAAGTTGTTTTGTTTTGTTTTTGTGGGTTTTTTTCCCCCGGCAATAACATCCCCACCCCCAACATATACCAGTCTGGCACGGTCTGTATGTGACTCACAGAGAAAACAAGGAGTCAGTTGCTCCAAATTGGAAAAAAGACAAAGAAAAGTGGAGCGGTTTGAGTGAGTTGTGGACTCCTGTCTTAGCCCTTTGCTTTGGGATGTAGGCATGAAGGGGTGGCAGAGGAGAGAGGAGCTGGGGGAGAAAAGAAAATACAGGTGGCTTCCTGAGCTGCCCCAGGAGTGGAAGGCGGTCTGCAGCTGAAACCAGGGCTGGGCCAGCACCATGGCAGCCAAGACTTGGAGAGGGAGGCCTGGCTTGGTTTGAAATTTACTGCTTTTAGTGGTAAATGATGTGTTTGACTTGGCCAGGTGAGTGAGCAAGGAAATCACCCTTCAGACCAAGAAGGCCCTAAGCAGCTGAATACGTTAGTTAAAAAAGAAAGAAAGAAAGAAAGAAAGAAAGAAAGAAAGAAAGAAAGAGAAAAAGAGGGAAGAAAGAAAAGAATAAAAATTCCCATGGCTTTAGACCAAAGTCAAAACTTTTCTTCTATTTTCAGATAAATAAAGCATGAAATTATCCTATAAGAGTTCCCCCTGGTGTTATGGTGAATTTTCAAGTGACATCAACAACACTGATCTTTTTGGTTTTTTTGAGACAGGGTTTCTCTATGTAGCCTAGGCTGTCCTGGACTCTCTTTGTAGATCAGGCTGGCCTCGAATGTACAGAGATCCTCCTTCCTCTGCCTCCCCCCCCCCCCCCCCAGTGCTGGGATTAAAGGTGTGTGCCACCACCGCCAGACTGCACTGATCTTATGCAGCCTGGTTACAAGCACTTGACAGAGCTGAGCTATAGACCCTTCGCAGAGCATCTTCCTTAGAGCATCTGTCTGTCTGTCTGAGGGAGCCAGGAGTCCACTTTCACAGTCGTCACTGTTTACCAAACCGACCTCAGGCCTATGGTGTTTTTTTTTTTTTACCAAGAATACATCTATAAACTCACGACCCATCCTCCAATTCTCTGTGTACTCAGCCTCCTATTTACACACTTACACACACTCCTAGCTCCATTGTCTAGGCTGAGGGAAGAGGGAAGGACCATAGGAGCCTGTTGTGCTGAAGATGGGGAGGAGGGCTGATTGGATTGGCTTGAAACCACCGGGCCACTGGGCAGAATGGTGCAAGATGGTTCCCATAAGATGAAAAGAGACAAGCAGTGAGTTGATAAGTCCGTGCATGCTCCATTTTGGTAAATGTGGACCAGTTTAGTGACGTCTACTTTGGTCTTACTTTTAGACTTCAACCACCTTAGAATCGCGTGAATAGTTTGAGAACTAGAGAACATATCTAAATTAAAGGCTCATCACTTAACAGTGACAAAAACTGTAAGCAAAAAACAAGTAAACCACACAAACAAACAACAACAACAAACAAAAAAATCAGTTTTTTTTTTTTTTAAATAAAGAAAATGATGCTAAGCCTGGAGGCAGCAGCAGTGGTATACACCTTTAATTCCAGGAGACAGAGGCAGGCAGAATCCCTGAGTTCTGGGCCAGCCTGGCCTACAGATCAGGTTCCAGAACAGTTTTGTTTTGTTTTAATGAATTGTAAGGAATACAATGTTGAGATAGTGGATCAAGTATTAGAAATTTCTCTACTGACTGGGGCCTCAATTCTAGTATGATGGCAATATAAAAGTAGATGATTAAGCAATCTGTGGGTGCATCAAGATGTCAAGACTAGAATTTTTAACTTTTATTTATTTATATGTATAAATGTTTTGCCTGCATTTATGTCTATGTACCATGCACATGCAGTACCCACAGAGACCAGAAAATGGCACCAGATCCCCTGTTAGCTTCTACATGGGTGCTGGGAATAGAACCTGGGTCTTCTGGAAGATCAGCAGGTACCCTTAACCACTGAGATATCTCTCTAGCCTAATTAGCTCTCATTTTTAAAGATTCATTGTGTGTGTGTGTGTGTGTGTGTGTGTGTGTGTGTGTGTGTGTGTATGTGTGTGTGTGTGTGTTTGTGTGTGTGTGTGTGCACACGCGCGCTAGAATTACAGACGGTTATGAGCCACGCAGCATGGGTGGTGGGGACTGAATTTGGCTCCTCTGTAAGAGTGGTAGTCATTCTTAACCACCAAGCCAAACTTTGTAGCTTCAGATTTTGTTTTAAATTGGTTTATATTAATTTCCTGAGAGTTTCACTCAATGGTTTCTGATCATGGTCACCTGACTCTTCCAGCTTTTCTCAGATCCCGCCTCCACCTACCTCCCTATCCACCCAATTTCAAGCCTTCGTCTTGCTTCATGCCCTCCCACACTGCTCCTTCTCCTCTTCTCCCTCCCCTCAAATCCCATTTGTGTTGCCCATATCCTGTGGAGTGGGTCCTCCGCTGGAGTGTGGTCAGCCTTCCCAGGGTCACACGGCTAAAGATGACCGGCTCCCCTTTTCCCTGTAGCTATTAAATCTTAATATCTCCTCGGCTGGTGTGCAACTCCAGACTTTTAACTCTTGATTCTTATTGGCCAAGTGGATAGTCTTAACATACATGCCCATGAAAATATATTTAAAAAATAATCCAGGCACGGGGACACACACTTTTAATCTCAGTATTCCAGAGGCAGCAGCAGGTGGATCTCCCTGAGTTCTCGGTCAGCTTGGTCTATATATTGCATTTCAGGCCAGCCATGGCTACACAGTGAGAACCTGTCTCAAATTGAAAGAAGGCAAGAAAAGAAAAAGAAATGAGTAGGAATGTGAGCGAGGATCGATACATTCCTTTACAGCTACTGTCCAGTTCATCTCGAAGCTTTGAGCATTGGACACCCAATGTATCATAGTCCAATTATTAATTAACAAAAGCATATGCTCCCAGTTAACCACGTGATTTGGCTCTTTAGGAAAGCAATAAACACAAAAAACTAGTTTGCAGGCAAGAGTACACTCTAATACAAGAAGAGCTAAAACCTACACATAGACCTGTTTTCTCTTTGAGGTGTTTTTACGTGTTAAGTGGGTAAGTCATACCATTTGCAGTTTCTGTCCCGAGGCCCTTGTTTCCTACGGCTTCTTGATTTGTCATTGCTTGACACTGTGAAAGGTCTATGTTTTCTCTGTTTCCCCTAGACTAGAACAGACAGCTCTCCTATATGTTTGTGCTAATTCTGACTAATCTTAATCCACAGAGTTGGTCATTACTACTTTGAAATTGTAGTTGCCGGTCCCAAACTTTCCATAAATAAGTCTTAGAGTCTTCGCTCCAGTAAATCTCTGCATTTTATGAAGACTAGACAAAAAGACTGTATAATTAAAAAAAAAAAAAACCAACAACAAAAACTATTTTTTAAATGAGGGAGGTGTGACATAAACAGAATAAAATAAGAATTTCCGTGAAACCAGGTTGATAATACAGAAGGTCTTTTAGGAATAAAAAAACAACGATGGAAGTCAAAAGTGTAAAGGATATTAAACAAAATGGAGGGCTGGCAAGATCGCTCAGTGGGCAGCCTCACGTGCATGCAGGCCTGACGCTTGAAATCAAGCACCAGATCCTGTAAGCTAGTAGAAGACAACTGACTCCCAAGAGGAATCACTGTGGCGCACCTGCGCGCGCACGCATGCATGTTCTTCCCCCTTCTCTCTCTCTCTCTCTCTCTCTCTC
>OU015745.1:97165738-97227671 GCA_907169655.1 Acomys percivali | reverse complement strand
CTCTCTCTCTCTCTCTCTCTCTCTCTCTCTCCCTCTCCCTCTCCCTGCCTCCCTCCTTCCCTCCCTCCCTCCCTCTCTTCCCCTCCCTCTCTTAGAAGAGACAGATGCTCACTGGAACAGCCAAGGGAAAGCCAGTGCTGTTGAGAGCAGCAGCCCCCACCGCTGGGTGGGAAGGAAGGAGGGCCCCACAAGCCCCTCTGCACCCAGGACAGTGCTGAAGCTCTCTGCTCCCTTCCGAGCTGCTGGGTTCCTGTTCTCACTTTCCTCTCTCCTCACGCTGGCCACCAGCCCTGAGAAAGGCCATGCTGAGATCCAGCTTTGCCTCTGATGAGTCCAGACCACCAGGACTCACATGAATTTTCCCATTGCTAAGTTTATATTTATATTTATATTTGGATGATCAGAGAATTATGTGTGATGTGGGTAGTTGGCAAGTAAGTTTTTTTTTTTTTCTCCTTCTCTCTTTCTTCAGTGTATTTTTTTTTTCCAAACTATTTCATCGGGTCCAAAGGAAGCTGCAGGTCTGTGCGCCAGCCCTACCTCACAGACGCACTGAAGCCAGATAAATGAGGAAGGCTGCTGCAGACATCTCAGGGTGCATCTGGCTGCCAGACCCAGTGGAGACACAGCTCCATCATTGACTTGCCTTTGAGGATTAATCGTACTTCATGTTCTCTTATGTCTTTTAAAAATATTTTTAATTGGTTCAAGCCAAAAAAAAAAAATTCATAAAGCTTAAGCCAGCTTATTGCAAATCATTTAATAATATTGCAAAATAGATACCTTTTATTTTCTTTCCTTCCCTTCACCCTCCTGCCTCTTTGTGCCTTCTCTTCTCTTCTCCCCACCTCCAATTTTTTTCTCTCTTGTCTTGACTATGATTTTTTTGGTTTGGTTTTTGCCTTTCGTTCCTGCCTTCCAGCCTTCTTCATCTCTCTTCCATTCTTAGTCCTTCCACCTTGCAAATGTGGAGAGCCACACCTCAACTGAGGGAGAAGACAAGATAAGACAAAACAAAACACCCCAAGATTTGACAACTAGTCTGTTTGGCAGATGCAAAACGCCCCCGCCTCCACTCATAGAAACTGTTTTTCATTTCAATAAAAGCAAGCATAGCATGCCTTGCTTTCATCAGAAAGCGTGTTTGAGGAATCTCATGTTATGTCTCCATGGCTGTCAGGAAACAGTTTTGTCTGCAGCCAAATTATTTGTACAATTGGATTGGCTGGGGGGGGGGGCTCGGATCCCAAAGAGAACAAACATATTTATCCACCACCCTAGCCTGCCAAGTGAGGCTTGGCAGCACAGGGCTGCTGTTCCAGCTTCCTCCCTGAGTTGTATGTAGCTCGAGGCAGCCTGAACTCACGCTGTTGGTGGAAGGGCTGAGGACCAGGCTGGGGACACCACTCTGGTGCATGACTGTGTTCTGCCTCATGTTGACCTTACCTAGCTCATCTGTTAGATTAGAAACACCCCCTCCCTCCAATCTTATTTTATTTGCATTTTCTGTGGTGCTTGGTGTATTTCTGAGTACCACAATAGCTGAGAGCTGTACCAAATGCTTGCTATAGAAAACACTGGTTTGGGCCAGCCTTGTGAGTTACAGTTGCTTTTAGCTTTAGTGGTCTGTGTGCCCTGGCTACCCATGGCTAAGCACTTAGTCGTTTCCTCAAATGTTCAGCACCTGAGAGGTCTGCCTGAGCCATGGTAACCCCAGACACTCTCCAAGTGCCAACCTCCCTGAGCTCACCAGCACCATCAGTGGCAGCCCCTATCTATCCTTAGCAAGTGGCTTTTGTGGTTTTTCCATTTGCAAAGTACTTTACTGCAAGGGTAACTTGTGGATGAAGCTAAGCTATGGTATCTTAGATGACCGAAGGATTGAATGAGGTCCGTGACTCTATGTCCATCAGGAAAGCCCCACACTGCCGGAGGCCACTTACTAAGGCAACGCCATGGATTCTTCCACACTGCCACTCCCAAGTCCTTCTGTGAAGCTGTGAACCAGGCATTCCGACAGAGGAATCACTCAGTACATCTACTACCTTGTCCATGGCCATCCTCCAAAGCGAGTGAGGTGCAGAGAAAGACCGCGTGGTCAGTGTGACCCTGAGCAGCGGTGCCATTGGTACAGGCTCTTCCCAAGCTCTGCAACCTCAGACGTAGACCCAACCAACTGTCGCAGGGACAAGTTGAGGCTTGGTGGCCACGAGAGTTGGGGAGCAGAATGAATAGTAAAGCCCAGAAATCTGCCCACGGCCCCGAGGCTGCTAGACATCCCAATAGCGTTGCCAAGCAAGCCCTATGCAGTGCCCACAAGCTGGTGGATCCCATCCAAACCTCAGCAGATACGTGCAGGCTTGTCCTCTGATCTCCGAGAACACAGGAAGAGTATAAGACAGGACTGTGTGCCATAAATGCCTGCAGGACCAGAACACTCAGAGAGATGGGGGTGTTGGTGACTCCTACAGCATCCAGAAATGTGCCATCTCTTCTGCCTGAACAGAAAGAGCTTTGATTTACCAGCTTGCGGTGGGGGTGGGGGATGGGAGGGTGGGGGGTAGGGGGTGGGGGTGGGGGTGTTCAGGGAGAAGAACCCCTGGGAGAGTGGGATGAGGGCTATTCTAGGAACATGGACACTCTGTAACTAGACATGTAAAGTCTCTGGAAATAAGGATTAATCCTTCAGTTAAATCTTGACAGCTTGTATTGAGGGTGTAAGCATATTCCTGCAGGTATCGTAATTTAATTCACATTCTGAGCATCATCATTATCAGCAGCAGCAACAGCATTGTTATTATTATATCATCATCATCATCATCACCACCACCATCATCATCATCTTGATTTTTTGAGAGACGGTTTCTCTTTGTAGCCCTGGCTGTTCTGGAACTCACTCTGTAGACCTAGCTAGCCTCGAGTTCACAGAGATCCTCCTGCCTCTGCCTCGTGAGTGCTGGGATTACAGGCATGCACCATCATGCCCAGCTTGTTTTATTTATTATTAAGAGCTTCTTATTAAGGGCAGAATGATGGGGGGGGGGAGTGAAGCTCAAATGGACTCAAGATCAAATGTGCCATATGTGCTCTCACATATGTGCCTCACCAGAAATGTGAGGACGTGCCTTTCTTGTTTTTCCCATGGCCAAGAGAATTCGGGCCTGACATTCCCTTTAAGTAGAAAGAGGAAGAGTACGACAGCGCATAGGCATCTTACAGAATCCACACGACTGAATATGCAGCTTCCCTTGGGATCTGAGCTCTTCACAGCAAAGAACCAGGCAGGGCTCTGTATAGAGCCCAGAACACTATGGGCTTTTTCAGAAAGTACTGTGGTCATAAGGTATGTTAGTAACCTCAGCCGTGGCCCCAAAGACCAGGGCCTTTGACCTCTGGAGATCCCAGAAATGAGTGGGACTCCTGGACAAATTTAATGAAGTAGCCGGAAGAATGTGCAGAGAGGAGCTACTGAGGGAAGGTAAAAGATTAAAGCTGAGAAAACATTCCTGCAATGCATTTCTCCAGCACACAGGCAGCAGGCAAGGACAGGTGTGTGTCTTACCAAGCCCTTTCCCCTGAAACCCGACCCACCCTTCTGCCAACAGAGGCCTGTTAACCCCATTTGTACCAAAGGCCTGCCCCTTGTTGCCAGGGCTAGGACACTGCTGTTCAGAGCCTTGCCTGGGAACAGGCTGCTCCCCTTCACATGAGGCCGGAGGGACTCCCCTGTGTCTGCCTGCTGATATGTTCTATTGATCACGGAGCCTCCTCCATCTCTGGCCTCCCCCTCCTGGCCAGAAACACGAAGAATAGGGCCCCTGGTTTTTACGTCATTCATCACTTCATTTCTCTGCCTTTGATCCCCTAGTGAGACTCGAATTTGACTGCAGCAGCCAAACTGGGAGTGATGGAAGTGGCAGCTAAGACTTCAGCTTAGGAGGCACAAGGAGGGGACAGCAGCAAAGCCCAAACTGCCGCTTATTTGTTTTGACACCAGGCAGCCTCGCCTGCCAGTCAGCCATGAGGAGTGGGGCACCCAGATGGGGTGTCTAGGCCCCTGCCCTCATGGACTGTTGTGCACATGTTGGCATCAGAACAAAGGGGAAAGTTGGGCTGCATGGCTGACCAGTGGCCAGCTTCATGCCTCCCCGAATGCACAGCCTTCTGTTTCTACTCTAACAGTTGTCAGAGGTTGTAGCGAGAGCCAAGAGGGACATACGGAGGCCCCAGGGCTCGAGCATTGGGTTGGTGAGGTGGGTGCCTGGTGGAGCGAATACTCCACGCCCCACCCTGGATGAGCCTTCTTGGGTTGTAGTAGGCAGGAGCCTGGGGCCATTATGATGGAGATGGGTTCCTGGTGCCAGCTGTTCACATCTTTCTTGCAACATGATCTGCTAGGTTTAAGTATATTGTTGCTTGAGGGATTTTTCCTTGGAATGATGTAAAGAAAGGAGGAGGAGGAGGAGGAGGAAGAGGAGGGAGGGACAGCTCTTGATGGGGTGGCTTTGGACTTCTTAGACCGTGGAAAAGAGTGCTTCTTCTCAGTGCCTGAGGAATGTTCCAGATGCTTCTGAAGGGCAATTGCTCATAGCTCACTTTCTGGGGAGCTTCCTGACTTGGCAGGCACAAGGCGCCCTACCCTGCAGGAGGATTAGGGCCCTTACATGTTGTCAGTGAAATGCTTTTACAGGAGCAGCATTACCTGCGCTCAGCTGGGACTTGTGCTCAGGCACCTTTCCTATAGATCATCTTCCTCTCAGAGTGAAACTCATTCATAGCCCTGACCAAGGGCCTCAGCCAGGTCAGGGCTATATAATTTACAGGTGTAACAATGAAGGTGTAGGACCCTTTGTTCACATGTGACTAAGGATTTAACATGGCTAGGTGGTTAATAACACTGGCTGCTCTTCTGGAGGACCCAGGTTCGATTCCCAGTACCCACACAGCAGCTCACAATTGTCTGTAGCTCCAGTTCAGGGGGATCGGATGCCCTCTTCTGACCCACCCCCCCAGGTACCGGACATTCTTTCTCCAAAATAATTGCCATTGGTCATACTTTAAATGTTTATGGAACATTTGCGTTAGGGCCTTATCCTTGAGCTCATAACATAAACCAAGCTTTGTGAGAGACTTTGAGTTCATAGGCCATGCAAATGGGCATCTAACTCACCAAGCTTAGCCCAGCTCTAAGGACATATATGAACAAGTTGTGGCCCCATCCTTAAAGAGTGAACAGTTTAACAATGAAATGAAAGCGGCAATGATCTTTTCATAAAAAAAACAAAAAACAAAAAACAAAAACAGTGGGCCTCTTTTCTACTTACCCCAAGTAGGCTCCTCCTTGTGCTTACCAGTGGCTTGAATCCCAGGCTCCCCCGGGGTGACTATGGTTTATTTGGGGCAGTTATTTCTCATGTTTTGTGAGAAACCTTATTTCTGCCTGCTCTGCTTGCCTTTTCCGAGTGGCCCGTGGGAACAACACTGTAAGCAGGTAGAGTCTTGCAGTGAAATTGCAGGAAGCCCAATGCTTGGAGTCTGAGCAGAGTCTGGAACAGTCTGCACCCTGAGAGTGGGCCTCCATGGCTTCCTCGGTATCACATGGAAAAGAGTGTCTGGGCAAAATATTTTCAACCCTGTCTTTGTTAGTCCTTCTCTTAAAGCAGATCCAGGCTACAATCGTGGAACCCAGGTTTCCTGTTCAAAATGTGCTTTTGTTGTAGCAATGGCCCAGATTTTCAGAAGCATCAGTGACTTGGCCCATGCAAAGAGATTTGTTTTTTTGGGTTGTTTTTTTTTTTTTTAGACACATGGATTGCTTTGGGAAACATCCTGCTCTTGTTCTGGATTGGTCTCCATTCTCTCCTAGTTTAGACCCCGTCCTCCCACAAAGCTGAAACAGACAAAATGGCCACGGAATGCCAGAGGACACTACAACCTGTGTCCTGACCGCCTCCCCGCAGCTCCTCTCAGATTCCACATTGGGGTGTTGTGTGGGGTGTCCTGGTGTCCTGGGAGACCCCTCGGCACCTAGGGATCCACAGAGCCCCGCCTATTACCCCAAGAGGCAGCATCTTGACTATGATCCTTGTTGCTTACTGAGTCACTTTCCACTGTGAATGTGTGAGATGAGCCTGGGAGGCTGTTCTTGATGGAACTGCAGGGAAACATCAGCATTTTTCTTCAGTGCTTCAGTCTCCATTCGCAGAACTTCCTGACAACTAGCTGTGCTTGAACATTGGTTGCCTGGTCATGACTCTTATCCAGGACAGCTGAGTTTGGCCACCCCACTCTTAGGGCTCAGTGTCACAGAAGAAACTGTTTTGGGCACCTTCTAGCAGGGTTCTCTGTGCCTCTCCACAGTTATGTTTATACACACCTCAGGTTGAGGTGGCTACGCAGTCCATCATCCATGCAGTGACGAGGGCTGTGAAGCCCAACCTTATAAACTTGTACGTACTCCCAGAGGCCAAGAACCATCTCAACATTCTGTTATGGCCCAGAAAGGGTTCTGAAGCCATTTATTATGACTTCCAACATGAACCCACCCAGCTATACCACACTGACTTTCTCCATCCAGGTCTAATAGGACCCTTCCTTTCTCTCCACAGACCTCCAGGACTTTAAGTTAGATGTGCAGCACGTGATCGAAGTAGATGAGGGGAACACAGCTGTCATCGCCTGCCACCTGCCTGAGAGCCACCCAAAAGCCCAGGTCCGGTACAGTGTCAAACAGGAGTGGCTGGAGGCCTCTAGAGGTAAGGACTGGGCAGGCACCGTAAGGCAAAGGCCAGAGGAGCTGGCTTCTGACCGGCTTTCATGTGTGTCAGCTGTTGCTGCCACCCTGAGTCCCTCATGGTCATGTTGATGTTGATAGCCCCAACCTCAGGCTAGCCAGCTGTCCTCTGCTCTGACATTTGGCTTTAAAGGATCCTGAGGGGACAGTTTCTATGATGGAGTTCCTCTGTCTTGTCATGGGGACTTGAACTCATCGTGTGGGGCCCTGGAGGTGTCACCAAACTGCTAGCATTTGATCAGGCACATGGCTGGCTCCACATGCTCCCCGTCTGAGCCACTGTCACCAGGCACGTAGAGAAGGCTGCTTGGCAAGCTCAGAGTTCCCAGAGCTCCAGCTTTCCCTGGTGGGAAGGGATCTTTCCCAACATGGCAAAACAGTCTTTTGGTGGTACTGCGTAGCCACCCCATTTCCTGGGTGCTGTAATTTCAGCTCTTACAGCTTCCTGCTCAGACCATAGTGGACATGATGGCTGGTCTAGGGGAGGCCACAGTTTGGTCCACAGTGCCAACAGGAAGGTGTGCTTCTATTAGCATGAAGCCAGCCCACCTAACAACACACTTACACGTAAGGCCGAGTTAACCTAACATGCCCTGGCCTTGTAACTCGAAACACATACCTTTCATATTATAAACGTTTCTGCTTATGGAAAGAGTGTATGTTTGTGATTGAGATCTTTGTGGGGGGCAGGGAGAAGAAACTCAGAAAAGACAGAAATCTGCTTTTAAAATGTAAGCACCCTGGCCCAAGCACTCAGAGTAACAGAGAAAAGAGATGAGAGCACAGGCGCTCTAATCCCCGTGCCCAGTAGAGGCTTGGCAGAAGCCCTGGGCAAAACTCACTCCATCTGGCACTAGCCTAAGCAGCTCACACCTGGGTGGCCCAGCAGCAGGCAGGCACCAGGCCTGGTGACACTCTGACTCCCAGGAGGGGCCACCAGGACAGAGTTCAGAACCGACTCTGCCTGCCAGGAAACTGGGGGCCACCCTGAATCTGGGCTGGGCAATCTAGAAGTTGCCAGTCTGCCTCCTGCTTAATAAACCTGTACAAATGCCTCAGGCCCCGCTTGTGACAGCCTTGGACCAGGAGCAGAGAAAATGGGGTTTCAGCGGCCGTCACAGAGGGTCAGAATATTCCTCCTCAGTAGTGGGAATTCAATAGTGAGGTGGCTCAGAGTGGTGGTTGGGACACAGATGGTCGGGAAGTGTTAAAGTCAGTTCTTTAGACCCACCTCTTCCTCATTTGTGTGACAGGAGCCTCGGCCTGAATAGAGTTTTAGCAGCAGACGTTCTTTTTTTTTTTTTTCATAAGTGGATCTAAGAGGCGGACTAACTTCTCAAGAACACACTGGACCTTGTAGACCCAGAGCTCAAGCCCAGGTTGACCCTAAGCCATGCGTGCTTTCTACCCTCCCTTAGCTCCCTTGAGAGCGTAAGATGATCCTCACAGACAAGCGCAGTGCAGGAGCCTGTAGTTAGTTCCTGACGCTGGCACTCTGCGCATGCGGTCCTGACTCTTATGTGGAGAACAGCATCTCAGGCTGTTTCATTCTCCCTGGAACACCTTCGCTCTAGGGCACTTTCAGACTTTATGATTCTGGGCCGAGACTCACCTCATCTTCGTTCTCCCTTACCCTCGCCACAGATAACTACCTGATCATGCCGTCGGGCAATCTCCAAATCGTCAACGCCAGCCAGGAGGATGAGGGCATGTACAAGTGTGCCGCCTACAACCCGGTGACCCAGGAAGTGAAAACTTCGGGCTCCAGTGACAGGCTCCGTGTGCGCCGTAAGGACCAGACTCACTTGTCAGTGGGGTATCGTGGATAAGGGCCAGCAAAGCTGGAAAGGTAGATGGGTATAGCCAGGGCCAACACAGACCAAGTTCAGGGGTTGTGAGCCTAGAGGCACAGGGGTGGCAGCACCCCGGCCTTACTTGCCCGCACGGTTCATTCTTTTCCCTGTTGTGACTTCGGTGTTGCTTACAAGAGGAGGAGTTTGCATGGTGGTAGAGAGGAACACAACACCTTTGTGCAAGTGGCACCTGATTGATTAAATAAATCGACAGAATGAGCTACTTGCAATGAAGCTATAATATATATATATATTATATGTATATATATGTATACATATAATATATATATATACACACACACGCAGGTTTATTGGAAGTGGCGTGGAAGCGAGAGTACTCACTGTAGGTAGGGGTGGGGGAAAGGAAGGAGAGGGCAGGGAAGTAGGACAAGGGTGAGAGTGAGCTAAAGGGCAAAAGGGCCCAGTGAACCCAAAATGTCTGGTTTATATAGTGAGTCTCTGGGAGAGGGGAAGCCCCGCCTCTAGGTAGCGGGCAGGCCATGCCAGCCACGCCCTGCAGCAGGACCTAACAGCATCCTTGTGGATGGCCTCTGGGCCTGCCTTCTGCTCCTTACTCCTAGTGTCTCCCTCTGCAGGAGGCCCCACAGGCTCCCCTATTCATGTGCGAAGGCCCTCACCTCCTGTACCCCAAGTATCCGATGAGCTACTACTGGGCACCCAAGGTGGACTTTTTTTCTCCCAAAGCTAATGGAGCAAAACTTTTTTTTCTCTTCTTCCTAACGAGAAATAGAGAGTCTCCAAAACTGTGTGTTTCCAGAGCTGCCACTGGCTGGCCCATGAAGTGAAGTCATGAGGCAGGCTCTGTGGGAATCCTGGGATAGCAGCATGCTGGAGAGTAGCTGCCCTTCAGCCAGCCGGTCTGTGCACTTTGTCCCCAGCTTTGAGAAAGATGGCTGCTTTAGGCCAGCCAGGCCTGGTGGTGTACGCCTTTAACCCCGAGCACTCGGGAGGCCAAGGCAGGTGGATCTCTGTGAGTTCAATGCCAGCCTGGTGTACAAAGTGAGTCCAGGACAGCCAGGGGTGTTACACAGAGAAACCCTATCTGGGGTGGCGGGGCAGGGGAGGTGGCTGCTTTCTCCACCAAGGAGTCACTGATTTGTGTTTGGGGACTTTGAAGTATATGAGATGCATAACTCTCAACAGTGGCTCCTGTGCAGTTCAGTGGATTGCTCACCCTCTAAGGGACATACTGATTGGATGTTGAAGTCAAGTTGGGGCCTAGCAGCTCCTTCTCCTCAGGCTCAGGGTGCACTACCTGAAGTCAAGCAGTTCTCTCTTTGCACCCTCATTTCTCTGTAAGCACTTGTAGTTCAAAGGCTTGAGTTACATTCTCTGCAGGAGGAAGACATTGCTCCTGACAAATGGCATTGCATTAGCTATGTTGCGAGCCTCAGAGGGGTTGTTTCACCCCCAACTCCATGCTCTCTGGAACCCTTCTGGGACTGGGCCGTCAAAGACGGGCTGGTGGAAGTCCACATCTTAACTCTGTGTGTCCCTCCTCCCCTCTCCAGGGTCCACCGCTGAGGCTGCCCGCATCATCTACCCACTGGAAGCCCAGACTGTCATTGTCACCAAAGGCCAGAGTCTCATACTGGAGTGTGTGGCCAGTGGGATCCCGCCACCTCGAGTCACATGGGCCAAGGATGGGTCCAGCATCGCTGCCTATAACAAGACTCGGTTCCTGCTGAGCAACTTGCTTATTGACACCACCAGTGAGGAAGACTCAGGCACCTACCGCTGTATGGCGGACAACGGGGTTGGGGAGCCTGGTGCAGCTGTCATCCTGTATAACGTCCAAGTGTTTGGTGAGCATCTTCGTGGGCTTCCTCCTCCTTAGTCTTCCCTCTGACCTTCCTGGAACTTCTAGAAGCGCATAACCTAGCTCAAAGAGGGCTCTGTTGTGAGGGCCATGGAGCTGCAAGTGGGGAGATACGTTGGGGAAACAGAGATTCTTAGATCCCAGGACATAGGCTTTAGATCTTAATATACCCTTTAGTCACCTAGACATTCCCCCAACCCCGGCTCCTCCCATAAGAAGAACCCAACAGCCAGGGAGGCCAAAGCCACCCTAAGGCAGAGTCTCATTCTAATCTGTGTGGTCCTGGAGGTGGGAAAATGCACACACACACACACACACACACACACACACACACACACACACCTCATTCTGATCTGTTTTTTCTACAGAACCCCCCGAGGTCACTTTGGAGCTGTCCCAGCTGGTCATCCCATGGGGCCAGAGTGCAAAGCTCACTTGTGAGGTCCGAGGAAACCCTCCACCCTCTGTACTGTGGCTGAGGAATGCCGTGCCCCTCACCTCCAGCCAGCGCCTCCGGCTGTCTCGCAGAGCCCTGCGTGTGGTCAGCGTCGGGCCTGAGGATGAAGGCGTGTACCAGTGCATGGCGGAGAATGAAGTTGGGAGTGCCCACGCCGTGGTCCGACTGATAACTGCACGGCCAGGTGAGTACAAGGAGCCCAGACATCAGCAGTTCCACCTGAACCGACAGACAGTCCTTTTCTCAAATAAAAATCAAATTCGGTGACTTTTAGTTGTAGGTTCAAAATTACAATTATTATTAATAACTTATTAATAAATTGGCTGCACAAGTTTTCATTAATGAATATGATCTATTTGGTTGGGTTTTTAAAAAAATGAATCCTTGGGGGCTGAAGAGATGGCTCAGAGGTTAAAAGCACTAACTGCTCTTCTAGAGGTCCTGAGTTCAAGTCCCAGCAACCACATTGTGGCTCACAACCATCCATAACATGATATGATACCCTTTTCTGGCCTGCAGGTGTACATGCAGGCAGAGCACCGTACACATAATAATAAAAAACTTTTAAAAAAAAATCCGTTTTCCAAGTCCGTGGCCTTTCATGATTATGTAGAATCAGACTAAACAACCAGTGTTTTAAAACAAGGAAAAGCAAGGCCTTTCTTTCTCTTTAGCTTGAGTCATTTCAGTTGACACTCTTTTGCCGAAGCCTATCCCGTCTGGATCACATCTACAACACAATGGTCCATGAATGCTCGAATGGCTGCATGGAGGGGACACACTTCCCTAGGGGACCCTGTGAGAACAGGTTGTCCAAGAGTTCTCTTCTCAAAGCGAAGTCTTTCCAAGGATTTAAAACCGTTATGCCTGTAAGGCTGCTGTGAGTTGGATCCGACCGATTCCTGACATGTCCTCAAGGCACATTTTGTACCATCTTGACGCAAAGCACGCATCTTCCTCTTAACGGCTCTGATGACTTTCACACCCTCCCTGGCCAAGTGGGCAGTTTTTGCATCAGTTTCACATTCCTTCTTCTTCCCAACCCTTGCTACAGGCCTTGTCAAAGCAGCTAGCAAGGATCATGCCATGGCCTGGATGCTGGACTTCCTTATAAACGTGGCTCTCCACAAACACGTTGCTAGCCACAATGTCACACGTAGCGCCTTCCAGCCCAACTCCTAGCAGAGTTCTTGTTCTATCTTAAGCCCCAATTATAGCCTCCCTTTCATCCGCATCAGTATCCTGTTCCTCTAAGCTCCCACCCAAACCCCATCAGCTGCTGCCCACAGCACCCTAGAGCCCCCCTCAGCACTCTATCCATTATACAAACGGCCCTGTAAGTCAGCACCAAAAGCACAAGAACCGTGTGGTTTAGTGACAGCATCCGTCCCACTCCTCTGGTGGCGATTTGCTGTGTTCATCACTCTTTTCCAGCACTGTGACAAAGTAACTTCAAAGCCGAAAACAACTTAGAGGGAAGAAATCTTGCTTCGGCTCATGGTTTCGGAGGTTTTAATGCAGAGCTCTTAGCTCCACTGAGTCTGGACCCAGAGTGAGGCAGAACCTCATGTCAGTTTCTCTGACTGGGAGAAGATGACCTTCAGAAATTTGCCTCCGTAGCCTACTTCCTCCAGTGAGAGACACCCCACCTCCCCCCAAAACTTTGCTATCAGCCGAGGACCAATCATTTAACACATGAGACTGTAGGGGACATTTGACATTTAAACCATCTCATCAGTCCCAGTGAGATGGCTCAGCAGGTAAAGGCACTTCCTGCAAAGCCTGAAGACCTGAGTTCAAGTCCCAGGACCCACATGGACTACCTTCGGCCATGAGACAGACAGACAGACAGACAGACACACACACACAAACACACACACACACACACACACACACACACACACAGAATACAATGCACAGTCACATATGCATCCAGGAAATACAGGCAGCAGGCTCCATAGACGAGGCTTGTCATCTGCCTCCAACTGTGGAAGAGGCCTGGTCCAAGTAGACAGATCTCCTTTTCCTTCTGGCAGGACAAGGACACCAGCCTTCTCTTCTGCAGAGCGTGGTTGTGTGTCACAGAGCAGGCTGATGGTGGTCTCAGGTCTTCTCTGATTGCACTCTGTTTTCTCCCTGGCAGGTGATCAGGGCCACTAACATCTTCCCCTTCCCTTCTCTTTCCTGCTTGGTCCTCAGACACGACCCTGAGACCCGGAAGGGACACGAAGCCGATGGCTGCCACACCTCCCATGCCACCCTTCAGACCCAGCAGACCTGACCAGATGCTGCGGGAACAACCGGGACTCGCCAAGCCTCCGACACCAGTACAGCCCACTTCCCTGAAGTGCCTGGGGGAGGAGCAGGTAGCCCCTGCAGAGGCACCCATCATTCTCAGCTCGCCCCGGACCTCCAAGACTGACTCATATGAGCTGGTGTGGCGGCCTCGCCATGAGGGCAGCAGCCGGCCACCCATCCTCTACTACGTGGTCAAGCATCGTAAGGTACGACCCTGGTACTGTGCTATCCCCTCCCTGCAAGCTTCTCCTCCTTAGTGAAGCTGAAGTGAGTGCCTCAGTCTCCTGGACCACAACTGTGTCCTTCCCTTCTGTCTCCTCCAAAGCCCATCCCTACCACCTCCTTGAAAGCTAGTGGTGATACGGGCTAGGTGATCTCTCAGAGGCCCCAGGCAGAGGCTCTGCATAGGCCCCGGGTATAACCTTTGTGTCCTTTTACCTGGATGTTCCTGAGTCACCATCACCCACCTGTGTCACCATCACCATCCTCCCCACTTTCCCCCATCACATTTTAGCGATGCTGTTTGTATTTGTTTTTCAGCCAAAGCAAGCCCTTTTAAAAACATACCTCTGGGAACTTTAGCAGGGAAAACAGGTCCCTCTAGCCAGGAAAACCAACATAAGGAACAAGTGTTCTCCCCATGGGCTGTAAAATGCCCTCCGATTCTCCGATATTGTGGTAGCTCCTGTTTAACCAGCAGGCACTAGAGCACCTGGTACATCAGGTTGTTGAGACCATAGCTGTTTCCCCTCAACAGAGGGAATCTGTCCAGGGGCTACTACAGGAGCTGTGAGAGAGAGCCTTTTAGATCTGGGATAGGATGCAGAGACAGGGCTGTGCCAATCCCATGGTCTTGGGCACTGTTGGGTGAGGTAGACCAAAGCCTTCAGGCTGCCACTCTCCTTCGAAGCCGTACAAGGAAGATGCTCCTCACAAAACGCTTCTGTTCACCACAAGTTTGTGTTGTTTCTCTCTAAGGCCATCAGAGGGTAGGAAAGTATTGGTTTTAAGTAGATTGAATTTTTTTTAAATAACCGGCAACCTTCTCTAAACGTTGAGTTTGTATGCATTTAGACCTTTTTTTTTTTCTTATAAAAAAAAACGCTTTGTGCTCTTGGTAGAAAATATGGAAATGTGAAATAGAACTGAAAATATTTACCCACTTTTTCCTGCTCCAAAAGCAAACAAGAAAACAAGACTGCGCTCACAAGGTGGAATGTTCTGGCTCTGTACAAGCCAGGTCTCTGCTGCAAACACTACTGGCTTCTCATAGTCTGTCCCCCCTTTTTTTGTCAGTAAGGTACCTAAGGCAAGCAACACCCTGTACCCCACGTAGTTTCCCATAGGCACCCCCGCACCCCATCCCCAGGAACAGCAAAAGGTGTGAATAGTTTTGTGAAAAGAAACAGCCTTGTTTAGCTTCTGTTCCAAGGCAGAGATGATCCCCACCCTTGTTTTCCTGTGTATCTAGACAACTCCTTGTGAGTCGTGGACAACGGTCATGGAAGGCCAAATATAGTACCCAGGAGACAGAAATCAGTGCGAGAATAAGAATAATATTTTTCAGGCCAACGGGTGGCCCTGAAGCTATCTCCATAACAGGCAGGACGGGCAAAGACCGCACTGGGAGTTAATCCGGAAATGCCAGGCTGATGCTGCTGTTCACCCTCCCAGAGTGTGTGACAGTGACTAATTACCCTTGCATTTCTTATTTTCATTTCTGGGTCCCAGTGGAAGTGTGAGGCCGGTGCTGGGAGGGCAGAAGGAGGAGGGGGTACAGGGAAAGGATAGTCAGGACAGGGCCTCTGCTGAGTCTGGCTTCCATTAGGCCTTATCCTGTGGAACAGTTGGCGCTTTTAGGGAGACGTTGCTGAGGCAGAGAGTGTGTCTTGAAAGCCGTTCTTGCTAGTGGAACTAGCAGAATCAGAAGCCAGCATTGGATTGTGGGGCTTTTGATTGTTCATTGGTTGGCTAGCTAGTTGGTTTTGTATTTGTTTTTTTGTTGTTGTTGTTGTTTTTCATGCCCTGTCTTTTGCAGGACATTGGGAGTTGGTCAGGCTGATTTCACGTGCACAGTGCAAGTTTCACCTAGCCCACTGCAGACGCAGGCTACTGGGTTTGGGTTTGCAGCATCACTGGGGATTCTCAGTTTGTGGAAACCTTTCCCCTTGGAACGGGTCCTGAAAGCCCGACATTAATGAGCCCAGACTCTCCCTTGCCATGAATGGGAGGTTTTGTTCTTCTCTGGACTACTTTGCTTAGGGATAAGAGCTTTCCCAAGCAGCTGTTTGCTTTCTTCATCAAACCCCAGCTCTCCCTTCTGGAGGGCTTTCTGAGATGCACAGAGCTAAGTCCTTTTTAGAAGATGGCAGGTGAGAGGAGATAATCTCTCACCATTTCCTTTGGGTGCCCGGAGCCCTCCCATAAAATTATTTTTGAGAGCTAACCACTACAAATTCATTTCTAATCCTTAACATGCACCCTATTTTTAAGCTTTAGTAACAAGGACAGAGAACAGGAGAAGGGATTTTAAAGTGAGACATCTCAGAAGGCGAAGGGTACCGAGAGGGTTAAGAGACAGGCCAGGTGTTTTTTGTTGGAAATTTCATCTTTGCCAAATCATCTAATTTGACTTCAGAATAACCCAGAACATTGTATTTGCCTCACCTTAGGGTTCATCAGTGAGGGAGTTTGCTCAGGGTTCTGAGGTCAGAACTTGAACTCGGAGTTTTCTACTCCCAGACTCCTCTTTCTAGAACAGGGAGCATTCTGAGCATGCTCCGTGGACTCAGATGAGCGGTCCTGTGCTCACTAGCTCTGCAGCCATGGACAAACTCCTCAGCTCTCTCAACTCAGGCTCTTTGCTTGCGGTGTGGGATGGAATGAAGGCTGAGGACGGGTGAGGCAGTGCACTCGCAGTGAGCACTCTGAGATGCTCTTTCCATTGCTCCAACTTTGTCATGGTTCCCGTCACTGCCTCTCATTAGATTATGGACTGAAGGACTTGTGTTTCACTCCATATGCAAACAGAGAGCGTTAGCATACTGCTTCCGATTTGCCTAGCAACCTATGACATCATTACCTGCCTGCCACTATGTGTGCCAGCTGCCCAGAATACAAAAAAGGGCAAACCCACCTCATCTCTCTTGCCCCTCTTCTTCTCTTACCTCTCACTCTCTTCCTCTCTCTCTCTCTCTCTCTCTCTCTCTCTCTCTCTCTCTCTCTCTCTGGGGTACACTTCTCCCTTCCCTGCTCTCCCATACTCCTATAATATACTTCTCCATGTCAAATCCATTGCCTGGCATCTCATTTTTAATCATTACAGAGAGAACATTAGACAGGCAGGTTGCAGGAGATGGTGAGGGTGTGGCCTCCGGGGGAGTTACCAACATTATCAGTCTGGCTTTCTGGCCATCCCTGCAGAATTCCCTTGATGGGATCATTAGCTGAGAGACCAAGAGGACCAGTCAGCTCTAGTCTCACCTGCCCTCAACGTGGCCCCTGGTCCTTTCCCTCTTCCTGCCATCTTGGGCTTAGCCTGAAAGCCTTCTGGACACTAGAGAAGAGGCTGGTCCTTATCCCAGTGATATCTTCAGCAGGTCACAAACTCCTCTGATGACTGGACCATTTCTGGCATTCCAGCCAGCCAGCAGCGCCTCACCCTTACCAGGCTTGATCCTGGAAGCTTGTATGAAGTGGAGATGGCAGCCTACAACTGTGCTGGCGAGGGCCAGACTGCCATGGTCACCTTCCGAACAGGTAAAGTCAAACCTCATGCCCGAGCAAGTTATAGGAAGCCCAGGTGCAAAGTCCTGTTCCCTTTGCTCGGCTATTCACACAACACTGTCCTTCTCCCATGGCTGCATCTGTGGACTTTTGTGCTTGGGCTAAAGTGCTACTTTGCATCTTGAGGCTGATGAGCCTCTCTGGTATCCTTCATCCCTAACAACTCCGTAGTAGAGCTGGCCAAAGCTGGGAATGATACGACCCTTTCAGTACCCTGAAATCTTATTTGTGTCACTGCAGATTCTTAGACATAAAGGGATTCAGATAAAGGGAGGCTCATACACTCTCTCACTGGTCTCAATCCCTTCTCACCCAGGACGGCGGCCCAAACCCGAGATCATGGCCAGCAAGGAGCAGCAGATCCAGAGAGATGACCCTGGGGCCAGTCTCCAGAGCAGCAGCCAGCCTGACCATGGCCGCCTCTCCCGTAAGCCCAGCAGCAGTGAGGGGCAGGCAATCAGCAATCAGGACAGACTGTCACAAGAGGCTTGTTCCTGCAGGTTGAATGAGGTTAGGGTTCCGTAGTCCAGGCGTCTCAGTGACATATTTTTAGCATCTCTTTAGTGAACCATAATGGAAAAAAAAAAATACAGATTGGGGTCTTTTGGAGAAAACACTGGAATTACTGAGTCTATAGGCCCACAGGGTAACAATTCTCTACCCTCTGTTTTTGCAGATGAGTAGAGGAAGAAGTTTTAGCTCCGGGGCTTCTCCCATCCAGGGGGGATATGATACAAACAACAGAGGCCAGAGGGCTATGGGAAGGAACGGGCCCTGTCAGGGTCAGGCTGGGTCTAGTTGGTCCAGAGCATCATCTCATGGTATCCCCATTTATCTACCTCTTTCCTCTGTGCGTGGTCACCCCAGCCCCAGAAGCTCCAGACAGACCCACCATCTCCATGGCTTCTGAGACCTCAGTGTATGTAACATGGATTCCCCGTGGGAATGGCGGCTTCCCGATTCAGTCTTTCCGTGTGGAGTACAAGAAGCTTAAAAAAGTGGGCGATTGGATACTGGCCACTAGTGCCATCCCTCCCTCGAGGCTCTCTGTGGAGATCACAGGCCTGGAGAAAGGTAGGAAGCTGATCTTCTTCCTGGTCCTTTCTGCCCTGGGACCACGTGGAAGGGGAAGAACAGTGAATTCAGTCCTCCCTTCATCTCCCACGTAGTACTCATGAGTGTGGAATTTGTGGCTTTGCCTCAGCCCCACAGCCTCTCCTCCTTCCTCTCTCCAGAAAAGGAGTCCAGAACCACTTCCTGTGTAGCTTGAGGAGGATGGATGTCCATATGGGTCCTGTGTGGACATCTTTGAGAAACAGCTGACCACATTTCTCTGGGCTGGGCCTTGAAGGGCAGTAGGGAAATCAACTGTATTCCCCAGCTCAGGAAGGCTCTGTCTCAACAGGTGTTTCTTACAAGTTCCGAGTCCGTGCTTTGAACATGCTAGGGGAGAGCGAGCCCAGCGCTCCCTCCCGGCCCTATGTGGTGTCAGGCTATAGTGGCCGTGTGTATGAGAGGCCCGTGGCAGGCCCTTACATCACCTTCACCGACGCAGTCAATGAGACCACCATTATGCTCAAGTGGATGGTAAGTGGCCTCGCCACCAACAGTGTGGGAATGCTCCTCCTCCTGCCTGTGAGTTGTGTTCCCCACCTAGTACACCTGAAAACCTCCTTGCGGGGAGCTGGGAGGGTGATGGTAGCTGAGGCTGCTGCTGGCTGTTTCTTTTAAACTGGTCCCCACTTTCTGATGGCCTGCCACCCTCCTTCCTGCCTCCTTACCGCTCTGACACTTGCTCAGCGTCCCTTTGTGCTTTCAGGGAGGCTCAGAAGGGATCAAAGTCGTTGAAGAAGTACAATTTGGTCCTTGCTTCTAAAAGCTCCAGGGCTCATCAGCAAAATATAACAATGCCTGATCTCTGAGGCTACGTCACAGAGCCCAAGGGGCTCGTTCAGGGATGTTTGCTGGGGCCTCCATGAAGTTCTGGACTAGGGAGAAGATTCCACAGCCTGGTGGTTTTGCTTTGATGCTGTCTCTGATGCGTTGTGAACATGTCTGTCCTCTATTCCACGTAGTATATCCCAGCCAGTAACAACAACACCCCAATCCATGGCTTCTACATCTACTACCGGCCCACAGACAGTGACAATGACAGTGATTACAAGAAGGACATGGTGGAAGGTGAGAAGATGTTGACAGTGTTTCCCTCGCTGGCAAGGGGGTCTTGGCAAAACCCTATCATCCATTAAAATCTAGATCTATGTTCAATGTCACTGAGTCATTTATGGTATTCATGGAGCTATCCAGTTAAAAGGCTCAGTGTGCTGCTTTCTTAATGACCACAGCACGACAGGAACACGGGTGATCATGTAGACAATTCTCTCAAGTGTGTCTCCTGTGTTGCTCAGTGGCACTAGCTTAGACGAACAGCTTTGTCTAACTGTGGGATCAAGGCCAAGCAGGGAACATCTGCATCACCATGGTGACTCTCCTTCTCCTTCCCAGGGGACAGGTACTGGCACTCCATCAGCCACCTGCAACCAGAGACTTCCTATGACATTAAGATGCAATGCTTCAATGAAGGCGGGGAGAGTGAATTCAGCAATGTCATGATCTGCGAGACCAAAGGTGACTCTCTCAGGGTCCTCTCCCATCTTGGGAATTCCCATGAAGTGGATCAGATTCTTGCTTCCACCCACACTGGTGTCCCCTTCCAAGAAGACCCTGATTTTCCACGTATCCCAAACCTCATCAGCTGCCATCTTTCTTAATCGCTTGAGCTTTGGGTTAATGCGAGTAGATTGCCGTCATGATGGCTTCAAGGACTTGAGAATTAACTGACCCATGAACTCCTAGGAATAGAGCCCATCTTAAAATGGAAATGTTCTACACACACTCTATTTCCTGGCATTTGGTATTTATATTGGTTGGTTTATTTAATTTAACTGCACCCTGGTGAGATGGAAAGGAAACCTGAGCCTCAGAAAACTTATTATATCTACATCTTGGCCAAAGTTATATAACTGGGATGTGCTAAAATCTATTTCACACAGTTTCACACAGCTACAAGCCCAGGTTTGTTCTCTGCACTGAAACATATTAAACACACACACATACACACGTACTTGTTAATATATGCACGTCGCTCAGATCATTGTGTCCTGTTTTTAAATACTCAGAATGAGATTAAAATAGTATATTACCAAGGACATGATCACAAAGGAGCCAGAGAAAACAATACTCCCCCATGGCTGAGGCAACTGTGCTCTCTGTCCCACCCTCCATTGCCTCACTCACTGCACAATTGCCCACTAAGCACCTCCTGTATACACATGGCCTCTGTGTATTCATTGAAGGGAGGGACACGTGCACACAGCCCAGGAAAAGCAAAAGAGCCTTCGGGTCTTCGAACTAACTCTTTGAGTTGGAATAAGGGGGAGCAGTACCCTAGGGGACATGCCAAGCCTAAAAGGTAGTTCCATGTGGGAGGACGAGGAGATGGGGCAGCTTGTGGGAGAATCCAGAGACACTTGCAGCAGTGGGTCACTGAAGGGTGCTGGAGGAGGAGCTAGCGCACTTAGCAGGGACTGTGAGGTGGACAAGGGCCCTTGCTAGTTTCTAATAAGGGTCATGGGTGGGCTGAGGGCAGAAAACTGAGGCTTTGAAACAAAGGTGAGAATAGTTGTCACCGTGGCTTTTGAGGAGGGGATGGGAGGAGAGGAGGACCGGGGGAGTTTCTGAGCAGCCGATTCTTTGGGGATGCTGGAAGTGTGTGACAAAAGCAGTGGGCCTCCTGCCTCTGGAGTCCTTGGGACACAGGAGGGATCATGGGAACAGGAGAGATTACACAGACTGAGAGGAGCTGGGACCATCTCCCAGGATCCGAGGAAGCAGGAGGAAGGTGAGTGGTAACAGGTTGGGAGGCTGAGAGAGAGAGAAGGATGTGGCGGAGTTCATGCAGGTTCGCCTGCAGTCACGAAACCCCATGAGGAGAATGGAGTTCAACGGTCCACCTTTGATTTGCATTTACCGGTTACCTCTGTCTCAGAGTCCTCAAATGCCCCGTCTCTGCAACCCAAGCTAATACCTAAGGCTGTACATTCAGGCTAATACCTAAGGCTTTACAGTCCTTAATCTACTCAGGAGTAGCAAAGCTGTGGGAACTCCACCGCCGTTCTCTCAGTTGCTCGCACACATTTTCACTGTCCCTTCAGAAAACACGATGACCTATATCCTCTCTGACCCGGTGCATGGCTCACAAACATCTATTTTGAAATATGCTTGGGGCCGCCTCAACAACACATTGCACGTTAGGTCCCAGTGTCATGACAACTTATGGAGATGATTCAAGTGAGGGATATGGAGAGCCCCGTCTTAGGAGCTTCATCCCGTTTCCTGTATCCATGAGAACTGGGGTGCTTTGTTTTTTTCAATTTGTCGTAAAGAAAACGATAGAGAAACAGATACTGATGTGAGTTTTGTCTTCAAATTGTAGCTCGGAAAATTTCTGGTCAGCCCGGTCGACCCCCACCCTTAACTCTGGCGCCCCCGCAGCCTCCACCCGTGGAAACCATGGAGTGGCCGGTGGGCACTGGAGCCATGGTGGCGCGGGCCAGCGACCTGCCGTATCTGATTGTGGGAGTCGTTTTGGGCTCTATTGCTCTCATCATCGTCACCTTCATCCCCTTCTGCCTATGGAGGGCCTGGTCCAAGCAGAGTGAGTACCACACCTCAGCACAGAAGGAAAGAAAGTTGGGCAGAGAAACGATCTCTCAGTCCACAAACCAGTGCCAGGCAGGGCCAGACGGTCCAGGTCCACCTTCCTGGCAGCTCCAGCTACCACGTGACCCCAGAGGCCCCACAGAAACAGTGACTATCAGAAGGCTGGGCCCTTCCCTCTTAGCTCCCGCACCTCTATCAAGAACAAGTGTCCTTTCATACCTCTGGTGCTTGGTGATTATGGGCTCCATCTTTTCCTCATAGCCAAAGCTGTTTCTCGAACAGATCAACTTGCCCCCCTGCCTGGTCACATTTTTGGCTCTACTGTCCAGTGAGGGTTGCCTTGAGCCTTCCCTTCTTACTGAGCTAACTTGAGTTGCCCACTAATTT
Organism: Acomys percivali; assembly: GCA_907169655.1. NCBI lineage: Eukaryota > Metazoa > Chordata > Mammalia > Rodentia > Muridae > Acomys > Acomys percivali. The sequence continues at coordinate 97,205,535 of OU015745.1, read as the reverse complement.
CTGATTCAAATAGCAATGCCTACGGCTTACTTCCCCAATTAAACAGGCTGACTTCCCCGACTAAACAGTGGCCCCTTTCACCCATCATCAGTCCCCAAGCCATTGCCCTACTGCCTTTCTATCCTTCTCACTTTAAAGAAGAAATGGATGATGGGAAGACTTAAAGTAAAAAGGATTTTCAGACTCCTGAACAGTCTCTATCTGACACTATGAGTGTGGGCCTTTTTCCAGCTGCAGGGGGCTAAGAACATCTCTGCCTTCTGTTCTTCCAGAACACACGACAGATCTGGTTTTCCCTCGAAGTGCCCTCCTGTCTTCCTCCTGCCAGTACACGATGGTGCCACTGGGAGGACTTCCAGGCCACCAAGCCAACGGGCAGCCCTACCTCGGTGGCATCAATGGACGTGCCTGTGTCAGCCGATTGCACGGAAGCAGAGGCTGCCCTGCAGCTGCGGTGGGGTGCCCAGGCAGGAAGCCTCAGCAGCACTGCCCAGGGGAGCTTGCACAGGTAATGAATTCCCGAGTGTGGGTCCCAGGGGCACATATGGAGGGACAATGGCCTATCTCTTGGGCACTCTGTCTATCCAGGGCTGCTGGGCTGGGCTCTCTATAGTCAGCCACAGCTCGCCCCACTCAATGGTGAGCTCTGGAAAGTTCCCTGGACCCCTGTCATGACCTTTCATTCTTCTCTCCTTCAAGCAGCGGGAAGACACCCACAGCCTACTGAGGCAGACCATTGTTAGCAATGGATATGACCCCCAGAGCCAGCAGGTTGCCAGGTAACGAGGCTCCTCCCATTCCTGCTTTCACTTCCCAAGCCTCCAAACCTCCGTTCCCTTTAGCTCCTCATGTCCAAAGTCTGTCACCCAGAGCTGGGAAGCACTTGGTGCAGGGATCCCCAAGTTTGGCATTTGTGCTCCCCAGGGGCTGTCGTATCCCATGGGGGAGGTGCGGTGCGCACAGCTGTGATTCTTTTCCTACTTGGAGGCTTCAGGGTTTTCTCAGCGTCTGTTGCTCACTGTTTTACCAAAACCCTTGAGGTAGAACCGGCTTTGCCCTCAGGCCCCTAAACAGCCACTTTGCCACCTCCCGCAAACTAAATGATCGCTGGCTGAATTCAGTGTGGCAGCTCCTGATGTTCACAGGGGAATTTGTGAGCTCTCAGCCCTTCCCTGCCCTGATGCCTTGAGATACTAGGAAAGATGTCAGGGCATGAGCGTTGAGGCCCGTTTCTGCCCTGCCTAACCCACCCCACCCGGTCTTGTACAATGCAGAGGTCCCAAGCCTGGCTCGGCGGAAGAAGGCTCTTTCTTATACACGCTGCCCGATGACTCAAGTCGCCAGCTGCTTCATCCTGAAGATTGCTGTCGCCTGCAGAAGCAACCTGTCACTGCGTGTCAGACAGCAGCGAGGAGGGCACCTGAGGGTCCTGGGCTGGAAACCCCCTGGGACCCTCCATATCACTCAGGTCAGCCAGGGGCAGGGGGAGGTTACCCATAACCCAGCCATAGCTTCAAGGAGAAAGGAGGACAAGGGACATAAAGGGTGGATGGCCACTCTCCTTGGCTACTAAAGGCCTGGAGGGGGCATTACCAGGCCAGCCTCACTCCACCAACGCTGTCATTAGTCCTCAAAGGCTGGGAAGAAAGGCATTCTTGATTCCAAAGGGGGAAGCCTGTTTGGTCTCTGCAGTTCAGATCCAGGGCCATTCGCAGATTCTCCCTGCCTGTCTGATGCCTTAGCTCTGCTGAGTCATGTCTTAATGCTCATACACAGGTCATCATTGTAGCTGTGTGCTCCCAAGGCCACCCCTGCCCGTAGCTCCCTCAGTACCTACCTTCAAGGGAATTGACAAGGACTTAATTGGGGCACTTGGTACTTCAGAGGATTAGCTGATGTTTCTTAGCTCCCAGGGTATGCATACCCCTTCCGTGATGATCTTGGACTCTGTCTCTAGGATATTAAATTCTAAAAGACCATCAGCTCCCAGAGCTGGGCCAATCATCATGAAAACAACATTTGGTTGGACAAGGGAAATAGATCGGGAGATAGAAAGTAGCTTGGCTCTAGAAAGAGCTGGGCCTCCCTTCCGACAGCCATACAAGATGGGGTGCTTTCGAGTCTAAGGTCTCTTGTCCCAGTGTAGGTGGTTAGTAACGGACCCTCCCTCCCAAAGCCAGTGTGATCAGCCATAGGTAGAACTTAGCTCAAGACTGTTTAGCAAGTGTGGATTTTAATGTCATCTATTTTTCCCCCTTCAGGGCCCCGGTGCTGTTTAGGCCTCGTACCAGTAGAAGAAGTAGAAAGTTCTGACCCCTGCCAAGTGGGTAGAGGAGACTGGTGTCCCCAGCACTCTCCGGGGACCTACACGGGACAGGAACTTGGGGTGCATCTCTCTCCTAGCTCATCAGTTCACGTGTCCTTTGAGACACCACCTCCCACAATTTAGGCCAAAGCCAATATCCCAGAAAGACTATATATTGTTTGTTTGTTTGTTTGTTTGTTTGTTTGTTTTTTAAGAAACAGAGAAAATTGGTATTTATTTTTCTATTATAGCCATATTTATATATTTATGCACTTGTAAATAAATGTATATGTATTTCTATGATTCTGGGGAGATATGGAATCCTCCCTTTTATGGCACAAAAGAGGAAAACAAACAGCAAGGCAACTGGAGTCTGGTAGGAATGAGCAGCACTGACTGGCAGGCTTCAGGTCGCCCCCCACAGAGCCTGCGGCTGCCTGGGGCTGCAGGAGACGCTCAGGGGAGCTGCTGTTGGCAGAGGGACCCTAAGCACATGGTTCGCAAGAAGCACAAGAGGGAAAGCAAAGGCGGTGGTGCTGCTGCCGACGCAGCCACCTGGAAAGCCACTGGGATTTGGTGGCACAGGACACATTTCCAAGATGCCATGAGCAAAGACCCAGATGTGTATAGCATTCTAAGCATTAACAACCTTCCAGAGTCAATAATCTGTGGCAGCATATCTCTGTAAAAACAAACACTGTAACTTCTAAATAAATGTTTAGTCTTCAACTTAGTCATGTGTGAGTCAGCGTTCTCTTTAGACACTGGCAGTCCGCTCTGTTAGCAGCAGGACAGAACAGCGGCTCGTGACGACTTCTAATCCACCAAGTGATAGAGTCTGGAAACAGTAGCAGATGTTTTTTTCATATTTTTGTCTTTTTTAAACAATGAACATTGTGTTTGGATTTGTGTAAAATGACATTAGTAACTGTTTATTCCAAGAAGGAATTCACAGACCAGAAGTTCTCTTACTGGACTGGAGGTGAGCATCTGCCATATTGAAGGAATGAAGTTAATTCTTCGTATGTAGGTGTGTGCACTAAAGACCAAATATTGCCCCCAAAGTACCCTTTAGTTTAGTACTATGCTACCACTAACACATGGTCCCCAATAGCTTCCCTTCCTTACATGCTAAAGTTAACCACTGCTGGAGGAGTTGACTGATTTCAAACCAGCACTTATTTAGTGTTGTTCCACCAAAAGATCATCCACAGGTAGTCGTGTGTGTGTGTGTGTGTGTGTGTGTGTGTGTGTGTGTGTGTGTAAGTTTAAAACCTTTATGTGAGGAACTGAATTTAATTGGAAACTGAAATTTTTAATGCAAGTGTTCACACATTTTGAGTGTTCGTTGTATATTTCAGGAAAATGAAGAGTTGAAATTCAGCCTGATACATTTAGCCTTATTAAGAGTTATGTCAGGCTCCCTCTTCTCAAAGATCCTGCTCAAAGGATCTTAGCAGCCTGGGGCCCACCTTCAGTTTGACTCTTTGGGATGAGTGCACCATCTCCTGGCCAGAAGCAGTACTGCATCAGCCTTTCTGTAGACTTGCAGGCATTTTCCATAAAGGCAGCTCACTAGAACCAAAACTGTCCTCAAAATGCAGCATGGTTTTCAGCAGGGAAGTACTTTTAAAGTATTTGTTGAAGTGGGTGTAGTGAACATAGAAATTATAGGAGTGTAGGGGTGCAATCCTGGAAGAGAAGAAGTAAGCTATGTGATTTCAAACACTGGCATTGAAGCCTTCAAGGTCACTTCCCAGAGAAGAAATGGACAGAGCTGACATTTGCTGTTTTTGCTGATGCAGCTCAAATCTGAAATGTAGTTAACCTGCCAGACTGTTGGAAGCTCATTTTTGGAAAAAAAACCAAAAACTCATTTTGCCTTTTACGTCTTCATGATCTAAATTAATTGTCAAAAGTGGATTTTGTTGAACTCCACTGAAAGCAACAGCCACCTGTTGCTCATTCTGAACAGTCAGACTCTGAAGGAGTTCCCCGGGCTTCTGAGGGTGCCGTTTATCTGGCTACCACAGATTGAGCCCCACAAACCGTAGAACCTCTGGTGAGATAACACATATTAAAATGTATTTTTAAATAATTTGTCTTTATTTTATGTGCATTGGTGTTTTGCCTACATGTATGTCTATGTGAGGGTGTCAGAGATCTTGGAGTTACAGACAGTGGTGAGCTCCCATGCTGGTGCTAGGAATCAAACCCGGGTCTCTTAACCACTGAGCCATCTCTCCAGCCCTGTGATAGCGTGTTTTTAAAACCAAGTCTTGAGGCAAATTTTTGCACACCAATGAGAAATGAGTGCTATGATTAGCACCTGTTTGCTTTAATTAATGAAAGGCTCCATTACTTCAAATTACTCCATATTGGCTTTTAGGGTGGCCTTGCCTTTAGTCTCCCACCTTTTACAAGAGCAGTAAAAGTTTAGAGGTAGAATCTTCATGCCTTGCGTGTACACACAGACACTACCATGTCCAACCTGAACCATGAGGAGCGGACTCTAAGTAACTTATTCTTTCAAGTAAAGTGGTACTACCTACCAACTTACCAACATGGACACGGAGCATGTAGACACATGGACATGTTAGAATTCTATCAGAAAAACCAGGCCCAAGAGAGTACTGGATACACTTCAACCCTCCCCGGGACACCATAAAAAGGATACCTAATGCTGTGATATCCACAGCCTTTAACCAGTCATCTGACACTCACCTACCCCACCCCCCCAAAATTGCCAGGGATTATTGACATACAGAGCATTCTAGAGGCTTCTACTATGATGCTGCCATTGGTCCATCTGGACCCAGCCCTGAGCCTTGTATCAAAAGTCCAGCCTTTCTGCTGCTGAAGTCAAACCCCAATGTTGCTTCCGGACAGCTAATTGGGCTGGATCCTGTGACTTGGCTCATCTGGCCTTGGCTTCCAACTGTAACATCTGACCACTTGTGCAGTGACTCTCTGTGTTGGTGTCAGCTCCCTTGCTGTCTCTAGTAAGAACCCTCTGAGCTCTGACTAACCCGTGGCCTCTAACTTCTTTGTGGTCACAAAGATGGCATTTTACCATGTGAAACTTAGCCTGTGGCCTGAGCTCTAATATTAGTCATTGAGAGTATAGTCAAAGGCTTCAAATACCAACACCCTGCTACGGAGAAAACTGACTACTCAATAAATTGCAGTCAATAAAACTGATGCTCCTCGTGAATATGTTATTGTTCAATAAATTCTGACATCGTGGAAGGCACAGATGCATCGGTCAACATTGCTGGCAACTGTGTGCAGTACAGAAACTCGTAAAGGCTCCAGCACAGCCTCTACCACAGAAGAGATTTACGGTACAGGTGCGAACCATACACCTGGGAATCCAAAGTGTCACTACTAGCAGGACACCACGTAGCAGGAGGATCAGTCTGTGAGGGGTGCAACCACGAATGTCCATAAGCCTTGCCTGAGACCGGAAGTACACGCTTGAGTCTAAAATGTCACACGTGGGCAAAAGTGGCTGTCACATTCAGTCCCTTCCTTGTGTGGATTCGAACCAGTAATGACTCAAATGAATCCTGACAGAAGGCACGGGAAGGCTAGCGGGGAGTGTCAGGACTTCTGATGGAGTCTCACAGAGCCTAGCTAGAGACCAGCTTCCCTGACTGACTTACTTTGGAAAATGTGCGCCTCAGATCTGAGGAGTGTGCAGAAACTGTGGGTGACTCAGGAAGCTGCCTCTGCCAACCCAAAGTGAGCTGTTTCACAGAGTTTGTCTGCATTTCCTCAGGCCCCAGCCCTCAAATAACAGCTTTAGGAAGTCAACAATAGCAACGTTCACATTTGCATTTCTTATTCTAAGTTATTATTGGCAAGCGATGGTTTGCTGTTTTTCTCTTATGTCCTTTCACAGACTATTTAACACAAACAGTTTATTTTCTAAAGATGCAAGGACCAAGAAAAGGAAGTTTCCTCATGGGTTGCTGAATAGTAGTTTTTCTTGCCAATGGCAAAATATTCAGAATACTAGAAAAACATTTTTTTTTCCTGAAAACACTAGTATCTAACAGCTGCTTTCTTACAACCACAAGATTCAGCCTTTTTCATATTCCAGCTAGGCTAAAGACATCTAGCTTGTCTTAACACAGTCGTTAACTACACATCAAATGTCACAGTGATTTCTAACCTGGAGAAATATTGTTAATTCACACGGCAGGCTCCTTTTTACATGCTCTCACTGTGGTTCACTTTATAGTGGGAGGATCGTCGTTGGTGACGGGGAAGTAGGCCTGGTGAATTCTGCTGGAACTCTTGGGTGGAAATGGGAAGACGGCAAACTTAAGCATCCGCGGACTTCATCTCATCCTCTTGTGTGGACGTGATGGGCGGGAGGATAAGACCCCCCTTCTTCCGCAAAAGAGCAATCTCTTCCTTTAAGGTCAAGATCTGTTCTGATTGGCTTTGGACAAGTTCAGTGATCTTCTGCCTTGCCACTATATCTGCTTTCCGAGGACCCTGGAAGGCATTTCCCTGTTTGGGGAAAGTAAAATAAAAAATAAAAATATAAATACATCTTTATATATATTAAAATATATATTATATATATTTTATATTATATATATCACTTACAGTCCATCTAAATAGCTACTGCCTCTTTGGGAGACCTCTGCTTCTCCACTAAAGTCTCACTCGTAAAATGTGTGCCTTTGACAACTTTTGAAATTCAACCTTGCTTTGGAAGTACTCTAACCCTCTATCAGTCCCCCCAGACTTGGCGAGCTCATCACCAGGCCCGAGGCGAGACACAAAGATAAGAAAAATTAAGGGGACCTAAGGTGGGAGAGGAGTCCTTCACACTGGGGTCTAGCTGAAGTCTTTCACAAGATGAGAGTGACTTCTAGCACAGTTAAAATCTGCTACGAAGGTTGCCTGTTTAGAGGCAGCATTCCTTTTATAGACATTTCAAGGAACAATGTTAAAAGAGCCATAAACTATGCATAAAGTCGAAGCACACGAGACCTTAAGGTATGGTCTTTCTTCGTTCCCAGCTGAAAACCTGCGATTCTCCAGATCCTTACAAAGAAGACTATATACACTTCACTTACAGTAAAAACATGTCGGCTCCCATGTGCCACCCTTGTGGCCTGTGGTTTTCTCATCTCAAATTTCAAACAAGTTCCCAGCTGATGCAGATGCTGTTCCTCAGGGGACCATAATTTAAAAACACCTGGCTTAAACTATTTCCAGGATGCTTAAATAAAATATAACACAGGGTTGACTAAGCAAGACAACTGATGTTTTTGCTGATACTATAGGAGATGTCGGGCCATTAGAGGACAAGGCTCGGTTCGGGGAATGTCTAATAAGTGCTACCTGTCGCATACTCTGTTGTAAGTGCATTCTTAGGCTCAGTATAGACTCCATAATGACAAGTTGAAAAATCCTCAAAAAAAAAAAAAAAGCAAGCACTTCATAAGGTAACATGTAGGATTCCACAGTTCAAGATGCCCTCTTCCTGTCAAGCCAAATCAACATATTGAAAATGGAGACTGATGGCAACCAAACTCACGGAGTCCAGTGGCAGCATTATCTATGTCTATTACCTTACCTCTCCAAGATTGAGCTGAAGTCTATAGATAAGTATTCATATGCGCCCATGACACGCAAGAGACAGTTGATAAAAACTAGCCCCACTCAGGAAGCCCTAACCTGGCTAATAGTCAGCATCCAGGGACAGATGGCCTGGAAGTGGTCCAGGGTCGAGGTCTGTTTAGATGCCAGTGCGCTGCAGGGCATTAGATCCTGCAAAGGAACGCACCTGCTGGTTCTGGAGCGTGTTCAGCCTAGAGTCCAGTTTCTTCTTCTCGAGGCACAGGTCATTCATCTGGTGCAGCTTTTTGGTGTGCTCTTTCGTCTTCAGCATCAGTTCCCACCGCACTTGAGCAATCTTTTCCTACCAGGGAGGGAAGGTGGAACATGGACTAAGCAAATAGGAGAGGAAATAAAATGAGCATCCAGTTCACTCAAACCCATCCCTGGGCACATAGCTCAAAGGTAGAGTGGTTTCCAACCATGCATTAGGCCTTGGGTTCGGTCCTTAAAACTAGGGGGCGGGGTGTAAATTTAAAGCCAATCATGCAAAGGGAACACTATGTGTACATTAAAATATAATCCGAAGCCAGTAGGAAAATGTGAGCAGAAACGAGTGTACTGGGTCTGGTTTGATTAGAGAAAACTATCAAACGTTTGGTGCCACGCCTAGCGACCTGCATTCCATCCGCAGGACCCACTTGGTGGAATGTGAGAACCAACTGTAGCAAGTTGTCCTCTGACTGCCACAGATGCACTATGGTGCTGCTGTGTGCACATATGAATAACTATATAAGGGTAATTGATGAATGGCGCTGGGGATTGGACTCAGGACTTTGCCCAGGCTAAGCGAGTATTGTCCTCGCTGAGCTACAACCCCAAACCCTCCAAATTGGAATAGCAGGCCAAAACTACTAAGTGGAGCAACTGCAGTTCTCAGAGAACAGTCAGTGGTTCCACGCCCAAAACCATGAAAGTATATATTTTTTTTTAATGCATCATTTGGTACTTTAAAATAGGCAAGTCTCTCTCATTAAACACAGTGACACAGGGCGCCCTGGGTGCTGTGCAGATAGTCCCCAGGAGCCAGTTAAGCATCACCAGGATTGTATAACTCCTTCAAGTGTAGCCAAAGATGAGGACGATGGCGGCAGCATCCCCTTCCTTTCTCCTCACCTCCCACATCCTTATTTCCTTGGCGTTCGACAGCTCCTTTCGAAGTTTTTTGATCTTCAGTTCTTCAAGTGTTGTGTTAACAGAAAGGGTCTGGAGGGCTTCCAGATCAATCACACGCCCAAACTTGCTGATCATTAGGTCACGGACTGTTTCTTCCATTTCTGAAAGACAGTTGCTGTCTCAGTCTCGGCAATGGTCCTAACCAACAGTAATGAACAAAGCCGGAACAAGGAGACGCCAAGGGACAGCCTTTGGAGGACCATAAAGATTTTTTGTTAGCAAGAAAAATTTCCCCTGTGGATGTTTGCCTTCTGCTTTTCTTACTTAAAATACTGTTCACAGACAGCGTTTTTTATTGCCACAATTCCATGTAAAATGGGCTCATTTTCCCAAAGTGGCTTGTACGCTCTGATCTCTGTCCCTCCTCAACTACTGGTGGGCCCCACCTAGATTATTAAGTTATCTGATTTTTCTAATTGATGTCTACAGAAGCTAATATTAAGAACAAAGCAGGCCCTTTGCAGAACTTTCCATTCTTACACCAACCAAACATTACAGTAAGTTCTTGTGGTCCTTCTCAAGCAAGACACACCTAGTCTGCTCTGCTCCCCCTCTTTGCTACTCCCCTCTGTTTCCCACACCTCTCCTCATTTGCTCCACTGCAGATTTAATCTTGGAAAATAATAGTAAATGGAAGAGTCTTTTCCATAGGCTACATAAGGTACACTAGCTTTTCAGGGTTCCAAAGTAGCACACTAGCTAGGAGAGAGAGAGAGAGAGAGAGAGAGAGAGAGAGAGAGAGAGAGAGAGGGAGAGGGAGGGAGAGAGAGAATGAACATGTGTGTTCACATGTGTGTGCATGCTTATGTGTATGTGTGCATGTGAGTGCATGAGTGTGCGTGTGTTTGTGTTTAAAGAAATGGAGCACTAAACACACAATTGGCAATAGTGGTTTCCTCTGGGTAAGAGAAAAACAAGAGAATGCACAGCTACAACACTGGCAACATTAAGCTGAGAGAAACATTCACTGGATTCATTTTGTTTTGATCCTCCATAACTTACACAAACCAAACATTATTTAAAAAGTATGTTAAGAGAGAATTATCTTCATAGCATGCATGTTACACACCACCTTAATTCCAGGTAGATTGCAAACACAATGTAGCACTTATAATAGAAGAATATTTAAAAATATAATTCAAAAAACCGTTGACACAAAATGCATACATTTATCATGTATAACATGCCATTCTGACATGTAAATTGGATAAGGGTCGAACTGAGCCAAGTAAATTACTTCACAAGCTCATCCCCACCCTACCTTGTAAAATCTATATATTCTGTTTTATGGTGTACTTTTTTTTTATTTTATGTGCATTGCTGTTTTCCTGCATACACGTCTGTGTGAGGGAGTTACAGGCAGCTGTGAGCTGCCATGTGGTTGCTAGGAATCGAACCCAGGACCTCTGGAAGAGCAGCCAGTGCTCTTAACCTCTGAGCCATCTCTCCAGCCTCTAAAACTTATTATTCTCTTAGCAATGTTAAAGAACACAATCATTGTTGTTACCTAGTAACCATGTAGCATGCAAAAGAATACTTTTGAATCTATTTCTCTTTTCCTTAAAATTCTGTAGTAAGGAAACCAGCATCTCCCCCACCCTCCCCACTTCACCCAACAGGCCTCTGCTTACCATCAAACTCTGCTCTATGCTTCTAAGTTTTGTTTATATTTTTTGAGGCAGGGCCTCATTATAGAGCCCAGCCTGCCTTCAAATTTGTGACCCTCTTCACTTAAGTTTTCTGAAAGTTGAGATGACAGGTGTGTGCCACCACTCCTGATAAGTTCAGCATGTTTTTAGTAACCACATATTAGTAAAATCATATGGTGTTTTATTTCTCAGGGCCTGGCTTATTTTGCTTAACACAGTGCCCTCCAGATTCATCTACAGTGTTGAAAAATGACAGTATCTTGGTCTTTTTCAGGGGTGCTAATACTAGTGTTAATGCTAATACTAATGCATAACTAATTTGTTATGGTTGGTACCACATTTTCTTTGTCCACTCATCTGCTGGTGAAACTCTTGGCTTCACTCTGCATCTTGGCTGATTCAAAAGTGCCTCACTGAACATGGCTGTGCAGACAGACAGCCTGTTGATAAGCTGACTTGATTTCTCTTATATATACATCCCATAGAGGGATTGCTGCATCAAAACTTACCTTTTTGTTTGTTAGTTTTTGTTTTGTTTCAAAATAGAGTTTCACTATTTAGCCCAGGCTGTCCTGGAGCTCACTATGTAGAGCAGGCTGGCCTTGAACTCACAGAGATCTGCCAGTCTCTGCCTTCCAAGTGCTGAGATTAAAGGTGTGCGCTACTACTTCCAGCCAAAACTTACCTTTAATGAAAGGATTTTTTTTAAGGATTTCTTTAAAAGACACATACAACATGCTCATCATAAATAGATAAATTTACCATATTAAGACTTTAGATACCTTTTCTCACTTTAATGTAAAATTAAAAAAAAACTGACCCAACGAGAATGGACAATGAACCAAAATCTTAAGAATTTCCCCAAATCAATAAAAAAGCAAATGAAAAAATGAGCAAAGAATATAACAGACATAATAGCAAGGAACATAAGAATGGCATATAACTAACTCTCTATAAAAATGTTCAGTCTCACAAAAGGACTGTGGCTAAAAAGCACAGTGAAGTATATTTAGACATCTACCAGACTGTGAAAAAACATACTAGAATCTGAAAGACACAAATAAAGACCCAGGCAGCCCTTACACACTACTTTGGGGAGGACGGCTGGGCTCAGTCACTCTGCGGAGCAGTTTTGACAAGATGTTGGGGAACTGAGAAATGGGCAAATGCTCTTAGAACCTACAGACCCGTTATGCATGTGTGCATAGGGAACCATGTACAAGAGGCCTAAATGCTCGCGAGATGACTGGAGAAGCAAATATGTTACTTGTATTCATAAAATGGGACACCGCAGTAGCAGCTAAACAGAATAAATTACCTGAAGCAATATGAATAATGAGACAGGGTGTACAGAGGTCCACCACAGACTCCTGAGTATCATCACAGAAGTATGCTGGGAAGTTGTCCACGCTGTGTGAAAATACATGGGCGTGTGTGCCTCTATACCACGTGACCAGCGCTGGAGGAGCAGCACACAGTTCTAGAAAGAGGAAGGGCTTTGCGCTGGCTCACACTTGGCTATGGGTACCGCAAAAGACTACCACACTATTCTGTATTTTATCATATACAGAGTGAAACAGAAGTCTTTCCCCTTTAAAACAGGAAGTGAAAGGGGTCTTGCTTCCTCTCAGTGGTGCTGGGTCTGTGGTTCCAGTTTTCCAAGATGGAATCCGCCTTGTTAGTTTTCTTTTTGCACCAGCTAAGTGTTCCCAGCAGTCCGCTGGCTAAACTACTCACTGTGGATGGTTTTGGCCATCTCTTTCTTCTCGCGGATGAGCAGCTTCCGCCTCTCCCTGCATTCTTTGTTCAGTTTCTGCTGCTGGGCGTTCTCCTCCTGAAGCTGGCCAATTCGCTCCTGCAGTCGCCCCAGGGAGTGGTTGGAGAAGACCAAGGTCCCAGAAAGGTCATCCGGCACCTCCCCAAACACCACGTACTCTATCTACAAAAAACAAAACAAAGCAAACAGTAATCAGAACCAAAACAGCCAAAGGCTAGCCTGAAGGCAAGGCGGTTAGGAGCCCTTCTTCCCTGCCTAACCTCTCTTTCTCAGCCCAGCGACAGGCAACCAGGTGAACAGAAAGTCTCCTTGGGGACAGCAAACCTCTAGAGTAAGCCTCACCTGATATCTGCTTCTTAACAATGAGACAGACATTGCAAAGATGACATGACAAACTGTTGCCTGTAGCTCAACCAGTTTGATCTAGAGCCCACAAAAATGTCAATAAACTGATTTTTGTAATGTTTCTTGCCCTCTTAGAATGGCCTCTTCACACGAGTCTACAGCATGCCTTTCTCTTCTCGTGGATATGAATTACCACAGTTTAATATAAGTCATAATTCAAGTAGACAGTGAAAATGAATGGAGATAGGAAAAAAAAGAGTATTTCTGTCTTGTCCTGACCTCCCACATTAATGACATTAAGATAAGGTTTCTGCTCATTGGTTTGCAGCTGATTAAAGATGGAAGGAAAGCGGCCTGAGTACAAACAAGACCCACCATCGCGACTTCCAGCCAATTCATTCTTACGTCATTCCTCCAGACCTGAGTGATACGGAAAAGCACGCATGTTTTGGTGGTTTGCTTTAGCTAACAGTCTGCAGGGGGGAGGAGAGTTTCAGATGTCATTTTGTAGACAGAATCCTCCCACCAAGGGTGACGGTACAGCGCAGGTGAATCTCTCTCTAGGAAAGGTTAGGAACATCCCAGTTTGCGCCCCAGTCCTGGTGGAGTCACCTGGTGGATCTTGAGAGGAATGACAACCAGCAGTTCGTTTAGCCGCTGCTGTTTCTCCCGCTGATACGCCTCCAGGGCCTCCTCCGCCGCGTTCAGGTTGGTTCCCACAACTTTTACCTGAACGAAGCCACGTGAGAGATGGGGACACAGTTTAGTCAAAGTACACATAGCCAAGGCGGTAAATGACAGCACAGCGGGAGGAAGCACACCGGGTACAGGATGTGACAGCATCAGGACCTGCACAAGACACCCCGGAGACTTGTGTGTCCCAGAGGGACAAAGGGCAGGGAATAAGACACAAAGACAGGAGAGACAGGATGAGGGAGAAGAGAAAGACACACATCCTAACCTGACGGGAAGAAAGGAATACACGTTTCTGAGAGTCATCCCCACCCCCACTCCCCCTCCACTCCTCCCACCCCCAGCAAAGCACACCCTGAAGGGATCTAAGGCTCTAGCAGGCCTTGCCTTTCTTCCCCATTCCCTCTCCCTTGCTAAAGACTGTTAGATAGCATTCCTACAGCCTACCACCAAGGCCTATTCCCTTACTTGACCACTTCCTCCTCCTGAGGCTGACTACCAAGGCCCAGCTATTAAAGTATTAAAGTTCAGCATCACGCTCCCTTTTGGCTACCTTAAGTAACTTGTCCAATCAAAATTGAACACCTCATCCTGTCAAGGAGTTGCACCCTTTACCCTCAGAAGCTGCCGTTTGCCTTTGTGACACTTCGGTCTCCTCTCTATCCAGAGGCAGTAGTCCTTTGTCCCTCTAGGACAAACACCCCCCCCCCTCCTTTTTCCTCTTCTCCCTCAGCCTCTATCTTCTGTCATTGTCTCTTATTCCCTGTCCTCTGTCCCTCTGGGACAAATAAATCTCCTTTGTGCTGAGACACTGGTCTTGAGGGTCCTGAGATGATACTTTTCCTTTCAAAAGCTGTCAATAGCTTCTCTGAGAAGTTCTAGCAATGTCAAGTCTATGAAATATGAGCTTGGTTAGCATGTTAGAAGACAAAATGTGCATAGACCTCCATACTTTTTTGGAGATTGTATCACATTCTTTCTTCAGGTTATCAGCAATTTTCTTTTCTTCAACTAAGGCTTCTTCAATGTCCAGCCTTTTCTCTCGAAGTTGGAGGGCCAGTTCAAAGAGATTTGCATCACAATCTAAAAAAGAGAGTTCAAATCAGAAGGCAGCCCCGTGTGGCAGGAAATGCAGTGGTACTAGAAACATGGAGCTTAGAGATTCGGAATCAAACATCAACTCCCCTCAGCTATTCGCAGACCCACACTAGACCCAGTGAGATCAATTATTTTCCTTCTTTTAAAAACAGGATGTGTGTATGTGGGCATGTGGAGGTCAGAGAACAACCTCAGTGTCATTGTCTGCTGGGGAACAGTTTCCTCTGAGGTTGAAACTTTCTACCCTACAGGGAAACTCCTTACAGAGCAAGGTAAAAACTCCAAATAGCTTCTGGAAGTCCCTGAAACTGACAAGATTCACTAACTCTTTCTCTGCCAGAGTCCGAAAACTGAGCTGCCGAGAAAACTGTAACAAATCAAGCTGCACAGATGACGGAGGCAGACCCATTTGCCTGGAAGAAGCTCAAATAAGCTGAGCTGCCTTAAAGAGTTTTAGACCAGAGTCCCTTGGGAGGGACACTCTTCAATCTCTTGAGATGCCTGCAGGCTGTGAAGTATACTCTAAGTTCCCAGCTGTCTTTGAGTCATTTCTGTTCCTATAAGTAGTAGCCTTTTATCCATATCCCCATAAGTTATTTCAATAAACCCCATTAGTTTGCCTAATTGGACTTTGGTGGTGTTCACACTTTGGTCTGCCATGGGCTGCCTATCTGGGTGAGTAGACATGTGTGTATTACGTCTCTGCAGGAAAAGTTTTGTCACACAATAATGCTTTCCACCTTGTTTGAGACAGGGTCTCCTGTTGTTTGCCAGTAAATTCATTAGGCTAACTGGCCTGAGAGTATCTGGGGTTCTCGTGTTTCTGCTACCTTTCCAGCTTTATGTGGGTTCTCGGGATCTAAACTCGGGTCCTCACACTTCTTTGGCAAGCATTTTACTCAATGAGCCATCTCTGATGCCCCAATTGTCCTTATTTTATTGATGAAACCTTCATGGGGGGGGTGTTATGATATAGATACAATGGGCATCAAGTGCATGCTTTTGTTTGAGCTGTTACACTAAAGCCATGTTTATACACTGAAGAATAGATAAAAAGGTGAAATTAGAATATTGAACTGGAACTGTGTGTAGGTGGCACATGCCTGTAATCCTAGCAATAAGGAGATGGAGGAGCAAGGGCTGCAAGTTGAGGACCAGGCTAAGCCTCATAGTAAGACTCAGTCTCGGAAATCCAATGGCTGGGAATGTAGCTCAGCAGCAGAGTGCTAGCCTAGCATGAATAAGAGCTTAAGTTTGACCCCACCCTCCAACCACAAAATACAATAGCCAAGTGGGATTTGGGAGCCCTAGTTGCAGCCCAGCTCGGCCATTAGACTGGGAGTGTGATGTTCATCCCCTCTAATCCCACTGTAATGTAACAAGGTGAATCAAGAGATTTTTAATCTACTCATAAATATTGTATATTTTTTTAAAAAGATTCTTGTCTTTGGGCTGGAGAAATGTCTTGGTGGTTAAGCGCTCATACTACCCTTGCAGAGGACCTGAGTTCAGTCCCTCGTAGCTCCGTCAGGTAGCTCACAACCGCCTGTAATCCCAGAGCCTGGGGGGATCCTACACCTTTGGCCTCCATAAGCACCTTCATACACATAATTAATTTTTTTTTAATTACAAGGTTTTTGTCCTCAAAATTAAAGCAAGACTTAAGCTTTATTTGAAATGGAATCTCCAAGTTTTGAGTAAAACTGTGTTTAAAATTTCTGGAAAATCAACTTACAAACAAAATGGAATAGATTTTTTTTTCCCCACTGAACTATTGATTTAGAAAGATTGTAAGCATACTGATCCAATGGTTCTGGGACAGTTTCACTAGTTTAAAAAAAAGAAAAAGAAATTGCTAACAAGTTCTAGAAAGCCGGTATGGCGTGTCATTACAGATTTGAGATTAAAAAATTGAGTGAATTTGTCAAAAAGAAAATATTGTGGTGTGTGTGTGACGTACAATTTGCCATTTACCCACAAAATTAATTTGCTACACAACTCATATCTCTAAATTAATAGTTGCTTTCATAGATTAATATTTATTAATAAAAACCTGTCTAAATTAGGACTGGATAATAATTTTCCCAGAGAGCCATCCCAAAGTGCTTGTAGACTTTACTTCATACATTTTTAAAACTATTTCCTTCTTAAGTGTTATTATGGGATATATAGAAAAGGACCATCTCTGTGTTGATAGCCCACATTCCCACTAGGCAGAGAGCACGAGGCTTTGCCTAACTTACTTGTTGGGCAGATGGAGTCATCAAAGACGTCGTCTTCAGAGCCGGAAGCGTCCTCATCGCTCTCCAGGCTGGACTCCTCCTCACTGGATTCCTCACTTTCCTCGTCTTCTTCTAAGGAGAGAAGATGATGTTATTAGTAGAGCAGGTCCTACAGCACCAAACACAGGGTTTCCCAGCAGTCAACTACCAGGGAAAAGACACAGCAAGAAGAGTACAAAACCATTAAAGACACAGACCATGCATCCTGTCCTCAACTCGTTGAATCCAGTCAGAGCAAGAATGCTGCTATGGTAGCTTGGTGAACCCACACCCTTGCCAGCTGACAAAATCCCCAAATATCCCCTTCCCCTAATAGTGTATCACTGCTCTGCCTTTGATGAAAATTCTGTTAGATTTTAGCAAAGAATTGCCCCACTCAGTAGTAATTTCCTATCCACTGGCCGGTCCCTTCGCCTCTGTTACAGGTTACCAGTTATTCTTGCATCCAGAGTTGAACTCTACCCTTTTCCCACCTCAAAACCTCATTTTAGTAGCCACCTGGATTGTCTGTGTGATTGTCCTTTAGCAAGGGTCATGAATAACTTTCCATTATTGTGTTGTATATAGCATTTAATAAAATATACAAATGTCTGAATAGTAAAATATATAATCTCCAAGATAAGTGATGATAGGCCCCTTTATCATGTCTCATTTTTCTCTTAAAATAGTTGGAACCATCTATGAACCACACATCACAAATTTGCAACTCTTGTCTTATGGAACTTCAAATTAGATGTAAGAGACAGACTTTCTACTTTTAAGATTCATTCATTCATTTATTCATTTTTAGCTGGAGCCTTCCATATGCTGGGTGAACACTCTACCACAAGTTTAACTCCTAACCCTCTTTTAATTTTAATTTAAATTTTATTTGAGACAGGGAATGACTAAATTGTACAGGCTGGCCTTGAACTCGTAGGCCAAGCAGACCAAACTTGTACTCGTTTTAACCACCATGGTTACAAGCCTATACCTCTGTGCCAGGATTTTTGTACATTTCTAAAATCTAAAAAATCTCTCTGAAAATTACCTTGCGCCACAATATAAGACAGGTCAGAAACATTTTAAATCTAAGTATCTTTACATAGACTTCTGCCTTCTGAAAAGGAACCAGATCTACTTTTCCCTATTTCTCCCAATAAATATGGGTAAGCGTTATATATTAAACATATGTAAAATTCTGAGGGGGGGGGTGGGAAGCAAACCAACGACACACCTCAGAACCTGAAAAGCAATACTGTGGAGGGTTCCCTGGGTCTTTTTGCTTACGCATGTCAGACTTAGAGAGGAATGTGTTGGCAACCTTTACACTCCAACGGATGCAAGAGATGTAGAAAAGTCCAGAAAACATTTATTCTCATTTGCCAGAAGACTGGAAAAGGGCAGCCTTACAAGCCAAAATTTTTAGATAATACTATTCCAACTAAGGAAAGGAAAACCTTGGTCCCGTTTCCAACCACATCATCAAAGGCCAAATGAGGCCAAATGTGTGCTCTGGTGTGGCTGCAACGAAGCCTCTCAATGTTCCAACTAGGATGCTATCACAGGTAGGCAGAGTAGGGGATTGGGACATTCATCACTGCTGGCTAATAAACTCTCTCACTGCCACCAACACCAATGCAGCTATAGAGAACACATGGTTAGGCCGGGTGTGGAGGCACTTGCCTTTAATCCAGCACTTGGGAGGCAGAGGCAGACGGAATTCAAGTTTGAGGCCAGCCTGGTCTACATAGTTGTTAGCTTCAGGACATCCAGGACTACATAGAGAAAAATCTGTCTCAACAAACAAAAAGATTGCATGGGTAGGCTGCACCTCTCCTATCTTGCAGTACCAAGAAGATGCCTATAGGAGAGTCAAAGTATCACTACTGGTCGTGGGTACTAAGTCTGTCTCCACCATGGTGTCAATGGAGACTGCACATGGAGCTAGAACTCACTCCCACACACAGCAGTGACAAGGACGACCTGCTTTTCTTTGGCAACAATGAAGACTGAATGGTGGTATTTCTCCTTTAAGAATAGGGACAGCAGAAGAAGCCTATCTTATGGCAGGCTCAGTAGGGAAGTCTGAAGATCCACCTCCCATAAAACATCACCACAATAGCAGTGGGGAGGAAAACATGATGGTCGCTAACACCATACCTACTCAGGTCTCTACATCAGTGGTGGCTGCACTTTGTCAGATTGCAGAGGACTAGCAAGAGAGTCTCCTGGAGAGTGTATTAGTTTCTTTTCTGTTGCTGTGATAAAAATTCCTCTGCAAAAGTAATTTAAAAGAGAAAGGCCTCATTTGGCTTGTGGTTCTGGATTGCAGTCTAACACGACAGGGAACAAAAGGAGCAATAGCTTGAGAGAATCAGACATGCTTCTAAACCCATAGCGAAGGACAGAAAGCAATGAACTGCTGCACGCATCCTTGTGCTCAGCTCACTTTTCCCCTACTGTTGTATAGTTCAGAATCCCCTTTCTAGGAAATGATGCCACCCATAATGGGCAGGTCTTCCCATCTCAATGAACACAATCAAGACATGTTCCCGTACACCAGCCTAATCTAGATGTCCCAGGTGACCCTAGATTGAATCAAGTTGATAATTAAAACTAACCATTGCCAAGAAGAAGCCTCTGCCTCTCCCTGTGAAGTACCTAGATATCCTCCGGTCTCCCATCAGAGGACAAGAATTGTGGGCTCTTCACCACGACCAGGGCAGACAGCATCAGCATCTCTGTCAGTGACAGAGTTGTAATGGTTAGTTATCTTTATTTTCAACTTGAGTGGATTTGAACTCATCTGAGATGTACCTATGGGAATATCTGAGTATGTCACTATTTACTATTGGCAAGATTCAGAATCAGCCTGTCATCCGGTGAACAGGTAAAAGGAAGAGGGTATTTATATATGATGGAGTATTATTACTCAGCCAAAAAGAATGGAATCTTGTCATTTGTACGATAGATAGATAGATAGATAGATAGATAGATAGATAGATAGATAGACAGATGATAGATAGATGATAGATAGATAAATAGACGGACAGACAGAAGTGAGAGGACATATTGCACAAAATAAGCTAGACCCAGGGAAACAAGTGTTACATATTTTCTGTCATATATGAGACTCATAAATGGAGAGAAAACAGGCCCTTCAGGTAGAACTATTGAGAACTGGGAGAGGACCCAGGGAGAGAAACCAGAAGGTAGATGAAGGATGGGAGGACCAATGCACGATATTATGTGCTCATGGAAATAGTACAATGACTCGCATCGGTTAGTACAATTAGCATGTGTTAATAATTTATTAAATGTAATCAGTTACATTGCCATACCCTGCAGTTACTAAATGATAACGAGGAAACATAGTATGCAACTTTACAGTCAGGAACTTTGCTAGAAAAATAGACTGATTCCTTAAGAAAACTGAATCCACTACCAATGCTCATCTAATATAAAGCAGATGGTTAAGTATTAAGAAATTTTACTTCTTAATTTAACCTCCCACCACCAAGTCTTTAGTTCCAAAAAGCTTCCCAGGCAAATTTCACTAGATGTTGAAAGAAGAATTAGTATCTTCCAAAAACTCAAAGATGAAAAAGGACTTCCTAATTCACAGCCTGGATGAGAACAGATGATATACATAGGCCGGGTAGTTTAAGGTTAGAGACTTGGATTCCAGTCCTTAGCCAGAAGCTGGTAAGATCTGTGACTCTGTCCCAGCCATAGGCCAGTGACCTCAGAAAACATTCTGAATCCTAGTCTAGTTTCGAGTTATCTCTCTTCCCCTAAATGAGACACCCTGCTGAGAGGCCATATCTGAAAGTATGCCTGGCATTCCAGTCCACTGTTCTGTTGTGGTGAGCACAGTGGAATCGGATCTCTGGGTTTCCTTGGTGGAAAGGGTTATATCTCCTCTCTTTGTCAGGTAAGGCATTAAAGATAGCCTCAGAGACACCACTATGTGCCGATGTCTCTTTAAGGAGCAAAAATACAGCACTTCATCTCAGATTAGTTTGACCAAGAGCGAGCCCAGATTGGAGTTCTCCGCTTCTTTCCCTGGGTCTTCTTTCTTTCGGTAGTCTGTGTTTTCTGAGTTGTCCATAGTGGTGAGAGAGAGAGAGAGAGAGAGAGAGAGACAGACAGACAGACAGACAGACAGACAGACAGGCAGAGACAGAGAGACAGAGAGAGACAGAGAGAGACAGAGAGACAGAGAGACAGAGAGAGAGACAGAGAGAGAATCTGTGCCATATTAGTTCCGTCTTTAATGAAGGGCTTTACTCTGTATTTATTGAACAGCACAGAAATGGTGTGGGAAAGGGATTAGGGACTCTACAGAAATATTTAACAGTGTTTTCACAAGGGATTGAAACCCCAACTAACTCAGAAAGTCAAACATCACTGCAAACAGACATTATCAAGCTGTGTCTGTGTGCTGCTTCTGGCCTGTTGGCTGAGTTCTGCAAATGATTGCTGTTACATGCTCACACGCACACACACACACACAAACACACACACACACACACACACATACTCTGTGGCAGATGCGTGGGAGAGTACATAAAATTAGATCAAAGCTGTGCATTAGTTGGGTTATAGTTTTGGATTGGGTTGTAGCTGGTTTCATGAGAGATGTAAGGTTGGTTAAATTGTTCCCTTAAAGGCGAGTTAAACAGGCTGAGCACACAGTAGGACAGCAGGATGAGTGCATAGTCTTAAGTGATCCCAAGAGTTAGTATGAGCTCTGCTGTAAGGTCTGTCAGATGGTCAGTCTTTGGGAGGTAAAGAGCTATTCACCTAAGAATGTATCCCTTCACTCCCCAATTTCCATCCATCTCCTGGATGATTTTAGGGTCTTCACTCGAGAGGGGAAAGTTACAGATAGACATATGGATTCTGTTGAGGTCCATTAACAAAGAGCCATTTCCCCCTAGCCAAACAATGGAGTGCCTCTAGCCATGGGCAGAGAGATGACATTCTGATCTGCTCCCAAGGTTAGAGCGTTATACACAATGAGGGTCTGCCAATCACCTGGCCAAGAATCCGTTCACCCAGGAAATCTGACTCACCTATGGCTATGCTAAGGAGATGGAAGAAATAACCATCCCCTTAATGAGATTGGTCCTTCCCCCCAGCCTTGCCCCGAGGCTCTGGTTTGCAGGGCTCCCAGGACCTGGCACTGTGGCGTGCCTGCTTTAACTTCTTCCTGTTTCTTCTCCTTTCCTTTCAGGCACTGGCCAACGCCTGACCACAATTTCCCAAACACTCCAGACTTTCTCACTCCTTTTCCTTCCTGTGCTGTTGTCTGCCATGTGGCTGCTCTCAGACCTCCAGTCCTGAACTTGCCTGCTTCCTTAAGGGCTGACAGACTTCTTTCTCATCCCCAGCCTTCTGAAAACTGCGGAGATTAATAGCTTGCATTGCCCCATTGCGTTGTTTTACTCCAACTCTTGACAAACTTGTCTGCGAATTCCCTTCCAAATCTGTTTCTAAACTCTTTTATTAATGAGACTGAGAGGCCAGGACAGAACTCTGATGTCCCCAGTCACAGTATGGAACTAGTATTACTCTCATATTTAAGTTAGACAAAGAGGAAGTAGAGAGAAAAAAGTAAAGAGATGGGAGTAGAGTAAGAGAGGGAAGAAGAAGAGGGAGGAAGGAAGGGGGGAAGAGGGTAGGAGAGAAGGAAGAGGGGGGTGGGGGAGGGAAGGAAAAGAGGGTGGGAGGGATGGACTACTGACCAGCGGCTCACATGAATTATATATTAGCACATTTCCCATTATTAGAACAAAACACCTGAGGCTGTGTTATGTGTAAGGAAAAGTGTGTTATTTTGCTTGTGGATCTGGAAGCAAGAAGTCCAAGATCAGCAACACCTTGTGTTGGACTCCTGATGAAGGATTCCAGTGAATGGTGTCATGGTGGGAGCACCTGGGAGAGAGTGAGGCAAGAGAGATCCTGGGAAGAGAATAATGCCGCTATGCTATAACAACCTATTTAATCCTCCTATGAATGAACTGGGGTGAGAACTGTTAATCCTTCCAAAGATGGCACACCCACTCACCCCTCTGTCATGACCCCTACAGTGGAGTCTGTGTGACAAATACTACACGGCCTGAGGCTATGACCTCTATCCGAGGGAGAGCCTCCTGGACTGGGGCTGATGTTTCTGCCAGGAGAAACTGACTGCAGTTCTTCTTTTCTCTCATTGTGATTCTGTTTCTATTCTTCTCACTTAACTCTACTTCACTCTCAAATCAGGACTTTTCAAGCATGACCACGTTGCTGGAGACGACCCTAACTTGGGACTGCAGCCAGGGACTGTTAAGGGCCAGAGTAGTTCTACTTCACTTTCGCTTATTAAAAGAAACATGACTGAAAATTAATCATTAGTTAATAATTTGTATTATGGCTTACAAAGAAATAAAGTGTTTCAAAAGAAAACTCCAGATAGTGGCGCTCAGATATTATAAAAGAGAACTAAAAACAACAACAACAACAAAACCAAAACACAAAAAACTGTCTTGGCACACAGGTATTAGACGTAAGTTCCATTTATGGGAGAACATTGACCCTGGGCAAAGGGAGCACATGCATATTGATACCAAGCCAGTAACTTAGAAGTGACATCATCTTTGCTGTGTGTTCTGTACCCTGTATTGTTTCACTTAAAGTTGTAATTTAAAATATGACAACACAAATACTTTGCATTCTGGACCTGTACTGTGTAAGCTTGATTGCTCACTGACTTCCTTGAATCTACTCTGTGGGAAAATGTAACCACAACCACAACCCCTGCTTTTGAAACATATGTATAAAAATTTAGACTGCTTGCCTAAAAAAATACACTCAGATACAAACTCAATTCTGGGTTTCTTTGTTTGTCACTTCACCTTATCTCTGTCCACCAAGCTGGTCTGTGGAACGCCACCCTCCCCCGTGACCGCGACTGCAACTGCGACCGCTCACACCATCTTGTATTAAGTTCTAAGAAGCATCAAATACATGAGCCCTTGAGGGCTACAAGCCATAGCGAACTATAACAGAGGCAGGAAAAAGGCTTCTTTTAAAAACTTAGCAAATAAAATTCAGCAGTATACAAAATAATTTTATACTCTACCAATGACGGTTTCTTTCAAGGGAGAAGTCTTGTTTAACAGTCAACAATCAGTCCACGAACTCTGCCATGTTAGTTGGCAGGGGGGAGGAGGTCCACATAATCACCAATTGTTACAGAAAAACATCTGACAGAATTCAGGATGCACTCATGATGAGAACTCACAAAACGGAGGTAGCCCCTCAACCTACTCCTGAAGGTTGCTTAATGGTAAAACGCTGGATGCTTCTTTCCTTGAAAGGTTAAAAATTAAAGCAAGGGCCCAGCCCCCCACTCCATTTCAGTGTATGTAATACTGGATGTTTGAGCCACGCAAGTGGGGGAAAAATAAAGGACATATGAATATAGATCAGAAGTAAAATGGATCATGTTTGCAGATGAAATTATTTCTACCCAGAAATTCCCAAAGGATCTACCCAAACCTTCTGGAGCTAATAAATCCATGGAACAGGAGGAAAATGGGTACATAAAACAAAGTATACTTCTGTATGCTAGAGAGAAGACACCAGGAACATCGCTCCAAACAGGGAACTATATTGATGTAAAGCTAGCAAACAGCAGTTGTGTGTTGAAACATAACACGCTGATTAATAGGCAAGCATGCAGCGTCTGCTCAGAGACGTGCAGAACTAAACCAATAAACAGGTCTAACAATGCTGATAAAAATTTCAACAAGATATCTGTGTAGATATGAGCAACATTATTCTAAAATATGGAACTATTAAGGACCTAGAACAGCTAAAGTCATTTTGGAAAAGAAGACTAGCATGGGTGGAGTAGCTAACTGGTCTACCTGATTTCAATACTTACTATGCAGTTACAGTAACCAAGGGTGCAGGTCACCTAACAAAATAGAAGACCAGGGAGAGATCCACACCCATCAACACAGACAACATGACACGCAATTCAAAAGGTCAAAAACAAATGCTGCAGGTGCAGATGTCACAGATGGAACATAGGGAACTATCAAAACTCAATGCCAAGGCAGCAAGACAACCTTACCAAGCTTACTCAACCACCCTCAAAAGGTGAGGAGAGGCATTTCACCAAAGATAGTCAACACACACACACACACACACACACACACACACACACACACACACACACGCATGCACATACACACACACTCACACACATGTATGCACACACGCAGAAATGCACTCACACTCCAGGTATTCAAACACATCCTAACATCTCTTAGCCCTGCTCCTTAATCCCGACAGTATTTCTATTCTGCATGTGCGGTAGTGGGCAGAATCAGTACCAGACAGAAAACTCTGTTACATCTCTTTTTAGTTTTGATGATAAGAAATGGACTAGCACGAGAGAGAGGAACACAAACCAGCGTCTCCTTCAATTTCCTTTTTCTTTGCCCGTTTAATCTTCTTCTTCAGGACCTTCATGAGGAAGTTGGCAAATTTATTATTTTCTCCAAGGGCGGCCTGGAAGCCAGCGTAGAGTGCCTTTTCCTGCTCCTGGAGCTTGGCGATTTCATTCTTTTTCTCTTCCATCTCTTTAAGAGTCTCGTTTATTTTCCACTAAAGGGAGGGAGGGAAGAACAGACGATATACAATGCTCCTAAGAAGCTGGCTTCAGAGGGCAGTGTGATTTCCAGTGCAAAACTTGAGGTTATAGACTTTTTTTTTCCAAGACAAGGTTTCTCTGTGTTGCTTTATAGACCAGGCTGACCTCGAACTCACAGAGATCCACCTGCCTCTGCCTCCCTGAGTCCTGGGATTACAGGTGTGCACCACCATGCCAGGCAAGGTTATAGACATTTTAAAGCTTCTTAATAAAAATTTAAATTTCTGATATTTATAGAACTATGTATTTGATTAAATTTACATTCTTTAAAAACATCATTCAAGTTCAGTATCTTTGGAATGTTCACTTTTCTCAAAAAAAAAAAACAGTTAAACAAATTAAAATTGTGTTTTGGTGTTTTTGTTGTTGTTTGATTGTTTGTTTAAGTCAGAGTTTCTCTGTGTAGCTCTGGAAACAAATCTAGCCTCAAACTCACAGAGATCTGCTTGCCTCCTCCTCTTGAGTGCCGGAATTAAAGGCGTATATTACCCCCTGCACCCCACCACCCCATCCCCCAGTCAACTTGAAATTTTTACTGACACTCAGATAAGACAGTACCTACAGAGAAACACATACACACAGGTTTGAAATGGTGTAGTGTATTTTGAGCTCTCTCTTCTCACCCTCCACTCCCAGCCCCTACTATCCCCCTGTCCAATTTACTGTTCTGTTTCTACGTTGCTCAGTTAGGATTTAGGATTGCTGTGCATGTTCTTCTAGTCAGTCTGTTATGAGGCACTGTTGGCTCTATTTTTCACCTATACCTCATACACTTCCCCTGCTAGCCCTATGTCTTTTCCTCTTTCTGTCATTCTTATCCCCGTCCCTTTGCAGTTACAATCTTCCATAGATTTAACTGTCTGGGAGGCCTGTAGCCTAACAGTGTCCCAGCTTGATTTTTTTCTTTTCAAAGCAGATAATACATATCCCTATGTTTACCCCCCCCCCAAAAGCTATCTACAAATTCAACGTGATCCTAAACAAAAGAATAATGACATTATTCACAGAAGTAGAAATCTTAAAATTCATAGAAAATATTAAGTAGCCTGACAGCCATAGCAAGTCTAAACAAAAATATTTCTCCTGGAGGAATCACCACACCACATTTCAAGTTACACTATAGAAACATAGTAACAACAACAACAACAACAACAACAATCCCTGAAACAGCAACATATCATGCTTCTGGCACAAAACAAGGTACATAGATCAATGGAACAGAATGGAAGACCCAGATATAATGCCACACAATTACAGATACTTTTTTTTTTTTTTGGACAAAGATGCCAAAATTACACATTGGAGAAAAGATAGCATCATCAACAAATGTCTCTGGGTAAAATATATATAGAAAAATGAAACTAAATCTTTATCTTTCACCTTGCACAAAAATCCATGCCAGATGTGGGCTACTTCCCCATGAGTTACTGCACAGGGAGGCCCCAGAGATCACCAAAACAAAACAGGCTTCTGTCATTGCTCTTGGCTGACCCTGTAACTACATGGTAGAATCCTACTGCTGAAGACACAGCAAACGTGGAGAAGTCCAACTGGAACTGACCTCAGAACTTCTACCCTGTTGGCTAGCCTTTCAAGTGCTAACAGTGTTCTGCCAGCCAAATGGCTTTACTCAACAGTAACCTTTGTGTGCTATAATATCAACCTCCCGGGCAGGATGTGCCACCTGTGCAGTAGTGGCATGCCTGTCATGGGTGTCCAACCTCCCGGGCAGGATGTGCCACCTGTGCAGTAGTGGCATGCCTGTCATGGGTGTCCAACCTCCCGGGCAGGATGTGCCACCTCTGCAGTAGTGGTATGCCTGTCACGAGTGTCCTACGGCTCTATGGTTGGATTTGAGGTCTGTTCCATGGGAAGGAATTTGTCCCTGGTATTGTGAGCCTGGTCAAAAGATGGGGAGATCATAGAACCCAGTGAGAACTACTGTCTCACTGAATGGGCATATTATCAAACTCACTTCTAAATATCTGTATTTATACTCATAGATTAGTGCTGTTCTCAACTTTGGTCAGAGAGAAGTGTGTTTTTGTAGTGGGAAGCAGTTAATACAGAGAGTCAGAACTGGTCAAAATACTAAGAATGAATTACTGATGAGTGCCAAAATGAGACGTCACTATCACCCCTGCCCCAAGGTTCAGGGAATGCTGCAGATGAGAGATAAAGGCAACATAAGAAGCAGAGGATCAGAGGAGTGCTGTAAAGGCTGTCTGCTGGCCATGGCATAGCCATTACGCTCATGAACTCACAGCAGCTATGAATACTTGTATAAGACCTGGACAAAATCAAAGCAGTTAACGTTCTAGCATGGATGAGGAAGTGCTCGTGATGCTCCAATTCTAGAAAAAGGGTTTTTGAAATGGATGGATGATTGGAAGAGGAAGTCTTTTTTTTTTTTTGAGTGTGGCAACTGGTAAATTACATCTGGGCAGAACTAACTTGACTTACTGGATTACATTTAGAAGAAGGAGAGGATAGTGGAGGTTGAAGGAGGAAGAAGGAAGGAGGAGGAGGAAGAGGAGAAATTACACTAGTTGGGGCTGGAAGGAGGGAGCTGGAGGGTGGAAATGGTCAAGATACATTGTATGCATGTGTGAAATTGTCAATGAATAAATAGAAATGTTCTTACCAAAAAAACACACACCAAGCTACATCATTTGCACACAAAAATGGTTGCAACTGGAGATAATTATACTAAGCAAATTAAGCTAGTATCAGAAAGACAAATATGTTTTTCTTTTATATGTGGTTCCTAGATTTTGTGTGTGTATGTTCACATGTGTGTAGGAGTACACATATTCACACATGTGTAGATGCTAGAGATGGGTGTTATCTTCCTTAATATTTCTCTATTTTATTATTTTAAGCATCTCTTTCATTCACTTGTATGTGTGTGAGTGAGTGTGTGTGTGTGTGTGTGTGTGTGTGTGCACGCACGTGTACTGCAGTGCATGTGTGGTCTGAGAATAACTTTCAAGAGTCGATTCTCTCCTTCTAGGTCAGTAGTTTTCAACCTGTGGTTTGTGACCCTTTGGCAAACCTCTGTCTCCAAAAATACACACATTGGTTCGTGAAAGTAGCAAAATCACAGTACTGAAGTAGCAATGAAAATAATTCCATGGTTGGGGGGGTCCCCATGACATGAGGAGCTGTATTAGAGGGTCGCAGGATCAGGAAGGTTGAGAACCACTGCTCTATAGAATGAGGTGAAGGGCTGAACTCGGGTCACTGGGGTTGTCGGCAAGTGCATTTACCCACTGAGCCATCGTGCTAGCCTTCTCTACCTTGATTTTCCTGAGACACTGAACCTGAGGCTTGTTAATTTGGCTAGACTGGCTGACCAGCAAGATCCAGAGACCCTCCTTTTTCTGCCTCCCCAGACTTGGATTACAGACATGGGCTGCTGTGTCTAGTCCTAAACATGGGTACTGGGGAATCAAATTCAGGTCCCCAGGGCTATATGGTCAGCACTTTATTAGTCTCTCATATTTTTAAGGAAAACATCCGGCCATGATTCGGCCTGCTCTTACTTGCATGTCTTGCTCCTCTTTGTCTAAGGAATTAACGCGCTCTTGCAGAATATTTTCCTGCTTTTCAAAATTCTTGAGGAGAAGCATTTCTTGGAATAACGTGACGTGGTGCAGGTCAGATAATTTCATCTTAGTGTCTAGCTTCAGTTTCTGATGTCTCAGAAGATGGAGTTCTGCATCAAAAGTGACCATCAGTTCTTTGATCTGACATAGAAAAGAGAGTTGAGGATATGTTAAGGAACAAATGTTCTTTTTCAAGCTATTCAACAGTACTAATGTATCTAATATATTTTTCATTATACATTTATTTTGACTAGAGATGTAATTCTGTGCTTTTATGGACTCACTTATTAGTGGCATTAAACTTGCATAGCTTAGTGGTGGGAATTCTACAGCTACAGTCCTTTAAGGTACCTCATCACCATTGACTGAGCCATTGTTCGGTGACATCTGTATTTGTATCCTTTTTATATAACTCATTTTCAATGCATTCTCACAGTAAGTCTAAATAAACATTACCCTTAACTCTTTAATTTTTTTTTTTGTTTTTGTTTTTTTTGTTTTTCAAGACAGGTTTCTCTGTGTAGCCTTGGCTGTCCTGAACTCACTTTGTAGACCAGGCTGGCCTTGAACTCACAGCAATCCGCCTGCCTCTGCCTCCCGAGTGCTGGGATTAAAGGTGTGTGAATGGAAGATTGTGCCTAGCCCAGTTGTCATCGGAGGGGCCGCCATGCAGCAACCAATGGGAACAGAATGCAGAGATTCATAGCCAAGACACTGGGCAAAGCCAGGGGAGCCCTGCAGAAGATGGAAGAGGAAGGATTTTAAGAGCCCGAGAAGCTGAAGACACGGAAAGAACGCAGCCCACGGAATCAACTAAGCAGAGCTCATAGGGGCTCCCAGAAACCAAAGCGACAAGCATTGACCCTGTATGGGTCTGAGCTAGGCCCTCTGAATATACCTTAAGATTGGTTGTCTAGGGTTCTTGTAGGGCTCCCAACAATGGGAGAACGGGACGTCTCTGACTCTTTTGCCTGTGCTAGGCTGCCTCATCCAGCCACAACGTGAGGGTCTGTGCCCAGCCTTATTGTACCTTCTTAGATCATGTTTGGTAGATATCCCTGGGAGGCCTGTTCTCTCCCTCCCTCCCTCCATCCCTCCCTCCCTCCCTCCCTCCCTCCCTCCCTCTCTCTCTTACTACAGAGGTGGGACAAACACCCAAGTCCTGAAGCCTAATCTAGACCTTATTCTATTATGGCCAAGGTGACTGTATGTCCCCGTGAGTGCTCTGACTGGACACAGCTCCATCTACTCAACCCTGAGTTTGTGAAGAGCCTAAGAGGGAGCCCTGATAGTTGATGTCCCCAAGGAAACTCACACGGTCGGAAGAGGAAAACCATTGAAGGTTATTGGTTGGATTGTACATTTCAGGAAGTCTTGACTGTCAAAAACTCGGTGTACGTGAAGACCCCTACTAGAGGGTAGTGGACAATAAGAGGTCTGTGGCTTTGTGGTGGTTAAATTGCTGGAGAATTTTAGAGTGCTTAAATACAGAAATCAACCCAAAGAAAAGTAAAAAAATAATAATAATAATCAAAATTTTAAGCAAGTTGTGGTTACAGAATGCATATTTGGGCTCCTTTTATGCTTATTCAATGTGGTTGAATTATTCCTAAGTTCTCTGGAGGCAGGAGGCCATTTTCTTTTTTTCAGGAAGCCACTCTGAAACTGGACCACATGGCTGTCCTGAGTCTGTGCAGGTTACACCTGCTCTGCTGGCTCTCATAGCTGATCGCTTCCAGGGTTTCTGAGGATGGTGTTTTTCCTGAGCACTGTTGTGTCTCTGCATGTGGCATGGCCAACACACATTCAATAAAGCTAATGTGATTACGGCAAAGCTTGTGACTGACCACCTACTAGAGGCCTGGCATGCCTAATGTCTGAGCATCATGATGGAGACAGAAGAGGAGGTGTGGTCCTTATCTTAAGAACTGTATAAACTACTCTGTGAGACAAAACTAAGACGTGCGAAACGTCAAGAAAGACAAGTGTAAGACAAGGCTCTGACTGCAGCTGTGATGGAGCGCAGAAACAAGGGGAGGATGTGTGCGGGAAATGCTGGAGAGGGTTTGGACCGGCCTGTGCTTTGACTGATGGCCCAGTTCTGGAAGGCAGTCATTGCGATTACGAGGAAGCAGTAAAGGAAAGAGCAAAGACATGAAATGATGGTGAAAGGAGAGCCTGGGGAGGCAGGACCAGTGAGAGAGCGGACCTGGATGGAGTAGAGCTGATGATAACACTGGGACAGCTGGGAAGCTACAGGGAGCACTGTTGCAGGGTGCAGCTGAAAAGAGTTGAGGAAGGGGCTCCTTCTACAAGTCTGGTGGCAAGGCGCAATCTATCAAAAAAAAAAAAAAAAAAGGTCCCTTTCTTCCCTTGTTCAACTGTATCCTCCACTTCTGGTCTGGTTCTGGTTTCCCTGGAAGTAACAGCATCTGCCATTCCAGTTCTAGAATAGTTTTGAATCCCATCATCACCACAAACACTGCCACCTACTGGTGAAAATCACACCCTACAGGAAGCAGGATGAATGGGCCCACGTGGTGGTTCACACCTGTAATCCAGCACCTTGTAGCCCAAGGCAGGGAGATCAGCCACAACTTTGAGGCCCGTTTGGGCTATGTGGTGACTTTTAGGCCAACCTGAGCTACAAAACGGAGACCAGAGAGATCGAAGACAGAGACAGGATGGTGTGAAAAACAGAGGGTTCCCCCCTCTTAAGCTCGTCCAATTAATCTTCTCAAAGCTCTCCCCCCAGGTCCCTTCACCATGACTTGACTTAGTTGCAAGTGTCTTCTCCTGATGTGCTGCCCTGAGGAAAAAAAGATACGAAGCTCTGTTCTACAGAGAGAACAAAGGGGACCAATGATAAAGGAGGAAAACAACAACAACAACAAACAAACAAACAAACAAACAAACAAACAAAACAAGCCGTGAGTGAATAATAAATTGGTTAGCATTTGGGGAAAGGCTAATGTCAAGAAATTTGAAATCAATCAATCATGAATGCGACCGAATTCTCCTACTGCGCATTCTTTTGGCTTTAAGTAGAGGGACAACTTCGCCTCTTACCCTGTTGCACAAATACTGTTGCATGTACAGATGTTTGACCTCATCTCTCTTTATAATCTCCAGCTCCACATCACCTGGCTCTGTCTTTTCAAACTCCGATGGCTTTGGAAGCTCCAGGAGCGCTGACGCCTTGGATGACCTAGACAGAGAGTCCCTCGTCGTCAGATCTCCTTCCTTTCCAGACGACAGTTTGAGGAAGCCTAGCCCTCCACCTGTGCTGCCGGCTCCGGATTGTTTGCTGTCGCTTTTTTCGTCCTGGCGTTTCTGCTGTTTTCTCTTAAATCTCAGGAGCGTTTCCTCATCGTATTGAAATCTCCTTTCTGGGACTTCTTCTGGGTATATCTGTGGGACCTGGGGGATGGGCACGTGCTTGGCTGTAGGGATGGATGACTGAATGTTCTTCAGTTCCTGGACCAGGCACTGGATTTCCTCGATGACGGCCAGCTTGAGATCTCGAAGGGACTGGATGCACTTGTTCATGTGCCTTTTCTTTCCGTGGGCCTGAAACAAGGCGGGGAAAGGAAGCAAGTCACAAGGCCCTCAGGAGGGGCAGCCTGGGAGCCCGTTTACCCCTTATCTTTGGTCTGGGAAGCGTAGGAGGAAGCAAACCTCGCTGCGCAGCACTCAGTCCTGCCTTTGTCTGGTTTTCGGGAGTTGCCCATTAACACTGGGGGTCCAGTCTGGCTGTGACCTCTAGAATCCCTTCGCTTCCTTCCATTGGGTCCCTTCTGCCTCCACATTTGAGTTCCCTGTCCTTCACCCTCCCTGCAGAAGTCTCCCAGGAAGCCTGTGCTTCCTGGACACTCTGCTATGGGGGAAGGAAGGGCATTAACCAGCTCCTTTCCTAGGCAGAAATTTAGATCTTTTTAAAATTTAGACTCACCTCAGCTGCCCACCTAGGACCAAATTATGAGTCTTTCTGTTTTCATTCTGTGTTTTTGCCACATGTTTACTGTGACTCCTTGGTGGTCATGATCCGAAACATCAGATCCATGCCATACCATGAGATCGCCCCTGTGTGGTTCCTTCTCCATTTTTCTAAGTCAAAGCATACCTGCACAGGTGCTGCATACATCTCTGGCTTTCTCATTACCTGCTCTGTCCTAGAAGTACCTCCCAGCGCCTAGGAACACAGCAATGCTTGCAATGAGGCTGCTGACCAGGCTAAGCACTACCCTGCATGAAACACAGTGCTTTTTGCTTTTGTTTTTTAAGATCAAAAAGCACATTTTCAAGCTGTCTCATAAGACTTACCTATGTATTTACTATGAATTGAAACAGCTAAAACAAGATTGAGATGTTGGCCTACTTGAGAATAAGCCTTTAAAGAATTAAAAATTAAAGTGAAAAGTCAGCACTGGTTATGTGTAGATGCTCTTACAGAGGATCTAGGTTTGATTCCCACAATCCACGTGGCAGCTCACAACCATTTGTAACTCCAGTTTCAGAGGATCCAAAGTCTTTATCTGCTTCTATGGGCACCATGCACGCACGTGATGTTCAGACATACATGAAGGTTTTTGTTTGTTTGTTTTTTGTTTTTTGTTTTTTGTTTTTTGTTTTTTGTTTTTTGTTTTTTGTTTTGGTTTTTCAAGACAAGGTTTCTCTGTGTAGCCTTGGCTGTCCTGAACTAACTTTGTAGACCAGGCTGGCCTCAAACTCACAGCGATCTGCCTGCCTCTGCCTCCCGAGTGCTGGGATTAAAAGCGTGTGCCACCACTGCCCAGCTAAGGTTCAATATTCTTACACATAAAATAAATATTGTGCTCATAAGAATGTGTCTGTAAATAATAAATCAATAATATTAAATAAAAATGGGTAAATTAAAGTTACCATGGGCAAATTTTAATAGCTAGAGAAATAATCTAGATAGTCACTGATAAGATGTCTGAAATGTTGATTATGACCAGAAAAATAAAGTTATGGTCTATGAGCCTTCATGTGTCGCTACTAGCTAGTGTGCCAAGATACTTATACCACTGGCATAAGTAACACCTTTTGTGAAAAAGAAAAGGACATATTTTCTTCAGGACACCTTTTTTTCCACGTCTTAGAATATCCTATCTATGGGATACAGAACTGGCGCCCTCGTCAGTGTGACACCCTGAACTGTGTAGTCTGTGCAACCACACTAGGTGGCCAAGTAACTAATCCTCCTTTTTAGAAAAATGTAGCCAGATGCCTTCTGAGCCTCTAAGTGTGAAGAAGCAATCCCTATTGGTTTAAATGATGCCTGAGGAATTAGCACTCTTCAGAAACGCAGGAATGAATGGGAAAGAAAAAAAGCAGTTAATAAGAAAAAAGGGGATCAGAAACAATATGATCAGCAACAGTTTAGACAACTCAGAGAGAAAATGTGTTGGTTGGTTGCTTGGTATTTAGTTTCTGGCAAAAGATGCAAGTCGTGTAAAGCAAAAATTAAATGATATCATGCTTCCTAACTGTTTAGTGGTCCATGGCAGCCAGAAAACAAATCTACCACAG
Organism: Acomys percivali; assembly: GCA_907169655.1. Classification (NCBI taxonomy): domain Eukaryota; kingdom Metazoa; phylum Chordata; class Mammalia; order Rodentia; family Muridae; genus Acomys; species Acomys percivali. The sequence continues at coordinate 97,170,717 of OU015745.1, read as the reverse complement.
ATTTCATTGAATTTCAGAAGTTCAATGTACATAAAACAGTACAGGACATCCCCCTATAGAAATGCTGTCCAGCCATACAATCAACGTGAAGGCCATTTCTGCCTTATGAGCCGATACACTCATAGACAAATCTCTGTCCTCTCTCATCATATATATATGTGTGTGTGTGTGTGTGTGTGTGTGTATGTGTGTGTGTGTGTTCTAGACTTCTATAAAAATTGTCTCCAGCTCTAAGTTTCCGTGTTTATATACGTGTGTGAATCAGTGAGATAAGTGGGTGGCTGAGTAGACGCTAGTGAACACCAGGTGTTTTTCATCATCCTGGAGATGGAGGCCTAAGTACCATTGTGTCAAGGAAGCCCAGTTCCTCCTCCTTCTTGGCGGCATTTATTCTCATGTGCTCAGGTATCTTGTAGTCGGAGGCTGTCTTCAGATTGAAATCTCCCATGAATGTCTGGGCTTCTCTGATGGCTTGAACATCTTTGGGGTCTTCATAGTCATCATCAGGTTTGCTCTTGTAACTGCCAGGAAAGTAGATAGTGTAGATATAAATGTAACAATAAACTTGGAATGTGTACTGGCCACCTCCTCCCAGAATTCCACGGAAACAATAATTGGGATGCACAAAAAGCAGTGCTAAGTCATCAGAGAAGCTCAGAATAGGACAGAAAACTTAGCAAAGCAACTATATTGATATAGTTAGAGAAGATGGGGGAAAGACTAAATTATTTTAATAAATAAACAAGACTAGAAGAAAATTATAGCTAAGAATGCCCCAAGAGGAGGTTACAAAAAAAAAAAAAAAATCCTGAATATTATTTTCTCAGTAGCGCCTCAAGGGAGCAGATGTGGAGAGTGAAATGGAATGCTAGACATACTAAGTAAACTTCAGCTTTCCCATTGCCACACAGACAAATCAGTAGCAACTTTCATACCAAGACAAAAGTCAAGAATTGCTCTCTAAGGAAACTGAACTCCTCACTTATGGCACTCTAAGGTGTCTTGGGGGTACCCCTTGCAAAGTCCTTAATTGAGAATTTTCAACTTTCCACTACAATTCTTGAAAGTTAAGTCTTCCAACCAGTATGAACAAACTAATTGGTGCAATTGTGTTCCTGGCCTGCAGTCAGCACTTTTCCTTTAAGAGAAAAGCCCTCCGGGGGCCCCTGAGGTGAACTAGCAGAGACAGCCCATGCATGCAACCTGTGCATCCACCAACAGTCGTTCATTTAAGTGTATCTGCATCAAAAGAAATGACTGTTATTTTTAAAGGGGGTGAGGAGAATGGTCACAGGAAATAAAAGAGAAGGGGACAGAGAACAGAAAAATGGGGCCCATAACCATCCTAATGATGTAGGCAACCAGAAAATTAGACCAAAAATATATGGCTCAGCTACATTCACACATATAAACATCCTCAAGAGACATAGGCATAGGTAATAAGAAACCAATCCCTCAGAGAAATAGGATGAAGTCGCCCCAGCTCCTGGTTCTCTGCATGGAAGAAATGACTATTTTACGGAGAAAGTAGGATAAGAATTCTACTGACCAGAATATAACCCGGTGAGTTCACTTGTTGAGGTGACAGAGGAAACCAAAGTAGCTAGGTCTTTCATAGAAAGAATACAGAGCTATATGAAATAACGCTATCAGAAATCTACGGGGCGCTCATCAGTTTTGTGGATGAGTGCTAATCGATACACTCGTAATGTGAAATATGATAGCGGTTGGCAAAGAACAGATCGCCGGAAGCACGCAGTTACTGGAAAGCTGCAGAAAAATACCGCTGACAGTTTATGCATGTCTAGGAATACCTTTGCTCACCAGCTGCAGGACTTTATTGACTGCAGGACAGAGTTCAAGAGTAACTCTGCCCTAGGAGACCTGAGCAACAGTATCCATCATCTGGCCCTAGTATATTTTATTTCTTTGTGTAAGTAACAACCATGTCAACAAACACAGACGTTACATTTGTGGGTCACATGTTAGAAGTGTAAGAGTAAAAGCTGACCGTGACTCACAGTGCATCCCACTCCTTTTTACGTTGCTGAATCTTACTCTGGGCCCGTTCAGCTTGTTGAATGAGTTTCTTCGTTTTCTCAATTTGATTTTCTACCATAATTTCACTTAGGGTTCTAGGTCGTGTTTTCTTCTCTTTGTCTACTACTGATTCTTCTTGTATGGTAACACTTGCACCTGCACAAAGAAAAACTATTCTCAAATATTGTCTTCAACACACACACACACACCACACACTACACACCACACACACACACCACACACACACCACACACCACATACACACACACACCACACACTACACACACACACACACCATACACCACACACACACACACACACACACACACACACAAGATCAAGAGATACTACAGAAGCGACAAGCAAAGATGCTTGCTTTGATCAGGGTCACATACTACATACAAGTTACATTGTACAGACTGAGAAAGTTATACTTATGTATGTATAAACACACATACATATATGTATGTGACAGCTAATAAAAGAAAAGCCATGAATTTGGAAGAGAACAAGGAGGGATTTTTAGGAGAGTTTGGAGAGAGGAATGGTAAAGAAGAAATGATGTAATTATGTTATATGTAATTTAAAGTAATTATATTATAATCTCAAACAACAAACAAAAATTTAAAATACAAACAATGCCAGTAAAATATCCTCCGATTCTAATTTTTAAAAAGATAACTGTCACAACACAGCATCAACTGAATAAATTTCACAGTCAAACATGAAAAAAAAATGGCAAAATAAAACCAGGATCAACTACTTACAGAATGGCATAAATAACGATGGACCACTGGCGGATAGAGGAGGCTTAAGAGTGGCCATTATAATATTGTATTAGGAATAGGGGATTAAGTGAATCTTAATTGACATATGCCTTGAAGTGACACATACCAAGTGAAGTGGTCTGTGGCCAATTTTAAAATAAACAAAAACAAATGCCTTCTCTTTTTGGAAAGACAAAGCCACTGCAGCATGTCCCCACATTCAAATATATACAAGCAGCTCTAGTTGGATTTAGCAGGTTATTTTTAAGACACAACTGGGTAAGCAATCATATTTCATTATACTCTTTTATGAAATGTTATGGTGGTTTTTCCTCCTGGCTCTAAGGTCCTGGAATGAAGACTCGTAGACTCAAAATATATTCACAAATACCTAGGTCATATAGTGAGGCTCTTCTCTGACTAGCCCATAACTTAAAATAACCCATTTGTACCAATCTACATTCTGTCACATGGCTGGTTACCTGTGCTCAGGTACCATGCATCTGTCCTCCTCACATCTTCCTGGACCAATCTCTCTGTGCCTGGCTTTATCCCAGAATCCTTTCTGCCTGCAGATGCCCCACCTTCTATTCTACCCTTTCTTGTAGGCCATAGGTTGTTTCATTTTTAATTTGACTTGACAGGTATTGCATCCATACAATACACAAGATATTCTTTGTACAATTAAATGCTCAAGAATAAAAGAAAAAGTTTAAACTAGTCAATAAAAGAAAACATTTAAACTAGTCAGAAGCAATTAAAGTGAAAACTACACATTTAAAACAATTGGCTTTATCATTGAACAAGTGTCAGGCTGGAAGGTATTAGCTCTACAGGGTGGGAACCAGGAATATGGAAAGAAACAGAATCTGGGGGATAGCCCACATTTGAGGCTGCTTGGGTATAGGAGGTAAGAACGCTGCAGCACCCTGTTTTCTCACTCTCAATCTCAGGAGTAACATGGCCAGGGTGGGGCATCGAGGGATGGGCTTGCTTTAGCATCCCACATCCAATAAGAAAATAGGCACTGCTCCTTTGGTGAAGGGCTCTTGCATCTAGTCTTAGCCACACCACATAACCCTGACTTGTGCGATTACCTATTCCAAGGGAGAAGACCGTCAAAGGGTGAAGACAAATTGAGCTCCAGCCACCAAGGCAGGGTTGGAGTCTTTTTCTGTGAAAAGTCAAGTCCGTTAGGAAATCTCAGCAATATGGACTTAAAGCCAGGCCCTGTCATCTGGGTGCTCACCTGTGTCTTTTTGGCTCTCCTTCCTTCCAGATCCTTCCTTTTCAAACCTCTCCATTTTGCTCGCTCTTCTCTCCGCCTGACTTGGACGTTTTAACTTGGAATACTTAGAGGGTTTGACCAGCCTATAGGAGGCTATCTGGTGGTCACTCTGGATGGCATAAACTGTAATAGTGTCACTTTCCAGTGGATCACGAAATCTGAAGAAAAAACATAGAATGGTTACTTGCAACGGTTACTATTTTGATTATTTTGCAATAATCGCATATTATGGCAGTCTGTTTATGCACTGCTCAGAATTTAACCATACCTATGCCATCAGGGTGCTATGAAAGTTGGGCTGGATTTGATTTAAAAGTAATAAAAACTTAAAGCTAGTGAAACTACTAAACATTCCATTATTAATCAATACATCAAATTTTGCTAATATGTGCTAAATAAAAATTTGTATATAGTTTCCAGCTTGATGAAAAACAGATCATAACAAACTCTGAATATATATATATAATCTACTTCCCTGTGCACTCTACACAATAAGTTATACACAGGTATATACAGGTATATACAGGTATATAAGTTATACACAGGTATATACAGGTATATACCTGTTATATACAGGTATTAATTAAAAAAATATATAAAATATATAAAATGTAAATACTTGTGTGCTAGTATGGGATTCTCAAGGTAAAAAGCAAAACAAAAAAATAACATTTATTTACCAAAGACTTAAGGAATTTTACTTCACTGAGATATTTAAAGCACATTTTGTTTTCTGTGGTGTGTGCATGCGTGCACAGATGCACCTATGTGCAGGTTTATACACATCTGCCAATGAGATTTGTTTGTATGTGGTCACTAAGAAGTGAGAAAACTTGGGAGGCTGAGTAAGAATGATTCTCAAGTGCCTATAGAATGGCTGAATT
>OU015745.1:97152554-97163348 GCA_907169655.1 Acomys percivali | reverse complement strand
TTTCAGGGAGGTAGTGGTGAGTGGATATGATCAAAATACATTATATAAGTGTATGAAGTTTTCAAAGAATAAGCTTAAAGTTTTAAAAGGAAATCCTGGAGTGATATATTCTATGTAAAATGGCCTTCTCAGGCGGTAAAGCCTGATTGCAAATCATATCTCATTACAGATGGATTAAAGTGATTTAGGCTTGCTACCTGCTTTCTAGAAGCAAAGATAAATCTTTAGGAGGTAACAGTCATGTGCCAAGACTCAGAGTAACTCTCGAGTTTTTCACATAAAATGTCTAGGGCTCAGTAAAAAAAATAACTATGTGTGCTGGGAAGGACAAGATTTGATTGGAAAAAAATCAGAAGAAAAGACAGACCAAGGAAACAGAATGATTATGATATCAATGGGAACGTTTGTAAAACATACATCAAAACAACTCTGATTAATATGTTCAAGAAAGTTGAAGGTAGTGTAGAAAATTTGGAAGTCTATCAAAGGTTGCTAAGTAGCAAATAATAGAAAAATGGAAATATCTAAAATTGAACATAAAGTGAAAGAAATTTAACTCTTAGGACCTGGAGAAATGGCTCAGCAGTTAAGGGAGCTTGTCACTCTCCCAGAAGACGTCAGTTCGGTTCACAGCACCCATGTTGGGTGGTTCAAAATTATGTGACTCCAGATTCTGAAGCCCCCTTCTGGTCTCCTCTGGCATCTGTACACAAGGAACATGCACTCCTGAGCACAGTCACACATACACACGTAAATTACATAAATAAAAATAAGATTCTTAGGGGGAAAAAAGGAATCAAGAGTTTAATAGAATGGTTGAACAGAAACTAAACACAAATGAGAATTAAAACCTAATAGAAGCTGAGAGCGGTGTCACATGCCTTTAATCCCAGCACTTAGGAGGCAGAGGCAGGTGGATCGCTGTGAGTTCGAGGCCAGCCTAGTCTACAAAGCAAGTCCAGGATAGCCAAGGCTACACAGAGAAACTCTATCTCAAAAAACCACCACCACCAATAACAACAACAACAACAACAACAAAAACCCCCAAAACCAAAAAAAACTAATAGCAACCTCCCCTCTACCCAAACAAAAGCAAAGACAAAACATTTCAAATGTAGGGGAAAGACTTGAATGGATTATTCTCCAAAGAAAACAGTACAAATGTCCAAGGACCACATGAAAAGACATCCCGCAACACCAGTCACTGAGGAAGTGCAGGTCAAGAGCTACAGTGGGATGCCACAGTCACACACCCCTTGGGATAGTGATGGTTAAAAACAAAAAAAACTACCCAATCTAGGTGAGAGTGTGGAGACATCATAACCATTTTGTACTTTGGGTGTTCATGTAAAAGAGTGTGCCTGCTGGAAAAACTGGATAGTTCTGAAATAATAGATAGATAAGATTATCAAATGATCCAATAATTCTCCTTCTGTACACAGACCTGAAGGAATTGGAAGCAGGATCTCCAAGAGATATTTGAACCCCATCCCCCATGTGTGCAAAGCATTATTTCCAACAGCCAGAAGGTGAGCCTGGTCTACTTGTTTGCCAGTGACTGAGAGGATAAGCAATAGGTGCTTAAATACCTGCAATTGAGTAATAGCCTGAAGAAGGAAAGCTATTCTGGCATATTCTACGGCTTGGGTGGACCTGGAGAACATTATGGTAAGTAAAATATGCTGGCTGTGATGGCCAAATGATTCCATTAGTGGGAGAAAGTAGCAAAAATCATGGAGACAGGGAATAGAGTGATGGCTGTCAGAGGTTGGAGGGAAAGAAGAATGGGGAACTAGTGGCTGATGGGAAAAAAATGTCTGTCTTACACCAAGCCCCCACTCCTAAGCAAAAAGCTATCTCCAACTGACAGTCACTCACAGAGAAAAAAATCAGTTTCTCCAATGGACTCTCACTAGGTATACAAACCACAGTTAGGGGCAGGCCTCACGCCCAGCAGCAGATTACCAAAACAAAATGAACTCAAAGGTGTTTTTGAAGAGTTTTCATTTCCTATTGCTTTTGTTTGGGCATTTTGTAAACTTTACTGGTCTTTTGCTTGTATGTTATGGTTTCTAATTTTGAGTTTGTATAGGTTTTCTGTGTGTGTGCACACGCGTGCGTGCTCGTTTCCTGTGCTTTTCAGTTGGCCTTTTGTTGTTCCTGCTGTTTTGCTTTATTCTTGTTTGATTGTTTCATTTGACTGTTTTCTAAAGGGGGGGGGAGAAGGTATGGAGTTGAAAAGGTAGGGAGGTATAGAGGATCTGGGAGGAGACAAGGGAGGGGAAATGTGATCAGAACATTTTATTAGAAAAATTTTATTTTCAATAAACATTTTCTATGTTACAGGTATAGAAAAGTTATAGAGATGGATGGCAGCAATTATTATATGACATTGCAAATACTATCATTTAACTGTATACTTAAAATGGTTAAGAGACTGAATTTATATTTTTTGGTACATTTCTAAATTTGGGGTTCCAGTGGGTTTACATACATGCAGAAGGAGAGAGAGAGAGAGAGACAGAGTGGCAGGAGTAGCTGGCTGAGTGAAAGGCAAAGGTGATTTATGGGGAGGCAAAGATAGTTTGAGAGAGAGAAAGAGAGGGAGAGAGAGAGAGAGAGGGAGAGAGAAAGAGAGAGAGAGAATTTGTCATCAGCAAACCTATTATTGAAAAATATATTAAAGAAAAAATATATTAAAATTTTTTCAAGCAAAAGATATAGAGGGAAATTATAACAAGAGAAAAAAACACAAAGCAATACTGGCAATTGAAAACAGCAGAAAAAAAGGAAAAAAAAAGAAAACAGCAGAAAATTATTTTCTGGGAGTAGAAACATATACAAAAATAAGACACAAGCTGGCAAGATGGCTCAGTGGGTGAAAGTGCTTACTGTGCAATCCTAATGACCTCTGGCCAGAGTTTGATCCCCAGAATTCACAAGAAGACAGTTGTGGTAGCTCACATCTGCAATCCTAGCACTTCTACAGGGGAGGTAGACACAAGAGAATCAAGGTCACCTAGCCTGGAGTACAAAGGAATGGTAAAAAACAAGAGAGATGCTGCCTCAACAAAGTGGAAGGACATAAGGTGTCCTCTCATCTCTATAAGCACACCACAGTATATGCACAGCCACACTCATTCACACATCATGCACACAATGATGATAGATAGATAGATCATACATACATACATACATACATACATACATACATACATACATACACTAATAGATAAAAATATATAACAGCGTAAAGATGGGGAAGATATCTGATGTTAAAACTTTCTAAGATTCCCTCCCCTCTGGGATTAGTAAAATAATATGTTTATATAAAAGTATACTAAGTCAAATGTATATTCTGATCCTTAGGGTTACCTCTAAAAGAATACCAAAAGAATGTAAAACTAACAGCCATATCAAGGAGAAAAATCTACCCAAACTTCCACTGGGTAAGTAAAAAAGAAAAGGAATATGGAGTTGACATAACAAATAGAAATAATTAGTAAGGTGGGAGTTTTAAGCTACAATGTCAGTAATTATAGTAAATATAAATGGAGATAGTATCATTTTTATTAAAGATAAAGATCATCCTTTGGGATTTAAATGAATCCTAACTATGTGCTGACTGTTTATGAGAACATAGTTTTGCTATAAAGGTATCAAAAGACCAACAAAGTAGAATCATCAGTAATTAATGGGGTTTTGTCTTATAAGTGAATGGACAATTGATTGATTTATTGTGATGGAAATGTATCAGGTTTACATGCTTTAAATGTAGTTTAAAATTCATGTTTTGGCATCTGGGAATATAGCATCTGCTTAGAATGCATGAAGTTCCTGGGTTCAATTCTCAGTACTAGAAACAAGGTTTTTTTTTGGGGGGGGGGTAGGGCATGTTAATTTTGAAATACCAAATGCAGTTAGCAACGAGGATAAACAACTTTGATGTTAAAGACAGAAATCAGAAAGAGATGAATACTTGACACATATGGGTAGATAAATAACATTTAAAGTTGTTGGATAAAATTAACTTAGTAAGAAAGGGGTAAGGGGCTAGGTCATAGTCTGGAGTCCTCTGAATTAGAATGACTATTTTACAAATTTTTAATTTTAAAAATGCCATCAAAAGAGGCTGGGAAGGGGTGCATGTGTGGCATTCAGGAAGCCAGGAGGAGGTGGGGATGCAGTTCGGTGGTAGAGTGTTTGCCTAGCATGCATGAGGCCCTGGGTTCGAGCTCCAGCACCACAAAATAACAAATGATGGTCATGACCATGTGCTGGAAGCCAAGAGAAGAAAGAAAGCAAAGTATTTTAAGGAGAAGAAGGGTCAACAGGTCAAGTGAACAGAGAAGTGACCTCTAAGTCTAGCCATGGAGAAATGAAGGGGTGGAGATAAAAATCCCAAAGATCAACATGGTGTGAAGAGTAGCAGATGGATCCAGAAAATTTTTTTCAGGTTTTTCTGTAAAGCAGCAGTACGTTTGTGTGTCAGGGAGGTAGGGGGTGGGGGTGTCATAAATTAGCGGGAACTTTGTGTGCTCACGGTAAGAGTTAAATTTAAAAGACAGGAACTGATGATATACATTCAGTAGCGTGTTTCAGGAGCAAAATTATGGAGAGCGGGATGGAAAAGAAACGGAATCAAGAGGCCTTCTGGAACACTGCCCTGGGCAAGTTGCTAAGCAACATCTACTAATTGTAACAATAGTAAAAAAATAAATTAAAAAAATTTTTAAAAAAAGAGCTCAGCTAGATCTCTGGAGGGTGCTAGAGCTGAGAGAAGATTGGGAAATTCCATCAGACTCTCTTCATTTTCTCTGTAAAATAGGAGTGCCTGGAGAGACAAGAAAGTTGCAAGAATGTTTGTGGAGAGAGGAAGAAATTGAAACAATAATTTGTAAACACTACTGGGCAGTAGAACTGGCCAACAGTGTGAGTCCTATTTAAGGATGGAGTCCTGACTTCAAAATGAAGCAGCTTTTCTAGAGTAGGTATATGGCTGGATCAAGCAAGGTGACCGTGACCTCTGTTGGTCTGTGCTTTACCTCATGGTGGAACTTAACGCCTAAGAGCACGAGCTATGGACCCAGACTGTCAGAGACCATATCGTAGTCCCACTTTGTATTGCTTAACTGACCTGGGGGTGTCAGTTAAGAGCACTACTCCTTGGTTTCCAGACACTAGGACCAAGTATAAATTGGTAATAATCTTTCCATATAGTTTTAAACCAGTTTCTCAGGGAAGGGGAAAGCGTTTATGTATGTGTGTGTGTGTGTGTGTGTGTGTGTGTGTGTGTGTGTGTGTGTGCGCGTGCGCACACGCACACATGCAAGAAATGTACTGAGAAAATGTTTCAGGATAAGAATATATTGTTTATAAGTAGAGGACACACACACACACACACACACACACACACACACACACAAAGTGTGTGACACTTTCTTGTGTCAGTCTCTGTAACATCCATTTGCCCTTGTTTGCCAAATCCTAATTTTGACTGGGGTAGAATGGAGCCATCTGAAAACACACAGCTTCCTGGACTCCTGTATGCCACACAGAAATGGTGTAAGCAGGTTGTCACGATACATAAAAGCGGTTGTTGTCAAACTTAAAACAAAAAAAAAAAAAGCTTCAGGTGGAGGACCCTGTTGGCCCTTGACTAGCTATCTACTCTTGATTTTTCTCACCTTTGGTCTTCCTGGACAAGTGAGCTTTGCTTTAGTAGACATGCCGGGCATGGTGGCACACAGCTTTAATTCCAGCATTGTGGAGGCAGAGGCAGGCAGATTGCTGTGAGTTCGAGGCCAGCCTGGTCTACAAAGTGAGTCCAGGACAGCCAAAGCTACACTAAGAAACCCTGTCTCGAAAAAAACAAAAACAAAAGGTAGACATCTTTAAAAGGTGTTAAGATGATACTTTAAGAACCTAACATATTGAAACACAGCTACATCAATAGTTAAAACTTAAATTCTCAACATGCTCATAAGAATGAATGTGATGAAAAAACATAAACTGGACTGGATGGGGCTGAGGCAAAGTCTTGGAACTCTCACTCACCAGTGACACCCAGAACCTCCCTGGCCCTGAGTAAAAGCCACAGAGGATGGGAGAGGGCCTTGGGGGCATGAAGATCTCAGGCAGAGGCTCCTCCACCTCCTCCTCCTCCTCCTCCTCCTCCTCGCTCTCCTCCTCCTCAGGCAACTCCTCTTCTCCAAATTCTTCCCGCTGCATCTCGAGCTTCCTCCTCCTCCTCTCTTCTTTTTCCTTCTCCTTCAGCTTCCTTTGCTTTTCTCTCCTTTCAATTTCCATTAATCTCTTTTTTAAAAAGATAATAAATAGACATTTTAAAACGTTCAAGCGTAACAAAGATTGTAGAAGGGAGACAAGACAGTTCTAGGAACTCTCACAGCCCAGATATAACCACACTGCTTACATATAACTACCCTTTGAGACTATAGGTTCATCATTAAAAGTAAAATCTTTGTGATGAGCATCATTTCTGCTTAATCTCCTTGATCCCAATGCCATGTTGCAGTGCTTTCTTATAAGAGAAGTAAAGTTCTATTTCCCGCCCCCAGGGAACCCTGTGTACTAAAATAGGCCATGAGGAAGCTTGCTTCCTGCTCCCATAACCCTGTGCTGTGTGGGCACTTGATATCACCAGCTGTCAAATGTAGAGTCCTCCAACACTGGTTGCCCCACCTCCTAGTTAACCCTGAGAACTAGGTTCCCAGTGTGTATGATCTCTTCACACTGATCCTCTTTTCACAAGAGATCACACTGGCTCAGACTGACATGGCTTGGCGGGCATCTAAAGAGACCTTCACTCTGGTCCTGTCGCATGTGCATGCTGCCATTTCATCAGCTCTTCTCCACCTCCTGAAAATGCTCCTGAAAATGCAGAGAACGGTCTACAAGTGGCAGTCTCCCTAGGGTTGTTCTCCTAGCATTACTGCTCCTGTCTTCCTCTCATTCTCTCAAGCGTCTTCCCATCTTCTGAGTATTAACTGTCACTTCCAGGTAGCTATTTTTTTTTTTTTTTTTAGCCCCATCATCCTTGCATCAAGCAGCATCATTGTTCTGCACACCCTGAAGTTCCTTTCTTTGTACTTTGATTTTAGTTATTTCAGTGTACCTCCTACTACAGTTAGCCACCCTTCTTACCAGTGGCTAAGCTCCTTCAGGCCAGGAGCTGTTTTGTTTGATTTTATTTTATTTGTATTCTCCCAGGATCTCATATAAGGATATTGCATATTCAAATGAGAGAAGAGAAAGGCGATAATGTTTCAAGGATATCTCTTACCAGAATCTTAGATTTGACACTTGAGAAATGAAAACATCTGACAAGCATGTCCTGGATTTCATAGGAGACAATGTCATGATCATCTATCTCCTTAATGGTTGGATATGGAGACTCAAGAATATATCCATTCTCACAGATAATCAGCAGGGTGCTTTCAGGCTAAAAAAGAAACATTATGCATATCACTTACAGGAGGCAAATTTTTACAAGTTCAAAAAGGAAAAATAAGACAAGAAAGATATAATAATCATTTAAAAGACAATATCCAACTGTAGTTAGGTAGTGAGCCTAGTAAATAATGACTATTATATCATTACTATCAGTTATTATCATGTAATTATTCATTGCTAACCAGTTACTGAAGTTAGATTTATATTTGTTTCTTTTAAAAATACCATAACTTATTTCCCTAGGCCAATACATCGTTGTGAAATCTGTTTGCCCAAGTAGGCAGAATGTTCTAGTTGAAAATGCTAAGGAAGGGCTGGAGAGATGGTTCAGAGGTTAAGAGCATTGGCTGTTCTTCCAGAGGTCCTGAGTTCAGTTCCCAGCAACCACCTGGTGGCTCACAACCATCTATAATGAGATGTGATGCCCTCTTCTGGTGGGAAGGCACACATGCAGGCAGAATATTGTATATATAATAAACAAATAAACCTTTTTTAGGAAAGAAAAGAAAATGCTGAGGAAAATCTGCGGTGTGAGTGACTTCTCAGCCCCATCACTCTTAACCACCTACCCTCTGTCTTCCTACGTTAATTTAGACTTGATGCTCTGAAGGCCCTTGTCTTCCTCCGTCTTCTCTCTCTCTCTAAGTGTGCTTCAAGAAGTTGTATCCTTTGACTTCCACTCACATACAGCAGATCTCAGATTGATCTGTCTAGCACAGAACTCTCTTTTGCCTCCCCAGGCAAATCTGGGAAGTTACTATCTTCGCGTAATTTTTCTATTTATCTGCCATATACTCAGCATTTTGTTACATGTTAGAGATGGAAATGTAAGAAAAGGAGGTAGCCTTGGTCCCATCGTGGAGCTGGACTCCAAAGGGAGAGCCTGTCAGTTAGCAATTCACACAAATTAATACAAATTACAGTTGCAAACGTCCTTCCATGAGACCACAAGAACTGCCACATTGTGCACAATTTCCCGAGAAAGCAGCATCCAGCTTGAAGGTGGAGGATGAATAAAAAGTACTCATAAAATGAGCTGAGGAGAGAGCACTGTGCTATAAAGAGGAGACACATTTGAGCTTATAGGGTAATTGAGGCCTCAGGGAGCATCACCTAGAACAAAAGCTCAGGAGGGAAGAGAGACAGGGCAGGGCATTAAGGGACTTAACATGCAACGACTGGCTGGAAGGACTGGCCAGATGCAAGAGCCAGAAGCAGAAAAGCACTATCATTACGGGGAGAAGGTATTTCAAGAAGGAAGGAAAGGTCAGTGGATTCAAATGATGCTACAATTTCAAGGAAGATAAGAATCAAATATTAGGTAGGTAGTGGTGCCTTCAGAAGAGCTGCAGTGGTGGAGTCCGGGAGCTAGAGGGCAGGCAGGAGCCACAGGAGGGCAGAGTGGTATGGAAGATAATGGTGTCATCATTGAGACATGAGCTCTGAGAGCTGCTGAGTAAGGAGAGAGGGGGCAATAGCCGCAGAACACAACATCAGTGGATTTACTTTCTGTAAGTGGAAGAGACTGCCATTAAAAATCACCCAGTGAACAGCAGGTACGGCAAAATGTATATGCAAGAAAAAGAGAGAGAAGTAAAGTAAAAGACAAGATGCAGGATGGCCAGCTGGGAGGAAGAGGGACAGCTCCTCGAATGTAAAAGGAACAAGAGGGGAAAAGGAGGCATGAGATTCCGTTGGGTAGCGAGAAGGTACAGCAAATCCTAGCCTCTCTGGGAAGTGATGCTGAGAGAAAGAATGGGAGGAATGAAGCTCTGAGGCAAGGTGGCCATCGGCCATGTTGTGTGGGAGAAGGCATTGGTGAAAGCCATGCCAAGGGCTGTGTGGGACCCATTCCATCACTATAATGTGGGGGAACCATTAGTCCTTCCTTGACATATAATTATTTATCGCCTGCAGTCTTTGGCTTACACTGGTGACAAATCAGGCAAAATAGCTGGGGCAACTCTGGGGTGGGTTTTCGCCAAATAGGAATAAAGAAAATGCAGCCCAAAGGGTGGGGCTGCCTCTAGCTACAAGACACTGTGATTCATAGCTTAAGGACACACAGGAATGGCTTACATGACTCATTGGAGACCACATCAACTGGCAAACAGGCCCAGGAGTATTGAAATAACCAATCGGCTTATAATCCTTTTCCACATCGAAAAAGAAGACAGTATTATCTTTACTCTAGAACAAAGAGAGACATGCCCGCTCAATATATATTACTATGACAACAAGCTCATAGGGCACAAAGATTTAATATATAGTCTATCTAACTTATACTTATAGACATAATCCCCATGTATTCCAGATTAATCTAAAAATATATATATTCTGAAATATATATATTCTGAAATACACGCGCGCACACACACATATATATACGGTTTCAAATGTTTTATTTTTCGCAAGTATTTCAGTTCATAGTTCTAGAAATGTGATTACCATATTTGTGTGTGTTTATGCATACATATTTATATGTGTGTGTGTGTGTGTGTGTGTGTGTGTATGTAATGAATTCCTAAAATGATTCCACAGTGCATCTGTTCACTTCTTACTTCCTGTAGAATATTTAACACTTACATTAAATATTTAATAAAGGACATAATGAGTTATTTCATTTCTCTGAGGCAGGCTTTTGTTTTTGTTTGCATTTAGGGGGCACCAAGGATCAAAGCTGAGCCTGCAATGTACAAGGCAAGAGCTCTCCCACAGAACGTTATAAACCTCACCTATGGCAGCCTTTCTTAAGAACATACCTGTGTCATAAACTAATGACTATAAATAATTCATCCAGCACGATTCCCAGCTCAAATTTTCTACTCATTTAAAATAATCATTAAAGTTTAATTTATAAGACAATTCTTAAATATTATATACAGGCTGCACTGAAAAAATAAGAACACAACATGTGAATTAATGTTGGGAAATAAGGCACAATGGAGTACATGCACTTAAAAGGGCAGCTAAGCGTGGAATTTCAGTAGGAAATGAGGGAGACTCACACTTACCCCAGTGGCTAGGATCTCCCCGTCACGTTCATAAGCTAAAGCCGTGACCTCAGCAGTGTGGGGTTTGAAGACATGTTTCAGTTGTAACTCGGCATCTACGGCTTTCTTCCGTCCTGCTAAAATTGTAAGTCCTTTCGGGTCATAAAGTTCAAGAATCCGAACGACACCGTCTTGGAATCCTACGATGATCTGGGCTGCAGAAAAGACTACCTTGGGAACAAGCAAACGCACAGGAGTTGAATTTAGTTAAGAAATTAGCAACACACACACACACACACACACACACACACACACACACACACACACA
>OU015745.1:97096104-97143089 GCA_907169655.1 Acomys percivali | reverse complement strand
ACACACACACACACACACACACACACACACACACACACACACACACACACAGTAGCTTACAACCCCAGGTCTAGGGGATACAAGGTCCTGTTCTGGCATCCTCAGGCACTATATACATGCAGTACACATACAAACACACAGGCAAAATCTTCATAAACATAAAATGAAAAATAAATATTTTTAAAAACTGTGTAAAATTGTCCTAACCCCCCCCAAAAAATTAAATTTAACAATAGCAAAAATTATCCGCGTGTATCTGGTCCTTTTAGAAAATGCCCTCACGATAGCTACTGGATTCTTTGCTGGGCACCAGACGTACTTGATGTGGCCCGAGCCCGACGTGGTTAGCTGCTCATCATCTTCAGGGTTGAAAGTGACCTTGAAAACGTCCTGAGAAAACGCCTTTGTCCTCAGTATGGGCACCTCCTCCTTCCAGTTCCAGATGGTTATTGTGTAATCAGGGTGACTACCGACAGAGGCCAGTAAGGTGCCTTCATCATTAAAGTCCACGTAAGCATAGGCCCTCTCAGTGCCATCTGCAGGGATGGATGGGAGTCTGATGAACATGAGAGAAAGCTGAGTCCCGAGGGGACATGCCCATCACCCCAGCACTAGAAGGCTGTGACTGGGAAATGACAAGAGCAAGCTCAGCCTATACTGCACGTCTGTCTCAAAACAACAACAACAAAAACAAACAAACAAACAACAACAACAACAACAACAAAAAACAGGAAAGAGGAGGAGAAAGGAGTGCCCTTGCGATCTGTGTTAATGGAAAGATACCAAGAAGCTAACAGTGCTGGGGAGATGGTCCAACAGGTGAAGTGTCCAGTGTGCAAGCATGGGTGCAAGCTGACCCTGGCACCCAGCTTCAGGGGCCATTCTACTGCTATAGGGTGGAGGAGGGGCAGAGACAGCGATCACAAGCGCTTCCTGGCCAGCCAGCCAGCCTGGCAGAAATGGCAAGTTCCAGGTGCACAGAAAGGTTCTACATCAAAAATAAGGTGGAGGGAACTAGAGGGAAATGTTTGACATCAACCCCTGGCCTCCACAAACACATGCACAAGCAAGCACACCTCTCACACCTACTGCATGTGTGGGGATGTGCATATGTGCATAAATATCCTAAAGGAGTAATTCTAAAACTACGTCACCACTCTTGGCTTTAGAACGGATTGTAAGGTAATAAAAGGAAGTTGAAACCTCACAATCATATTTTCCCAAAGAAAACCACGTTGCATATATTTCATGTTGTGGAAGAAAAAGAGTCAAGCATGGAGAGCCGTCAGAACTCAAGCTGCAGTTCTAAATGTGTCACTGAAAAACTCCCAGAGTGAAAACTGACTGCTGAGATCAATTACACGGAAAACAGCATCATACGATGATGGCAAGTGGCTGATGGAGCGTGTCGCTCTCGTTAGATTGTTACAGCCCGACATTCAACCAAAGAGCAGTGTAGACGTTGGTGTGAAGGGGCCGCCAACATGACTGGCTTTACGGATTGCAGCCTTGGGGACGTAGGCAGGCTTTACCCAGCCGGTTGAAAGATCTTGGAAATAAGGTTCCCTGAGGAAAATGTGCTGCCTCGCGGCTGCCTGCCCATGAGCTCTTTTCTGGGAATTGTCAGCCTGTGGGGCTGACCCACAACTCTCAGACTTCCTAGCCTCCACAACTGTAAGCCAACTTCGTTCATACATTTCCTCTCTACTCTTTATTTTCGTTTCTATCCTGGACCTTGGTTAGTTCTGTGATCTCAGTCACCTTCAGGATGCTGTTAGCCTTGACCATGGACTGCTCTAAAGACCCCGCCCGATGGACCTACCACGCATGATTCTGTACGGCTTCAGGGAAGGGTACTCGTAGATGATGATACTTGGAAAACTCCCTTTTTCGGCGACTATGAAGTAAGTTTTATCTGGATGGACCTAGAAAAACAGCATCTCACTAAAATATTAAAAGGAAAATTTCACATAGATATTCCTACCCATGCAGTGCTTAGTGGCTGTTACCATATAATTGGCTAATTAGGCTGCGCTTCAGTCTAAAATTTAAAAAAAAAAAAGCTCATCTGATTAAACTCTTGTCAATGGGTATGATTTGAACAGGAAACGAAAATAATTTTTTTTAATTAAGGCTTACCGTTATTTCATTTATTAAGGAAATCATTTTAATGCTACAAGTATTAAATTCATAGTGAGAGTGAAAGCTTCAGTCTTTAGTGTGTGTCAGAATTTCTTGAAGTGTTCATCCAAACACAGATCTCAAATCCCCTACCAGCATTTCTGAATCTATATTTGTCTTTTGGACAAGTGCTATAGATTAAGATTAATGCATGCTTCTGCTGGCCTGGATGGTTGTGTGAGAACAGCTAAATAGGACAAGATGCCAGATGCCTATGTAACTCACTCTAAGTCATACATAGACATGTGCACAAAATGTGGGTTTCAGCCCATTTTCTGCCTGAAAAACTAAATTGCTTATGATGGGCAGAATTTATTTGCCTTGCTGTTCCTAAAAATTGGAAATACAAAACTGAGGGACAATATCTATCTAGGGCTGTTGTGTGCCCCATCCCATGATAGAAGTTAGAAGAGCAAGAGAGGGTGAGAGCTAAGATGTGTGTGTGTGTGTGTGTGTGTGTGTGCACGCGCACACACACACACACACACACACACACACACACACACACACACACATGCGCGCGCCTGCCTGTGATAAATCTGCTCTCATAAAATCCCATCATTAGGTAACCAACTTCCTCAATAAGATGAATCCACTTGTGCCCTAATCACACATGTGCCTCCCAACACTGTTGCACTGAGGAGTAAGCGTATGGTATATAAACTTAGGGGTGGGAGCATGTTCAGCAGTATGGGATTCATGTTCCTAGAGCGTGTTCAGATAAAAAAAGAAAAGAAAATATACCTTGAACAAACTTACTAGACATGACTGCAATCATAGCAGAAGTGAGAAAGATATTTCCAAGCTAGACAAAGAAGAAAATATTCCCTGGATTAAAGTATTTGTGTCAGTGTCTCTATTGATAGTCACAGAAATGGGCTAGAATTGTATATTCCCAGCCAATATTGTTACTTTTGCTAACTGATAAGCCAAATATGGAGGAAGCATAAGGAGCCAACAAAAGGGTAAAATAAAAGGCAGGCCATCGGTGGTGCACACCTTTAATCCCAGCATTCGGAAGGCAGAGGAAGGCAGATGCCTGCCTGGTCTATAGAGTGAGTTCCAGGACAGACAGAGCTACATAGAGAAACCCTGTTTCAAAACAACAAAAACAAAACAAACAAATAGATCATAAAAGCAGGCTCCGGCCAGAGCTTCTGCCGCCCAGATGACACTGTGGCTCCTTCTCTTTCTTCCGTTCCTGGGGACAGAAGACCTATGATAGACAGGCTGACTTCCTGATGAAGCTGCCTCTTCTCCTGTGGCAACACATCCTTAGGAAAACATCTCTCACTTTCTAAGAGACTGTAACTTTGCTGGACCTCACAGCTGAGTTAATACTACAGCTTAAGATCACATAAGAGTGATTTTCTACTGTGCAGTTGGTCTGTTTGTTTCACCTGCCATTAATCTTAATCGATATACAGAGGGGTGTGTGTGTGTGTGTGTGTGTGTGTGTGTTTGGTAGTAATTTACTGAAATGGCAAACAAGTCGAAAGTGACCTTGTACAATAAATATCCACCATAAATGTTGAAAGCATCACTGACATACAGATATAGTCTCTGCACAGTGATGTTTGCAGTACATCTGGGTTCACTGTGTGTCAGTAAAATTCCATCCCCTGCAAAACTGTTATAGATTTCTGTAAGATATCCTTCATTCATTCCTTCCTCATGTGAGACTTTCTACTCTGTTCAGTAAGAGAGGGCAAAGCCGCTGTTCTCTAGGGGCAGGTGAGGCAGACATCAGGCAGGCACACAGACAAAAGGTCAGACTCCCACAAAGGGTTGAAATAGACAAGTAGCCACAAGCTCCAACAAGAGGGAAGACACAGGAAGGGAGGGGAAGAATTCAAATCTGGGCTCACTCGCTGTCAAACTACTCCCAGATGAAGTCTTTGAATATTTTCTTAATTCAACATCATGATTATTTACATGCAGCTATGGAAAAGCTACCATGTGCGTGTGTGTGCGTGCGTGCGTGCGTGCGTGCGTGCACGTGCGTGCGCGTGCGTGCGTGTGTGCGTGCACTTATATTTCAAGAATCTAAGGCAAAAGGATGCCAAGTTTAAACTAGTCTGAGCTATATACTTAACTTCAAGGCTAGCCTGAGCTATATATTAAATATATATATATATGGGCTTGAACCCTATCATAGAAAGAAATAAAGAACATTTTAAAGGAAGCTAAAGAAGAAAGGGGCTCAGAACAAAGATGGCTGTGCATCTCCATGTGACCCTACAACATCCTGACTGTCACTGGTGCCTGGCTGCCATTGTGGCATCCACAGAAAAGACTAAAGTGGGGATTTTTTTCCCCACTGGGTCACTAAACGTTCGCATACCCCAATGGCACCAATTCCCTGCCCGCTGCTACTATGCAGGTACATTTGCTCCTTGGTTCTAAAATCCAACAGGACCAGCTGGTTCCCAGCGATGTACATCAAGGTGTTGTTGTCCAGGAGTTGCAGGTTGGCTCGCTTTTTGCAGTCATAGCCAAAAGAATGTCTGAGGAGAGGTTGCTAAGGAGACGAAGAGAAGCAGAGGTGCTGCCTAGGGGTAGAGGAGCGACTGACACAACTACGCCTGCTTTAAAACTCCATCCTCTGTTTAACTAAAGATCCGAGATCAATGTAGCTAAACTCTACACGCTCCATCACGACTCATAACAGTAGCAAAATTACAGTTATGAAAAAAAATTACAGTTATGAGGTAGCAATGAAATAATTTAAGGTTGACGGTCACCACAAATATGAAAAGCTGTATTAAAGTGTCACAGCATTAAGAAGATTAAAAACCGCATGTTAGGCCTTCTAGACGAAATTGTTTCCATCACAGCTACGCAAGCAGCCATTGACAGAATCTAACTGAGTCTGTCAGTGCTGCAATAAAACTTTATTTACACAACAGGCTGGAGGCCACGTTAGCTCCAGGTTTGTCAACCCCTGACCTAGGAAATGAAACCTTTCCACACTAGGAGTGGATACTCGAGAGTGAGACAATCCAGTGGGATCGTTGATTCTGGAGTCACATATGGTATGGAGACGAGCTCTGAGTAATTGTAGAAGAAGTTCTCAGATAGCTTCTTCTTTACTTTCTCCTCGGCCTCTTCCTTAACTTCAACAGGAGGTTCCTGGGATGCTGAAACACAAAAAATGCTTTATCTAAGAAAAGCACGAGCTGAGCCCTGGAATCATATTTCACAAAGTGAGGGCGACCGTGTGTGCTATGTTAGCGGTAAGAGCAACCGCTGGCCTACACACGCGCTACACACTGCTGCTCTGAGGAGGAAGAGGCCACAGCCTGTACACATCAGAGGAGGATGCTGAGTTCTGGCCATGTTTTCAACAGGGAGACTTGGAGAACTCTTAACTAATCTGGGGCATAGTGCTCCCTTGCTCCCTTGGTCACTTTATCCCCAAAGTACAAGGCTGTTCACTGTGGTCCTCAAAAATAGAATGTAGAACCCCCTCAAAATGGTGAAATTACTCTATCATGACTTGTATATTTCTTTTCTTTTTGTTTCTAACATGTGTCCACATCCTGCAGATCTTCCATTTCTTTTTCCTTTCCTCTTTTGGATTTTCGAGACAGGCTTTCTCTTGTGTAGCCTTGGCTAGCCTGGACTTGCTTTATAGATCAGGCTGGCCTCGAACTTACAGAGATCTGCCTGCCTCTGGCTCCCCGAATGCTGGGATGACAGTGCCCAGCTAGATTTTCCATTTCTTAGATATATAAAGAGCTGGCTGATCTGCCTGAGCAACTTGCCTTTACCACAGCGGCGATTGCTGAGGGAAAGCCAATCACACTTACTTCCCGCGCTCTGGAAATAATCCTGAGACGATGTTGAGCTTTCTTCCATATCTTCCAGGTCCAAGTCATCACCGAGAAAGGATTCTTCCGCATCTGTGGTGTCTTCTGCAGTTACTTTAGTAGATATTAAAGACAATTTGTTTTAACAGTCCCACAGGTTTTTAATTACATTTGCTTATTTCCAGAGTAACTAAAACCTCTTACTTGTTTATGCTTGAAATTTAATGAATTTTTATATTCAAAACTTCCAGCTGGCGGTGGCGGCATACACCTTCCATCCCAGCACTCGGGAGGCAGAGGCAGGCAAAGGTCTGTGAGTTCGAAGCCAGTCTGGTCTAGAGAGAGAGTTCCAGGACACCCACGGCCGTGCAGAAATGGAAAAAAAAAAAAAAAAAAAAAAAAAAAAAAACCTTCCTAGAATTACTTTATTTATTTGATCAGCCTTATAATTTTACAAAAACAAAAAGGTCTTTTCTGAGATTTCATCTCCATTTTCACTCTATCTTTCAGTCTTTTTCTTATAAAAAATTAACAAGAAAGGATAAATAACAAGCCAGTTATTTATGAACGTTAGTGTACTACCACAACTCCAACTAACATTTATAGAGGGCCTGCTATGTTGGGAAGCCACAATGCTATTTAAGAGTGACCTCCTCCGAGTATGATAGTTTCTCTCTGAAGTAAAGTCAAAAGAATAAGTTAAAATACTGGCTTCCGAGCAAACTAATGAAAAATGCGGATCGAGAACAGAAATGACTTCAGCTATAAGGCACCGTTCTGTTCAATTCTAAACATGAACCTGCTTTTAATACACATTGTCAATCCCATGAAAGGCTAGGGGACTTTAGAAGAACAAGGAAGAAACAGCAAGCATACTCAAAAGTACCTAGTAGGTCTGAGATAAAGCTGAAAGGCTAGAGACAGAATTCCACAGGATGAGTGCACTTGGATGGCGAGAAGGTACCTAAGCAGGCCAGAGACTAAGCTCTGCTCAGGGGGGCTCTGGAGAAGTACTCTTCAAGCAAACCTCAGCTCTTTCTTATGACTGGGGCAGCCAAAGGCTACTTCCTGGCTTTTCTCACCTGCAGCCTATGAAATCCATCTCCACATTTCACCCAATTTAACTCCCAAATAACTTGTTTAAATGGGGTAGGAGAAGCCAAGGAGATGGTATGGCTGCTCTTCTGGAGGACCCGGGTTTGATCCCCAGCACCCACATGGTGACTCACAACCATCTGTAACTCCAGTTCCCAGGGATTCCATGCTCTCTTCTGCCCTCCACAGGAACTATACATACGTAGTGCAGACATACATGCAGGCAAACAATCACACACATAAAATATTAATTAATTATTTAAAAGGTAGGCTAGAAAGCTGAGGCTCAAAAAAAAGTGTCATTTTTTTTTTCTCTCCAGTGTTAAACATCTCTAAGTGGTGGACTCGGGCTTAAAACTGAACTCCAGTTCTCTTTCCACTACACTGTATCTAAAAGTCCACTAAAGACACAGAGCTCACAGAGGAAATCACAAGCAGAAAATCAGGCAGGTTGCTACTAACACAGACATTTCTCTTATTGTTTTGAAACAAGGTCTAGCGTAACCCAGTGGGTCTCAAGGTGGCTGGTCAAGGCCGAGAATGTGCCTGAAGTGCTGATCCTCCGACTCCCACTCTGGACTAGCTGGGATTACACTTCCATTTTAGACAGTGCCAAGGTCTCTGATATGCCAGCCAGTCCTTTATCCACTGAGCTCAATCCAGAGAGATTACACTAGGGGCTGGAGGTTAAAAAAAAAAAAAAAAAAAGTAAAGCATAGATGCTCCTACTAAGGAACAGGAGAGTTTGTAAACAGGCAACCCATTTCAGTCTATAGATCCAGATGGTACTCTTTCCAATGATCATACCCAAATTTGATAACAACAACAACAACAAAAATGGTATATTATCATCCCTACTTACGTTTCGAATCGGTTCTAGAAGACTGTTTGCCATCACTCCTGGATCCTGACCTTCCCCCATCAGTGTCCTGGTCATCTGGCTCCTTCATATCTTGTGAGCACAAAATGAGAGAGAGAGAGAGAGAGAGAGAGAGAGAGGGATCAAGCCAGGACACAGACATTAACAGACCCTCCCCCACCATTAATTCCACAAGCACCGAAGGCCATGCGTGCTAACACCGTTGTGACTGCACTGCATCCAAGATGCCGACTCGGGAGGCTGTGACCGACGTAGACACCTCCGTGAAAGCGGAGGGTGGAATCACAGGTTTCCGTCCTCCGTGCACACTTGGCATTCTGGTGCACTCTGATTTTCCAGAGATTCACAGTGAAACATGACACCCAAGGCCGCCTTTCCCTCAAAAGCACATCCACTGAAACTAATCCTCTGCCACACCCTTCTTTTGGTCGCTCCATCATCTCCTTTTCCCCCTTCCTGTTATCGATCCCCCTGGGGTTACTGAAATGATCAGTTTCATTTCAAATACGTAGTTTTGAGCACACCTGGCATGTCTCAGGTCTCATACCAGGCACTAAACTACCTGGCTGCATGAAAAGAAAATATGGCTGGCCTTGAACTTCAGGGAGCTGACTGTTTAGAAATACAGGCATTCAACAAGCAGTGGAAATCTGGGTGCTATAAGAAATGAAAATGAAAGAGTAGGGTCCTGTGGGCACGTGTAATAAGAAAGCTAAACTGAGTTTGAGGTTTAGGAAAGTGGCGTTTGAGGCAGAAATGGTGATTATGGCTTGGCACAGGCTGAGGAATAAGCCTGTTGGGCAGAGAATACCTCTGAAGGGCTGAACTTGCCGACGGATAAGAACAGGAAGCGTGTTTCAGTTTACACACCGCTGGGACGAAATACCTTGCAAGTCACAGAATGATGGGTGGCTTTATTCTGCCTCAGGATGTGAGGGTACAGTCTATCCTGGCAGCAAGTCACGGCAGCAGGAGCCTGTAACAGCTGATCGATTGTACCCACTGCAGCCCGGAAGCAGAGGGGCTTGAATTCTCTTTATTGAGTTTATGGCCCCATGGGATGGTGCCGTCCACACTGAGTGAGTCTTGCTGCCTCAGCTAGCTGTATTCAAGACAACCCCTTACAGACACATCCAGGGATTCATTCCCCGGAGATTCTAAATGCCGTCAGGCTGACAGTCATGATTAGCCATGCCAAGAGGGGAATGCCGGGGTGGGGGGTGGGGGCGGGAGGCAGATTGCTGAATCCCTGGAAGTTCATGAGGGAAGTCCATACTGTTCCGTCCAATGGCGGTAGGACCACATGTAAGCAGGCCCCCTCTCTCCATACTCTGGCCAGTTGTTTTGTTTTGCTTTGCTTTGTTTTCTAAGAGCCTTTCCACATGGTAGAGAGATGGTAATAGATCATTTCTTTGAAAAGAAAAATCGAGGTTCAAGGTATGGAAGCAAAGTGAGCCTACTCTCCAGGCTGCCATGATGCAGGCTCTAAGCTAGTGAAGCAAGATGGGTTGCTTCCAGGGGCCACTTGCACTCCTGAGCCCATGGCTTTCTGGAATCCGGGAACTGGGCAACACATGTACTTCCCAGAGGCCTTGGAGCCCAGCTTTCTGTTCTGATTGCCACTAACTGAAAGGCTCATGAGGCCTACTTCCTACCTGCTGCCTTTCTTTCCCTACATATATTTTTAATATGCTGTAAGTAAGTGGTTCTCAACTTCCCTAATTCTGGAACCCTTTAATAGTTTTTTTTTATATTGTGGTGACTTCAACCATAAAATTATTCTCATTGCTACTTCATAACTGTAATTGTGCTACTGTTATGAAACATGGTGCAAATATCTGTGTTCTCCTGGCAATGCCCACAGGTTGAGAACCACTGCTTTAACTGCCTATAAACTGGATATATATTCTGTTTTTTTAAAAAAAGCCCATAGACCTAATAAATTTACTCATAATTGTTAGGTAGAAAACAAAACAATGAGGCAAGTGGGCCGCTCTGTAAACAAATTTGACCCACAACAAAAGGTAACCAGTTATAAGGACAAAAGCCTAACTTTGCTTTCTCATTGCCATGAATGATGCACTTCTTGCATGGCCAAAACTACCATGAAATAAAGTTAGTATCACAAATGCAGTCAGTGTCAGGCTGTGCTGAGTATGGAAGAACATTCTAGAACCCAGAGACTTCACTCAGTAATCTGAACTGGGCTCATTCTTCTCTCCCTAGGGGTAATACAGTGTGATGGGGATTTGGAAGATGCATGTGAACAGGTGGGTTATGAGAGACTCCTTCCTGGAAGCCATTAACAGGGCTGCTGCTGATAGGGAGCAAAGTGGGGTTTAGGGCTTTTGTTGTTTGTTTGTTTGTTTTGCTTTGCTTTTTTCTTCTTTTTTAAATTTTAATTTAATTTATTTTTTAGAACAAACAGATTGGGAAACTGTATTACAACCCCATGAGGTTTTGAAGCCAAAGAGAACTGGGATCACGTCCAAGCTTGGGTAGCAAGCAGGGCCCTTAATCTTTTTTACCTTCTCTATGTACAATGGCTATAGTTACTATTTGTCCCTATATCTACATACGATGTATAGTGTCTAGAGTTCTCAATTCTGGCTGCACTTCAGCATTACTTGGAAAAAAACATGGAATTACCAGAGTCTGGTTTTCCAGACAGAGCTCTGTGCAGCCACATAGTAAGAGCTAGTGCTAAGAACCAAGGGTTTGGATGCTGCACAGGTTTCTCACATATGGTAGTTGGCTTCCCTGGCAATACAACAACTCTTTTTTTTTTTTTTTTTTTTTTAAAAAAACACAAGTGAAGCTCAGTAAGCCTGATCAGAAACTAGGCATGCTTCCATGCACTGTAAGTCCCAGCAATTCAAGAGGCTGAGGGAGAAATATTTTCTGAGCCCAAGAATTCAAGGCCAGCCTGTTCAACACAGTGGGAGCCACCTCTAAATGCTAGGCTCAAGGGACAACTTAACATAGTTCTCACAGCTTTCAGGCTACAGAGATAGAGCCCAGGTCATCTGGCTTGCATTGTTCATCTGGTTACAAATGCTTTTACCTGCTGAGCCATCTCACTGGGCCAGAGAGAGTTATCACTAGGTCCTACCCAGTAAAGGATAGATATTCACAACACCTGTTGTTGGCCAGGCTGGGAATATTGGCTTTAATATTGGGTTTAAGTTGGAAAATGTTAAGTATTTAATAGCTCTGGACTCTCATCTTAGAAATGTGATGCTCATTTCATAGACCTGAGATCAGTATGGTACATCTAGTGAGGCAGATAGTATATCATCATTTTGCAGGTGAGAAAGAAGACCAGTTACTAACTGAATCCATTCCTGTCTCCCATCTCATGCAATTGATTTCCATAACCTATTACCAGATGCCCAGCTATGACGACTTTTGAGTTCACCTTCGCTTAGTCCCATCACTGTTATAGCAGACTTATTGCCCCATCACCAGAGTCAGCCTCAGAGCATCTTTCCATTTTCTAATTCATTTTATCATAATTTCCCCCATGGGTGCTGGAGGGGAGAGAGGCTATTTTATTCCAGAGTACTAGGGTTCAGTTCCCAGCACCCACCTCACAACCATCTGTGCTCCAGTCCCAGGGGGTCCAGTGCCTTCTTATACCTTCCTTGAACACTGCACACATGTGGTACATAGACATGCATTCAAAGACTCAAACATATAAAATAAAAATGTATAAAACCTTTAAATTTTTAACTTTTTGTTACATTTATCTATATTTTGTTTGTGGGTGGGTGGGTGGGTACATGTGTGGAGGTCACCAAACGACTTTGTGGAAGCTGCTTCCTTCCACCCACCTTGAGGGTGCCAGGGATGGGACTCAGGGTTCAGGCTTGGTGGCAAGTGCCTTAGCCCACTGAGCCAGCTTGCCCGTCTTCTAACCCATTTTCTACCTAGCCCTCTGTATTCTTTATTTTTTTTGTATAGCTATTTTTTATTATGTTTCTTTTTAAACATATACATTTATATTATTACACATGAATAAAATAAACTACATACATCAGGAAGAACCACAAGACAATCAGGAATTATATAAATGTTACATTCATAGTGATTTGGCTATTTGTATTTGGGAAACTTGAAGTAAATTTCTTTCCTATCTTCTTGGGTCTGAGTTTCTGAATGAAAATCAATTACTATCATATCTCATCTCTATTAAAACATCTATCTTGATCTAAAAGCTTCTTAACCCCTAACCAACTAAGCTTGATTGTAGGACTAAACTATCTGGTCTTCAACCCCATCAGAGACTTGAGAAGGGATAAAACTTAAATACTCGAGTGAATCAGAAATGCAGTTAGTAGCTTCTAAAATTTAAAAAAAAAAAAAAAAAAAAAAAAAAAAAAGACAGAGACAGTTTACTGCCTGAACAGTCACCCAATGCTCTATAAACGTTGGAACATCATCTTCGGTCTTCTAGCCCAGTATCTGACAGACATATTTGCAAGGCAGGAACAAGTGAGGACTTGCTTACCCTATCTTGGCAGAGTTCGGTTGTCAACTGTGCCTGCAGGGGGCCCCCGGAACAGGAGAATGCAAGAACTCCTGAGTTCTTCTACAAACACTGCGCATGGCACAAAAGTCCTTCACGGTAGGGTCCGAGATCACTGCAGCATCTCACACCCCTACGCCCTCTTTAGGCCTTTTTCTCAAGTGTGTTACCAAGTAGGCAAGTAAATAAGTCATGACCAACTGAGTACACACTCGCTTCCTACCGCCTTTGCATACTACCAGCACCTAGTCGCACTCCCTAGATACTAAGCACGTGGCCAGCATCTGCCTGGGGCACTAACAAGAACTCAGGAGGGAAGCACAGCCATTTTTTTAGAGATAAGGAAACTAGTGCAGAGGGGTCAGTCCCCTGACAAGGTTCACAGCTAAGGGCGGGCATGGGTGGCTTTGTTGACCCCAGGAACATTCCCAGCAGCTCTTTTCCTCCCTCTGTGGTGATCTAACTCCTTTCCGGCTGCTTGACTGCCTCTTGCCCCACACTGCAACGTCCTTCAAGGCAGGAGCTGTGCACATGTCTAACTCACACTGGTTGCTTCATTATTTTTCTGCTCAAGTACCATAAGAGGACCAGGAAAGTTCTCCAAGGAAACCGGACCGCTAGTTCACCTAAGAAGTCCTCCTAAGAGAAATCCAGGTGGGGTTCACTACTTTTTGGGTCTCTACCAGATTTAAGCGGGGTTCATGGAGACAGCCTCGCTGCAGGAGCCCACTTACCAGAGGTGTTCACCACCGCAGCTAGTTTCTAGTCACACGTGCCCGAGGACTCCGTTTACTGCGGTTGCTACAGCAACGCCAGTCGGCCTGCAGGCCGTGATTGGGGGAGGGGGGAGGGGGCGGGAACCAACAGGCTATTAAGCGCATGCGCAGCATGCCCCTGTGTCCCCCCCCCCCCCCCCCCCCCCCCCCGCCCCCCCCGCGCCCCCCCCCCCCCCCCTTAACTGAGGTGTTCCTGCAAAGTCCACTCTGCTCTGGGGAAGAGGCTACTGCGACCCACCTCCCTCCCTCTAGGAAACAGAAATCCAGCATTCCAACGATTTATGAACCAAATGGCTGGACACTTGAGTACTTGCTCAACTTTCCAAACCGGCCAAAGGGTCGGTCCTAAGGCAATTTTTTTTGCCAATTAAAAACAAAACTTTTAAAGTGAGGGCGGTGTCTTGGTGATGGAAGGCAGCTTGCCAGGTACATCAACATGGAAGACAGATAAACCAAGGGCTAAGTATTTTCTAAAGCTAAATATCTGTCGGCTTTTAAAAGAACAAATAAAGTTTTGTGTTATGAATTCTTGCTACAGGCGGTGGGCACACACGAAGCAGAGGCTCATCTCTCAGGATTTTTTTTTTTTTTTAATCTGTAATGCATGTGTTGGACAAAGGACTTGTGCGCTCCTGCCTTTAATAAAAGGCAAATAAGCAACTGGGCGCTCTGGCGCACGCCTGTAGTGCAGTCACTCGGAAAGGCAAAGGCAGATGGATTTTTGAGTTCGAGGCCAGCTTGATCTAAAAAGCGAATCTAGGACAGCCAAGAAACCCTGTCTTGAAAACCCGTAAATTAATAAATAAATTTAAAATAGCAAATAAGCCAACAAAAATTGGACAAAAGGTTTTGAAGCTACTTTATTAAAGAAGGCATACAAATACCAATAAACAGACCAAAGTAAGCTCAGAGTCACCATCACTGATGAAAACACAAATCAAGATGCCACTACTCAGCTACAGAGAAAGTAAAGAGACTAGGTAAGATCAGGAGTAACAAGACAAGCTACATACTGCTAGTGAGAGTGTAAAACGGAATGTCAGAAAGTCACTTAACAATTTCTTAAAATTCAAGCACGTGTTATCATGTAATTCCACTTCTAGTGTTGTATCTAAGACAAATAAGATATTTGCCCTTCCTTCGTAGTAAGCTTATTTTTAACAGTTTAAAGCTGGAAACAAACCCAGGCATTTGGTATCAGGACATGAAATGCAGAAACTATGGCATAGTCATACAATCAAATACTAATAAGGGATACAAAGGTTTATCTACTGACACACATAACGTGGATCAATCTCAAAATCATGCTGAATGTGAGAAGCCAAAATAAAGGATTGTTAATCCAGAGATTCGCCAGAGAAAAACCAATTCCACCATTTTGGGGCGAATTTGAAGCAAGCTTTATTAAATATTAAATACTGACCAAGAGATAAACTTTGATCAAGACTACACACTAGAATTTCCCAGCTGAGTGTTGCAGGGGGGTTATAAAGACAAACCTATATAGGGCATCGTACTTTCCCATGAGGATTTCTTTATATTCCAAGAACTACAACTCCCAGCATTCCAGGAAGCTACTTGGTCCTTGGGCAGTTGGGGCTTACAGGTTAACTTTGGGCATTACAGTATGTTCTGTATGACTATATGAAATTCTAAAATAGTATTTGGGGATAGGAACCACAAATAATGTTTTCTGCTGGTTTGGGGGGGGCGGGGGGACCAGTTCTGCTAGTTCTGGGGGAACTAACAGAGATGAACATAAAGGGTAGGCTGGATTGGTACTTCACACACACACCCTAAGGTTGATTGGTAAATTAAGGTCTAAGCATTCCACTGTACATAAATTGTATTTTAATTACAGCATTTAAAGGGTAGATATGATCCATATAATTGTAAAAGCCAGATACAGTTTTCAAATAGACATTAATTTTAACACCAAGGCTGAGAAGGTGTAAGAATAAAGTATCCATTAATCCAGTAGTTAAGGGTACCAGGGCCAATTTAAATTTTATTCTAATCAACACTCTTTTGCTATCTTTTAACAGACATTAATTGCTTAGCCTCTGGTTGAGAGCAAATATTATTCCCTATTATCTCTTCTCCTTTGACCCAGAGACAATACTCTAGGGTCAGACATATCTTCCTTACCGTACTCCGCTATGAATGGCCCAATGACCCAAAACAGGAGTCCCCAATTGATGTTCAAAGTTCATAAAACACAAAGCCACCTGCAAGCCTACATGTAGCAGTTCACCAGGTCTGGCCTCAGAGGGTGCACGTCCCTCAGCAGTGTGTCTTCTTCAAGGGAGCCTATGCTCAGTCGTGCAGGAAGCCTCATTTGCTTCCATGCAGGACCGTGTTTCCCATGCGTGACTCTTCATCTTTACTAGTCAGCATCCAGCTGGTCAAGGCATCATTTGGTTCTCTCCTTTGTTCGTATCTCTAGGGTTCTAGTTTTGTTAAGCCGCCCACCCCAGATTTCCTTACAGTTTAGAGATATCTAGGGAAAGTTTTTCTTCACTAGTGAAAAAGAAATAGACACTGCTGACACTACTCTCTGTTTCCAATATGGATGAGACCATTGGAGATGTATGCTCTGGGCTGCAACCAGGAGACAATGGGCTGAGTAGGTTAAAACTGGGGAGGGCTTAGGAGGCTGGGCTCTTGACAATATGGCTTCGGTGCTGTACCACATTTGGATAGTTTATTTCCTGAATTTTGTTCTAATGAATAGTGATGCTGTTTGGAGCCTTCCAGGGCACAGCAAGTGTCCAGGAAGGACCTAGATGCATAGAAAAGATTGTCCTCAAAGCTTATAGGAAAGTACACAAAGTAGGCAAACTCTGCTCTAAGGCCTGCCCTGTGTATAATTCGAACTCAAAGGATCAGATGAAAACAGGGGTCTTGAACACTGATGGAATTAACTGCTTTTTCTCATGATTTAACTTGTTAAATGATTGCTTCTTTCTTCCATTCACCTGCATGTGTATGCATGCAGCAACCTTTAATCCCAGCACTTGGGAGGCAGAGACAGGTGGATCACTGTGAGTTTGAGGCCAGCCTGGTCTACAAAGCAAATCCGGGACAGCCAAAGCTATACAGAGAAACCCTGTTGTCTCAAAAAAAACCAAAAAACCCAACCAAACCAAAAAAAAAAAAAAAAAGAGGAGGGGGAGGAGGATGGGGAGGAGGGGGAGCAGGAGGAGGAGGAAAAGAATCTACAAGATTCGAATTGAAAATAAAGGCTTTCAAAGTCTAAAGGTGTATGGGGGGGCAGGGAAACTAAAGCTAGAAAAACATAGAGGAAAATGTGTAGCAAAGAACTCATTCACTGGAGGACAATGCTGTTCCCAGAAAGCGCTGGTTTTTAAATACAAATTTCAATGCTAGCACAGGAGAATCTCTACAAGATATTGGTCAGGGAGGTGACGAACACCCTCCTAAAACACAGGCTACTTCCATGGCATTGTTTACTCACCATAACTAGATGATGAGACCATACTGCTAAAGACTAGTATTCAAGTGCGTACTCAGCTGCAGATAAGTCATCATTATCAGCAGCACCATCAGAGGCTCAAGGAACACCCCAGAAGGGTAGAAAGACTATTAGGTGGGGAGGAAAGCACTGAAACGCTGACTTCTAGACACTGTGTGGCTGCTGCACACGTGCGATTACGGCAGCTGTGGTCACCTGTACAAGAGCAAGCTGGACAAAACCTCAGCAGACATGAAGAAGAGGACGCCAAGGCCACATGCGTAGTGGAGGAGCAATAGACAGCTGCTGTTGCTGAGGAAAAGGGCTAACTGTCCTTTGGGGAACTTGGCTACGGGTAAGTTGTGCGTATCGCCATGGGCACCATTAACTGGACTGAGGTTAGTAAGAACAACAAAATAAACATGCAGCAAGGAGGGAGAAGGGAGGAAGGCGCTGGGAAGAGCTGGGGGCAGTGATAGATGAGAAAGACCACAATACATTGTGTACATATTTTAAAAATAGAAAAATAAGTAATTTGTTAAAAGAGAAGCATTCATGGGGTTGGGAAGATGGCTAAGTGGGGGAAATATTCGCCATGTAAGTGTGAAGAATGGAACTCACTATATTCTGGAGAGCCTCCTGCCTCAGGCTGCTGAATGTGGGGTTGTAGGTTGACACCTCGGCCTCAGCCTTTGGCTTTTTCAAAGTTGTACATTCAATTTAAAATGATGAATAGCAGAAAAGAAAACATCACATTTTTCTGAAAGTCAGAAAATTTTTATTATAAGTTATACATAAAGCAAATTAGTTCTTCTGGGAAATTGATCTGCATTTAAGATGCAGGGGAAAAAACCCTCCAACAGCAATAACAAAGTAACAATGTATTACTAAAAATATAACAAGTTTAATAAAATGTAAAACTTTAATTCTACAGCCAGAGTTTTAGTCACAGGGAATTCACAGGTTAGCTGCTTTGTTTAAAAACCTATTCAAAAAGGTAAAGTATTAAAATAATTGTTCTTTTCCTTGTTCCCACTAACACAGGATATTTTTGCAGGTTTCATCTGAAGAAAAATGTCACAACTTGAAAAGAGGATCCTCAAAGTGGGAACGGAAAGCCAGGAACATGTCACTGAGAACACTGGACTTTGCTATGGCATGTGGGTAGAAAGAGCAAACCAGCCTTCTTCACTTTGCCTTTCAGTCTGTTAAACAAGATGCAGAGACTAGTTAGCTCACTGGAGACTGTCAGACAGTTAGACCAAGTACATTTAAGAAAGCCGCATGTGTGCTAGGCGGCACTGCAATGCCAGCTCTCCTGGCAACGCTCCTGACCTCAGAGACACCAGGTGGCTGCCTGCTCAGCAGGTGACCTGGAAAGCCCTAACTTTTAAAAGAAGGAGAAATCCAACATTTATTCAAACTGTAGATACAATCAGAAAAATGATGAAAAAAAGTTAATGGATCTTAGCAAACTAAATGCTACTAAGTCCCATGAACTACATACAGAACTCTATCAAAGAGATAACTTTAAGCTTTTCAGAATGTAAAAATCAGAAAGGATGGGGCTGGAGAGATGGCTCAGAGGTTAAAAGTACTGGCTGCTCTTCCAAAGGTCCTGAGTTCAATTCCCAGTAACCACATGGTGGCTCACAACCATCTATAAAGAGATCAGGTGCCCTCTTCTTGTGTGTAAGTGTACATGTAGGCAAAATACTATATACCTAAATAAGTAAATCTTGAAAAAACAAAACAAAACAAAAAAAACAACAGGGTGTCAAAAATAAAAAAAATCGGGAAGGACAAATCTTCAATGCCACGCAACTGAGACAGCTAACGAAGGCAGTTAGGTAGTCTCGGCTGTGTGTCTCCATGCTGGGTCTAGTGGTTTCCCCATATCTGTTACCAGCTCACCTCTGATAACAACAACTTGTACAATTCTGAAGATAGTCTTACAGGTTTCTATAATAAACACAGAGAGGAACTGTGTCTTTCTATATTATCAATACACATAAAAATGTATTCTGTGAAAATTCTAAATAAACTGCAAACGCTTAGCTTCCAGACAGTCTGGAGCAAATGAGAACAAAGTGTACAAAGCATTCATTTAGCCTGTGTTGTCACTCGTCTGACAAAGGCCCTAGATGTGGCACACTGGGATAAAGTCCTCAGACCCAGGACTCTGGCTTTCCCATACTCTACTTAGGCACACCAACAACGATGGGCGCAAACCTCATGTCTACAATCCATCGGGGCCATGAAACATGGGAACAAGCCTGAAACCAGTGATTCTTAGTCTATGAAGATGCTTGCAATCCCACCAAACTTTAGTTTATTTCTTAGTTATCATAGAAGACAAAATGAATGTAAGGCTTATTATTTTTCAAATAAAGATAAAATACAGCATTTCCTTTCTTTGCAGAATTTTGTATCATGCTAAAGAGAATAGGACTAATGACTAAAAACAGAAGCTAGTCACCTTCCGCCAGCACCGTCTGTCTGGGCCCTACATAGGGCACCGGTTATATTTTATAACATACCTTTGTTCTTGGATTAACAGGCGTGAACTTCCCACTTCCGGAGGTGGCATTTAGCGGAGAACAAGAATTGCTAGTGGCCCCTGAAGATCTATGTGTGAGAGACAAGCAGGTAGTGAGAGAGTGAGGTCACCGCTAGCCACCAACCACTAGCCATCAACAATCATGTAACCACTCTCAATACCGGCAAGAGCTTGAAAAGTTTTGGCTGGCAGGTCCAAATGACAGGTTCTAACATGGCGCCGACATAAAACTTAAAACTAGTAGTTTACTACATAGAGTGGTTTAGCTTTTCAGAAAGAGTGGAAACTTCAGCATTCTCATGTGCCCCTCACCAACATCAGTTGGCACACTTCTCTCACTTATGACGTCTTGAAGGGACCTACAACTCACCACCCAAAACAGACTCATTATTAACACAAGTCCAGCTTCCGTCAGGGTTCTCTTTGTATGACAGATACATTCTGTGCATTTTGACAGGTGATTGTACATGCCTTCCACATATCATTTGAGTACGATTTTTAAAAGCAATAGTGGTGAAGGTGTCAGGACAGCCAAGAGTAATGACAACTAGAGCAGGAAAGTACTATACAGGCATGCAGGGTGCAGACAGAAAAGCCAGGGAAGAGGCAGGTGGATCGCTGTGAGTTTGAGGCCAGCCTGGTCTACAAAGTGAGTCCAGGACAGCCAAGGCTACACAGAGAGACCCTGTCTCGAAAAACCAAAAAAAAAAAAAAAAAAAAAAAAAAGAAAAGCCAGGGAACTCCTTCTCCACCCACTCACCAATCACATGGCTCATCTAGACCAATCAGCTTTGGGTTCACTCATTGCAAGGGGTGTATCAGTGTGTCCACCTTGGGATATAGCATCTCCTAATTTTGTGGCCATAAACACCTAAGACTGGCCCCCTTTTGTTTTATGAAGGCACCCTATTTGGTTAAGCTTACTTCTCACCTTCTTCTCCCAGATACTCACTGTGTCTGAGGGAGTCTGTGTGAGCGTAAGGTAAGCAGACACTGGGCACGGAGAGAGGGGCACACACCAAAACATGTTCTCGGAGCTCAGAGAGGCAGCAGCCCTGCCACCTACCTTCTTGAACTGATCCCACTGACCGGGGAGATACTGTTGCATTTGGAACTCTCTGGAGCCTCCACTACTGGGACAGAAACTTCAATGGTTCGCTTTCCTTCTTCTAAAATATAAAAACTGATTTTAATTTCATTACTTTTCACTAATAAAAGTAACAATTTTGCTCAGTTTCAATATTATTAAAAATTATACATTACAAATTCAGGTGTTTATATATTTTTATCATGATAGAAACACTTGAGAGATGCTTTTAATAAACAAACTGTTAGGACAAGAAACTTTAGCTTTTTTTGTCAATTTGGGAGCATGCCAGTTCACAGAATGCCAGAATCTTCCAACAAGTGGTATCACATTCGAGCAAGAAGTGAAAAACAGTGAACCCTAAGATATACTGACTCAGTGGAGGGAAGGAGTGATGGGGGTGAATACGGTTAAGATGCATGCATTCCTGAAACTGTCAAAGATATTTTAAAAATTAAATTTAAAAATTAAAAAAGAGCTAGCCCTAAAGTTAAAAATTTTCAATTTGATAAAATTAAATAGGACTTCATTTACCCTTAGAGCTATGAAATCTCTGATTTTAAGAATGAGTTACAGGCTCCTCTATGACTATGGTAGATATAAAGTATTTTACTAATAAATGTTTGTCAATTGCTTACCTACCTAGGAAATCCTAAAAAAAATCCATGCAGGATGCTCTAAATCTGATAAAAAAAACGCATGGCTGGGAAAGTCATAGGCTCCACCAAGAAGAAAAGACTTACTACTGTTTGGCTAGCCAGCTATGTCAAGCTGCCTTCTAAATATCTCTAACCACACCCACAGAAAGATGCTAGTTCCAGCCTTATTCAGAGCAGCCTGGCTCTGCAGAGAATGGTGGTGAATGCAGACCCTCGGCTGCCCACACTGCTAAGAATAAAAGATGGTAGAGTAGTTAACTCAATAGGACTTTGACAGCCCCTCCTCCAAGGCTCAGGGACTCCCATGCAAGAGGGGCAGGACAAATCTAACAAGGCCTGCAGGGGGTGGGGTGGACCTGTCCATAGTCTGTCCTGGTGCCGGGTTTGTGGAGCCTTACCCTAGCTGTAGAAATACTGGCTAATGCTGGATTCTGGGAGGCGTGGGTGTCACTCTCTTTAATTATGTATATACTGGGGAGTCCACCAGGCTCTCTGGGATAGTTCCATAGCCACCCTCAAAATCAGTGGGTCACAAAACCAAAAAGTTATAAGCATGAGAAAGAGACATGCAGGCAGGTGCTGACAGGTGTGTCAGTGGAAAGAGCAGAGAGGAGGGCGAGAAGAGCCAGAATGTATTATATACATGTGTAAAACAGTCAAAGAACGAAGCTAATTTTAAAAATTCCTCAGTTGTCCTACAAAAGTGTTTTTTCCCCAATGACATAATGCTTATTTTATCTTCACTATATCCCACATAGGCTCCTATAGAACCAGGAATTCTATTTTGGGAGTGTTGAGTACTAGGTGACATAACAGAAATTACAGAACACTAAGACAGGCAATGTCATATTCAACCACAGAATCACACGTGAGGCTAATTTTTCTATGCCCCCACTATACTCAGAAAGAGCTGACATTTTCTCCTACACTTACTATTTGCTGTGTGATCCCCAACTTATGCTGCAATACTTAAGACTGACACACACAGCAGGCACCTTGCAGAGCGCCTATGTATTTGAGCAATTTACTTATTTGAACCAGAATTTGCCTCCAGCCTCCACGTCTATGAAGAACTGGAGACAGCTAGCTGTCACCTGAGGAAACTGAGAATGAACACAGAAGAAAGAAAGGCTTTGGGGGAAATGCATTACCTGTTACTTTCTAGTAGTTCCCAAGAATCTGCTTTTTTGCTTGTAATTTTAAAAAATAAGGAACTTCCAACAGAGATGAAAACTCCTCTCGGGTAACTGACTTCACCCAACCCTGTGGGACACTCATCCCTGTAAGCACCAAGCCCTGAACATCTCAGGGACACCACTGATAGTGCCTTTCAGTCCCTCACAAGCAGGCTGGCTCCAATCAATACACCTGAGGGCGTTAGCTCATTTCTGGCTAAAAGCCAACTTAGAGCTACTGCAGTTAACGAGCACTCTTTGAACAGGACTACTATGACAACAAATTCTTCAGTCACAATTCAGTAGTTTCTTTAAGAGGACCCTCTAGTTTTCATTTTCCTAAATGTAACAAAATAATGAAAAAAAAAAAACAAACCTTGAGTGGAAATGTTTTCCTGGTTCTAAGAGAACAGTATTTTGTGATCTGATGTGACAGCATTTCTAGTCTAATTTTTATGCTCACACTTTATAAGCATATATCCTAAGTGAGTGATATACTGTAACTAATATTTCATTTGGATGGTGTCTCCCTGGACACCAAAGACTGGCTACAGAACCAGAAAGAGCTTTCTACCGCCATTTCTGTCACTTGTTCTCTGGCCCAAGGCAGGCTCTGCAGGTACAAAACTGGGGGTACTGGAACAAGGGGTGCTCTGAGGTGCTTTTGACTGAGAGAGGAAAGCATCCTTCTGGTCGTCTCGTAAGTCATGCATCTGACCCACCGGCCCACGCGCTGAGAGGTGACTGCACAGGTGATGCTGGGGAGGAGGAGAGGTTCAAGCTAACAAGCTTCTGCTGCTCCATCAGCTGGAGCAGCTTGCCTCGAGCCTCCATGCTCTGCCGGTTCAGCTCCGCAATCCGCTCCTCCATGCTACTTGGCGCCAGAGACTGAACTGCTGGGAAGCTCTGAGGGGAAAAGGGTATAAATTCATAATTATGAACCACCCAGTTCTGATTTCTATACTAAGTATCTCCTGTTGAGTTAAATGTCACATGCCTACAGATGACAGATCAGTGTGGGCATAGACTTCACAGGAATATCTCTGGATTTGAGAAGGATGTTTTTATAACTTCAATCTTCAAACAAGCTTCATGAATTATCTGGCAAAGACTCTGAAAATACTCCTAACTCTGACCACGTGACAGCCTCTTCAGGCTGCTTTTAGCTTCAGAGATCTGATTTAAGAACATCTGTGATTAGAAAGGCACACAAGACAAAAGTATAAAAGCCCAAACACAAAATGGAAAGGTACTCTAGGGATATTATCCAAATTTAATTTAAAAAGCCCAAGAAAAATGTAGGTACTTTCATCACTCATAATAATTTTGTTTAGTCAAATATGTCGCTTTGTGGGGGAAAACCAATCCCTGATCAGAATGACTAATTTAAACTAATACCTATTAGGTTTTTGTTGTTGTTGTTGCTTTTAAGATAAGTAAACGAGTAAGAATCAAAGGCTATTTTGTATTTCCAATTAAAATAGTAAGGGCAGCAGTATTACAGCTGCCTCTCCAGGCTGGCTTATGTAGTATTTAGAAAGGGCAGAGGCTCAACATTTAACTGTGTACCTGTTTAAAAGCAACAGCGTTCTGTTTCAAGTGATCTTCAAATCTCTACAAACATAACGCAGTATGCAAACACACTCTGCCTGCACTGAGGGCTGCCATGCACTGCTGCTCCTTCCTGGCTTGTATTCTTGGGCCAATGATAACAGAGCGGCTTCTGCTTCCACCTCCCACTTTCCTCAGCAAAGCATTCAGTCCGGATGTTAAAGCTCTTAAGAATGCAGCTATCTCAGAAAGGCCTAATCCCGAGGCTGTGGGATCCCTTACAGGAGTCACCTTTGCTCAAGAAAGGTCAGATAAGATGTCTTCCATGAATGTCATGGACACTCCCATCTGGGACTCAGATTCACTTTTCTCCCCACGAACAATGAAATAAAGGTTTAAGTTATCAGACTAGTCCATGGACTTTATTTTACTTATAAATGTCTTCAGTGACAGAAAGGCAAAGCCACAGGACCTTACTCATGTAGTCTACAAAGGCTGCCCTCACTGAAGCTGAGAGAAGATGAGTGCTCACCAGAGCTGGGGAGGAGAGTATGAAGGGCAGGGAAGCTTCTCCACTGGGGACTAAAACAGTTAGGGGTTTTCTTTTTTTGTTTTCTTCTTTTGTTTTTAAAAGTCAAGTCTCATACTATAGCTCGGCATGATCTGGAACTCACAAAGGTAGCCCTGGCTGTCTTCAAACCCACGCCAACCGGACTTAGTCTCTTGAGGATTGCAGGTGCTGAGCCAACATGCCTGGCATTAGTTACACAGGGGAAAAAAATCTTGCTCCATGTGTAAGAATAATGCTCCTGAGAATGTGAGCAGACCGGCAGCTCTGGCATCCACCACAGAGGCACAGGCCCCACGCCAGCCGTACCTAGTCAGGCAGTACATCTTAGCAACCTTCTCAGATGGTTCACATACATGCACATTAAAGTCTGATTCTTTAAGTATATTTTCTTTAGGAAAACCTATTCTGTGTCCTAGAAAAAAGTTATTCAAGAATTAAGAGCCAACTACTCTTTAATAGGCCACGTTAAGAGTAAAGTTACAGCCGGTCTTGGTGGCACACATCTGTAATCCCAGCACTTTGGGAGGCAGAGGCAGGTGGATTTCTGTGAGTTTGAGGTCAGCCTGGCAAGAGTCCAGGAGAGGCAAGGCGACACAGAGAAACCTGTCTCAAAAAAACAAAATGTATGTAATAATATAAATGTATATGTAAAAAAAAATATTTAATAAAATATTAATTTTAAAAAAAGAAAAAAGAAAAACTTCTATAAGCCACAGCACACATATAATACACAACTGAATAAGTAAGGCTATGTAAACTGGCATTTTATTTTTAATGTTTTTTGTTGATCAAATACCACTAAATGTATGCTGAAATTTGTTCTAATAAAGGCCTTGTAAATGAAAAATACAAACAAACAAACAAAACAAACAAAAGGTAAAGTTACTGTGAATTAAACTCTAGTTGTGTAGCAAGCATTCTATGTCCTTCTAAGTCTATATCCCTCATTCCCAGCCTGTCCTTAGCTCTCCTACACATTTCATCTTAATTCTATTTTCTGCATTCATGCACTTTTTCCTTCATGATGTATTGTAGTGTAATACAAACTAAGTTTTGTGAAGAAGCTATGCCGAAGCTATAGAGTCACTCCTGAAAAGAAATCTCTTGGGATGGCTGTTCTGGCTGGAATATGAAATGTACCAGCTCTTATGCTGGGCAGGGCTGGCTTGTCAGCTGGAGCTTTGGGAGTGACTGGCCCGAGGGCTTTCATGAAGGTTAATCCACCAAAGGATCCACAACATAACAGTATCCTGGGGAGGCGATGAAAAGGGAGGGCCAGGGCAGAGCTGGAAGAATGTCATCACCTGGGGTGCATCTTAAAGAGATGTCCCTTGTCCTCTGACCCTCTGGGCCACCATGAGATGGTAGCCTCTGCCCTGTGCTCCTGCCACCATGATAGTCTGTTTAATCTCAGGTCCAGAGCAAAAGACTGTGCCACATGGAGTAAGCCCTCTGAAACCATGAGCAAGAACAAGGCTTTAGTCCCTTTGTATAATCTGTCACCACAGTGAAAGGTCTAGCATGATGTCCAACCCTAAGTCCTGCTGTGTCCTACTCACTCTTAGCTGGTACTTACAGCTGACATGTCGCTGGCACTTCCCTGTTTGCTTGGCTCCCGAAGTCCATCCCCTTGCTCGCCCCCTGACCCGGTGATATTATTCAGGTGTGCCTTGATGGCTGAATTCTGCAGTGTCAACTCAGCAATCCGTGTCATTAGGTCCTTCCTTTGTACCAGAGCCTCGTTTGCTCTAAGCTGCTGCCCATCTCCCAGCACCAGGGGCTCTTCTGAGAACGCAGGGCTCCTTGACTGCTGAGTGGTGGGAAGGGGATTGCATGGGGGCTGTGACAGGCTAACAAACGGTGGCTGCGCTTTGTTCTCCAGATCTTCTCCCATGTGAGAGACTCTCCACCTCTGAGTAAAGAGACGATTTTCCTCACTTGAGTTCCGGTCTGGGTCAACAGGCAAGCTCTTCTTTTCCCAGCTGTGTTCCTTCTCTATGACTTCCACAGTGGGAGGGATTCGTGGAGCAGGACGAGTCTGAACAGTTCTCCTCAACACTGAAGATAAGGTTTATAAAGCAACCATTATTAGCATCTTATTTTCCAACAAATTGGTACTATAATCAGCACATTACTCTGTCATGGTAGTTAGGGAAGTATTGAAATGGATGGGCTTGGTTCTGAGTGCCTGAATTATTTTCATAACGGAGTACAGTCTCCTGCTGCAGCAATGCCGGTGGGAGCAGGTGGGGCGCGAGCTCCGAACGAGACTCCACAAGTTGCAAGAAAATAGCAGACAAGCTGGACATGGGGGAAATCATCAGCTCTGATAAGCCCAGGCTGAAGAAGGGAAAAAAAAAAACCAAGACACAGGAGAACACTCTGCTGACCAAGGAGACCACTGAACAGGAAAAAGGGAGTGAACTTTCCTAAAAGCCTAGGAGGATTCCCCCACCCAACTCTGTCATCTCCAAGACCCCCGCATGATGTGGGGAAAGAGCCACAAGCTGCACTGTGACCCCGGCTACGCCACATTGATGCCACCAGCCCTCGGGTCTCTAAAGGGGACCTCCCTACTAATCAGACTGTCAAATTTCACTGGTTTGCCCTGGGATATTATAGAAAATTATTTGTGTAATAAAAACAAAACACACTTCATGAAAAAAAAAAGATGCACAATCAATAACAGAAACTTTCATATTTCTGAGACCATTAATTAACATTCTTGTGAAAAATCATGTGTCACAATGATTTTTAACATACTTTGACACATGTAATTGCTATCCAGGAACAGTGATGCATGCCTATAACCACAAATGAGAAGGAATGATCATGAGGTTAAATCTAGCCTGGGCTACATAGTGAGACACTAGTGTGTGAGTGTGCAGGGGGGAGGGGTGTTAAAAAATTACTATAAGGAATACAAATCTAATATGAACAGAAATCACAACTCAAAGCATACCTCCTTATTCTAGACATAATTAGTAACCCCCCAGGCCCCTGAGAAATGTTAAACTACCAAGTTAGAAGGCTGGAAGAGACATGAAAGTAAAACCTCACGTGCCAGAATAAGAAAGCTGGCACCCAGAAGGGGTGCCTTAGCCCAAACTTCCCCCTGGCAAGCCACCAGCACTTGACTCTCAGCCCAGCACCATCCCCATTTCCATCCCACTCATCTGACAACACCCTATTTGCTTTAGAAACAGAAAATTACAATTCTAGCAATAAGGATACGCTATTTTCTTTAACTCTGGAGCCCCTTCAATTCAAAACACATCAAAGTACAGAAAATCTGAGAATCATAGAGTCCAAATAATAAGTTAAGTTCTACCGCTCTGCAAGAAAATAATATTAATTTTTAAAGAAGTAAAAATTCATGCAAAACAGAAAAGAAAAAAATCTTCAAAAAAGGAGCTGGAAAGCTATCTCAGCAGGAAAAGTCACTTGCACACAGGCTGGAGTTCCATTCTGAGATTCCACAGGCGATAACTGACTCCCCAAAGCTGACCTTTGACCTCCATATACAAGCCATGGCATCCATGCACCTACTCCCCCCCACCTCAAGATTAATTAATTAAATTTTAAAATGAGGTAGAGTGATAAAGGAATATAATTGATGTTGTTGACTGCTGGCCTCTACATAGGTTCATATGGGTGAAGGAACCCCCAACATACACACATACACCCACACAAACACATACAAATAAAAATAATCAGAAATATTTTTTAAAGGACTAGTGACACATAGCTCAGTGGATAAAAGTACTTGCCACCTAGCCTGATGAGCTGAATTTGCTACCTAAGACCCACATGGTAGAAAGCAAGAATCACTACCACAAGTTTCCTCTGACCACCATGTGTGCCATGGTACGCACATGCGCGCGCACATACACACACACACACACACACACACACACACACACACACACACACACAAGTGCACACACACACACACAGAAGTGCACACACACGCGTGCACAGTGGCATGCCTTAGAAAGAGTGTATTATTTTCAGATACTTCTTCCCATTCTCTGTGTCTCTGGGCTGCATGAGGAGAACAGCTTTCCTTTGCCATGCCTTGTTCTACCACCATTCAGAAAGAACAGAGCCAGCTGACCACAGGCCACTGAACCCATGGGTAAAACTAAGTCCTTCCTCCTTCACGTTATCTGTGATTTTCAGAGTAGTGGCAGAGCACAGGGGAACTACCCTAA
This sequence comes from Acomys percivali, assembly GCA_907169655.1. Classification (NCBI taxonomy): domain Eukaryota; kingdom Metazoa; phylum Chordata; class Mammalia; order Rodentia; family Muridae; genus Acomys; species Acomys percivali. The sequence continues at coordinate 97,114,525 of OU015745.1, read as the reverse complement.
AACACACAGGCACATGTGCATATGTGCTTGTGTGTATGTGTACACATATGTGTATAATGCATCATACAAGTGAAGGGCAAAAACCACAGCTACCATGTAAACATAGAGAAGCATGCTTACCATCCTGCAGAGGAGAGAACTCTGAGTTGCTTTTCTGCCTGGGTGGTGTTAGCATCACAGCTGGCTCGAAAATATGTGCTGGAAAATTATTGGCCAGATTTAAGTTCTCTGTCGGGGTTGGCCCCTGAGATAGTTTAACAGGTAACTCTTCCTGTGGGAATTCAGCCACTTCTTCTCCTCTGAACATCAGTGGCATGGAGACATCACTGCTTACAACAGGACCCTCTGAGAAAGATAAAAGGACATTAATATGAAAGGAACAAAAGGAACTATGGGCACATTTCAGGTATTTGTTCCTGTGTGTGTGTGTGTGTGTGTGTGTGTGTGTGTGTGTGTGTGTGTGTGTGTGAACTTTAGTGTACACTGCATGCTTTTAGAAGCTCAAAGGCCTGAAGAGGCTTCAGAGCCCCTGGAAATGGAGTTACAGGCAGGAGTTATGAGCCACCACAGAGGTACTGAGAACTGACCCTGTATCTTCTGCAAGAGTACTAAATAGCTACTAAGCCATTTCTCTAGCCTCCAGGCATTTATTCTTAAATGCATTTAAGTAGTGTGAACATTCCCAAAGTCCTCACTCTCTCAACTATATCCTCCTTTGCCAGAAACTCCCAGGCAGGGGCTTGTTTTGGCAGGAAGAGCTCAGAAAGCTACGTAAAGAAAGCCACTTACAGACTCCCAGCTCTTAGCCTTCCTAGTGGTCGTGGCAAATAGGGCAAGAACAAAACTTGTTCATATACTGACTTGTGCATACAAGGGTCATTCAGAAACAAGACAACTTGGTAGTCATGAGCTAACAGTGTGGTACACCCCATGCTAACCAATGGGGTTGTAAGGCTGAGACTGAGAAGATGTGAACCCCATCTCAGACTTCCCCATAGGCAGTGATGAGAATTCTCAGTAACTGTGGGGCACCATAACCCTGGGTTTCTCACCTTTGAGTAGCTAAAGGCTTCATGGTAGCCAACATTGTATTGATGATAGACTAGTAGGGAAGCCCACTGAAGACAGCGACCTCATATAAGTCATATGTCAGTCTGCCACTTCTTCAAAGCCACCAGCTCTAGCTTCTTTGCTTATTTATTACTACAGTGAGGTCATAAGACAATTTCATGATAGTCTGGGAATAATAAGACTTCACCTACCTACGTTATCCACAAGTCTTCTACCCATTGCTGCCCTTTCTGATGCTTGACTCTCTTGCCTGGAGTTATTTATCACAGGACAGTTCTTAAGGGCATGTGTGAGCGATATAAGCTGCTCATCTGTGGTGACCATGTACTGCTGAAGTCTCGCCTAAAGAAAACCACACATCACTGGCATAACAGACATCAGTCATTACCTAAAGAGTAATCCATACAGAGATGTGGGTGGGGGGGGGGGGGGGAGGGGGGGGGGGGAGAGAAGTCATCATTTTAAATCTCCACCTTAAAGCAGTATTATTTGTAATTATAAATACTCTAAAGGCATCATGATGATGAAATGATTAAATACATCACTAATTACTATTACTAAGTATTCTGCTATAAAAATTAAACCTAACCTTTTTATAGAGCTTTGAATTTATAGAATCTTTTCATATAGATGAACTCTACTGACTGAGAGTGATACATTAGGTAGGGGAAAGTCAAGAGAGCATTCACAGGCATTTAAGTGGATAAATTCTAATGTATAGTTATGTAGATGAAATAATGCTATGGGCAAAAGGAAAGCACAGCATTCTATATGAAGTATGATTACAGCTTCACATGAGTGGTAACTGTATTTTATGTATCTCATATTTATCTATGCACATATATATAACTATACTAATATTATGTAATTTTTAAACTTGAAATAAAATATCACACCAGCTGATTTACTTTCTGTCATATAGCTGAATATGTTTGGAATTCTATTCTTACGTTAGAAGTCAACTTTATTGTCCAGAAGTTTAGATGGATTTGTGTTTTTGTTTTTGTTTTTGTTTTTTTGGTTTTTCGAGACAGGGTTTCTCTGTGTAGCCTTGGCTGTCCTGGACTCACTTTGTAGACCAGGCTGGCCGTGAACTCAGTGATTCTTCTGCCTCTGCCTCCTGAGTGCTGGAATTAAAGGCGTGCACCACACTGCCCGGTGGATTTGTGTTTTTCTTTATCTTTCGAATACTGTAGATGTAAATAGGTAATGTGAAATAAGCAAGTCTGATTATAACCACAAAATGCACATCCTTCATAACCACTGGCATACGGTTCTTAGAAGCACAGAAGATGGCAGGTGAAAGGCAAGAAAGAGGAGTTGTATGAACTGCCAAGGCCTTATAACAAAGACAAAGTAAGAGACACCAGTGATGGCAGCTAGTGACACATGTCCTAAGTGCTTAGAAACACAGACAACTAATAAAGGTGGGTGTGGTCCAGACATCGGAGGTATTACCAATAGTGTAGTATCAATGAACAAAGCATGAGACACCTTTATGTCACCAGCCATGCTCTCCCCAAGTTTCACACTCATACTCAGTGGCCTTTTGAGTATCCTCATCTAGGACTCAAATAGACTTCTCAAACTCTGTATATAAAAAGCCCCAGCTTCTCTTGAATCCTCAGCAACTTCATCTTTTAAATGCCTAATCCCAAACTGCACAATCACCTTTGCCTTTTCCCCCTCATAGCCTTTCTTTCACCTCATTTTCAATGGGATTAGCTGACCTTCAAAATGCACTCTGAATGTGCTGTCTTCACACGTTTCCCACTTCTGCTAGAGACCAGGCTGCTGCTCCCCATCTGAATCCATCCTAGCTGCGCTGCTCTGCTCTAACCACCTGCTGCCTTACCTAGTTCTGTCCCCGGTTTGCAGTTGAAACAACAGAGTGGTTTCACACGGGCACCAGAGACTGGCTTCGACTCTCAAGAGGAACCAGTAAAGACACTGCCTATGCAGCACTAGTCATCTATTAACTGGGGGCAGTTCTGCTTGAAAATGAGATTCCATTTAATTCTTTTTGGTAGTATCAAATCTTCTCAGGCAAGCATAGCAGCGCATGCCTGCAATTCTAGCATGCAAGAAGAGGAGACAGGAGGATCACAAGGCCAAGGCCACATTAGGCTACTAGTGAGACCCACTCTCAAAAAGCCAACCAAAAAGCAATCAAATCTTCTGATGGCTGGGTTTCTGGAAGCGGCTATGTTATTTTAAAAAAATGTAAGTTCTGAGTAGAAACGCACTGTGGAATAAGAAATGAGGACGATGATGTCCAATACAACTCTAAGCTTAGGGTAGTTGTGCAGTATCAGAAAGGTGTACCTCTCACCAATAAATAACTGTAGTCATTTAAGAACAAACTAAATGCATGACTCTTTATTTCTACTCATATATTAAGTATATATTATTTATAAGTATTAATTAAGCATATTATTGTTCAAACAGCTCCTAAGTGGTTAGAAGCTGAATCTGGAGACATCAAGTGGCCCATCAAAGGCTCTCTGCTCTAGTCACACATAGCACAGTGCCACAGTGAAGCCTTAGTGTGGGAATTAGTGCACACAGAGTAGCCCAGATGAGCTGCTAAGACTAAGGTCACACCATGACTCTTCTCTTTGGTGGGTCCCCATTTCATGTGCCTAGTTCCTTAAGCAGCATGCAAAGAGCCATATGTGAGGTACTTATCTGATCTTATCTTACTGCTCTCTCATTCCACTCACTTCCTCCACATCAATTATACTTCTACCTCAAGACCTCTGCCTTTACTTTTCCTCTCTTCTAGCAATCTGCAAATATTAATTACCCACAACAACAAAAAGATGAGTAAAACATTCTATGTTCTCAAGCAGCATCAGGTCTCCATGGTGAACTGACATACAGCTAACGTAAGTGGGTGAATTCAATGATACAATATCCAAACACATCAAAAGTATGCAGAGGAAGACTGCTTAGGGGACTAAGGAGCTGGCTCAGTCAGTTAAGTGCTTGCCACACAAACACGAGGACCTGAGTTCAAATCCCCAGCAGCAATGTAAAATGCCAGGTACAGTAGCACATGTTTATAACCCCAGCGATAGGGGCACAGAGGCAGGTAGATTCTTGGAGCTCCCTGGCCAGAGTCTAGCCAAACTGGCAAGGTCCATGGTCGCTGAGAAATCCTAACGCAAAAACTAAGATGAAGAGTGGGTAAGGCTGACACCAACAGCAACCTCTGTCCTCCACACACACTTTCACATACACAAAAACCTGTATAGTCACATAACACACATACAGAGAACACTTAAAGAAGCATGCAAGCTGTCAGGGTTCCAGAAAAGGTATTATATGCCTTTTGTAGAGCAATTAGTCAAGTAGCACGTCAAGTAAGAAGTCACTGAAAACAACCACTAACAGCATCTGAGGGCTCAGAGGCCCAACTACCCTCTGCTCTAAAGTGACAACTGGCTACTGGAACACCCCTCACACTTTGTATAAATGACCATGGCTACTGAAATATAGATTCGTTATTCCCACTCCATATTTCTTAGAAATGGCAAACTTCCCCTACAGAGTATGTGCAGATTAAGTTTTGACTACAGGACTCTGGCATAACTAACGTTTGTTAGTACCCATTGCTGCTGCTGCTGCTGAGCCTGACAGGGGATCACATCAGAGCAACGGCAGTTCCAGGAGAACCCTGCATGCATACAGACATGCTTACTACTAAACAGGTAACCCCTAGGAGAGTGCCTGAATACCTGCGTGCTGCTGTGCTCTTCTCTGAGGAGGAGGATTTCTGCTGTCAGAGCATCAATGAGCTCCCGATGCTCACCTAGCATCTGTTCCAGCTGCTGCCTTGTCTCTACTTCTTTCCGCAGCTGGATTTCACTCTACAAAAAACAAGAAGGAAAATAAACTCCCACCAGTAGGATCACATATTGAAAACTGCATTTCTACAAGATAGCAAAGATAGTTACCGAGACAATGATGAGATTTAAAACTTTCATTAGAAAGCTATATTTAATTAATAAAAATGCACTTTTTTTTGTCCTTGCCTGTCTTTAAACAGATATAACACTTTTTATAAAAATGGAATTTAAGAACTACATTTTTTTCATTTAAAAAGTGAAGGGCTGTACATAAATACTGTCTGAATACACAGACCATCTCTTGAAAGACACACTGGTATCTGAGCACGATAGTAGGCTACATGGAAACAAACAGGTTGGATACAAGCTAAGAATGAGAATTAGGTTCTTCATTCTACGTGCTTCTGCATCTTTGAACTTCATGCTGTGTGACATACTACCAATCAAAAATCGACTGTTAAAATATAACTTAAAACAAGTACATTCAACCATATTAACTATTTCTACTAAATGTCACTGCTGTGAAAGTAAATGAATAGATAAAAGGCACATGATACTAAGCCTGCAATGCTTTCTAAGTGCTAGCACATTTTTAAGGACTGCAGACTTAAGGGAAAAGATCCTAGGAGGCGGGAGGATAACAGGAATGGGAGGAAGATAAGAGAGGACGGGGTGACAGCAATCAGAATGCACTATATATGTGTATGAAACTGTCAATGAACAAGCTGAATAAAAGATAAACAGTGGGGAGAGGAAACCTGCTAACTATAATACGGCTCATATCATAAAAGGCACGTGACTAATACTCTAAAGGAAGGAATAAAATAATCACAGAATACTGAAAAGACTTTCACTTGTCTGACAACCTTTCATTATAAGGCACTTTGGGGAAAACACCCTCAGACAACACATCAATTATAGTGATACAACTGCTGTTTAAAGTAAAATTTACTTAACATTTCTGTCATATTTGTTCAATAGATTTAAGTACATAAGTAAACTGTATGTAGATTTTTAATATATGTATATACATGTGTGTGAGGGTGTGCATGCATGCAAATCTCAAGTGCCATTCTCAGAGATACAGACAGGCCTCTCACTGACATCAGTTAGGCTAGCCTGGCGGGCTAATGAGCCCCAAGGACACCTCTGTCTTCATTTCCCCAGTGCTGGGACAAGCAAGGACCACCATACCCAGGAGTTTTTAGTTTATACGCCCTTGGGGATTAAACTCACGCCCACATGCTTTCAAAGCAAACACTAATTCTATACCACCTGAGGACCGAATATAGTTTATAAGCAAACGATTCATTATTTTTATAAATTACTTTCACAATAATAAGACAAGTCCTATTCTACAAAGACCACAAACAGTTTTCCCGCCTATGAGGTTTACAGATTACAGGCACAGCAACTCGGCAAGAGGAGCTGGTAGAGAAGTAGCCAGCTGGGGAAGGCAACGTAACAAAGCCACAGTTAACGGTGCTATTTAAACCAGGACACCCAAACAGTAACACCTGCAACTGGCACGCAATGATACTTTATTCATAGCAGGTTTGTCTTACTAATTACATTTTTCTAAACCTCACAGTAACCTCAGAATTATTTACCTAAGCAAATGTCTAACGATAGAGGGGGACTGCAAGCATAAATTGTACTACAAATATATTAAAACTGAGTAAAATAAAACTATTCCCATTTAATTGTCCTTATTTGGAGGCTGCAGTAAAGAAGGAAAGGATACAGCAGGCCACATATACTTGGGCCTGAGGAGAAGACTCACAGAGCCTTGGCTTCCTACCTCTTTGAGATAGCGAACCAGGCGGCAGAGAGAGCTCACCAGCGACAGAGTGAAGCCTGTGAGGCCCTGAGCACCCTGCGGCCCCTTGACCTCACGCCCTGTCCAGCGCTCATACTCTCCCATCTCATGTTCCACTTCATGTATCATGTGTTTGAGGATGTCCAGGCTGGAACTATTGCTACTTGGTAAGTCTGCAGAGGTTGTACTGGTGGATGACATGTTTTTCCTCTGCTTGCAAGGAGCACGCATATCTGGTTTTCTTTTCACTGAGAACAACAAAAGTCATTTGATTTCAAAACCAGGAAAATTGCAACTATAAAATTACCAAGAAAACTTTTAATTGTTCACCTTTTTTTTTGTTTTGTTTTTTGAGACAGGGTTTCTCTGTGTAGCCTTGACTGTCCTGGACTCACTTTGTAGACCAGGCTGGCCTCGAACTCACAGAGATCCACCTGCCTCTGTCTCCTAAGTGCTGGGATTAAAGGCGTGTGCCACCACCGCCCGGCATTTACCATTCTTAAAATGTTAAAGGTTACCACAATTTTTATAACATAAACCCACGAAGTTTACTTTATCTATAGCTAACATATCATAACACTCTCCTACATAATGTGGGACAGAAAGGATTTCTTAGCTTCCCCTCAATAAACTCATACTTAAATACATCCAATTGGATGAGCTTCAGGAAAAAAATATTTACTGAGTGATTAGTAAAGTTATGACAAGATGGATGCTTAACAATTCATCTTTGTAGAGTGAGAATGAGAGTGGACCTTTATTTAACAGCTGCCTTTGCTTCCTTGGGTTCAGCACTTGTCCCACATGGCTGGAGGCTACAGTCTCAGAAGACTCCTCAGCCTGAAGCCCCGCCTGGATTCTCTTGACCGCATCTGTCGCATTCAGAGCACCTGCGAAGGAAAAGCACAGCAGAGAGCACTTCAAGCGAATAAGCTTTCTCCAAGAACAGTTCCACTGACAGACTCACCAGGGCTGTCCTCAGTGCACAGACTATGAAAGCTAAGTAGCATCTGAAGGTAACTGTGTTCCAAACAAACAAAAACAAGCAAATCTAACAGCATTTGCTACTAGAAATACGGCAAAAGAGCAACTAGCCTTTCTGGTCCTCTATTGAGAGCTCTAAGGATGGAGTTCCTGGCGGAGTTCTCTGTGACTGGGTAGCTATTTTCTGCTGAATATCAGTCCACAGTTGACTGATTAACTCAGAATTCTCTTCCTTTAGTTGGTGAAGAAACCTATAAATTATGGAATAATTAGAATTAATAAGTGCTATCATTTAATCTGTCCAACTGCTCATGTGTTTGATTTGAAAGTTTTCAGCAATTCACAATTTAAAAAAATTTTTTATTGACTTTAGCTGACAAGACAACACTGTTATTGAATGAGAAATGTCCCCCCAAAGGCTTATGGTCCCCATCTGGTGGGAAGATTATGGAACCTTTATGAGAGGTGACCTTTCTGGGGGAAGTCTGACACTGGGGGTGAGGCTCAAGAGTAAGGATTTTATAGTCTAGCCCCACTTCCTCCTCCCACTGTCTGCTTCCAGACTGCAGACAGTGTGACAGGCTAGCCTCCTGCTCCTGCTGTCATGCCTTCCCTGCCATAAAGGAATACATCCCTGCTGCAACTTCACGCCAAAATAAACTCATTCTTCCTTAGGGTGCTTTTGTCCGGAGAGTTTATCACAGAGATAGAACGAGGCTAATACACACATGTAGGAAGAAAGGACCCATCATCTTAGGGAAGAAATCAGTCCATCTGCCCTCTGGTTTCTATGTGACATGGTTCCTTACACAAGAGTGCTTGCTTTTGTCTATACAGTCTCACCTTTCTTTCTCTAAAGTAATTATGTATAAATGGTTCTGTCCTGTGGTCTCTCTCCCCTTTAGGAGAGCCAGTCTCCGCAGTAGACAGTTTGCTCATTTTAAAGGAAACCTTTTGCGACAGAGATGGGGCAGAAAGAGTCAGAAGAGGAGCCTTGAGACTTAGTACTTGAAAGCCTTGCATGGTAGAGCTTATCCACAAATGTTACTGTCACCGACAAGGCTGATATTTCATTTCTCACTTAAATTGAGACTTAAGAAGTGAGAAGACAGAAAATAGAAACAATAAATATGTACCTTCTAATGAATGAGTGTGTAAAATGTGGTGTAGCTATTCAATGCAATACTATTCACCCAGAGAAAGGAAAGAAACATCGCTGTATACTACAACATGAAGACACCAGACGCAAGACAACACATGGCATGATCCCTATATGACATGTCTAAATAGGCAAATCTATAGGGCAGAAAACATATCAGTGGTTATCCAGTGCTGAAAAGGTTGGGAGGAAATGGGCTTTCTTTCTGAGGTGATGAAAATATCCTAAAATTGATTGCAATGGTGACCAAGTGCCTACTAATGTATTTTTAAAAAATACTGAATAAATATGTTATAAATGAACAGGTTGTGAACTATCAATCAAGGGGTTAGAAATTAGAGAGGAAATAGATATTCTAATTAAGCCATAAGCCTTGATTTCAAGCAAACTATAAGCAGCACATTAGAACATCATTTGCTCAAAAATTGTATTTAGCAAAAGAGCTATGATATGAGCCTTGCAAAGGGGACAAATGACAAGAAACGGCCTTTAGTAAGACAACACAGGGCTTTAAGTCCAACCTTTGGGACAAATCTCAGAAGAATGATTCACCAACTTGGAAAATACATACCACATTCTTATACTTACATGACTATCTCTAACACTGATGCTTCTAAGAGTCAGGCTACATAGTAACCACAAAAATAATGCAGTATCATCAGGTAGGCTACGAGCTGCCAAAAGATGCCCACAAGCCAATTCCTAGAGTCTGTGAATGCTATCTTACCACACTAAAAGGGGACTTGGCAGATGTGGTCAACTTAAAGATCATGAGATGAGGACATGTTCCTAAACTACCGAGGAGGGCCCTAACTGCAAAATATGTGCATCCATAGAGAGTAAAGGAGATGTGAGGCACAGGGTGAAGATGGAGGCAGAGACTGGAGGGACAGCTGCACAAGTCAGGTACTGCCAAGAGTCCCTACCAACTGCCACCATAGGAGAAAAACGAGAGCAATAGATTCTCTTCTGGAGCTCTCCCAGAGGGTGGGATGGGCCTGAACACACCTGATCTCAGCCTAGTGGAACACGTTTCAGACTTCAGATGGACAGACACAATAAATCTGCATTGTCTTAAGTTGCCAAGGTTTTGTTAATTTGCTACAGCATCACCAGAGAACTAATATAGACTGAGACTTGAGCAGAGTGCCAGTGCAGAAGCAGCATGGAAGTAAGAGGCTTGGGAGTAGGCCTAGAAGTTTTAGGTGAATGACAAGTAGCCTATGTGTCTTAAGTGGGTGACTGGTAGAAATGTGGACGTTAGTAACTCCTCCAATGAGGACACAGGAGGAGGCGAGGTGCACTGCAGAGAAGCCCTAAACTGACTTAGAGAATTCCCATATTGTAAATAAAAAGTTGACAAAGATATGACTGTTAGCTTCTAGTCTGAGAGTTCAGAAGGACATTAAAAAATAAAATGCTGTTAGAAACTGGAGGCCAGCAAATGCTTGGGGTGGTAAAAATTTTAGTATACAAAGCAAAACTTTCTAAGTGCTAGATCAAGAGTTTCAGTCAATAGATTACAAAGCAAAGTGCTAAGGTTACAATAAAAGGAAAGAGAAAAACCGAGGACAGACTGTTAAGCAAAGACTCAGGCTTGCGGCTTCAGCGTAGTGGTCGGGTGCTTGCCTATTATGCCTGAGGTTCCATTCAATAGCAAGCACTGGAAAAGATAATAAGGGATTAGGACTTGAATTTTTGAGAAATGCTTGGGCCTGCAGACCTCAAAAGATGTGCAGATTAGCAGAACTGTTGCTAAGAAAGCAAGCTCTGGAAAGGAGAGTGTGTGCTGCCAAGTGTTTGCTAGTTCTGAGGGGCAAGATATAATTCCTGCATCTCCTCAGTGATCTCAGCAGAAACCAGGGCAAAAAAGGAGATGATCCAGGAAACACCCATGAGGACCTCTTGTCTATCAGGTGAAACACAGACATCTACAGGAGTTTTTGAGAATGGTTTAACAGCAGTGATATCGTCAGCTCGGACTGATGGGATGGAACAAAGAATCAGTTCCAGACTCCTAAACTTCCACAGAGAGGAGTGAGCCAGTAAAGCTACCCAACTACAAAATGAGCTGTCTATCCTTCAGGAAAAAAAAAAAAACAGATGAATGACCGCAAAACCCAAGCTACAGATGTACAAGCTAAATCCACAGGCACAGAGGCCAAGGAGAAAGCCTCAAAAATAGTGGCCAGAGCTATGGACCTTGAAGATACAGTCTCAGGCCAGAGACCATTATTTCAGGCCTGAAACCTAACAGAATTTGTCAGGACTTCAGAGTTGCTTGAAACTGTTGACTACTTTCCTCTTTTGATAATTTTTCCTCTTTTAAAATGAGAGTGTCTCCAACTCTTATCCCAGATATGTCCCATCACTGCATTCTAAAAGCAGATCACAGAACTACAACTAACAAAGACTACTGTGGTAGAATGGATCATATCCAGTCTTCCCATACCTTATCATGATGGGACTAGGGACTTCTTCACTAGACTTGACAGAAAGGTATGCTCTGAGACCAAGAAGTGCTCAACTGTACCCACAAAATCCTGCATACAGTAGAGAACTCACAGACAGAAAACATAAACTCAACTGGCTCAGCTAATGAAGATCCCTCCCCAATAATGCCAAGGAGGAAGTTGGAATAAAGCTGCAAGAACACATAAGATGGAATCAAATATACTTACACAGCATTTGGAGATACTCCATGTGTGTGTGCATGCTGATGTATATATATATATGTATATATATACATATATATATGTACATATATACATATTTATTTCACAGAAATTAAAAAACAAGAAATAGGACATGGTAGCTGTACATGCTGTAACCTCAGTCAGTACTTCAAATACAAAAGCTATAGAAAAATGTCTAAATATTATGAAGAAAATAAGAGGCCTTAGACCACTCAAACCTAAACAAGATGTCTCTCTCCATCAAACTCTTCCCTCAGAGAAGACAGAGTGTAAGAGCCAGAGGGGATAAAGGACACCAAGAAAATAAGACTCTCTAAATCCACATGAGCAACACTTATATGAACTCTCACAACTGAGGCAGCACGCACTGGGCCTCGACGGGTCCGCACCAGGCCCTCTGCATATCCACTGCAGCGTCCAGGTTAGGGCTTGTGTGTGAGCACGAGTGGCTCTCTGACTCCTGTACCTTCTCTTGGGCTCATTTCCTCCTGTTTGTTTTGTCCAATTCCAGTGTGTCAGGTTTTTCTGTAAAAACTTATTTTTTATTTTATATTGTATATATTTTATATTTAAACTATATATAATATATAATTTATAATAATTTTATTATTATCTCCTAGAGGCCTGTTTGCTTTCTAATGAGAGACAGAAAGGAGAGGATGCAGTTGGAAGGGGAGGTGGAGAGGAACTGGGAGGAGTAGAGAGAGGAGAATCCATAATCAGGATATATTGTGTAAGAAAAATAAATCTATTTGCAATGAAAGAGGCGAGTAGAAAAATGCCTAAAGAACTGAAGGAACATTCTATTCATGGTCCCAACAGCATAGCCTTTAAGTAACCAAGATTCAGTTGGATGCAGTGGCATACACCTGTAATCCCAGCACTCGAGGAGGTAGAGGTAGGCAGATCTCTGTGAGTTCGAGGCCAGCCTGGTCTACAAAGCGAGTCCATGAAAGTCAAAGCAACACAGTGAAATCCTGTCTGTCTGTCTGTCTGTCTGTCTCTCTCTCTCTCTCTGTCTCTCTCTCTCTCTCTCTCTCACACACACACACACACACACACACACACACACCAAGATTCAACTACAAGATAAGATAAAAATAAAGAAGTACGATATACAGGAAAGCACAATGTGTAAATGTTTTAGGTTCCATCAATTCAAACTTAAGAATGCCACTACAATATGGGAGGAACACCAAGCAACTCGCTTGACTAGTCAGCTTGCAATGGAATAACAAGAAAGCCCACATCTGACAGCAAAGACTACTAGCCCTACAAAAAGGCTCATTCACAAAAGTAGTATCTTCCTAATGACAGCAATGACTCTAGAGGAAATGAGACAGTGTGAAGCCTCTAATTCTAGCATACAGGGGGCTAAGGCCAGGGCTGGCAGTGTGAAGCTGAGTTTCACAGTGAGATCAAATCAACAACGGCAGAAAGGAACAACAGTAGCCATAGTTTGAGGTACAGTCCGTGCGTGAATATGGCAGAGCTGACATCTAACGCACCAACTGTATGACCTGGTTGTAACTTCTTTCACCAATTACAACTGTCCACAGAATACAAGGAACACAAGTAATGCGCAATCAGTGCAAAAGCTAACTATAAAAGACTACATACAAAAAGCAAAGATAATGCAGACAATCAGAAACAAGATTTTATCCTCGATCTCAACAAAACAGATTGCACCAAAAGCCACTGAATATGACGATGGAGATAATGATGCTAAAAGCCATTGATCAAAATAAAGATATAGCATTTATATAGAGACATATAAGCACAGCAGTCACCTTTTCAAGAAAGGATGTATTAAACTTTAAGTATGTTAAGACAAGAAGTAAGAAGAAAAAAGAAGCATGCTAAAACTAGAGAATCTTTAATACTTCATTCTCAGTACACAATATGGCAAGATTATGGGAGGAGACAGAAGGGAGAAGACACAGTCAGCAAGGCGGACGCTATGATGCACACAGAGTATACCTTCCAATAGAGCCAAAGCCTCTTCCTGAGCGTGTGCATGGAACACTCGCAGAAGGGTACCACAGATTGGCTCCCAAAGAGAGCGCCCCCAAGTTCCACAAGTAGAAAGATGATATAGCCTGATGGCAGTGTGGCTCAACTCGAAGCCACAGGGAGGTTCCAGAGTCTTGCTTTATCTTTAACTTTAGTGCAAAGGGCAAAGCAACTGAAATTACTTCATTTGTTAAATAAACCACTTATTTTTGTCAACTGAAAAAAAAAGTACTGTAATCCTAACTCAAGAAGCTACAAAAGCGAAACAAAAGAAAGCACAAAGAAGGGAAAAAAGCTGAAAGGAAAAATTGAGGAAGGAGAACTAAACCTGTAAGCTCAACTCAATAAGCCAGAACCCCAACTCTTTGAAACACTAAGAAACTAGACTATTAAGCAATGCCCTCCTATGAGAGGATGGCCAAAAGAAACGATGGGTCAGGCCTGGTGCACAAACCCACACACAGCCCAATACCAAAACAAGCATTTCTTGTAAGGTAAGAAACACAGCAGGGACACCAGCTCCGTCACTAGTCTTTTACACAGCCCTATAATTAATACACAAAAGAAGAAACCTGAGGAGGTGTAAGAAACAGGAAACAAACACTGTCCTTTGTAGGTGACATGATGCCAAACCCAGAACCTGGAGAGCTGCTGCTAGAAGTGACAACTAAGAGTTAGTGGAGTCTGGCCACTGAGACAGCGTGCAGAGCAGGGTGAGGAGAAGCTGGAAGGCCCCAGGGCAGGGTGCCCAGGGCAACAGCTCAGCAAGGAGTGCCGACCTCCCTCCCAGTGGTCCCCAATTCCCCAAACGCAGGGAAACAAAATATGTAGTGGGAGGGAAAAATCCCATTTAGAGGAGAAACAAACCATATTTAAGGATAAACTAAGCAAGAAATACATAAACACTACATAAGAAAAGTGTTAAGACATTCTTGAAAAACAAAAAGCAAACTTTTTAACAAAGGGGAGACATTATATCCTAGTAGAAAATATCAATAAGCTTTGTTTTATGATGTTAAAGTTGATAGTAATTTTTATAAAAAAAATAGATGAAAAGTATTAAGAATACCCTAAATTTAAGAAAAGCTATAGGAAAGTTGGGTTTGGTGGGGCACACCTTTATCCCAGCACTCAGGAGGCAGAGGCAGGCAGATCTAAATCTCCATGAGTTCAAGGCCAGCTTGGTCAACATAGCAAGTTCCAGAACAGCCAGGTCTACATAGAGATACCTGGTCTCAGAGAGAACAAAAAGCATTTCACACTCCTACTATAACTTTTAAAATGTAATAGAACAATTTTAAACATTTATATAAAGCTATATACTCAGCTGGTCTTTTTCTTTCTGTTTGTTTGTTTCTAAGGAATAATGCAATGAGCTCACACATTAGGCCGAGAGCCTGTGTATGTGTGCGCACACACGTACCTCTCTGTGTTCCTGTTAGGCTGCGAGGCGGGGGAGGGAGGCAGCTCACTCTCGCTGTCTTCTGACTGGCTGTGAGCCGTGCTTTCTTCTTCTTCGTCATCTACTTCATTCAGAGCCTACCTCAACAATAAAACCAGCAGCACACGAGTCGGTCATATGCTCACTCTCACCATAACAGGAACTCCTCCTCCTAAGGCCAACCCCTCATACCTGCGCCAACCACCAAACCCTCTCTACTCCTCCTCTACTAGCAGTCCTTCTAACAGCGCCGGAGCCGCTTGGCCACCTCAGCTGTCTGTGCTGAAGTGGACGAAAGCCTGGGCCTTCTTACGAAACTCTGTGTCCACCTTGAGATATATCTCCTGTTTGTCTCTTCTCTTTTTGTTTAGTTAGCCCAGGCTAATACAATATGTTATGTGGCTGAGGCTGGCCCCACATTCCCAACACACATCATAGACACAATTATTCACTCATCCTTCAACTTCACATCGTATCTTCTTGAATGTTCTATTCTTTTTCTAACTTCTTGTTCCCAGCTTCTTTGTTAGTTTTCTTTTTCGACTGTCTCTTTTCAGTGGACAGGACAATGGTTGACATTTAAGCTTTTAAAATGTTCACCACGTCGCCTGTATCATGGTGACCACTATTTCAGCCTGGGCACTTTCCTCACTCATTTCAGTGAGTGCAATGCATTACCTGAGGCTCTATGACAGATTCGTTAAGGGTAGACTGGGTGACAGGGTCTTGATTTGCTCCAATGGGACTCTGACAGGAATCTGGAGCCATTGTTACATTCGGAAACCCTGAAGAAGGAATGAATACAAGTCATTATTTTATTTCATCTGCTTAAAGAGGCTTCGCAAGTTCTACACAGGCGCAGGCTCCCTCCACCTCAGAGAACTCTCAAACAGCAGCTCCACCTACATGTGTGGATATGTACCAGCTATATATCTACACTCACATTTACCTTCACAAAACTCCATGAGATAGGTTCTATTAGTTTACAGACCAGTAAACTGAACCTTGGAAAAATTAAGTAACTAGCTCAGAGCTACTCTAATAAATGGCTGACCCAGTATTCAAACTTTCTACTAAAAATAAATCATGTGTTTCTGAAAGATTAAACAAGTTATGTGCCATTATGATTAATAATGCTGAAGCCAAGAATGGTGGTACATGCCTTTAATGCCAGTGCTTAGGAGCTAAGAGGCAGGAAGATTAGGAGTTCAAGGCCAGTCTTAGCTACACTGACCCTGGGAGTGGAGGGCAGGGATAATCCTACATAACTAAAGAAGTTGAAGTTGCTTTAGATTTTAAGCTAAGATTACTCAAACTATATGGAAATGCACATATTTTAATTATGTGGTGATTTAAGCTGAAAACTAAGCCACATTTTATAGTTACAAAATGTTGTACTTTGTGCCACATTTTAATAGATATTTCCCTTTGTTGAATAGTTTGTAATACTTAGTATTTCTAGTAAAGAGCAAACGAATTACAACTCTTAGCTCTAATATCCTCATATATTAGCCTGCTAGAACACATAGCAGGAACGCGATTCCTAAAAACAGTCAGTATCACTTCAGAGTCATGTTTCAGAAAGGAAAACAGGTTAGGTGTGGACTGAATGCTTACCTGTGCGCTTACGAGGGGCATCGACAAATAGACCTTTGGCTGCAGCCATCAGATGGCCGGAGTTTTCCAGCACATCCTGCCTTTGGAACTGATCAGATAGAATCTACACACATATTAAGAAAAATATTGTTCAGAGAAAAAAATTACTTTTAACATCATTAAGGACAAAAGACTAAAGAAAGGAACCAAACATGACATTATGAAAGCTTAATTATTAACCTTTATTGGTTGTGGTCACTGAATTTGTTCTTAACCATGTGCCGTGACCACTCCCCAATAACAATACCCTTAGATAACAATAGGTGAGGCTATTACAGCAATTTGTAGGTTCAAAGAAATACATATTACATTGAGAGCTGGGGTACACACACACACACACACACACACACACACACACACACACACACTTTTAAAAAGTAAGACTTACACAGCCTTTCCACATGAGAACGACTATATATAAGTTTTATTCCATTCTAGTTTTAAGTGATGGCTGTAGCCCACTAACAAGTATGAAATATACAAGTTTGAAAAACACAGATTAAAGATAAGAGCCTTTGAGCCATGAACGTCAAAGAGCACCTTTGATATAGATAGTCTGATAATCTACTAACAGACCATGCATGACCTGTGACTTAAAAAACAAGGTATAGTTTTAGGATTAAACAAACAATGGTATGCTTAGGTATTTATAAACATGGGTTTTTATCATGGAGAGATGGCTACACAAAAGCACCATTATAGTCATGCCTCTGATTATGCCTTTTTTTTCAAGTGTGAATAAAAATACCATTTTATTAAAGACAGGTCTCATGTATACAGGATGGCCTTAACTTGCTACATAGATAAAAATGACCTTGAACTTCTTTTTTTTTTTTTTTTTTTTAAATACTTTCTAATCAAGGACTTTAAAATACAAAGAAATGAAGCCACAGGTTACAGATGAGTCAATTCTATTTGCCACCACCAGATGGCATTCTTGAGCAAAAAAAAATCTTAAAATCAACAGTTCATTTCTAACCCAGATTCAAATAAATAAGGCATCTAATAACAAACCCTTCGACTGGAATTTCTCTATAACACAGAAAATTGCTTCACCTGACATCAATTACTATTTTAAGTTACAGAAAGAAAAGTGAGTCGTGTTTTGTTGTTTTCCTTTCTGCTGTGGCCAAGCGCCATCTGCTGGGTCAGTTAATGAGTAAGTCCTGACTTCGCTCTTCCACAGAGTAAACTTTAGAACTGCATAGGGCCAAGGGCACACATGCTGCAGAACACTGAGTTCAGGGCCACACTGGAAACAGCAAATGAACTCCAACCAATTAAAACTTGGCTTCCTGCTGTGACAATGGTGCACAGCATGGACTTTACTTGAAATCTGATTATAACTGACACCGGGCGTTGGTGTGGTTATTAATAAGATCATTCTTCTCTCTTCTTCTGACAGTTCCATGACTTTATTCTGACAGATGGCATTGCCTTTAAGACAGAAAGTGGTAAACTCTTCAAATTGCCACTAGGAAATAAGCTGTGTGCTTTTTCTAGCACAGTGACAACCGCACTGCGCCTCTGTATGGTAGATACACCTAAGGTCCCATCCCGTCCCGTTGTGGGTTAGCCTAATGTCCTTTCCACAGCAGCATCCCATAAACACAGAAAAGCTTAGTAACTGAACAAAATGTCCACATACTCTTGCACTCTTACTTTTTCTTTTCTTTTTTACCCCTAGCTCTTGAGATTAAAACTTTAAACACCCCAGGTAAGAGCTCTAAC
>OU015745.1:97006896-97028511 GCA_907169655.1 Acomys percivali | reverse complement strand
ATTATTATTATTATTATTATTATTATTATTATTATTATTATTATTATCTATTTACTGAATGATTTTAGACAAGCTACTTTTCATTAGATTTTAAAATAAAACTGATAAATTGCTGGGCGTGTGCCTGTAAAGCCAGCACGCAGGGTGCTGAGGCAGCAGGAGCAAGAGTTCAAGACCAACCTGGGTTACATGGCAAGACCATCTCAAATATATGTGTGCTTATATGTACATGAATATACAAGTATCATTTGTTAATCCAGGACATCCATGTTACTGTTCATTGCATTTATTATAGTACTAAGTCCCCAAGTGGGCACAGATTTTGGAATTCTCCATGTACCTACTTATGTTAATTTCTTGAATGAAGTAATGCTCATGGATGGTCTAGAGTAGACCGTGAGAATGCGGCGGCCCTTTCTGGGAAATTAGAGAGCAGGGGTGAACTTTCCTTTTCTTCCTGTCTCCTCCTGCCCCCTCCCCCATGAACCTTCTCCTCCTGCCCCCTCCCCCATGGACTTTCTCCTCCTGCCCTCTCCCCCATGGACTTTCTCCTCCTGCCCTCTCCCCCATGGGCTTTCTCCTCCTGCCCCCTCCCCCATGGGCTTTCTCCTCCTGCCCCCTCCCCCATGGGCTTTCTCCTCCTGCCCCCTCCCCCATGGGCTTTCTCCTCCTGGTTGTCTTTCTGACCTACGAATCATGAGGTTGTTATGTCTTACACAGAAGAAGGATTTTCCAGACAAGCAGTTCTTCGTGGTTTTTGTGATAAAACCTGAAGACTACGCATGTGGGGGATCATTCTCCACCCAGGGTAAGAGCCCCGGGACCAGGGATACTTGGGAGGGAAGGAAAGGAAGCCAAAAGCTCATCTCTCCCTACTGAGGACCTAGCCACAGCGACTTGACAAGACTAGAGAATCATTTGGATAAGAAAATAAAATGGAGGTAATCCTATATCTAAAGGTAGCTTTGCTGCTACAAAATGTCCTTTAGTACTCCAGCTTTCTAACATAATATTTTAATTCTTTAAGCACTTTATACAATGTATTTTAATTACATTCAACCCCCACTTCTACTCTTAGTCCACCCACCACTTCCAACTTCACATCCTCTTTATTATTTATTTTTTTCAATCACACACAGTCCAATTTGTAATGACTGTATATTCCTGGCTATAGGGTCATCCTCTGGAGTACGGTCCATCTATGAGGGGCCACACTTTTTGAGAAAGCTGTCTTTCTGTCCTACAAAAGCCGTCAGCTGTCGCTGGCTCCTCAGTTAGGAGTGGGGTCTCAGGCTCTCCCCTCTATACCAGAATGTTGATTGGATTGATTTTGTGCAGCTTTTCAAAAGGCTTATACCAAGTTGTATAAAGTGAGTTCACTTAGTTGGCACATACAAAGGGAACCTAGAGTTTTATCCCAGTTGCCAAAATCATACTTCACAAGGCAGTAAAAAGGCCAAGTGTGCTGGGCAAGGTGGGGCACACTTATATTCCCAGCACTCAGAAAGGCAGAGGCAGGCAGATCTCAGTGAGTCCAAGGGCAGCCTGGTCTACAGTCCAGAATAGTCAAGGCTACACAGAGAAAAGAAAAAAAAGTTTTACCCGGGCTTGGTAGCCCATGCCTGTAATCCAGCACTTGGGAGGCAGAGGCAGAAGCAGACAGACTGCTGTGAGTTTGAAGGCAGCCTGGTTTACAAAATGAGTCCAGGACAGCCAAGTCTACACAGAGAAACCCTGTCTTGAGAAAAAGAAAGAAAGAAAGAAAGAAAGAAAGAAAGAAAGAAAGAAAGAAAGAAAGAGCCAAGTGTGGTAACAAGGGGTTATATAAACTCTGAAGCATATACAGACACTTGTGTTGTCCAGAGAGTAGACTAGAGACCCCCTGCCCATGGGCCATATGTCACTGACACAGAGGGTGTTTTCTGTTGAGTATAACATGGCTCCCTTGGTGTCAGATGACATTTCTGCTTGTGTGTGCTTTAATCTCTTAATTATGTAGCTCTACAGGCCTCCCAGTGTCTAACGTTCCTTGATAAACTCTAGGGCCTTTGATGACTATGTAAAGAAAAACATTTTCACTAGCTAGGAAAACTGCAAGCTAAGGAGGACATAGCTGTCTGTTTGGGGCATGTTTTTCTTCAGATGTCTATGGGCATCAGGAGAAAGATGAAGTCTTTTACAGTGGAGAAGGAAGGCTGCTGTTCCACTTTTACAGTGGAGAAGGAAGGCTGCTGTTCCACTTTCCTTATGTCAGTTGGTTCTACCAAAGCATACCCAAGCAAAGGCCAATCTGAGAGTCTACACCTGAGGGACAGATGATGGGGTAGATGTTGGATTTTCCTCTTAAACATTGGTTAGACTGGATTCTAGAGGTTGTGTAATACCACTGTTCAGACTAGCGAACCAGAGCCTAATGCCTTGACCCTTTGTGCTTTGTGCCTTGTTTGTCTGCGTGTTGTCGCTTCTGTTTTTTTTTTTTTTTTTTTTTTTTTTTGCCAGAAAATGAAAACCAGACCTGGAACCGACAACGATCAAAGAACCTGAAAGTGACCATTGTCCCATCCATCAAAGGTTGGTTTTGACTCTGGAGTGCGGTGGAGACAGAGTCTTGTGTTGGGGAGATCTATCTTGTAATTGAACGCTAATGTCTCCCTCTCCAGGGGAGCCATTACGAGAATACTAAAGTATATTTAACTTAGAAAATGGAATAGATCTTGTTGAAGAGAGAGAGGCAGGCTGGGGTGCATGCGATTTGGTGGTAGAGTGTTTGCCTAACTTGTGTGAGGCCCGGCAGCATAGAAAGAGAGGGGGAGTGGAGGAATAAAGAGGGAGAAATAGAGAGAGGGAAGGGGGAAGGGAAAAGAAGAGGGAGGGGAAATAAAGGGAAGGAGAAGAAGGAGGAGACTCAATTTTACAGTTGTATGCAGTGGTCTTTCCCCCACTTCCGTGGGCAGTCATCACTATGAAGCTGCTTGTGGGTAGCATCGTGGCAGCCTCCCAGAGTTCTGCATCTCCAGTGAAACTTCACAGGGATTTAAGGATGGATATGCTGGAAGCCGATCCTTTAAGCTGTGCTGTTCCCAATACAGTCCCTCTATTTCCAAGAACAAGCTGACCGATACTATTTCTCTCTCCCCAGCATCTGTGTATGTGAAATCCAGTCTTTTCAGTGTATTCGTTTTCTTGTCCTTCTACTTGGGATGCCTGCTTGTTGTGTTTGCCCATCATGTGAGGTAGGTCCATGGTTTCTTCATCCCCTTTGCCTTTGTGTGAGGCCTTAGGACGTGGGCTTTGGAGCACACTGACTGGCCACCGACTGTGACTGTGGCCAAGCTGCTTGTCCTCCTGTTCCTGTCCTTCAGGGATCTCATATGTGGAATGAAATAACTGGCTTGTGTGCAGGGTGAAGTCAGGGTCCCGTATAACATGCTGATGGAGTTTTCATTGTGAAGCCACAATAAGGCAATTTGTCTAGGTTTATACCTGAGAATACTAGCTGTAATGTAAAGCCTGCAGACTGATGAGAAGCATCAGATTTCCCAGCATAGAGTCTGGAAAACAGGTTTCAGCATTCTGTCAAAAAGTAGATTTAATGACTAAAATAAATCTCGAGGTACAGTCCATACAGGAATGATGTGTTTTGATGTGTATTACCAGGTGTACCCAGTTCCCAGAAAACTGGTCCTTCAGGAAGAAAAGGAGAGGTGACTATGCTGTAATTTGATGAAGGAAATTCCCCTGCCTAAGAACAGGGAGCCCCTGGTTTCGAACATATATAAATAAATAAATAAATGTATTTCTCTAACACTCAGCATCTCGCAGCAGGGCTGAGCTTTGAGAATTCTGTTTTTGTTCCGCTTTCTGAGAAACAACTACAAAAGGACGGCAGGAGGCTTACAATAAACAAATGATGTTTTCCTCTCTCCTTTTAAGCATGAAAAAAAATTACAAAGCAAGCTATGAGAGCATTAGGCAAGATAGATGGCCAACTGTGAGAGGAGCTTCTTGCTGCCTCCTTGGCACAGCAATCTCAATAGCAAAGGCCATGTCTCCCTCGAAAAATAACTTGCTTCTACACTCTCATTAAACTTTGGAGTTAGGATACTGCCTTCCAAACGGCCCACTCCCCACCTGGGGCATGCCTGTAATCCCAACACTCAGGAAGAGGAGGGGAGATTAGGAAGCTTAGAGTCTACACAAACTATCTAGAGAGTTCAAGGCCAGCCTGAGCTACAACATGGAGACCCTGTTTCAGAAAACCAAGGGCTAGGAACGTGACTCAGTGGTGCTTCCCCAGTGTGTGCAAGTATTGGGTCTGAACACACACACACACACACACACACACACATACACACACACACACACACCCTAATAAAAACAAGTCTGCCATGAGCCAAGCCTGGGTGCATTTAAGCACCAAAATATTGTGAATAATGCACTATAGGCCATTTGATAAAATGGAAATATATATTTTAAAAAGAGGGGGGAGAAAGATCTAATTACCCCTAAATACATATCCAGAGAACTTAACAAATTTAGAATAGCTGCTGCCCATCGGGGTAAGGTGCTCTCAGCAAATACTGACATTAAAATGAATTCATCTCCTTGATAGCAGACCAAGAGCTGATTGATAAACACAGGGGAAGTACAGGGTTTGGAAAATCATTTGCAAATGTCACAGCTAACATTATCTCAGGTTAAGAGTAATAGATGATATCAATAAAGCCAGGTCTAGTGGCACAAGCCTGTTCACAGCTACTTACTTAGGAGGCTGAGGAAGAAGACTGAAAGCTCAAGGCCTCCTGAGCTACAAAGTCAGTCTTAGCCTGGGCAACTTAGAGAGACCCTGCCTCAAAGTGAAAAATTGAAGGAGGAGGAGGAGGAGAAGGAGGAGGAGGAGGAGGAGGAGAAGAAGAAGAAGTTGTTGCTATTGTTGTTGTTAGGCAATGGTCATACATGCCTCTAATCCCAGCACTCAAGAGGCAGAAGTAGGTAGATCTCTGTCAGCTCGAGACCAGCCTGGTCTGCAGAATGAGTTCCAGGACAGACTCTAGCTTCAGCCTAAAGAAAAACAAAGTCGTCAGTGACTACCAAGTAGCAGAGAGGAGTCTGACGAGGAATGGAGTGTTTGTGTGGCCAGAAGGTGCAGCTTCACAGACTACTAAGCCGTGAGGGGGAAAGTAATAAATATATAGCAGAGAAATAAAACACACTGACCTGTGAACCAAAATAAACACCATCCCACCAAGGGGAAGGTGAGTGGCATGTGCTTCCAGGGTCTTACCCTGAGAGAGACCCGCCAGCACTCCCTGCAGCTTCCTACAAATATATATGTTGACTCTAATCATGTGGAAATATCAGACACAAAGTTTGTCATAAAGGGAGCAAAAGGATATGCAAGGGATCTGGTTAGAGGGGATGATTGACAGGGAAGGACCTCAGATTGGCTCTTGCTCTAAAAGAAAAAAAAAACATGCCATGAAGGATAGTTTTAGGCGAGTTGATGTTAGAAGATAAACAGTAGATGAAAAAGTCTATAATCCTCTAGGGGTAAAGGAGGACGATCTCAAGTTCAAGGCCAGCCTGAGCTACAGAGTGATTCAAGGCCAGCCTGGGCAATTTCAGGAGTCCCCGCCTCAAAACAAAAAATGAACTGTGGGATGAGATATAACTCAGTGGCAGAGCACATGCTTAGCATGCACGAAGCACGCAGAAACACGTTAAGTAAATGTGAATGCGAGCATTAGATATAAAGAATTTATTTTTCACTCTATAGAAATACTGAAGATAAAAAAAAAACCTGTTACAACTTCAGATGACTTTCAAATGGCACAGAAAAAAGTTAATATACCTGTAGATGAGTACATCTATATATTAATATACATGTAGATGACCAAGTGTTATAAATTAACATACATGTAGATGAATACGTGCTATACATTTGGGGAAAGAGAGCTGAGAGACCGAGCTAAAGCCAGGCTTACTGGTGTAGATACTAGAGTGGCAGAGGCAAGAGGATTGTGAATTTCAGGACATCTGGGTGAGATCCTTTCTGAGAAGAAAGAAAGAAAGATGTGAGAGGGAGTCAGGGAGGGAAGAAAGGGGAAAAAAGGAGGAAAAGAAGAAGGGATGGAGAAAAGGAAAGACAGACAGACAGACGGAAAGACAGACAGAATATCTGGGTAAAGGTTGTATTGATAGATATTCTATATCCTATTTTTCTACTCATCCTTGAAACACCTCTGTAAATTTAAAATTATTTTAAAATACAAAGTTAAAGCCCAAAGTGGACATGGTGGTGCTCCAGTGCTCAGCCCTCAGGAGTTAGAGGCAGAAGGACAGGGAGTTCAAAGTCATTCATCCTGGCCTGCTTAGTGAATTTGAGGCTAAATGAGCAACACAGGATCCTGACTTAAAGAAGAAAAAAAAAAGAAATGTTGCAAACAAAAGTTTAGGATGCAGGCAAATATCACACCTAGGGAGTATATACATGAACGAGTATCCAGCTTGCTATAACAAGCTACAGTTATTAATGTGTTAAATATATTTGTGTATCTGCTATGTGCCTGACAGCGTGCTGGAGCCTTCACGGGGCTTGACTCATCTGATGCCCTGAGCCACCATTGTTGGGAAACTGTAACTGTCACTATATGGAAGGTTAAGGGAACCAAAGCACTGAGGGATTAAGCAATTTGATCAAGGATCCACACGCAGTACCTGAAGGAGCTGGGATCTCAACTTGTGCAGCCAGGCTCTGGAGCCTAAAATCTTCAACAGGCTTGACCAAAGCAAGTCTTGAGTGGTGATGTTGTGGGGTGTTCGCCAGAGAAGACTGCTCAGACATGGGTCTAAGCCAATAGAAAGTCTTTATTAGCCTGCAACTACACTGGGTGTTTGGAACCCCAGTGTAACCCTGAGTCTTTGTCAGGGAGATCTTTTAAGCACCAAGAAAGAAAGAAAGAAAGAAAGAAAGAAAGAAAGAAAGAAAGAAAGAAAGAAAGAAAGAAAGAAAGAAAGAGAAAAAAAAAAAACCAAAACAAAACAAAACAAAAAAGTCACAAAAAAACAAACAAACAACCCCCCCCTGCAATGTTTTCAGTTGACGTACTTCATTTAACAAGAACAATTAGCCAGAAATGTAACTAAAAAACCTAAAAAAAAAAAAACAAGAAGCAAGATTAGTATGTTTTGAGACTTTTCCAGAATTAAATAGGCTTTGATGGATTAGGGCTTTGTTTTCACCACTGGCTGGTGGTGCTAAGTGCTGAGTTTTACATCCTGAATGGTACTTCCGTCATGGAGTCAGTTGTGCTAAGGTCTGGCGCCCTGCTACAGTAGAAGCCTGTGGGCAGTGACAGTCCTGAACCAATGAAGTGTGACCATCAGCCTATACCTCAGCAAGGCTGATTGCACGGGGTGAGGGGGTGGGGAGGGCACTAAAAGTTTCCAATTTTGCTCTGGATGAACTGCAGTGTCACAGTAAAGAGTGGGTCCCCTGGCTCTTAGCAAGACTCTTCCTATGTTTTAGGTTAAGAAAACAGAATTATATCTCGTCAGTCAGCCAAGATGCACCATCAACAACCAAACAGACAAAAACTGAGCTAATGGCTAGCTATTTGTCACTGTCTCTAAAGCTGTTATTCCACAGCTGAGGTGAGCAGTGTCGTTGAAAGCTGTGCTCAGATTCTGCTGAAAGTTTGCTGCCAATGACTTCACTACAGACAAGTGCACAAGCACAGCCTCTTCCCATAGATAGACAAACCGAAATAGAAATCCAGAGACATAGAACCATTTGGCATTCTAAATAGGGGACCCGACTGAGGAAAGATGCTAATACAAGAGCTTTTCCTTCATTGAACTGAGTGAAACAAAGCTCTGCCCACAGCTGTACGAAGCTCTCGTAGCCTAATGCCATTGGTTTGATGGGTCCTTATATGTTACTAACACACCTGTGTGATTTTGTGTTCCTTGCTATGAGATCGTGATAATAAACACTTGTGAGAGACGTGGCCCAGATCTTGAGGAGTCGAGAGCTTTCCCAAGCATCTTCCTGCTGTCCTGTCATACAAATGCCATTGGCTTCCCACTCCAGGGAACATCTCAGCCTGCATTCATTAGTAACCCTACAGTGGGTGTGCAGGCATAGAGTCAAGCATTGGCTGTGTTCTCTTCTCTTCAGTCACCCTGCCACACATTAAGACCAACTGCCCAGATCTGGGCACTTATTCTTATCTTTGATTCTTTTATCCATTACCATGTTGTCACTTTTTAAAAAGATCACCATGAGCCGGGCAGTGGTGGCACATGCCTTTAATCCCAGCACTCGGGAGGCAGAGGCAGGCGGATCACTGTGAGTTTGAGGCCAGCCTGGTCTACAAAGAGAGTACACCAGGACAACCAAGGCTACACTGAGAAGCACTGTCTCAAAAAACCAAAAACAACAACAAAAACAAAGAAAAATCACCATGTATAGTATACATCACTCTAATGGTTCTGTTTTGGTTTGTATCTCCAAATGGTGCAGTTAGAAAAGTGGCTTCCTTGAGAAATAGAAACCATCAATTCATTTCTTTCTTTCTTTTTTGTTTGTTTGTTTTTGTTTTTGTTTTTCGAGACAAGGTTTCTCTATATAGCCTTAGCTGTCCTGGATTCACTTTGTAGACCAGGCTTGCCTTGAACTCACCGAGATCCTCCATGTGTCTGCCTCCCGCTCTGGGATTACAGGCATGTGCCACCACACCCGGCTCATTTCTTTGAGAGTATACAATTCAAAGACTTTTAGTATCATCACAGCTGGGCTCAGAAATCTCAGCAGGATGTGGTCACAAAGCGTAACCTCCTGGTAGGTCCAAGAAACTGGTAATCCTAGAACGGCCTCAGGGATACTTGGTCTCCCATACTTCAGCAAGCCAGCCTGGGATCTTGGACTCTCAGAGAACAGAAGAGTGCAAGCCTCAAGCTAAAGGCTTCTCCTTTATCCACTGGAGGACAAATGAGTCATGAGACTATTGCTGGGTTTTCTTGGACTGCCAGTGGTTAAAACATTGACGCTGAGATTTCTAATATAGTTGAAAGCCTAGGCCTTTTGCTAGGGCAGCCTTCCAGCTACTGTTATAGTTTAACCCGACTAGTCAGTCCATCACCGTGACCCGCCACATGGCTAGCTCTGGTCCGCATCTGTTTCCTTCCGCGGTGTCCTCTTCAGTTCTCCGGCTTCAGCTTGCCTCTCCCTGTGTGATGTCACTCTCCCTACCTGGGAGTTCGGCCCTCATACTTCCTACCCCAGATACTGGCCAACAGCTCTTTATTATAACCAATCAGAAGCAAGACCACACCTCCTACATCTCTTAGATTGCTTTTAGGCACAGGGGCTGCCAGACGCTCCTGTTTTTTTGAGCACCATCAAATTTGATCAGAAAGACCTTCCCCACAGTGTTCTTTTCTGGATGGGACAGTCAGACTGACTCTTAACTTCTTCCTTAGTGATATGCTTTTTCACGCAACAAATACTTTGTTGTCATCTTCAACATGTCCAGCCCTAGCCTAGAGCTTGATGAACAACAACAACAACAACAACAACAACAAGCCTACATCTTTCCTGTACTACAGCCTCGACTATAGAAACACACAAGCATGCAAGCAAGTCACAAAGAAAAGCATTCTGGGTAGTGGCCAGGGAAGAATGGGAGAATGGTTAGTGGCACACCCCACCCCCAGCAATGCCGCCGCTTTGGATTTGATTTCATTAGCAAAGAGAGCTGTTTGGAACCACAGCTATCCAGCTGTGTCAGGATCTAGTGGGGACAGTAACGTTGCATGGAATAAGAGCAAAGGCCCTGAGGCAGGGTAAATCTGGTGTCTCAGGAAGGGGGGCAGCAAGAGATTTGAAGAGAAGTCCTTTCACAGAAGATGCAGGTTACAACTTCTGGGATGGTCATCTGAAGACAAGTAAAACCAGGGCACTTCCGGCCAGCTGCCCTTTCTGTCCCTCCCCTCCAATCTCACCTCAAAAACAAAACAAAATCTCATTTTGAAATGAGAAGCTAATTCACACGTTGATTTGATTGACAGTGCCAAATGGCTTCTTTGAGATAAAATTCATAAACCATCAACTCATCCTTCAAAGTGCTCAGTTCGGGGGTGTTGGCTCACAGCTGCACAATCATCGTCGCCAAATCGTGCAATTCAGAATCTTCTCATGACAGCGCAATGAGACCACACAGATACGAAAGCAGTTTCATTTTATACAACAGCAATGAACAGCCTGAAAGAAAAAAACAGTGCCATTTACAAAAGCATCCAAAGGAATAAAATTCTAAGGAGCACAATTTAAAAATTAAGTGTAGGAGTTTGTGTGCTGAACATTGTAAACCATCTCTAACAAAATTAGAGAATGATTTTATTTTTTAAAAAAAGCATTTATGGAGTTTGTACGTTCATAGGTTGGCCTACTGTCTGTAGACAGTGTAATAGACAGAATAATGACCATGAAGGGGTATCCTGTCTTAATCCTCAGAATCTGTGAAAATATTACTTTGCATGGCAAAGAGAATTGTACAGTTATAAGTTGCGAACAAGATCTTGAATTATCCACATAGGCCTAATAGAATCACAAGGGTCTGATGAGGAGGCTGGAGCGATGGCTCAGAGGATAAGAGGCAGGCTTACATCTCTTCCAGAGGACCAGTTTTAGGATGCTTACAATCGCCTATAACCGATACCCTCTGCTGGCCTCCATGTGCACTGCACACATGCACATAT
The DNA here is from genome assembly GCA_907169655.1 of Acomys percivali. NCBI lineage: Eukaryota > Metazoa > Chordata > Mammalia > Rodentia > Muridae > Acomys > Acomys percivali. The sequence goes on along the minus strand of OU015745.1, from coordinate 97,017,750 downwards.
ATATCTACACACAAACGCACATAGACATAAAATTTTAAATTAAAAAAAAAACATTTTAAAAGTGGGTAAAGGAAAAGCCAGACATGGTGGCACAGGCCTTCAATTCCAGCACTCGGGAGGCAGAGTCAGGTGGATTGCTGTGAGTTCAAGGCCAGCCTGGTCTACAAAGTAAGTCCAGGATAACCAAGGCTACACAGAGAAACTGTCTCGAAAAAACAAAAACAAAAACGAAGAAGAAGAAGAAAGAAAGAAAAGAAAAAACATAGGTAAAGGATTTAAACAGTTACTTCTCTGGAGCACACATATGGATGCTTAGCAAACAATGAGCAGATGGTCATCATTAGCCCTTCGGGAAATGCAAATCAAATTTTCAGTGAAGTGTCAAACTCTAAAAGTCAGACATAATAAAAAAAATTTAAATAGAAAGTGAGATTTGTCAGAGCTGTGGAAAAATGGGGCTCCTGGGACTTGGATGGTGGGAGTGTAAAACAGGGCTTGCTGTGAAGTCCCTGTGGATAGCAGTAAGATACAGAGTGGCCTCGTGCCTACTAGTTCACTTCCAGTTATATTCCCTAGAGACATGAAGCTAGATCTCCCTAGAGACATGAAACTAGATCCATAGAAATTAGAGCACAAATGATCATAGCAGTGTCATTTTAATATACATCAATCATAAACAAGTACTTATAAAAAAAGAAGATTAAATGAAATACAGTACACACACTGGAATATTATGCAACCATAAAAATATTAACAGGCGGCTGTAACAAGTACAACATGTATTGGCCTTGAAAGTATTATGCTATATCAAAGAAGCCAGTCAAAAAGAAAAAAAAAGGCTCATCTGCACCATGATTTCATTCATATAAACTGTCCAGAAGAGGTAAATTTACAAAGGTGGGAAGCAGATTGGTGATTACCAAAGGCTGGGGATAAGGGAGAAGGAAGAGTAATTGCTAATGGATTCACAGCTTCTTTGGAGGGGGTCCATGAAAATGTTCTAAAATTAGATAGTGGTGACAGATGCACCAGTGTCTGAACAGATTAAAACACATTGCATTGTGCCTTTAAAAGGCACATGTTATGATGTAAGTTTACGTCTGAAATGCCTGAATGTTACTACATAATGTACATGCTAGAGAATAGAATCACTAGATCATATGATAGCCTGTGCCTGGCTCTCTGGGGGAATTGCCAACTTGTCGTCCAGAGGGGCTATGCCATTTTAAATCCCTACCAGTAATTTCTCCCAGGGCCTTTTAAAGAAATCCTAAAAGACAAATCGTCCACAGAGTATAAAGGAAACTAATGCAAAATGCTGACTCTGAAGAGAATGTGTACATGTGTATATACGTATGCATTTGTATGTATGCTCGCTTGCAGGTTTCAGAGAAAATCCATCGATGGAAGCTTTGGATCCAGTGATGGTAAGAGAACTCCTTGGTTAATTACTAATCCCAAATGATGTTGCATGGTGCAGCCATTTCCTTTTTGTCTCCTTTCTTTTTTCTCCCTTGATTCTTATCCCAGACTCCTCTTATGCACAGAGCTTCTACAGAAGGCAGAGCTAGTGAGAAACCATTTTATAGTTGGTAACTATTGAGCTATGGAGCCTACCCAAAGCATCTGTACCCAGAATGCCCTTTCATCATTCATAGAGCACTTGCAAGCACCCATCTCTTTTAGACGTTGTCTCTGCACTGGGATATAACTGCTGACACCTGTTCGGATGCCAAAGCTGACTTGGGAATGGCAGCAAGAGTGTGTTATGTCAGCTTTTACACAGCATGTTTTTCTCAAATTGAGATAAAAGCTTTGTGTGCTTGTTTGCTTAAGAATCTAGAAAACCAAAATATTTAAGACTAGCAAGCATAATAAGAAATGTAATTGAGGAATCCAGAGAAATAAATTTCTGACCCACTCTGAGAATTCCCACAAAAAGATTTCAGTTGCTTGATATTTTTGTTAAAACTTAAAACTTCAAGGCCGGCATGGTGGCGCACACTTGTAATCCTAGCATTCTGGGAGGCAGAGGCAGGTCGATCTCTGTGAGTTCGAGGTCAGCCTGGTCTACAAGTGAGTCCAGGACAGCCAGGGCTACACAAAGAAACCCTGTCTCAAAAAACCAACAAAACGAAACAAACAAAAATCTTAAAACTTCAATAAAATTGTTTAACTATTTTTTTAACTGAAAAACTTCAAATGTGCTCAGTTTGAGAAAGCCCAGATCACCATAAACTCCTACAATGTTTGGGAAAGGGTGAAAGTTGAAGGAAAGTGGGAAGTTTGGGAAAGGAGTGAAAGTGAAATGGCGGATGGGGAGGATGGAGTCAGATGTAGCCTTTATTCAGTTCTGTGCTTTCCCCACTTGAGTCCACAGACTCCTAGGAACCTCCCAACTCCACCCCCACACAGCAGGATCTTCTCCCTTGGCTGGGAGGCTCAATGGTGTTTACATTTGCCTTCCTTAAGAGACAGCTTGTCTTTTTCCAGCAACCCAGGCACTTTGTTTTAATAAACATTCAATAGCCAATATAAAACACCTGCTCTCAGAGCTTTAAAATACTACGCTCTGCTTTCACTGGTGTTTGCAAAATGTTTCAGTCCCTTTGCCTGGAGCTCATCTTTTTTACCATATTCCTCAGGTTTTGCTAATAGCAATGTATATATACATATGTGTGTATGTATGTATATATATCATAAGTTATATAATATAAATTAGGCCCTTTAGAACTTAGGTGTAAATCCAGTAGGTTAGATTCCAGTAAGTGCCCTCTGAATGGAAGCTCTGTTGTTTCCTCCCATGTATAAATGATGTAATTTTGTGGTTACTATAATTAGAGGAGTTCCGAGTTCAGAAATGTCCCTTAAACTTCAAAACACACATCAACAGGGCTTAGGCTTGAACCAGATCATTGTTGAAAGTCAGGTGCACTGCAAATTGCTTAGACCTATAGGTGCCTTTCAGACGACAGACAAGAGTAAGTGACCCCAAGGAATGAAGGTGTATTCACTGTGTTCATGTGGATCTGCGTAGCAGTGGCAATTGCTGTAGACTATACCTCGGACCAACTTGTATACCAAAGGCTACTATGCCTGAAAATTGAGGGAGGGTAGCTATTAAATATGAAAAATGACAGGGGCTGGAGAGATGACTCAGGGGTTAAGAGCACTGACTGCTCTTCCAAAGGTCCTGAGTTCAATTCCCAGCAACCACATGATGGCTCACATCCATCTGTAATGTGATCTGATGTCCTCTTCTGGCCTGCAGGTGTACATGTAGGCAGAGCCCTATATATATAATAATATAATAAATATTTTTTTTAAAAAAGAAAGAAAAATGAGATGCCAGGCAACAGATATGATATGGAGAAGTTTATTATAGGAGCATGGGAGAGCAGGAAAGGAAATGGGGAGGAGGGGCACCCCAAAGAGAAAGGGGGAGAGAGACTGAGACAGCATGAGAGAGGAAGAGAGAGAGGGGAGGGGGGAGAGAGAAGCAAGAGAGGTAAGAGAAGAGCAAGAAAGGGAGACGAGGTGGGTTTGCCTCTTTTTATATCCTGAGCAGCTGGCACACCTAGTGGCGGGCAGGTGATGATGTCGTAGGTTGCTAGGCAGACTGGAGTCAGTATGCTAACCGTAGCTTTCAGAGTAAACAGAGTATAGTGCTCTGGTCTGTCTCTCTGCCAGCCTCTGCACTCTCTGTTTTGCTCTGGTGGATACTGGGGAGATGGGTCAAGGCTCATATCCTTATGTGGCAATATTTAGCGGGAAGAGCCCACCAGTTTCTTTTCATGTCCTCCTGTAGAGTGTATCATGTCCTTATTGTTAAATAAGCCACTGTATAGAGGTAGTTTCGTGGCTGGCAGGGGCAGGGGGTGTGTCTCAGTTGGCAGAGTGCCATGCTAGCTTACTCCAAGCCCGGGATTAAACCCTCAGCACCACAGAAGCTGGTTGAATTGGCGCTGCCTGTAATTAGGAGGTGGAGGCAGGAGGCTCAGAAGTCTTCTAGACCATTCTCTGCAGCCTGAGACCAGCCTGCGGTGCATGAGATCCTGCCTGTCTCAAAAAGGGGAACAAGTCAAGTAAATGCACTTTTAGAAGTTAATACTAAGCTCTCTCTAAGACTGTACTTTTTCTCAACATCAACACTATTGACATTACAAGATCCATGATTCACTGATATTCAGGATACTCCATACAGTGTTGGGCTAAAGTATGCATTCTCCTTGTGGCTACTAAAAGTGTCTTGGCCAGACATGACCAGATATCTTCTTGGGGTAAAACTGGAAAATCACCAACTTACGTGCACGAGCTGCCGGGCACAAGGGTTTTCTTCAGTTCAGAAAGTAGAAAACAGGTATGCTTGCCACAAAGGGCTTTGAATTAGGGAAGCGATGAGGAGCCTTTGTGTGCAGAGAAGCTACAGGCAAAGCTGGCACCACCTCCAGTGTCCCATGACCATGAGCCAAGACCGAACCTACCAAAACAAGAACAAAAGAACCCACTATAGAGCTAAGGCCAGTGGTACCAGCCAGGAGAGAGAGGCAGAGAAGAGTGTGCTAGCACGAGACACTCACAGGAGGAATCTCCGGAAGAAAATGAAGCTATAGAAATGTCTTTCTCTCCCATCACCAAGACCAGGTGTCTGTGAGAAGCAAGAATTAATGGAGCTCAAAGCAAGAGGAAGTGCTCCGAGGGCTGCACTCAAAGCAAATGCCAGAAGCAGGTTCTCAAAGGGCAAGAAATCCCATGAGACCTAACATGTTGCGCTGTCCATTCACTGGGAAGCCGGACACTTTGCTTGCACGTGTTCACTATTTTGCTGTGTGTGTGTATGTGTCTGCATACACCTACATATATAAACATGCTACGCATCTTAAGTATATATAATAAAAATAAATTTTGCAAAGAGAAGGCTAGTCTTAGCAGATAGCAGGACAATGAGTCACTCTCTATCCATTGTCTGGCAGGCTGAGGAAGCTACTTGGTCTCTCTATTTCATCATCTTTAAAATGGTGGTAGTAATAGCCAGCAGCACCCTTTGGGGCTGCTGGAAAGTGAAGACGATGTGACGCTTCAACATTCTCTTCAGTCTGAAGGAACGGCGGCATCAGTCACGGCAATCGAAGCTTCAGGAGGGGTGGTGGCTCTGCTGATAGCAGCGCTTTGGGTCAGCAGGAACAGCAGCCAAGTCTATGTCGTGATGAAGCCGGAACTGACCTGAGTCAAAAGGAGACAGTCACGCGTCTTCGTGCAGCATTCTCCATGCTCCAAATGTGATTCTTAATGTTTAAGAGTCTAAAGCTAGGCTGCGTGCATAGCTCAGTGATAGTGCTTGCCTATCTTGTGCAAGCCCTAGATTTGGTCCCCAATACACACCCATACACACCTCACACAGTGTGCCTAGAGACATGTTGCTCTCAGTCTCTCTGCTTTGAACTCGGGGGTAAAAGCGTGCACGTTGTTGATGCCAGGTTATGTACTTAAGGCTTAGCCCAAGGAAGCCCAGAGACCCGAGTTCTCTAAGTAATATGTCAAGCCCAGTAACAATGCCAGGAAGTATGCTTTCTGATGTTCAACATCTATATCCTGTGGGTCCTGGAAGCAGCCTCACCTGCCGAGAACACTGCATTAGCGCTAAGTCTTTCTGACCAGCTGAGGCAGATCTTAATGAATTCACCAAAGAGAGAAAGGAAAATGAGCCGCTTAGGCCGTCAGGTTTGCCTCTTGTCCGAATTTGCCACTTACTTATTTTCTCCTGTTGAGGAAATCAATGGAGACACAGTCGCTTTGAAAAATTAAAAACACAGAATGAAGCCCAGAAAGTTGGCTTTTAAAAACTATGACTTTCTGAAGACTCGTCAATGGAACAAAATCTGAAAGTGGGATGAAGAGAGTTGACTGTGACTAGGGAGTATTCAGAGCATCTGTGTTGTTTTGTTTTGTTTTGTTTTACCTATGTGGCACACTGTAGTTTTTTATGTAACAATGGATTACAGTTCCAGAAAAAAAAAAAAAAAAAAAAAGCACTGAAATATGCCACGGACCATCTCAGTTGGAGTCTGTGTGACAGAAATATACTGAGAGCAAAGATGTTTGTGAATATTAGGTACGTCTGCTGAAAAAACTTCCCTACATTGTTAGACACTGCCAAGTTGTTGAGTGTAGTTGAGTGGTAGAAAAACTGCATGAGCTATAAAAGGCCCTGGATTCAATTGTCAAAATCATAGAAATGGGAGGGGAGGCTGGGAGGGGAGAGGGCACTGTGACACAGAAAGAGGCAGCGGGCTAGATTTGGCCCTGACAAACCACAGTGATGATTCCTGTATCAAAGTGGAAAGGGAATCAAATTTAAAGATGGCTGCTGAGTGGCTCAGCCACTTCAAGTCCCGTTGTCTTCCTTCGGCTGCTGAGCACAAGCATTTCCCTCCCGCTTTGTTTTGTTCTGTCGCTGCAGGCTCTGGAAATATGACCTTGTCACATCCCATCGCTGCCAGTACACCGGAAGGGAGCAATTATGGAGCAATAGGTACTTCCTACAATGGGTCCTTTGGTAGAGTTCTTTCTTTACTCCACAGAGACTAGCGAGTGCAAAGGCTACTCCAGCCGCTAATCGCTGCGAGTGTGGGTAAGCCAGCCAGCTCCCTGAAGCTGCTCTTTGATGGCAGAGATGAACTGGTTGGATAATCTGGATCGTTGCTTCCAGTGTTCTCTGTGGTTCTGCCATTCTGTTTCTCGGATCTGCTAGTTGCACTTGAGCAGAACCCACTACAGTGGTTGCTATCAACTTTGAAGGCTGTAAAATTTGGGACTTCAAAATTGGGACCATTTTTATGGCATCAAATTTTCTTACTACATTTTTATTTATTCCATTTGGTGGGGGAGGGGAGCATGTACATACTGGTGGCTGGAAGATAACTTGCAGTTGATTGTGTCCTTCCGCCATATGGGTCCCAGAGATGAACAGGTGTGGCCCAAGCACCTTTGACCCACTGAGCCATCTTGCCACCCCCTGAGTACTTAAACATTTTATCTGTCTGTCTGTCTGTGTCTGCCTGTCTATCTATCTATCTATCTATCTATCTATCTATCTATCTATCTATGTATCTATCATCTATTTATTTATAGTGTATACGCATGCCATGTGTGTACAGGTGTACATGTGCCGAGGTCAGAGGACAATTCTAAGTCAGGTCTCTCCTATGACTCTGTGGGATCTCAGGACCAAACTCGGGTCATCAGTCCTGAGCACAAAGGTCTTTTACTCTCTTTGCCATCTCACTAGTTCCGTGAGGAGCTGAGTTTAGGGCTTGAAAGACATGACACAGCCAGCCACTGTCAACTGACCAGCTGTTTCCTTCTCAGGTGTCAGTGGAGTTAGAAGACTAAGGCTGTGAACAAGGTAGCCGAACAGTCCTTTACCCCAGCTAAGCGCACAGTGAGCCTGCTGAGGCTACCCAGATAGTCACTGGGAAAACCTAGAAGTCGTTAAGCAGCCTGAAAGGAGCCCAGTTCCGCCCATACCTGTCTTGTATGGCAGGAGTGCACGGGGCTGCCTGTCCCTGCTGTGACGCTTGTGGGCCTGTGAACGGTGGGCCCTAAACAGTCCTGCGCTGTTACTGTGTGACTTGGAGCATGTGGGATCAGTGTAGGCTACTTATTTTTAGTCCTGTAAGAACAGGGTTTTTGTTTTTGTTTTTTGTTTTTTCAAAGCCATCTGAACAGAAGAAAGAAAATGGAAGGGTAGGCTGAGTTCATGCGCTTAAGCTGCACAAATCCCATCTGCTGTAGAACATTCACGGGAGCTGAAGAATCCTTCCCAAGGAGGCTGTTCTCGTTACATAACGAGAGAAATGGCCTGTGGGGGAATTTCTCTGGATGATTATTCCATGAGAAATGTACAATAGTTGGATAGGTATGTGTTTACCCACAAGTGTGAGCAAAGCTATAAATTATTCTGCATGTATGTGCTTACACATTTGTGTTCGTGTTTTAAACTATGAAGCACTCTGTTATTTTTGCATCTGGGTATCTACAAAGAAGATTCCATTATATTCTTTACAGTCAGCCCTAGAAACAGACAAATTAAATCTAAAATGGGAGAAAAGAAAAAAAAATGGCTTTCACTTGAAGAGGCAGTGAGGAGGTGTCTTGTTGGTAATGAGTTAATTTGGAAAAACATGGTATTTTCTAGAATGACTAAGCCCTGTGCTTTTTGCAGAGGAATAGATGCCATAGACTGTTCTTGACATTTAAAGGCAGATGAGTTTTCTGTTTCAGATGAGTCTAGTTCCAGTCCTGGAAGGCAGATGTCTTCCTCTGATGGTGGGCAGCCATGCCACTCAGACACGGACAGCTCTGTGGAGGAAAGTGACTTTGATACCATGCCAGATATCGAAAGTGACAAAAATATCATTCGGACCAAGGTACTAATAGCCCCTGGCCATGGATTTTAAAATGAAAGAAAGTTTGGTAGTAAAATAAACTTCACTGGTGCTTCAGTTTCCTTATTTTTTTCCCTTGAAGAGAAGTCAAATCTTTATGAGGATTTAGATGATTCATAGCTAGAGCCCGGGAGAATAGTATCTTCATCAGAACCTTTATTTGGGGTGGGGGATGAGGCAGAATAGGGCACTACATGGTTGATGCACCCCAAGTGTTTGTGAACAGGAAGGATAAAGGGATTCAACCAGACAGAAGATGAGGTTCACCTCAAGGCCCTTCTGGAAAACATCATTTGAGAGCAAAGCCCATTTCTTTCCAGCATATGTTTAATATATTGTATTTTACCTACTGAAAGCTGTAAGTATAAATCACACCATTTTAACTGAATACAATTCAGGAACCACAAAGTGAACAAATCTGAAAGCTGAGAAGTCAGTCGCTTGGATCTCAAACATGTAGGATCCCCACATCAGCCAGATCCTCACTCGATGAGCCAAGGAGAATGGTAGTGTTGTTATTCCTATGCCCCAAGAAAAAGCAATATGAAAAGAAACATCTTGGTGAATAGTTTTAAGGAAAACGGTAGTGTTTTTATTGTGGCATCTTGAGAAAAGCAAAGTTAAAAGAAACACGTTGGTGGATAATTTTAATCCCCAGTGGGAACTGAACTGAAATTTCTAAAGTTCTCCTTTGTGCCCTACACAAGAAAAGCCCAGCTCATCTCTCCATTCTCTTCCCTCCGATGCCCTAGATGTTCCTGTACCTGTCAGATCTGTCCAGGAAGGACCGGAAAATTGTCAGCAAAAAGTATAAGATTTATTTTTGGTAAGTAAGTGACCAGTAGGATCATGGTTTCCTTAAATATACTGACTTACTTAAATCTATTTATGTGTATGTGTGTGTGTGTGCTGCAGAGCTGGCGGTCAAACTCAAGGCCACACGTGGGTACTCCACCACCAAGCCACACTCTCAAGCCCCTAAACTCTTTAAACTTTTTTTTTTAAGCTACAACTACTTATATCACAAAGGTTAGTGTTTAATAAGGCATGGGTATGGATGCTTCCAACTTATAACAAAAAAGACCTGTCATGTGGCCACCGTCGTGGCCATGTCCCTCCACCCAGTACAGAGGCGGAGCTGCCTAGCAAGGGGCCTCCTTCTGTTTAGAAAGCTCCAGAGTCACTGTGGTCCTCGTGACACCGCCCTGCATTATTACTTTCTGGTGAATCCTCCTACTTCTGGGTGCAGACATTAGAATGAAGCCAAAGATAGCTGAACTATCATTTGTCCAGCTTTTTGTTGTTGATATTTTGTTTTTGTTTTTGTTTTTCCAAGACAGAGTCTCTCTGTGTTAACGTTGGCTGTCCTGGACTCACTTTGTAGACCAGGCTGGCCTTGAACCCACAGAGATCTGCCTGCCTCTGCCTCCCAAGTACTGGGATTAAAGGCGTGTGCCACCACTGCCCGGCTAAGGGAATTACTTTTTATTTAAGAGCCACTACAAGCTATTTCTCTCTTGTTACTTGCACGCAAATCACATTTAATCTAACAATGTACTAAAGGGATAATATGGTTATTATAAGAAGTAGGTTTTATCCTGATTTACAAACGATTGTACAAAGAAGGGAGGAGGAGGAGGAGGAGGAGGAGGAGGAAGAGGAGGGAGACTTCAACTCATTCAGTGCCAGTGGTTAGTTTTAAATACATAATTTCAGGTCCGGCATAATGGCATTGTCTGTAACCACAGCTCTTGAAATCATCATAAATTCAAGACCAGCTTTGTCCACAAAGCAAGTTCTAGGCCAGTCAGGGCTACATATAAAGATTCTGGATAACTTAATGATTTCAGCTAACAGTACAAGGATTCTCTGCTATACCCAAATCAATAGCAGTCACCATGGTGAGTTCTGTTTTCTTCCCTCTGACCTCTTTGGTCTAAATCTTGTCTGCCAAATGCTCAAATGCACAGGAAAGGAGAGGCAGACTGGGGAAACAGGAACTGTGCCACCCGTTCCTAGCTGCTTTTGCAAGCCAACTGGGGCATTGTAAGGTGGTAGCATTGCTATGTTAACAGCTGAGCAGAGTCCACCGCTATGTTGGCAATCACTGTTTCTGGTTCGTTCTGTTGTAGGAACATCATCACCATCGCTGTGTTTTATGCACTGCCTGTGATGCAGCTCGTCATCACCTACCAGACAGTAAGTGCTGCCCCACCCAGTCGCCCAGACTATGCCCAGGCACCCTATATAAGAGGTGTAACCTGCCCATATAGGGAACACCAGCACCCTGGCTTACAGGGAAGAGTTTAGCTTGGGATCAGCTCAAGAAATAATTTTTTAAAGATTTGTTTTCTTTTCAGTCTCTCTCTCTCTCTCTCTCTCTCTCTCTCTCTCTCTCTCTCTCTCT
>OU015745.1:96985507-96998302 GCA_907169655.1 Acomys percivali | reverse complement strand
AAAGAAAGAAAGAGAAACACTTCTGGCTACAGTTGAGAACAGCACTCATCTGTGGGTACACGCATACATATTTAGAAGGTGATTTGACACCATGGTCTTTAATGATGGCTAGTTTTTGTTTTGTTTTGTTTTCTACCATAAGCTGCAATAAAAGACAATGATTCTATGGAGTTCTCTGGGAAAACCCCCGGATCACACTAACCCTCATCTTTATCCCCAGGTGTTCGGAAAAAATGATGTGTGGTTCTGGGTCATCTTCTCGGCAATCCATATTCTTGCTTCTCTGGCCCTCAGCACCCAAATCTACTACATGGGCCGCTTCAAGATAGGTGAGTAAACACATGCACTAACTTACCTGGGGAAGCAAGCACAGGGTTGTCACTCACTCTCAGTGACAGTGCTACTGGTCATTCATGAGGAGGGGCTCTGAACTCCCTACTATGTTCAGTAGTCTCTAAGAATGTCTTCCTCCTTCTAGGATTTCAGTAAGCCACTGTTTCTGGTTTCAGCTGAGAAGAGTTGAGGCATGCCTCCACCTGCTGGTTGAAAACCAAAAGTTCAGAGGGCATTAGGTCAGGCATGGTGGCACAAGACTGTAATCCCAGCATTTGGAGTCAGAAGCAGGTAGATCTTGGTGAAGTCAGTCTGGTCTACATAACAAGTTCCAGGAAAGCCAGGACTACATAGAAAGACTTGTTTCAAAAGTGGGGGGGTGGGGGGTGGAGAGATGGCTTAGAGGTTAAGAACACTGTCTGTGCAATTCCCAGCAACTACATGGTAGCTCACAACCATCTATAATGAGATCTGGTGCCCTCTTCTGGCATGCAGGCAAACATTTGGGGAATACTGTATAATAAACAAATAAATAAATAAATAAATAAATAAACCTTTAAAAAAAAAAGAAAGTGGCGGAGGTGCTTAGGGAGCAGTATGCTCACTATACCACAAGCCCTACACAGAGGAACCTCTTTCCATTAGCAGCATTTAAAAAGGAGCATTTTTCTAATGCTGAACAGTTGTCAAGAATGAGTCAGACACTATTTCCAGATACAGGGACTGAAACTTGTGAGACTAGCTTTCTTTACTGAATTACTTCTGACAGTGTGGACTGAGTGGTGTATGGAAATTAGCTTGTCATCCACCGTCAGTCAGCCATCATATACTGGAGGAGGTTCAAGATGTTTTAGAGTATTTTTAAAATGACTTTAGCATATAAGAAGTCCTACTTAAACACTCGTTTGTACATTTCAAGATAAATCGTTATTTGTAAACAGAGACCTGCCCCTCATATTGGCAGAGCCCAGGGGAAGTTACAAATAATAACCCACAAACAAAATATGTGAGAATTTCATGTAATAAAGCAGACTAAAGGATACTAAAAATAAAAAAGAAGAAGAAAAGGGGAGGAATGGGGAGTGGAAGGAGAGATGGAGGGAAGAAAGGAAGAAAAGAGGGGGGACAGAGGGAGGGAAGGTTGAGCTAGAAGTAGAATTCAGTGGTAAAGCATGACCTTAGGCTGTACAGGAGTCTGTATCTGATCCCTAGCAAAAGAAAGAGATGAAAAGAGAGGGAGGAAGAACGGGAGAAGGAAGAAGAGAGGAGGGAGGGAGGAACAGAGGGAGGGAAAAAATAAGTAAATAGATTTTCATTACAGCCTAGAAAGGTCAGGTTGAAATTTAGAATTCTTGGTCCCTTAGAAGAAAACTCTAGAATGTATCTGCTCTTTCTACCTCTGGCTCTGTGATGTGCCTCAGGAGATCTCATAGAGACATAAGGACATTCAACATCCAGTGCCCGCTCATATGCCACACAAGTAGTAATGGCTTGGTGATGCTTTGTCTCTGAAAGTATGCACTAACGCTGCTCTCCGACCTCAGGAGGAGGCTCTGCTGGCTCTGAGTGCAGGTTCAGGAATACTGGGGGAGGGAACGTCAAGGTCCAGTAACCCATAATGCAATCTAGAAGTGGAAGGGCCCTTTACTTTATAGATTCTTCACTCAAGGGGCAATGAAGACCCTCAGAACTAAGGGCCCTTCCTTGTCCAAAGCAATCCAGTGTCTGAAAGGCTAGAAGATCAAATACAATGTAGTCTCAATTTGTTATCTCAGCACTTGAAAGGTCAAAGATGAAGAACAATGAGTTCAAGGCCAGCTTGGCCACAAAGTGAGGTCCTGTTTTAAGTACACACACACACACACACACCCTTCATTACTTAGCTTTCCCCTTGGTCATAGAAGTTGTACTCTTCCTTAGGTAATGTACTTCCAAGGGACATTTAATAAGGTTTTTTTTTTTTTTTTTTATCATGCCCCATATTCCAGACCAAAATCTCTAAGATTATACGAATTGCCAAAAGGAAACTAATCCGGGCTTGCTCTGCTTTCTCCCAGATTCCTGAACACAGAATTAAGTGGTGGGAACAATCCCCGCCTGCCATGGTCCTGGAATGCCAGTGGCAAATGCGTGCACACAGGAATATAGCATAGGCTCATGCCATAAACATCTTTTACTCAAGGGATCATTTATATGAGGGTCACAATGGGAAAGGGTTGTTACATACAAAGATTGATGAAGATTTATTCACAAAGTGATGATTCACACAACATCCTTGGAGAGAGGTGATGAAGGGGTCTCCGGGGCAACATTGGGACTAAGCAGTGAAGCCCTCACTCACTGTCCTTCATTCTAGAAGGGCAGAGAAGAAGTGGTCGCTAAAATTGTCCTGGAGAGTAAATCCCTCTGAAAGGAGCTTTGATTGCTAGAAAAGTTCACAGAGGCAGGTCCCCTGCAAATGGTGCAGCAGAGAGGGCGTGACGAGAGGGAAGGGCGACTGAAAGACGGAGTTTAGTTTTAAGTTCTGTACCCAGGGAACTGTCCCCATGTGCTTGTCAATGTAGCAGAGTCAAAGCCTGCTGTTAAAAATAAAAGGTGGCTGCAGCTTTAGCAGGATGGCTACCCTGAAGGGAGAGAGAGACCCCAAGAACTTCATTAAGAGAGAGTCCTCCCTGATGGGTAAGACAGGGTTCTGAGAACGAAGGGAGTTTCTTGTGCTTACAGCCTTGGGGAGCAGGGGGTGGTAGATCATGCCATGTGAGCTGGCCCATGTGTCAGGAGTTACAAGCCAGGAAGGCACTAGATAAAAGTGTTACAGGTGAGGCTGGGCTTGCAACTGCGAGGCGGATGGAGGCGGCACCACAGCAGGCTGGCTTATGCGTTCTGTCCTGACAGGCTGTGGAAGGAGGTGACTTGTGCCCTGACTGGCGGGTTGAGGATCTTCAACCTAACAACTGTTTCCTTGTGCCAATGATTGTGTTTAAAGTTGGTCGAAGGCCGGAAGTTCCATTAACAGACAGTGGTTGAGCCATCCCTAACTCTCCACACATTTTCCCGACACCTTTGCTGTCTCACTACACATTCGTTTCTCTGCAGTCCTCAGGAGAGCACAGAAAAGGCAGTGGTGGCAACACAGAGCACGTTGGGAGTGAACAGAAAACCACAGAACCGCTTGCCCAGGTTGCTACTGTGCCCTTGTCTCAGACCCTACAAATTAGACCTCGTGGAGAGTTCACAAGACCAAATGGCTTCACGGCAGCAATTGTTGGCTGAAAATAGGAAGGAATAGAAAGGAGCCATGGTTTATTTTGGGGGGAGAGAAGTTTTCTGAGTGCCTGAGACAGTCAGAGTCCATGCCCTTCATGGGGGGGTAGCGGCTAGGGGCAAGCAAACGGGCATTTTCACGAATACAAAGTAAAGCCATCGTGTAAAGAAAAACAAACTAGTGAGTAGGTGGCTTAACTGTTTGGCTTCCTTCTTACAGATCATTTCTCTCTCTCCTTTCTTCTCTGCTTCCCACTGATTCAGATGTGTCTGACACAGGTAAATGATCCTCGGCCCTTTGTAGGGGTCGCCTGGCTGTCTGCCAGCTCTGGCCCCTTGCTTGCCCTCCTAGGTCAGGCAGGCCTCATGGGAGAAGAATCCAGAGAAAGGCTCAGGAGCCAGGCTGCATGGCAACCCATGCTGGGGTGCATCGCTTCTGGGCCAGGCCCCTCAGGGGAGCTAGAGGTCCACTCTCAACAATCTTGGCTCGGGGTACACTCAGTCTTGCTTTTGATATCAAGACATGAAGAGCTCACGGGAAGACAGCTCTCCTTTGACCTTGACTCTGAATGTAACAGCTAGAACTCTCACACTGAGCATGTTCCATTCCAATCATGCCTTCTTGGGGACTACTTTTAAGACACCTTTTCCTGTCTTTCTCAACCCATCTGAACCTTTGATCCTTAATAATTTTGGACTCTGTTTCCATACTGCTACTCTTTCTAAACATTCTTAGTGCAGCCCAGGACCTCTTCATTCAGAACTTAGTAACTCATAAATGCATTCATAAATGTAACTCATAAATGCCTTTATGAACTAAGATCCCCACCCCCACTATGGAGAGCAGCATTTTTAGGTAGATTTGAGGATCCCATTACATCTCTGCTGATAAGAAACCCCACCAGAGTGGCCTGTAAACAATGGTAGCTTAGCTGAATGGAGCGGGACGGTGACAGCTGCCTGTTATTCATGTCCCTTGGCAGCCTTTCTGGGCTGTGACTCATACGCATGGTGCGCCCTCCAAGATGACATGATTTTCCAGATCAGTGGCTCTCAACCTTCCTAAGGCTGAGACCCTTTAATACAGTTCCTCATGTTGTGGTGAGCCCCAACTGTGAAGTTACTTTCATTGCTACTTCATAACTGTAATTTTGCTACTGTTATGAATTGTAATGTAAATATCTGTTTTCTGAAGGTCTTAGGAGACGCCTGAGAAAGGGTCATTTGACTCCCCTGCCCCCCCCCAAAGAGGTCACGACACACAGGTTGAGAGCCTCAGGTTGAGATCATATAGTTATTACTCACCTGTTAGGTGCAAAGCATTCTAATGGCTTTTAATGGAGTGCAGATGACACCCTCCTGGCCCCCCAGTCTCAGGTCACTTCCCAGTATGTGTATTTTCTCTGTGTGTTTTCATCGTGTGATTGTGTCAACACAGATCTGGCAATCTTCCGGCGGGCTGCTATGGTGTTCTACACGGACTGCGTCCAGCAGTGCAGCAGACCTCTGTATATGGTACGTGCGTGCTCCTGTGTTCCTTGGCCATCTCCCAGAAAATGGAGGAGCTTTGGGAGGGCCAGGCCTTGGGGCAGTGACTCAGACCTCCAGAAATCCGAAGGACCAGATGGCCTGAGGTGGCTGCCCTCCCATTCCTGGGGAAAGAATCCTGTCACTTACTCTTTTAAAAAGGCGAGCTATAGTGGCCCCATTTTTATAAACAAAATATTAGCTAGCGTAGAAAGAAGCTAAAGGACACACACACATACACACACTCCTTTTCAACTGCTGTATACATTTTAGTTTTACTTCCTTTTTTGAGAACATTGTCAATGAGCACTGTATCTACATTACTCTTGACTCTTCTTCTCTCTTCCCTAACTCATGACTCTCCAGTTATTATTGTTCCATGTATATGTATAGATCTACATAGACATGCACATGTATACGTAACCTTCCAAGTCTATTTAGTGTTGCCATATGTACATGTGTCCAGGGCTGATCACCTGGGATCGGAAAACCTCTATGGGAGCTTCTCCCCGGAGGAGACAGAGTCTCCCTCTCCCACTAGTAGCCATTGACCACCTGTAGCTCTTCATCTAAGGCTGGGACCATGTGGAATTGACCCCAGCCATGTTGGCATGTCAACTGGAACACACCAAACCTCTAAACAGTAATAATTACTGTGGGGAGAATCAAGGCAGGATATCTTTATAAATAATCCAAAGAGGTGTTCTTGTGAAGATGGTAACTCACTATTTTTCTAAAAGATTTCTTTATTATGTATACATTGCTCTGCCTGTATGTACACCTGCACGCCAGAAGAGGGCATCAGATCACATTAGAGATAGTTGTGAACCACCATGTGGTTGCTGGGAACTGCACTCAGGACCTTCGGAAGATCAACCAGTGCTCTTAACCTCTGAGCCGTCTCTCCAGCACTCCCCGCCCTGAAAATTCACACTATGAACAGTTTTACCAGGACAGCAGGTGGGAACTGGCACAGTTCTGAGAAGATTGGTCCTTTGGTCACTCTCATTAGCATATTAGTTTGCTTACTGTTGCTGAGATAGAACACTCAGACCAAATGCAGCTTGTGGCGGAAAGGGTTACTTTGGCTTACAGTCCCAATTACACACAGTCGCTAAGTGAAGTCAAGGCAGGAGCTGAAGCAGAGAGTGTGGAGGACTGCTGCCTGCTCGCTTGTTCCTTATGCCTTGCTCAGTCTGTTTTCTTATACAGCCCAGGACCACCTGCCCAGGGGTGGCACCACACACAGGATGGCTGGGTCTTCCCACATCAATCATTAATCAAGAAAATGCCCCCACAGACTTTAATTTATGGAGGCATTTTCTCAACTGAGACTCCCTCTTCCCAGATGACCCATGCTTGTGTCAAGCTGACAAAGAAACAACAACAACAACAACAAAAGCAAAACAAAAAACAAACTACCCAGCACATCCGGGAACTTTCACTTCCCACATGATCACTTCTGTATGTTTTGCTAACAAGAATATTGTTAATCTGTGGTTATTGTGCGATGGTTGGAATACTCCTTTAAAATTCTCCCCTATAGTCTTCATATTACCCGTTTCTATAATAAGCCTAAGAGACTAGGGTCCCAGCCCTGCCTTGGTTTCATGGCCATCCACCTTAGGACGTAACCAAGTGAAGGGCCACTTACATCCTTTGTGCCTCGGCCTTGGCGTTTGTTTGTACGGTTCTGTGCTCAGATCTGATGCTGTCTTCTGCCCTGAAACACTAGAATTCAGTAAGAGCCCAATTAATAATCTTATAACCAGAAGGATTTCCACATAAAGGGATACAAGATCTCAGCCTTACAAGCATGTGCAGGAAAAGTTAGAGACTTGAAGTGGGGGATTTTCTTTAGCCCATCAGGACCTTTGAGTATTTGGGGAGTTGTGCATGCCTGGGCTACGAGCCAGGTATGGCGATTAATGTCTAAAGTGTAGAACGATTCTAGCTTGACAGCAAAACTGGGCAGAAAAGGTCCAAAATTCTCCACATGCTCATGGCTCCCACACACTCACGGCTGTCTCTGCTGTCAGCATTCTTGTCATCATCAGTACTGCCAGCAGTCTGTGGGTCACACACATGGCTGAGCCCTGCCTTGTGCCTTGTCTGGGTTTTGACAAACATTTAATGGCAGTTCTCAAAGCATAAATGACACCACCCTGAACCATCTAGCCTAACACTCCTTCACACTCTGCCTGCTCACCTCTCCTTCCTTTGGCCACCTCTGATCTGCCTCTAGAAGGTAACTCTCTTCTTGTGCCTTTTTTCAGTGTGTCATGTGACTAGACTTGAGTCATGTGACGCCGTCTCAGACTTGCCTTTTAACTTAGTTACCTGCGGCTCATTTCCTCTGTGTTGTTTCCATGACATAACAGCTCACTTCTTCTTAGTTCTGAATACTCCTGCAGGGTCTATATTGTCTGTGACCCTACTAAAAGATGCTTTGTTGCCTCCAGGTTCAGATCATTACCAAAAAAAAAAAAAAAAAAAAAAAAAAATGCTGATGTAGCAACCATGGGCAGGCTTTTGCTTGGACCTATATTTTCAGCTCAGTCGGGCACATACCATGGAGAGAAATTGCCGGATAGATAGCGTGGCAAATCAGCATTTAGTTCTGTGGGAGAAACCAAATTAAACACCAAATTGTCCCCCAAAGTGGCAAAGCCCATTTGTATTCCTATACACATTAGTTTCAGTGAACAAAATGTTGCGGCTGCTCCATGTCTGCACCAGTGTTTGGCATTGGTGTTTTAGATTCTCACTAGTCCAGATAGTCAGTAAGCTGTTTGTGCTTTTGTTTTTAGATGGGGTCTCCCTGCGTATGCCCAGCTGGCCTGGTATTTGCTAAGTAGACAAAGTTGGCCTTGAACTCAGCGATCCACTTGCCTCTGCCTCGTTAGTGGTGGGATTAGGGCTGGAGAGATGGCTCAGCCATTAAAGGCTAGGTTCACAACCAAAAATATAAGTGGTGAGATTAAGGAACTTGAAGGGGTGGGGGGGGGGAGACTTTTTAAAAACATATTGGATAGATCACTTAGGAAAGCAGAGAATTGGTAAAGTAGGGGAGAAGCGGCCACGCACATGAAAGTATACGTTAAGTAGTAGCAAGGGGGCAGGAACAGATGGAGAATAAACCTCACTCAGAGTGAGCTCAACCATATAGACGGTCCTCTGCATCCCCCAGCCCTCGTTCCTGAACTTCAGGCTTAAGATTGTGGGTTAGTCCTGATTGTTCAGTCGAGGCCACAGTAAACATAGAGCAGTGGGTCCAGGTGCTCAGCTCCACTCACCCCTGAGGAGACAGCCACCCCACTGCTTTGCTGAGCACACTTGCTTGCACAGAGCTGCTGAGTTATATCTGTCTGTGGTCAGGCCTGGCTGCTGAGCCTGGCTGAGGGTTAGTGCAACCCATGGAAATGCCATTCAACATGGTCAGTCATTGTTTCTCCCGGTGAGCTGAGAGCAAAGCAGCCTCGGCTCTAATACTCTCTTTTCCGTTTTCCAGGACAGGATGGTGTTGCTCATTGTGGGAAATCTGGTGAACTGGTCCTTGTAAGTGGAATTACGTGAAATAATGCTTTATTGTTATTAATACCTGTAATGTGCAGCTTAATGTTCTTTGACATTTTACAAGAACATTTACAAGAGACAGTTAAACTGCTTGTCTCAGAGACTTGATTAAAAAGGCATCCTTCCTCCTGGAAACAAACAAACAAACAAACAAACAAACATCCCAACAACAAACACTATGAGGCTGGAAAGTGGCTCAGTTGGTAAAGACACATGCTATCAAGTCTGACAGCTTGAGTCATATCCCTAGAACCCACATGGTAGAAGGCGAGACACCCCCCCACTGGTTGTCCCCTGACCTACACACATACACACACACACACACACACACACACACACACACACGTATACATGTGCCATGATATGCTCATATACACAAATAAATATGTAGATAAAATATTTTAACTAAATGAATGCACTAGGAAGCTCTTGTATACTGGAAGGGGCCTCCTCTAAAACGTTGATGCACTGATAGAATTTGCTCAACAAGACAATTACCTATGTGGACAAATTGATTGGATGGATGAATGGCTGGGTGACTGAGAGAAAGAAAGGAATAAAAAAGGGAAGGAAGAAAGAGATTGTACCCATGAGTGCAAAAAATGCAACACAATTTAAAATTATCTGGTAGAACTTTGCATAATGGCTATTGAGGAGATATTAGTTTTTATTTTATTTTTTGAAGATATATCTTTTTAAAATTTATTATTATTATTACTATTATTATTATTATTATTATTTATTCACATTACATCCCGATTGTAATCCCTTCACTCTTATCTTCCTTTTCCCACCCTCCCTCCCCATGACCTCTGACAAGTGGGGTCCTCCTCCCCCACAATCTGACCATAGCCCATCGGGTCTCATCCTGATAGGCTGCATCCCCTTTTTCTGGGTTCAGATAGGGCCTTTCTTCCTAAGGAGCAGTGATCAAATCGAGGGCACCAGAGTTCTTGTCAGAGGCAGTTCCCCTACTCCCCTCCCTCCCCGGGTGGAGACTGAGCTGTCCATTGGCTACATCTGATCAGGGGGACCAGCTCCTCTGCTTGCTGTGTTCTTGGCTGGTGCAATCAGTTTGTGCAGGTCCCCCTGGGTCCACATCCTCCAGCCTTGATGGTCTCCTTGTGGGGCTGTTATTAGTTTTTATAAAGTACTTCTTTCTTACTGTGTGTGTGTGTGTGTGTGTGTGTGTGTGTGTGTGTACGCGCATGTGCATACACAAGGGTTCATGCTTTGCTATTTCTCTCTCACACTTTTTTTCTGTTCCAGCCACATCATTCTCCTGCAGTTTGTCCCCTTTCGCCCTCTTGTCCTTGTTTCCCCGAGTGAGCATAACCCAGAGCCACAACAGATGCAAATATAGTCTCTGCTGGTTGAAATTATTCTATGCAACCCATTCACACTCCTGCACATGACATATTTTATTGGTATCTCAGAAACAAGTAACGCAGCTATTTTTATTCATGGCTCTCAGCTAATATGCTTCTCCAGTTCTGTGACATTTGACAGGAAAAAAAAAAAAGACTCCCTGCTCCTGATACACATCATAAGGACACAATCCACTGAGCAGACAAGGGGAGCAGCCTCTGCTTTCTCACACAGCTATGGAGGGCAGCAGGTCCAATGAGGAGGTATGAGGTTTGATGACACACAATTCTATGTTTCCCTGGCAGAGGGCCTGCCTCTCTCTCAGTTGTTCTGGATAGACATAGAGTGATTGAATGTGAATGTTATTTTAAAAGAATCACTCTCAGACAGGATCTCCTGTAGCCCAGGCTGGCCTTTCAGCACTGCCCGACTGCTGCAATTATAGATGTGTGCTACCATGCCTCGCTCCCCTCCGTTCTTTAGTTTCTTTGGATGAAGCCCAGGGCCTCCAGCATGCTGAGCAAGTTCTCTTCCACAGAGCTGTACACCAGCCCAAGTCCATTCTTATTAGAAGGTTAATTGTCTTAATCAGAACATACGTGCAAACACGTGTTCACAGTGCAGCAATCTACTGCTGATCTTCAGTATTTACAGATCCCAGATTTGTAAGTGTCCGTATCTACTTACTGATCATTATTTCTTTGTGTCTTCCCCCAAAAAGGAATCATTCCTATATGGTCCTGAGGAAGAAAACCTGTGTGTGTGTGTGTGTGTGTGTGTGTGTGTGTGTGTGTGTGTGTGTGTGTCAGAGAGAGGGGGAGGGAGAGACTTCCGAGAGCAAGAGCACAGCAGCACATATGTCAAATTGCTAATTGATGAATCTGAAGAAAGTCCATCCATCATTTTTTTAGGTAGTCAAGGATTTCAAGGTCTGGAAGGATGGCTTTTCACACATAATCTAGAACATGGTCAGCTGGACTATAAAATTCAAGGGTATTAATAACAGCTTTGCACTTAAAATGCTTAAAGGAATAAATTTTGAGAGACATGAGAAATCTGTCTTCTGAAAGTTTAATTGCCTTATTAGGACACATAAAAAATTTAACCAAGTTGAGAGAAATGTCAAGGTCTAGGCTGGAAGATAGATAACTGTTCTCCTGTTAATGTGTGATTTTAATATTAGAGCTAGAACTGAGATAATAGGCTTTTATTACAAAATGTATGTGCTTAGGCAAAAGTTTCAACAGTCTCTGAAAAGCAAGGTTAACAGGAGGAAGGAAGTGCCAAACTATTCCAACATTATCTAATAGAACTTTCTAGAAGTATATAAATGCTCAGTACTGCACAGTCCTAATAGGAACTATTAACATGTGGACATTGTGAAGTTGAAATGCAGCCAGTGTGTCTGATGAGGTGGCTTTTAATTTTTATTCAGTTTTAATTCATCTAAATTTAGATAGTCATGTGCGACAGCCATATGGGTTGGCATAGGCTAGCCCAATATGCCAATCTAATATTTTTTTTAAATACACTAAAACAGAATGAGGCAAGCACTGATACAGAGTTAGAAGTATAAACCACTGAGTCAGAATGAAGTGGATGAAAGCAAATGTCTTGGTCCAGACTGTAACCCGGCTACTTGGAATACTAAGGCAGGAGGATCCCAAGTTCAACGGCACCCTGGATGTCTAATCAAGATTCTTTCTCAGAATAAAATACAAATGGTTCATTCCACAGTACAATGAAGTCAGACAGAATGGAGACAACAAAAATCCTGACAAAACACCATGTCAATGTAGATTCCATCATGTTAAAATTTTTATAAACATGTGATTACATATAGATATGTACATACATATATACATATATGTATATACATACACACATGGATGTAGTTTAGTGTGATATCTCAGTACGTATGTTCGCGTACACGACCAACTCTTAGCCACCTCTCCACTCCCCACCTTCTTGTCATTAGTGTTCTTCACTCACGTTTGACTTTTCATTTCACTGACAGCCAATGGTCTCAGCGATCCTGCCATACACTGGCCGTGTACATACATCCTTTTGCAAAGAACCTAGTCAGAGCGTCTGCTGTGTACGTGCATGTGTGTACATGTGTGTGCATGTACATACACCAGGGAGCCCCTTATAGAAGTCAGAGGCTGACGTTGGGTGTGTTTCTCTCTTGTTCTCCGCTTATTTTTCAGGAAAAGGTCTCACACTGAACTTTTTTTTTTTTTTTTTAAGATTTCTTTATTATGTATACAATATCCTGCCTGCAAGCCAGAAGAGGGCATCAGATCACATTATAGATGGTTGTGAGCCACCATGTGGTTGCTGGGAATTGAACTCATGACCTTTGGAAGAGCAGTCAGTGCTCTTAATCTCTGAGCCCCTCACACTGAACTTGAGGCTTAGTGTTTAGACTAGGCATCCTGGCCAGCGAGGTGCCAGGGTCCACCTGTCTCTGTCCTGGGGTTCCTGAAGTGCTCTGCCATGCCGGAGGCTCAGCACTCAGGTCCTTATGCTTACACAGCACGCGCTTTGTCCTCTGAGCCATCCCCATCCCTCATCTGCCCATTCTTAAATTGTAGTATTTGTTTTCTGTGTTACTGTGTTTTGAATTCTTTGTATTTTGTATATTGTTTAGTTTTCTGTTGATGTGATAAACTCAATGACAAAAAGCAGGAGAAGGTTTCTTTCACCTTACGGTTGTGGTCCATC
>OU015745.1:96967555-96985497 GCA_907169655.1 Acomys percivali | reverse complement strand
TCAGCTTCCAAAGGGCTGAGATGAAAGGGATACACCAGCCAACACAATGTAGGTTTTAAAGTATATTTATTTAAGACAAAGCAAAAACTTCAAATTAGGAAACAAAGAACAGTTAGAGCTCGGTGTGGCCACAGAGGCCTTTTCATCCCAGCACGCGGGAGTCAGAGGGCACCCTGGTCTATAGAGCAAGTTCCAGGACAACCAGGGACACACAGAGAAACCCTGTTTTAGGGAGGAAAGAGTTACAAATATTTTGTTTTACTGAATAGAAATTTGAAATAAACTTAAAGTTACCCCTCAGACAGAGTAAACGGCAGTGCTAAGTTAAATGTGGACAGCTGGCATAGCTCATAAGGCCTGACAAGCCGATCGCTGAGGTAATTCTACTTTCAGTGATCTACTTTGATGGACTCATAATCGTAAATGAAATCAAAGGCAGTACATCTCAAGCGCTCTCTTATTCACAACAGTGCTGTTTGTAATCATGAAAAACTGAAAGGTTCTGGGAAAACTATTTCACCCACAGAGGAAAGATGGCTCTTCACAGTACGTCCACTCACAAGAACTCTGGGAAGTCACTAGAAATGAATGTTCTGGCAAAGATATAATAAATTAAAAGTTACATCACTCATCAAGTTGTGTCGCTCTTACCCACCTTCTAGAGACACTTCAGTTAGCAGAGGACCATATGGTCTCAAACGATGGCACAGGCTAGTGACATGGTGGTCATCTTGGCTTGTGTAAGTACATCCTAGATGCTCACACAATGCCGAGCTCACCTACTGTGCATTTCTCAGGATGTGTTCCTGTCATCAAATAGTGCGAGCCTGTACTGTAAAGCATCTCTAAATAGTGAACTCCCCAGCAGTAGTTAACGGCACACCCGTGATGTGCCCTTTCCTGCTGTCAACCCCCTATCCCGCATCCACAGTGCCCTCTTTGGATTGATCTACCGGCCCGGGGACTTTGCATCTTACATGTTGGGCATCTTCATCTGCAACCTGCTGCTTTACCTGGCTTTCTACATCATCATGAAGGTGAGCACGGAGGAGGCGCTGGCCGCCCCAGGGGCCCGCCCACAGCGGAGGCTCCGGCCTCAATGGCTTTGCATCTCTCCACAGCTTCGCAGCTCCGAGAAGGTCCTCCTGCTGCCATTTTTCTGCATCGTGGCCACCGCGGTGCTGTGGGCCGCGGCCCTGTACTTCTTCTTCCAGAACCTCAGCAGCTGGGAGGTAAGTAAGAAGCATGCTTGTTGTTTTGTTTTGTTTGCTTGGGTTTTGTTTCTTATTTGTTTGTTTGTTTAACAGTTCTTGCTCCATCTTGCCTTTTGGACCTACCTCCCTCTCCTGCGTTTGTTGCGTCTTATGTCTTATGTTTTCCCCGTCATCTAAATTTACAGCTTCTCTGGAAGGCTTAGCAGCCACACTTACATGGAAGGCAAGTGACAGGTGGTCAGCACTGCCAGGGTAGTACGACATGGCCTTGAAAGGCCTGTAGATATTACAGATGTGACCTTCCCTATTCTCTTATGGTGTGCTCTCAGAAAATGTTTATCGCTTGATTAGTACATTGTCACCATCTTTCTCATCATAGTCAGCATCCATCAATAAGTGCAAGGGTGTAGCAGGGGGCACTATATCCATCTCGTAGGCTGGAAAACCGAGACTTCAGGGAGTGGAGCTGTGTCTAAGGCACACAGGTGAAGTCCCAGCGCCCCACCCCAGCATCAGCATGTTTGCATCTGGAACATTCGTACAACCCCAGGAACAAACCTCACAGGCAGCCATTCTATTTCTCCTTGACCTAGTAGTACTTGGTGGCCATTAACCCACTTCCTGTGGCTGGAGAGTTGCCAGCCTGGGCATTTCCTAGGGCTGTAGTTCTCAACCTTCCTAATCCTGTGGCCCTTTAATACGGTTCTTTATGTTGTGGTGACCGCCCCCCAACCATAAAGTTATTTTCTTGCTACATCGTAACAGGAATTCTGCTATAATTTGTAATGTAAGTATCTGATAAGCAAGCTATCTGATATGTGACCCCTCAGAGGAGTCTCGACACACGGTGAGAACCACTGTCCTAGAAGTGGGTGCACACACCATGTGGCCTTTGAGTCTAGCTTCATCAGTGCAGTAAACACTGTAATGGTTTCTGTGTAATGCTATGCCCCTGCATCAGCCTGTCTCCTAATCACTGAACAGCTTTCCACTGTGGGATAGGGCACATGGTACCAGTCCGTTCATCTCCTGATGGACATGTGGGTTGTCTCCACACTGCAGTTGCGTTTATAAAATAGCGTTGCTATGAACTACTGCATACATGAGTCTCAAAAGCTGACCTTCAGAGTGCTTTGTAGCATTGTTGTGGCTTCCTCAAAAGTAATTGAAACCGTGGGACTCTTGCCTACATCTGCCTGCCTCACCTTCCTTCCTCCAGAGAACCCCAGCTGAGTCTCGGGAGAAGAACCGAGAGTGCATCCTGCTGGAGTTCTTCGATGACCACGACATCTGGCACTTCCTTTCTGCTACCGCCCTGTTTTTCTCGTTCCTGGTGAGTCAGCTATCTCTTCCTGCTGCCTTCCTCCCCGCTTGGCCTCACGCAGTCTCTTTATTCCCCGCTCTCTGCAGTTCTCCGTTGCAATTCAACATACTGACCATCTCCGCTGCCCTCCACACTCTTTTTTTTCCTTCCTTTTTTTTACTGTAACGTCTGTGTGACCATAACTTTCATTTTCCTCTACTTTTCAATGTCTGCACATGCAGAGTGACAACACCAGGTTGCACAGTGCCCTGGGACAGAATTGGTTATTGGACTCAAATGTTCAGAATTCCCCCGGGAACCACTTAGGGCATTCAGAAATTCTCACCCATGTGCTTACTGCATCTCATGATGAACTCTCTTCTTGCCCTTCCTCCAGTCTCACTGTGTGTTTTGTAAAGATTAGGTTCCTAGAGAAGCTCAAAGATGCCACCTAAGCAGCAAGTTCCTAATCTAGGGTCCCCGTGCCCCTTCGCAGAATCCATGAGTACTTACGCTTATGTATGATCACCATCTTTGGCACTTAGTCCTTCCCCCCCCCCCCAATTAAATGACAGTGGTGCCTGAACACAGGTTGGGGTGGTAATTGTGGGGTTGTCAGTGCAGAGGGCTTCAAGCCCTCTGAGGCCAACCATGCAATCACAAGTAGAGCAGGGCTTCCCCCTAGTGGCCACTATGGGAAGCTCACTCAATCTCTGTGATCCTTGAACTTCTGTGATAGGGAGACAAAAGATAACAAAGTTCTGTGTGGGGAAGTAGTTAAAGTGGAGCAGCCATGGCCCCTTTCTTTCTTCCTTTCTTCCCTCTGTCCTTCTTTCTTTTTTATTTTCTTTTTTATTTTCTACATACATTACATCCTGACTGCAGTTTCTCCTTCCTCCAGTCCTCCCAGTCCTCCCAGTCCATCCATCCCTCCACTTCCTCTTCCCCAGATCCATTCCTCCTCTGTTTCCCTTTAGAACAGAGCAGGCCTCCCAGGGATGTCAACCAAACATGTAATAACAAGTTACAGTAAGACTAGGCACAGACCCTCATACCAAGGCTGGATAGGTGACCTAGTCAGAGGAAAGGGGTCCCAAGCACCAGCAAAAGAGTCAGAGACACCGCCCCCCATTCCCATTGTTAGGGGGTCCCACAGGAACCCCAAGCTACCCAACCATAATGCCTATGCAGAGATCCTCACTCACATCCTTACAGGGTCTGTGGGTGGGTGTCACTTCAGTCTGTGCATTCTTCTTTTTGGGGGGAGGTTGGTTTTTTTTTAGACAGGGTTTCCCTGTGTAGCCTTGGCTGTTCTGAACTCGCTTTGTAGACCAAGCTAGCCTCGAACTCAGTGATTCACTTGCCTCTGCCTCCCCGTACTGGGATTAAAAGCATGCGCCACCATACCTGGCACCTTCTTCCTGTTTAAGAGCCTTTCATGAATGTGAGCTCCTGGGCAGAGGGTGAGTGCTGCTTTCACCCACAGCCATGTCTCTAGCATCAAGATTAGCACATGAGAACTTCCTTCCTGAGTTTTAAGTAAATTGATAAATGAGTTAAAAAGCAAGGCATTGCGGATCACTGCCAAAGCTATGGGAACAAGTGAGGGGAGATGTCATTTTTTTTGGTCCGGTGGGAGTCACGAAAAGAAAGCAGGGACTAACTGTGGCCAGGATTTATGCTCCCTTCCCATCACTAAACCTCTCGCTTCAGGTGTTGTTGACTCTGGACGACGACCTGGATGTGGTTCGCAGAGACCAGATCCCTGTCTTCTGAGCCTCCATCATCACAGCGGGGAGAGGAAATGATCCACTTTGGTGCTGTCTCGTGGACAATATGGTGACTGCAGCAGCATGCCCACTGCCAGACACTCCACTCGCCTCAGTGGAGTCAACGACATTTGCATTCACACAGGAAGAGCTTGGGGTGAGCTGAACCTCAAGAAGGATGGTAGAAGGGGAGCCCTGTTGTGCACAGAGACAAAGCCTGGGGGTTCAGGAACCTCTGTCTGCAACTTAGAGTTCAATCTAGGCACAAGCTGCAGCGGGCCAGTTTATGACCTGGCCCCTCCCAGCCTCACTGAGATTGGCAAGAGAAACCAGCTACTTGTACCTCCCACCTAGAACCTTTGGCGTGGCCACCACCACACCTCTGAGACTCCTGCGGCGGCTACAGAAGGCCAAAGCAACATGTCATTCTCCCCAGGTCCTCAGAGAGCGTGATTCCTCAGAATATGGAGCAGAAGTGAGACCAAGTCCCCACCCAACTTGGACAGACATTCCGGTGACTTCAGAGGCACTACTGAATAATCCTCTTGGTTCCTGGCGCCACTAGAAATGCTCAGGATGGGACTTTGACACATGCGCTTCTGAACAGATCACCATTGCTGGGCCCAAGGCCTGGGTCTCTTAGTGTCTTCATCTCAGCATTGGATGTTGACTTGGAACTCTGATCCTGCCTTCTTAGAAGGTCTCTCTTTCTCCATGGACTTCTAACAGATTCAAGATGGGTGAGAAAGGGTGAAAACTCTTTCTGCAGCAGGAGATGTGATGGGCAGAGCTAAGTGGCTGAACAGCAGGCAGGCACCATTCACTTTAGTGACTCTGGATCCTGGAGCAAATTCAACAAATCAAAAGTGTTTGGTGGTTCCGAGGCACACAGCTCAGTCTGTGCCCATACAGCCTTTGGGGGGGGGGGGAGAGGAATAAATGTTTGGAGCAATGTTACCCTGGGGTCCTCTTCAATGGAGCCCCTCGCTTGTCACTTGTGTAGATCAGGGTTCCATTCTCCCTGCCTGAAGCTCTCAGCAGGAACTCAGGACAGACACATGCACCTCACCACCACCTTGAGTTGCAGAGATCATAGCGAATCCACCACCTTGAGTTGCAGAGATCATAGCTAATCCAGTCGCCTCTTATTGCATCCCACTCCCACTCATGTCCCTGGGAAGATGTAAAAAAGCTCAGAGCTCCAGTTTTCTTCTCTCATACCATCTGGCAAACCTTGTGAGAAGCCCCGTTTTGAACAGGCTTCCTGGTTGTGTGGGGTACGATGCCATCAGAAAACAGACATACAAGTGTGTGCACACGTGCCTATTTGCTTGTGAGACTGAAGTCACTCCTCACCTGAGCTTTCCTGAACATTTATTAAGGAAATGGATCAGGCATTTTTCTTTTTTTAAAAAATTATTATTCTTTCTTTCAAATGTCTGTATACTTTTCACATATGTGCTTTGGAAGTTTGAACAGCAAGCTATTCCTGGTTTTAAAAATGCAAAGATACTTTCCATGAATAATCTTGTGTAGTCTTTCCAAAATGGTCTCATGTTGCCAATACATTTTCTGTTCTCCTTCATTATGTCCAAACTTGTCAGCTTCTGTGGGTCACATGTAGCCTATCAATTAGACGACTGTCTTATTCAAACATCTTTTTTTAAAAGAAAGTTCCAAACAAGTGAGTTGCCGTGGCTCACGCATTAATTCCAGCACAGGCAGAGGCAGCTGGGCCTAGGAGTTCAAGGCCAATCTGGTCTACAAAGTGAGCTTCAGGCCAGTTAGGGCTGCACAGTGAGACCCTGCCTCAAAACAGAACAAAAAGGAAAGAAGAAAACAGTTCAAATCCGATCGCTTACAGCTGACTTGAGCTGATTCTTTCAAAGCAGCTCTCCCGGTTTCCCATCCTAAGCGGATCCAATAAGGAAAATGTGTACAGCAGAGTTCATCCCAACAGTCTTGTGGCCTGAAGGAATAAACATAAAGGCACACTTATCTGGTTTGGAAGTTTGTTTGGGGACAGGGAATCAGCGAAAACAGGAAAATAGAAAAGGCCCTATAGGAAGGGGAGGAGGGAGGGCAATTGTGCCGCTGTGGTCCTGTGTTCTGTTGTGCCTTGTACTGTAATATCATATGTCCCAGTCATTTTTGTTCTTTGGAGCAAGACTAAGAAACCCCAGATCAAACCTGCTTTTAAAAATAGAACTTCCAAGTCACATGTTGCTGCTCCTTTCTACAGCACAGATCTGGTGGTTGGAGGTCTGTGTGCTTCTTCTGGGGCATTGATATGAGTGCCGGGCTAGAGAGGACCATGGAAGGAGCCTAAGGAGCACCATTGGCATCTAAAAAAACGTCTATGCAAAGTTCGCGCACTTTGCTGCTTGAAAGTAGAGGCAAGGCTAACTATAAAGGCTACGGGCAGCGGGCAGGTAACAGAGAGAGAGAGAGAGAGAGAGTGAAGTGTGGAGGCTCTTGGCTGAGGAGTCTCAGAAGTAAAAAGAGTTTCTTGGTTGGAGCGGAACAGAGCTGCAACAGCCAGAGGAGCAAGACTGTGCCCGTAAAATACAAGCTCTTCGCACCTCTGACAAGCACAGGGGAGGCAGCTGCACCTGTTCACGCTGGATGCCTGGGAGATTCGCCTGGTTTTATTTTAGCATCAAGAGAAGCCGTTGGAAAACTAGTGTCTATCTGGGGAAGGGACTTTCCATGACTAAAGGCAATCCCTGAGCCAGCAACTGGGGATGAAAACACTTACAGCTGCTTCCGTGGTAACTCTGGGCCCCCCTGTGGAATGTTCTGCCGGGTTGCAAAATGCATGCGTCAGCAAACCAAATAATACCCAAGCATTTCTCATTCCGAGAGACATGCACTCTGTCTGAAACTGTGGAGGACGGGGAGGGGGGAGGGAGGGAGGAAGGCAGCAGCTAAGAGACACCCTCATAGAAGCAACAGTGACGTCTAAGACAGATCACAGAGTCAGACCTTTAGTCAGCTTCTGCCAGCCTGCTGGCTGCGTCACCCTAGTCAAGCCGCCGAAGCTCTGATTCTCTGCGTAGGGCCACTGCATTGCACAAGGCTCACAAAACAGTAAGGGCCCAGGAAGGTTGTCAGCACAAAGCTGGTCATCAGGATCCCACCTCATAACATCCCTGGAGTTACAGGACAGTAGCATAGCCTTCAGGTGTCCTGGTTCTCTGACCCTCCACCTCAGTCACCTGTTTCCTGCCCTCAGCTGCAGGAGCCCCTAGGGTTAGGAGGTCTCTTGACCTTCAGAGGCAATACCTAGATTATCACTTCTCCAATCCCTAGGCTCCACTGCACTCTTCTCTTAATTCCAACTGAAAAATGTTAATGCTTTCCAAGTTGGGGCTTAGCAGAGAGTCTGGTTATAAATAGCACAGCAGTCTCTGCCCTGAGTCTCAAAGGAAAGGAAGCTTCCATTCTCCTTTGAGGTGGCTGTTACCACTCCTTACTATTAGCCAGGGTCCCCGCTAACAGGCAAGCTGGGGGGCTCTGCCTGTAGCGAGGGAGCCTCAACCTCTCAGGTGCCCAAAAAGGTCCTAGTAAGACAGACAAGTGTCAAGTCACCTGTCGCAATTCATGTCCTGGCAAGAGGAAGAAAGAACACGGAGCAAAGATGGTTCTCTCAGCCAGAAGCTGGCCGAGCCTGGCTCACTGTGATTCCACACGGCAGAGAAATAGAAGTTTTGCTTTGCTTGCTTTTGCTGTTTGGAAGAGACGAGATATACACCAGGGCTGAGCTTTAATGTCTCCTCCCTACTGAATCACTGTTGCCAACAAGGCTATGTGCTCTCAGTCATCAACACATAGGAATTCAGGCAAACTTAGCAAGCGTCCCAGGGTTTCTAGAACACCAGTAACGGTTTTAGTTTGGATGGGACTCACCACTGCGGGACAACTTCACATACTGTGCAGTTTTCTTGACATGAAGCCTTTATGTTCTTATTGGAAGACAAAGAGGATGAGGCGGTTACTGTCTGTGCTGGTTAATGTCATCAGTTTGACAGGATCTAGAATAATCTGGGGGGGGCAGGCCTCTGGGCACAGCTTTAACGGTTTATCTAGACTAGGTTAGACTCCAGGCATACCTGTGAGGGGTTGTCTTGATAGGACTAATGAGCTAGGACAAAGCTGCCTCAATGGTGGGCTTGGGTACCAGACTGAGTTGAATAAATCAGAGAAGTGATTTGAGCACACAGTGTTGACATCACTCACCACTGGACTCTACTTTCTGGCTGCAGATGATATGATCAGCTGCCTTGAGCTCCTGTGGCCATCGCTTCTGTGGCTATCGCTTCTGTGGCCATCACTTCCCCATCAGGATGAAGTGCCCTCAAACTGTGAACTTAAAACAAACCCTTCAGGTTTTAAGTTGCTTTTGGTAGACATTTTGTTACAAAGACAAGAAAAGTAGTTAAGATACCTGTTCTTCACATAGAATTCCCTTCTGAGAGGTAGGGGGCGAGGAAGGGGGGTGCTGGACAGGGCTGAGCTGTCAAGAGCACCTGCTGCTCTTCCAGAAGACCCAGCATACTTCCCAACGTTTTGAACTCATGGATGAAAGCATCCGAGTACCCAAAATTCTCTACCATCTCTCCCTGTGTCTCAGTTGTTACCTGGATCCCTGTTGGGTATATGAGTCTGGATCTCTATCTGCCTGAAGGCTGTCTGTGTCTTGTGAATCTGTCCTTGTGTCTGTATGTGCTCTCTATTTTTTTAAGATTTATTTATTTATCTTTTATGTTTACAGTGCTCTATCTGCATTAGACCTGTAGGCCAGAAGAGGGCATCAGATCACAGTATAGATGGTTGTGAGCCACCATGTGGTTGCTGGGACTTGAACTCAAGACCTCTGGAAGAACAGACAGTGCTCTCAACTTCTAAGCTATCGCTCCAGCCCCCGTTCTCTAGTTATTGAATAGCACAGAAAGCATCCCGTAGGGTATGGGTACTTTATCAAAATCTTTAACAGTGTTTTACAAGTTAAGACACTCACCCCAATCGACCCAGATGATTAACAAATGCTATTAAGCAATATCTGAGTGTTGTTGTCAGTATTTATGGTGGATATTTGTTTTATAAGGTTGCTTTCAATCTATTTGCTATTTCCAACATTTATCACTCTAACGTGTGTGCTACTCTAGGTCAGGGAATGGAAGGCACATCACTTAAGACTACAGCTATGCGTTAGCTTAGGTTGTAAAAGCCGATTACATGGAAAACTCAAGGAAGTAAGGTTGGTTGTTACACTGTTCTCTGAAAGGCTGCTGGCTGCACGGTAGGGTAGAAGCATTAAGTTTCTTTTTTAATAGCTATAAGCAATTTATTTAATCTGGCATGGTAAAAAGTAGAAGTAACGATGGATATTTTCCATTAATATGCTGAAATGATCTGCTATGATTTCAAATTTCTGAAATTATATATATATATACATATATATGTAAATCTATATATTTGTCTTTTACTGGTGGTATGTTAAATCTTTTTATGATTACTATCTTTCTACCTAACAGCCTTGCAATTCCAGTAGTTCGTCTTTTCTGAATGAAGCTGATAGGAAGTTGGCATATAGAATTTCATAATTACTTTTTAAAATTTTTTATTTAAGCAATTTATTCAGATTACATCTCAATTGTTATCCCCTCACTTGTATCTTCCCATCCCCCCTCCCTCCCTCTTTCATCTTATTCCCCTCCCCTGGGTCTGCGACAGAAGGGGACCCTCTATGAAATCACAGCCTATCAGGTCTCTTTATTGTAGCCTGCTTACTCTTCCTCTGAGTGTCACCAGGTCTCCTCACCAAGGGGAAGTGGTCAAATGGGGGCACCAGAGTTCATGTCCGAGGCAGTCCCTGCTCTCCACACAATTGTGGAGAATTTGCTGTCTATTGGCTAGATCTGGATAGGGGTTCTAAGCTTACTGCATGCATTGTCCTTGGTTGGTACAGTAGTTTGAGCAGACCCCCTGGGTCCAGATCCGCCAGCCTTAATGGTCTTCTGGTAGATTTCTAGGGCCCTCTGGATCCTTCCATTTCCCCATTCTTCCTTACCTCTCTCACCTAGAGTCCCAATAGGAAGTCCCAGTATCTATCCCAATCTCTGGCTAAGTGAAGACTTTCAGGGGACATCTCTGTTGGACAAGTGTCCAATTATAGGTGAGTATATACCATGTGTATCTTCCTGGGTATAGGTTAACTCACTCAGAATGATCATTTCTAGTTCCATCCATTTGCCTGCAAATTTCAGGATTTCCTTTTTTTAAAAAAATAGCTGAGGAAGTATTAAGTTTTAAGTGAGCCTCAAGGTATATTATTAACCCTGGTTGTGAGTTCCAGTTTCTTAGACTGTAAGAGACTTTTTTTTATAATAATGTATCACTACATCCAGCACCCACGTTGAGTAGCTTAGATCCATCTCTAATTCCAGAGCCAGGGAATCTCTTTACACCTCTGTGGGCGGCTGTCTCAGGCACCACATGGCTGGCGTGCGTGCGCGTGTACACACACACACACATACACACACATACACACACACACACACATTCAAAAAGAAATTCCTCAGTTCTAGCCTATATTCTTTGGTTTCTGTGAAGTCCCTGTAGCCCAAAGCTCACCAACTTCACTACATATGAATCACATTTGCCTTGAGGCAATATTACACTTCAGTCAAGAGCTAAATAAAGTGTGCATGGCCCATCTCTAAGTATATCTTGCTCCAGGCCCCTTTATGCTAAATCTTAATATTCTTTATAAGTAAAATTTTCAGTTCTTAAAACAAAAGGTTATCTAAAATGATTCGAAGTATCTTATTTTAGGATAATGAAATGCTGCCCTCTCAGGAAGGCTCCAATCTGCATTTTGTGGGTCTTATTATATTGCTTATGCAAACTTTCACAGAGCACTTGGTAACAGGTAAGCCTAATCCATGAAGAGGGTGCATTCAATCCTTTAGGCGGACTTTCTCAGACCTGCCAGTGGTATAGTGACACAGAGACTTTTACATAGTTTAAAGCTTAGGCCTTTAACTGGAGCAGACTCTCAGCTACTGTTTCAACTTGGCCATACTATTCTACCTGCTTCCCGCCATGTGGCTACCTCTCTGCTCC
This sequence comes from Acomys percivali, assembly GCA_907169655.1. Lineage (NCBI taxonomy): Eukaryota > Metazoa > Chordata > Mammalia > Rodentia > Muridae > Acomys > Acomys percivali. The sequence goes on along the minus strand of OU015745.1, from coordinate 96,974,083 downwards.
TGTTCACTGCTCCATCAGTTCTCTCCCATGTCTTTTCTGCATCTCCTTCATTTACTTTCTCCCTCCCAGCATCCCTTTCTCTCTTGGAAGTTCTGCCCTCTACTTTCTGCTCCAGCTATTAACCATCAGATCTTTATTACAACCAATCAGCCGCCAGATAACACCTAACACATCTCTTAGATTGCCTCTAGGCATAGAGGAGGAATGAACATTTACAAAACAGAAAAACAGCGCATGACTGTAAAAAGAAAGAAAGAAAGAAGAAAGAAAGAAAGGGAAAGAGAGGAAAAGAAAAAGAAAGAAAACCCAGTGATGGGCCCTAGAAATGACAGTACCAATATCCTACCAGCACTTAGTTCTCTGCCAGTACAGAATTAAACATTGAAAACACAGAGACAGGGGCTGGAAAGATGCCTCAGAACTTAAGAGCACTCACTGTCTGCTCTTCCAAAAGTTCTGAGTTCAATTCCCAGCAACCACATGGTAGCACACAACCACCTATAATTAGATATGGTGCCCTCTTCTGTTTTGCAGATGTACATTAGGCAGAACACTGTATACATAGTAAATAAATAGATCAGAAAGAAAGAAAGAAAGAAAATACAGAGACATACTTCACACAATGTGAGAGAAAGTTACCCCAACACAATCCTGTGTTTTCACTCTCTGCTTCTAAAACATGGGTCAACTTGTGGAGTAATCTCCTTCTTAGGGGATGAATTGCACTTTATTTTCTTCCTTCTACTCCTCTATTCCCTTCACTCAACAATTGTAAAATATCAGTACTGGGCAGCGGGAAGAGCTAGGACATAGCAAGGGGCAAGAGACATACAGACTTTATATCCTGTGCTCTATAATCCAAACAATTCTTAATACTTTTCATTCCCGAATGTAGAGCCCTTATTGCTGGTACAACATGGCATCTCTCTACAACTGTATCCCAAGAAGAAGTATTTGGCTCACTAGCTCTCCAGCAGAGGCCTCTTCAGGGCTGGGGCGGGGGGGAAGGAGTGCACGCTTTCTCCTCCTTGGTTCCCAGTTCTATCACAAATGATGGAAACTGTGTCTTGTATTTAACATCAAAGAGAAGAGAGTGTGTCAGGCATGGCGGTGTATATCTTTAATTCTAGCACTTAGGAGGCAAAGGTAGTCAGAGCTCTGTCATTCAGCATCCGCATCCAGTGGGTGGGTGGCCTAGGTCCCACGTCCTGCCGGCTGGTCCAGGCACTGCATGCCTCTAGATGGACCTTGGAATCAAAGGTCCCAAGGGCCCATTTCTCACTCAGGGGCAGCTATAATACTTTAGGGTGAAGCCCATTGCCTGAGCCCTAGGCCAGGTTCCCAGCCTCACCAGGGGTCAGCACCAAGCTAGCAGTGGTGGAGCAGCTGCCAAGGCAACTCTGCTACAGTTGACTGCCTTAATTGGCAGTCAAGCACCAAGCCAAGCATTCAACAGCTGTTCCCCCAAAATAAATGAAGTCCCAGATGGTCATGGTGAAGGAATGGTGAGCCAGAGAGCAGGAGCAGCAACCCCCCCTCCGTGCCCCCCTACCCCTGCAGCAAGCCAGGACATCTTTATTTATAAACCTTGGGCAGCGGGGAGGGGTTTCAAGGGTGAATGTGTCTGATTTGCTAGGGCTAAGGGTGCCAGGATACTTAATCTATGATTTGCTAGGGCTAAGGGTGCCAGGATACTTAATCTATGTACGTTGGGACCGTAGCACAAGGGTCCCATCAGATGGGGAAAACAGTATCTAATTATCCTGTGGGTGAGGGGATGACTTCTACATACAATTAAAGGTCATTTGCTGTCGGCTAGAATCTCAGCATAGGGTGGGGCACTTCTAGGTATTCCCTGAGTTCTTTGAAGTTCCTTACCAGGAAAGAGTTGGGTTTGTAATCTTCCCTGGGGGCTATGTGACCACTCCTTATAAGATCTGGGGTTACCAGATCAGATGGAGTAAGAAACCCCGCCTCCACTAAGAAAAGGGAGTCACCTTCATAGACCAAGTGCAAAATGGCTATCCAGAGATGTCAGATTTCAACCTTATCTAGCAGAGTCCCACATATATCTGTGACTTTGAGGCTAGCCTAGTCTACACACTGTTTCAGGCAAGCCAGGGCTAAAAGCCAGGTGGGGAAGAAGTAAGGGGAGAAAGAGAGAGGGAGTTTTTTTTTTTAAATGGGGAACCTTAAAGACATAAACTTTGCACTAAACTGTCTCCAAAGATGCCTGAGAAATTCCAGTTGACTTTCAAGTGTTAGAATAATGTGAGAAGAATGTGAATGGAATGCTACAGAAAAAGAAAATAACAAATGCCAAACTGGAAGATGAATGGAAACCCAGTTGAAGGTTGGTTCAAACAGAAATGATTTCCTTTCTTTTTTTTTTCCCCTTGAGAAAGGCTCTACCAAGTAGCCTAGGCTGGCTCTTTCCTAGTGCTGAGATTGCAGGTATAACAGCCCTCTCTATGTAGTAACACTGTTTTCTGGTGGCCTAAAGGGGTCAGAAAAGGTAAAATTTCAGCCTATGACATTCCTAGAGAGCTTTAAATGTGAAACATCGCTTTAAACAAGAAGGTAAGTATATGAGTCAGGGTTCTCAAAAGGAAAGAAAGGATAGAATACACACACTCAAGAAGTGTGTGTGTGTGTGTGTGTGTGTGTGTGTGTGTGTGTGTGTGTGTGAGTGTGTGTGTGTGTGTGTGAGTGTGTGTGTGTTTTATCATGGTGGTTTATAGGCTGTGATCCGGGTAGTCCAACAATGATTGTCTCAAGACAGAAAGGCCAAGAATCAAGCCGGTCATGGTGGCGCACGCCTTTAATCCCAGCACTCAGGAGGCAGAGGCAGGTGGATCGCTGTGAGTTCCTGGCCAGCCTGGTCTCCAAAAGTGAGTCCAGGATAGCTAAGACTGTTACACAGAGAAACCCTGCCTTGAAAAACCAAAAGAAAAAGAAAAAAAGAAAGAATAAAGAAAAAGAAAGGCCAAGAATCTGGCAGTACAAGTCTGGTGCTGGAATCCTGAACTATCCCTCAAGAGTCTCCAGTCCACACTGGACTGACTCCCAAAGAAGTAGGTTCCAACACCATGGAAGGAGCGCCGCAGGAACAGGACAGATGGACTTGCCGGCGAGAGTGAGGGCAAGCAGGCAAAAAGCAAAGCCTCCCTCCTTCCATGGCCTTTTATGTGGGCTGCCACCAGAATTAGGGTGAGTTTATAATTTTTTCCAGATGTGGTCAAGTTGACAACCAAGATTAGCCACCAGAGTAAGCAAGTCAAGACTGGACATGGAGGACAACGCAATTGCTTTCAGGGTGATAAAAAAAAGAAGAGGTAACACACAAGGGAAGAAACCGGTGCACAGTAGTGTTGGTGACCGACAATGGATAGAGCCTGCAGAACCTCATTTAGTGAGAACACCACATAAATGTTATGTAGTGGGGAGGGACCAAAGGAGGAATAGCACACTATTAGTGCACAGGGTTTTGTTTTAACTTGTTAGTTAGGTAGATCTTTAAAGACTGTTTCTTTTATGTGCATTGATGTTTTGCCTGCATATATGTCTTTGTTAAGGTGTCAGATTCCCTGGAACTGTTACAGACAGTTGTGAACTGTTATGTGGGTGTTGGGAATTGAACCCAGATCCTTTGGAAGAGCAGCCAGTGCTATTTAAAAATACCATATGTAGGGCTAGTGATGTAGCTGAGTTGTTAGAGTTCTTGCCTAGTATACATGGAGGCCCAGGTTTGAGCCCTGGCCCTGCAAAATCTCGACACGGTGGTGCATACTATGACCCCAACATTTGGGAGGTTGAAGGCAGGAGGGTCAGAAGTCCAAAGTTGAAGAGTTATAATTTGGCTCTGTGGCAGAGCACTTGCATAACAATCACTAGAGCTGGGGTTCAGTCCACAGCACTGGGAAAAGGGGCTCAAAGTTATACTTGTGTGTCAGCTTGAGCTAGAGTCATCAGAGAGAAATGAGCCACCATTGAGGAAATGCCTCCATGAGATGCAGCTGTAATCCGCTCAATTAGCGACCAATGGGAGAGGGTCCATCCAGCCTATTGTGGGTGGTGCCATCCCTGGGCTGGTGGTCCGGGTTCTATATGAAGGCAGACTGAGGAAGCCATGAAAAACGAGCAAGTAAGCAGCACCCCTTCATGGCCTCTGCATCAGCTCCTGTCTCCAGGTTCCATCCCTGCTTGAGTTCCTGTCCTGACTTCCTCCGATGAATGAATATAGTCTGGAAGTATAAGCCAAATAAACCCTTCCTCCCCAAATTGCCTTTTGGTCATGGTTTTCTCATTGCAGCAATAGAAACCCTGACCAAGACACATAAGTTACACCATTTTTGTTTTTGTTTTGGGATTTTCGAGACAGGGTTTTTCCATGTCACCCTGGCTGTCCCGGACTCACTTTGTAGACCAGGCTGACCTTGAACTCACAGGATCTACCTGCCAATCAAGGCTACATAAGAACCTCTCACAAAGATGAACCACCACAGGCAAACTAACAGGCAAGCTGACATCCCACTGGGTTCTCCCAGACTGGAGTGTCATGCCCAGAAGAAAACATCTGTCTTTTCAAATAAACAGAGAGATATCAACAAATAAGAGATGCTTTGACCCAGACACCAAGTATTTCATAAGAAAAACAAAATGCCCACTCTCAGTGCCAGCAGCGAGCAAATATTTGAGAGAGAGAGAGAGAGAGAGAGAGAGAGAGAGAGAGAGAGAGAGAGATATTTGTGGTGAGGAGCATCTTAACTCAACATCGATAAACAAAAGCCATGCCTCTTGGACTAGCACGTTGCCAGGTCCTCTGCTACTACAGAACAAACATGAGGCTGGAGTTCGCTCCAGCACTACAGGATCCAACCACTGGCAACTGGTGCCTCAGCCCCAACTCCATCCCAGAGCCCAAATGGCAGCAGAACAGATGATTCAAAGAGCATCCATTCATCCGGCTCCCAGCCAGGAGAGTACATATCATTGGATCAAACTCTGAATGGAACCCTCCCCATCTTCCACATGGAGGCGCTAAGGCATAGAGCAATCACTGGTAATCAGGTGAAGGGCTACAGTAAAAACCTGAACTTCCAGTCAGTGAGGTGTGGCTCGGATTGTACCACAGGGAGGATCCAGCCATTATCTGCTTGTTTTTCCATACATTAAGACACACAGCCTGGGACTTTATAACTACGGAGCCCCTGAGCTTATTAACAGAAAGCAATGGCGATTTTGACATTCAAGATATGTGGCTCTTACAGAAATCCAAGTTACAATGAACCTACAAGGCCATCTGGAGAGTCAGCGAACGGCACTAAAGTTTTGGAAATGTTTGGCTCTCTAAATTGGAGCAGCAGAACTCATGTGAGGACAGCTGCATTTGTTTCAAAGCCCATAAAGTTTAGAACTAAAGTCTCGTTTTAAAAAAATAAATTCAGTGATTGGCAAAGAGCTATAGACCCAAAAAGTCTTGTTTTAAATTAAAATCCACATGCTGTAAAGGCTCAGGTTAACACTGGGAGCCTGCTGGTTCAAACCCAAAATTGTAAATGGAGAGAAAGCGAAGGAATGATGTAGTGGTGTTTTCAAACTTAAAAACAAACAACAAAACAGAGACTTGACTAGTCCTCAAGAATCAAAGGTAGCCGGGCATGGTGGCGCATGCCTTTAGTCTCAGCACTTGAGAGGCAAAGATGAGTGGATTCTGTGAGTTCAAACCCAGCCTGGTCTACAAATTGAGTCCAGGACAGCCAAGGATACACAGAGAAACCCTGTCTGGGAAAAAAACAAACAAACAAACAAACAAAAACAGTGAAAGGTCGTCAGCAGGACCTGTGAAGCTGACTCTGTCAGCTCAACGGACATGGCAGAGTTTCTAAGTCCACTCAGTGGCTAAAGCATCTTGTCACGGGTGTATGGATCCTGCCCTCACCTCTGATAAGATTGTAGTTTCATCTCAGCAAAACTTCCACAGAGGATATAACTGCATTGGAAAATCGTGTTTTTTGGTTTTTTTGGTTTTTCGAGACAGGGTCTCTCTGTGTAGCCTTGGCTGTCCTGGACTCACTTTGTAGACCAGGCTGGCTTCGAACTCACAGCGATCCTCCTTGCCTCTGCCTCCCGAGTGCTGGATTAAAGATGTGTGCCACCACACCTGGCCAGAAAATCATATTTCTTCATTTGTAGTAAGATGACAAAATATTTGTAAGTCTGTCCAGAAATGATGAAAAAAAAAATCAACACAATTTGGTTGTGGAACCAAATGTAACAGAGCAGTATTATCCAATTTCATTTCCTTTTCTTTTCTTTCTTTCTTTTTGGTTTTGGTTTGTCGAGACAGGGTCTCTCTGTGTAGCCTTGGCTGTCCTGGAACTCACTCTGCAGACCAGGTTGGCCTCGGACTCAGAGATCTTCCTGCCTCTGCCTCCCAAGTGCTGGGATTAAAGGCATGCACCACCACACCCGGCTTCCTTTTCTTTCTTTCTTTCTTTCTTTCTTTCTTTCTTTCTTTCTTTCTTT
>OU015745.1:96909357-96967545 GCA_907169655.1 Acomys percivali | reverse complement strand
TTTCTTTCTTTCTTTCTTTCTTTCTTTCTTTCTTTCTTTCTTTCTTTCTTTCTTTCTTATTTTACGTGCATTGGTGTTTTGCCTGCATGTATGCCTGTATGGGGGTCTCGGATCCCCTAGAACTGGAGTTACAGACAGCACCGTGAAGGTGCTGGGAATTTAACTTGGGTCTTCTGGAAGATTAGCCAGTGCTCTTAACGGCCAAACCATCACTCTATCTCCTCCAACTTTCTTGTAGTAAGATGTGTCTGCTGGACTTAAAATGCATGTACTTCAAACTTAAAACCCCTCCCCAACCCCACACAGAGTATAGTGTGTATGTAATGTGAACCTGTGTGTTCACTCCATAACAGAGATCAAACACTAGACGCTCACCTAACTGCAGCTTGGGTTTCCAGAGGTCTCCGAAGCAGGAAGCACTCCACGCTCTGGCTGGATGCAGGCTCTTTGCAGACCCAGAGCTCCGAAGTGAAGGGAGGTCAGGGAACACCTCTGATGGCTAGTGGAGCGGAGAACGAAGCTGGCTAAAAGCTGGATGCTCATCTCCCAGCACAAAAAAAGCCAAGCTTGCTCGACTGTCTGAATGCTGTACAACGATACTGCTCAAACTACCTGACTGCCGAGTTTATCCAAGAAGCAGAGTCACATCACCTCTTTAGTTTCTCACAGGAAGAAGAAACAGCCGAAGTAGAAATCAGCGCTCCTCAGCTAAATAGGCTGAGGCGGAGGCCTGAGGGTCAGAGTCAAGTGTAGGGAGGTGGAAATGAAACAAGATGTTGCCATTTTACAAGATTTTTGTTGTTGTTTTGCAACAGGGGGGGCAGAAAACCTTTCAAATAGAAAACTTTCGTCTTTTATAACACCTGTGAGGTAGGCAGAGCAGGTAATGGTAACAACAAACAAGTAAAAATTAACTATGTTGTTATGTAACTTATGTAACTTGCCCTAAGCCACCAGACACAAAGCAGTACCATAGATCTTTCTTTTCCTCAAGAATGAAAAGCAGCCTGAAGGTATAGCCTACTCTTAAAGCACGAGTCTATTACACAGTGTCGGGGAGAGGGCTGGGAAAAAAAAAAAAAAAGAGGACATTACTGAAACTTGTCAAGAGAAGCCAATGTAAGTTTGAACTTCCATAGGCAAGTATTTCTCCTTTTCATTTGCATTGTTTCAATGGGGATGTGTGTTTTGTCTGTACCACTGGTCTGCTGGTGCCTGTAGAAGCCAGACAATGGCGTCAGGTGCCCAGCTTGTGAGCTGCCATGTAGGTGTTGGGAATTGAACCTGGGTCCTCTGGCAGTGCAGGGAATGCTCTTATTTACTGAGCCATCTCTCCAGCCCTAGAATATCATATCTTAATCTCAATTCTCAAGAAGCTAGGTGAAGGAAAATATTATGAGTTTTGAAGTCCTGTGTACTCTTTTCTTGGGGTACTGAAGTGACCTTTGTGGCTCTCATTTTATGTTTACACATTGCATATACTTGCATATTAGAATGTTACTATATAGACATGAAATGTACCCCCAATTGTTCATATATTGCAGACTTGGTATGGAGCTGATTGACTTGGTCATTGAGAGTCACTGGAACATGGGGATCTTGATTTGATCAACAGGTTGTTTGCTATTTGATACAGTCAGGATTGACGACATTATTTCGAGGTATTGGAAAATCTTAGGGGTAAGACTTAATTGAGAAAGTAGGTTATGTCTTTGGAAAGATTTTATTATCATTCTTTAAAAAAGAGACTTTGTAGTTTCATTCTTAATTATCCATGTCTGTGGACAAGTTGATCTCAGATGCCCACATAGGCTAGAAAAGGTTGTCAGATATTAGTTACTTTTCTGTTGTTCTGATGAAACACCACAACCAAAGCAACTTACAGAACAGTTTATTTGGGTTTATGATTCCAGAGGGAGAGTTATTTATGGCTGGGAGGCATGGCAGCAAGCAGCAGGCACGGCACAGGTACAGGGTGCTGAACGCTCTCTTCCATCATGAACCAAAGACGGCAAACTTGAAGTAGGCCAGATGTTCTAATTCTCAAAGCCTGCCCCAGTGACAAACTTCCTCCAACAAGGCTGCACCACCTAACCGCCCGGCCGACCCCCCCACCCCCATCTCCACCCCCGCCCTGCCAAACACCACCACCAACTGGAGACCAAGCATCTAAATGTCAAAGACAAAAAGGCAACCTGGAGCTGGAGGTAAAGCCTGCTGGGAACCATACTGGGGCCAGCCCGCGCTCCAGCTCCCTGAAGGCCCTTTCTTACCCCAACTCCTTTTATGTCTGTTGCTCTCTACTTCCTGGCCATCATGAAGTGGACAGCTTTGCTGTCCCACAGTTCTGCCACCGCACAGACCTAGACACAAAGGATTCAGCTGGCCACAGAGTGAAACCTGGAGATCTCCATCCAAAGTAGATCCTTTCTCTTTTCTTTTTTCCCAAGACAGGGTTTCTCTGTGTAGCCTTGACTGTTCTGGACTTGCTTTTGTAGACCAGGCTGGCCCCGAACTCACAGTGATCCACCTGCCTCTGCCTCCAGAGTACTGGGATTAAAGGCGTGTGATACCACCGCCCGGCTGCTTTCTCCTTTCAAAATGTTTTTTCAGGTACTTTTCATGGAGACTAGGTATGATGGTGAATTTTGTCAACTTGATGAGATCTGAAATCAGTTAAGAGACACTCCTTTGGCCAGGTCTACTAGAGTATTTTCCTAAAATGATTAACTGGGGGTGTGGGGGGGGAAGACCTTCCCTTGGGGTGGAAGGCACTTTCTGGTGGGGGCCCAGCTATAAGGAGGTTCCAGGGAAAAGTCTGTGGCCTTTCACCTGCCTGCCTCCACTCTTGCTGGTGAGTGAATCTACCCTATTGCCACCACTGCTACTGCCATCTTCTGCTGCCACTGGAACCTAGACTCATCTGACTTCCAAGGTGCACTGAAGACCAATGGCTCTCTAGGAATACTCCAGGCCTTCCAGCACCAGACCCCAACTGCTCAGGTATATAGCCACATGGACTGAGTAGCTATAGACTTTTTCCAATGGATAGTCCATTGTGCAAGAGGACACACACACACACACACACACACACACACACACACACACACACACACATATATATATATTCATTCAATCAATTCTGCTCCCCAGAGAATCATAATACTCAAGGCATAAAATGAGACCAATCCCTAAGTATCTGCTGGCCAATGCCTGGTATACTTTCTCTTCATATGGTGCTATGCTGCTCTTTTCTAAGTATTTTTTATGCTGAATTTGGGATTGATCATTTCTGTATCATTTTTACCCCATCTGTAAACAATATATTGATTTATAGGTATCTATAGGTAATCAAACTTGGGACCTTGAGTTTACCCATGAGCACTTACCACTGAGCTACACCTCAGCCTTAAACTTTACATAATTTTAGCCAGATGTAATGGCACATACTTGTGGAGGCTAAGCAGGCTAGTAGGTTTCAGGCCAGTGGGAGCTAGTGAGACTCTGTCTAAAAAATAAAAGCAAAACAATATAAAGTTTATGTAAGTTTTACATAAAATAACAAGCTTACATAGTTTTACAGTGTACAATCCACTGTTTTCCCCTCACAAATTATGCTTGTAAGTTTTTAACTAAGTTGATAAAGCTATAGTAAAATACCCAACTTTTTTTTTAAGACAATGTCTCACTATATAGCTCTAGCTAGCTTCAAAATCAGAGATTTGCCTCCCAAATGCTGGGATTAAAGGTGTGTGCCACCATTTGTGGTTCCCCCAGCTTTCTTTAAAAGATTTAATATTTAAAGCCAGGTGTGGTGGCACACGCCGTTAATCCCAGCACTGAGGAGGCAGATCCAGTCTAGGACAGCCAAGTAAGTCTAGGACAGCCAAGGCTACACAGAGAAACTCTATCTTGGAAAAAAAAAAGAGAAAAAGAAAAAAAGATTTAATATTTAATTACATGTGTATATGTGGGTATGCACATGGGTGCAGGTCCCTGAAGAGGTCAGAAGAGGGCATTAGAGACCTTCTGAAGCTGGAGTTACAAGTGGTGAGGGCTACATGACATGGGCTTTCTGTAAGAACTGTATGTGGTTTTTTTTTGGGGGGGGGTTGAGGCAAAGTAGCCTTGTTATGTAGCCTTGGTTATCCTGAACTCACTTTGTGGACCAGGCTGGCCTAGAACTCACAGCAACCCACCTGCTTCTGCCTCTGGAGTGCTGGGATTAAAGGCATGTGCCACCACCACCCAGCTATATGTGTTCTTAACAGTTAAGCCACCCCTCCAATCCAATACCAACTTTTATCTCAAATTTCTATACTTGAGTTTCTCCCACTATAAACACAGTTGAGAATTCGGACTGAATCACCACTGAATACTCTTCCATATGTGAAATTCTAACTTTACTTTTATAATGACTATACAGGTGTGCAACCTCTTCTAACAGTGTAGGCTCCATCATAACAGATTTACTTGAGGTATAATGCTTAGGAACAGAAGCCCAACAGCAATGTGTCATGGGCTCTCTTCAGATAGAAGGCAAGCACCACACCAGTGTATTTATATGGCAAAACTTAAATATACTACTCAGATGCAAAAGTGAAAAGGGAAAAAAGAGAGAATTCACAATGCAAAAATTGCAAAGTTTATTTTCTTAAATAAAATACTATATTCATATCTATACAAATAATTATTACAACCATTAAAATGTTACATTTAACAATAAAAATTTCAAAACTTTAAACAAGAGCATGTTTTCGAATATTCACATCCTAATACAATGCATTTGTAAAAAGATGTCAAAATAAACAGGACCTATTCTTATTTACAGCTGCAGGACAATCCTGATCCTATTATACATATCTGCTCTGTATTCCATTACAAAACAAATTAGTTTCCATCAGAATTATAAAGCAGGTGATTTACAGTTTATAGGACACAGTGCACAGCACAGTGCTGGCTGGGTCATAGACAAAAGATTACACAACTGAAGCAGTAAAACTCATGTTTTCCTGGTACCTACACTACATTAAACACACCCAGTGTCTCTATAAATAATTTTGGAAGGTAATCATTCATGTTCTCAATATTCAACTTTAAAAAAAAAACAAGATGAATACGCGCGCGCACGCGCGCGCGCGCGCACACACACACACACACACACACACACACACACACACACACACCCTGCTGAAAGTGGAAGAATTTCCCTTCACAGTAACACAACTGCAGCTTCTTAAGCCACACTACCTGGTCCCTTCTTGGAAGATAACAGTCCATACCGCATAAATTCAGCACTGTAGTCAAGCCCTGTGCCCAATGACCTTACAAATGAAAATGAGTTTAAGATTTCAGGAGCAGGAGGCAGAGAGGTCTCAGAAAACATGAAGACAAAGTTAAACCAGTAAAACTTTAACTTTTTATTACACACTGTTGTACACACAACCGGGCCCAAAAAGTTAAAAATGACTTTTTTTTAAAAAAGTGTGCTACATTACTAGCAAGGTTTTGTCCATGCCTCATGGACTCTAATGATGGGTTACATATTCATCCAAAAGAACCTGAAGATTATGCCCAACATTCTCAACCTAAGGTGACATAGGATTATGAAGCACCTGACAACATATACGTGCCAAAAAAGGGGGAGAAAAAAGAAAAAAAGAAAAGAAAAAGAGTACTGAGTAGAGTTTATGCAAATGTAGAGATAAGGATGTAGAAGGGCTGCCTGCCACACAAGCTGTGTTTACAGGTTCAGTTACACTACTCATTAGTGACTTTGTCATGGTGGCTCTAGGGAGCCTAAGGCAAGAGTGAGAAACATCAGGTGTACTTGTGGTCTAGGAGGCCTCTGATTACACAGCATATATCATCCCTGGAATGCCTTCTCTGCAACATGGGGTTGGCGGGGTGGAAAGTTCCAGGATCTGGTCTCAGGCAGAGTCACAGGTCAGGGAGAGAGCAGTACCTGGGCAGAGGCATGGGAACCAGGAGCTCTGAGCCCAAGGTCTCAGTAGGTGTGGTCTTGCAGCCTGCTTGGCTTGCCCCCATCCTCAGGCGGTGAGCCCTACAGGAGCTCCAAAATACAGTCTATACTTCCCTATAGGAGAATTCAGCACAGCACAGAACAGCAAAGCACAGAGTACAGTTAAGCAAAACCACAAGCAAGCAAACAAACACAAAACCTTGCTTGTTGGTAGCATTTTGGGGAAGGAAAACAAAATGCTAACTAACATTCAGCCCAAAAGGCATCTCTAAAAGAAACTAATTTGCATAAACATGCTGCAGAATCACCTCTCGTAGACTAAGTCCACACTAGTGCCTCTGGTCACCTGCTAAGTGTTGCCCTCCTGATGGAATAGGCACACTTCCTCCAGGTCCTCAGCACCTATGTGACAGAATAGCAGTGACTTTCAGGCAGCTGAGAATTTGAATCACAGGCTGTTCTGTTTTGGTACCACCTTTACCATTTCTTCCACCACAGGGGAAAAGTCCACCGGACCAAGGAATGCAGCCATTCATCCCCATACCAAAATCTCTTAAGTCAACTTTAAACTAATGGAATCTTGAGGAATTGTTGCCCTTTAAGAAAGAGGCTGAGCGAGCGAGGGGTTTTTAAAAGGCAAAACCTAGGATCCACTACTACACACTGATCTGATGGGGGGGGGGCACCACAGGCAACCCAGGGGAGAACTGGCGTTGGTCACGGCCAGGCTGCCTGCCAGCTACTGATAGGAACAGCTGAAAGAACAAGAGCGCACACACCTATGCAAAAGAAAGATAAAGCAAGAGGCATAGAAACCAGTCTCAACTCAACCCTTCCTTAACCTTTATAATGTTTTCATTAAAATGTGTTACTACAAGTTGGGTGCAGTGGCACATGCCTGTAATCCCAGCACTCTGGGAGGCAGAGCCAGGCGGATCTCTGTGAGTTCGAGGCCAGCCTGGTCCACAAAGCAAGTCCAGGACAGGCAAGGCTACAAAGAGAAACCCTGTCTTGAAAAAAGAAAAGAAAAAAAAAAGTGTTTCTACTTTTTTTTTTTTTTTTTTTTTTTTGAGTATAGTTTTACCCTTTGCATGAGATGGCTAATATTAGAAGGCAAGAGGGAGGCAAAAGAAGTCCCCTTAAAAGGTTTAAATAATAGTGCACTTTAAATAGGCTGATTTTAAAAGGCTAACCTTCATTGCAGTTCAGCATAATTCTGATCTGTGTCTGGGACTGCTGCAGACACTTCTACCCTCAGACTTCAGAACTCACCCCACTGTGGAAATCCTGCCCCCAACTCAGAGAAGGGGGTGACCTCTGGCGTCTCAGAGCTGTTCTAGTAAGAGCAAAACTATAACTCATGAAGAAATGTAAGACTTTTAAAAACCCCAGTGTCCATAAAAAACATTAAAATGATTGATATATTCAACAAACTCACTGACGTTCACATAGAGAAATCTAAAACTCATCACTTACTTCATTAGAACTTCCTATGGAAAGCTGGGAGGAACCGAGCACTTCAGTGATTGTGTATGATCGATCAATGGTTAGAACAAAATGATTCAATGACTCTCAGAAAGCAAACAGGAAGCCAGGCCTGGTGGCACACACCTTTAATCCCAGTACTTGGGAGGCAGAAGCAGGCGGATCTGTGAGTTCAAGGCCAGCCTGGTCTACAAAGTGAGTCTAAGACAGCCAAGGCTACACAGAGAAACCCTGTCTCAAAAAAACAAAACAACAAAACCACCAAAAAAAAAAAAAAGAAAGAAAGAAAAGAAAATAGACATGGTATGTGCTTCCAGAAATTACCCAGTAGGAATACAGTGAGGACTCTTTATCATCCGAGTCCATGTGTGAAATGATCTCTAACACACAAACGTAGTCTGTCTTTAATTAGAGCCGAGTTCGAGCAGGAGCCCAGTTATTTGCAGTTGGTCACAAAAGCCTGAGAGGCAGACATCACAGGACTGTAACTACAGCATAAAAGCCTTGGCAGTGCAATGCTATCTCAGCACAGAGCTGAGCAGCAGTCAGTCAAGCAACAAAAGTAACCCAAGGTAGCAACAGACTTTAGGACTGTGCTGCAGTCCCAAGTGGAGCCTCTCAGCTGGGTAGGGGAAGGACTGTTTATGCCCACGGATTTAAGGCCAGTCACATCAAGATCACTATCTCAGAAACACAACACAAAACTGGACTTTGTCCATGGCATGTTACCTTAGTTCCAGTAGAGCAAGCCTGCCTTTCAGAATTCAAGAGCCGCCATGATGTGAGGATGTACATGTGACAGACAGCCACTAAGAAGAGAGGTGGGACTGGGGAATGACTGGCCACACAGAACACTACCCTTAATGACACTGGCAGGTGGGGCCTTTCAAGTACAAAGAAAACTCTGAATATTAATGCTTAAAAGTGAGTCATTACTGTTTGCTTTTCCTCAGTAGACTTTCTATTGTGGTGTTCCATGCATTCATGAAGTTCTCCTTTGACCACAGGAATACACTGTAGAGAGGAAAGCCAGGTTTGCTCTGCTCAGCAGGAGGGGTGATTTTCACGGGCAGCAGAATCAGAGGGGTTTAAGTAGCTGAGGAGGCACAAGCAACCCTTTTGCTGAGCCTTTTGACAGGCAGTCAGTGGTAGTGCCTCTCACCAGGCCTCTGGAAACTTCCTTAGTATACAAAGAAATCAAACTAAAATAAAAGCCTAAAAACTGAAACCTCTGCTGGTCCTTAGGCTTGCTTCCACCGAGCCAACGGGCGCTTCTCTGTGCACCTCTCTCTCTCCTTCAGTTCTTTGCTTTGTTTTGTTTTGTTGGTTGGTTGGTTAGTTGGTTGGTTTTTGAGACAGGGTTTCTCTGTAGCCTTGTCT
Source organism: Acomys percivali (assembly GCA_907169655.1). Taxonomy (NCBI): domain Eukaryota; kingdom Metazoa; phylum Chordata; class Mammalia; order Rodentia; family Muridae; genus Acomys; species Acomys percivali. Next base: position 96,958,697 of record OU015745.1, on the reverse strand, counting down.
CTCCTGGACTCACTCTGTATCTCCATTCAGATTTTAAGAGAATGTATCAACAATTGAAAGCTATGAATTTAAATGGTTAAAAAAATTCAGCACATACAATTATTTCTTAGTTTTAAGTACTCAAGATTCAATATATGCTTTTAAATTCATTACTAATTTGGTGGGGTTAAAAAACATCCACAGCGGAACCCTTTTCCTCCTCTTGAGTTGACTCATCCAGCCTGGACATGAATGAAGGTTTGTGTCTAGTCTTATTGAAACTTATTATCTGTGTTCAGCTGATGCCCCTGAGAGGCCTGCTTTTTTTTTTTTTATTAAGGGAAATGGAGGAGGAGTGAATCTGGGGGTGAGGGGCGGTGAGGGGTGGTAAACTATAGATGGGATGTAATATATGAGGGAAGAATTAAAAACTAAAACTATATATATATATATATATATATATATATATATATATATATATCATGTTTTCCTATGCTTTAGAGCAGAGGTTCTCAACCTATGGGTTGTGACCCCTTTGGGGTGATCAAATGACTCACCGAGGTTGCCTAAGACCATCAGAAAACACAGATATTTACATTATAATTCATAACAGTAGCAAAATTACAGTTATAAAGTAGCAATGAAAATAATTTTATAGTTTGAGGGTGACCAGAACATGAGGAACTGTATGTATTAAAGGGCCGTTGGGAAGGTTGAGAACCACTGCTTTAGAGCAAGCCTCAGTTTCCCAATTGCAGACAGAAGTTTTACTGTCATTTCCAATTTGTTCATTTTTAACTGAGACAAGATTATATCTATCATGTACAACATGATAACTAATATATATGATATACATCTTCAATACTAAGGACCAGTCTATACTTTAAAACCCACTTCCACATGCACTCTCACTCATGAACTCACAGATATACATAGAGAATGTATTTTTGTGAAGCACCATGTCATACCAACAAGAAAAATAATGAATTCATTTTCCTATGACAATTGTTATGAAGGATATAATGCAATTTACAATGCCATATTTAATATAAATAATCAGCAAATGAAAATACTGAGACAACTTGAAACTCTATTCTGAAGTATCTGAAAGGCTCAAATGTTTCTTCTAAACGTAATATTTACTGAGCACTTCTAATATTTAAGTGATTGTAAATTAGGTTATTTCAAGACCAAATAAATAGAATGAAGAGAGAATAGTAAATCAACTCACCTGATGAAACACTGGTCACTAACTGACCCTACGAAAAGCCACAATACAGCTGCTGTTATTCTTTGGCCTAATGCAAACCCAAAGTACTAAGTGGACACATTGCTGTTTTGTATTTTTAAGGCTCATTGTCTAAGGAAGACTTTTGCTTTACAGGATCTTGGCACATTAAAGGATAATGTGGCTCCCTACTTTAAACAAGACATGAAATTTAGGTAGTTTATTAAAAATTATTATTAAGTCTTTGTATCAAAGCTCAGAATGAAGGATGATCAAAAGCTTCATGTATTTTCTATCTGCTTGACATTTTTACTGATGGGAATTTAACTCATTATCAATTATCACTTGCCATGGTTCAGAACTGTTAGATGTTGACATTAGCCAGTGCCTAGTCATGTCATGTTTTTTCAAGTTGCTTTTACTTTTGGATTTGCAACTTAACCATCTTAACTATCTATTTTACCTCTTAATCAACAACTGAGCTAAATATCACAGCTCCTTCCTAGCATGTGCCAAGATCTCTTCAACTTCTGGTTGATTAGTACTCAGGGAATAAAATATTACAAATCACACTTGGAAAAGTAAATTATTTAGAAGATTAAAGAAAGAACATCACTCAGAAACAAAAGATGATTGTTTTAACAAGCCCAGCATATGCACCCTCTCTGATATGCTTCATTATAGTCAGAAGCTAACTGAAAAATGGTTGCCCAATATGAAGACACATATCCACACAAGCTCCCTCACTGCATGTGTGTACACACAAGAATAGTTGTCATTTCAACCCAAACCTTTACAATTGGTTTCTCTGGGTTTAAACAGCTGAGCTGCAATCGTGACCTAAGATATGGCTTATGTTGTGAGCAGGTCTGTTTGAAGACTGCTTAGAAGAGTCAGAAGCAGAGGAGTTTGCTATAGTGAGCAAAGGTGACATCGCTGAGCCATCAGGAAGAGCCGTTGCTATTTCTGGAAACAATGATGTCATATTAAAATTGGATAGGTGAGAGTTGGCCATGTGCATTGGCGGCATCTCGGGGAGAAGAGGAAAGCTTGGCTGAGCAAAGCCAACGGGTCTGGGAGGAGATAAAATTGATCCAAATCGGTTATTTAAACTTCCACTGTTCACTTTCTCTGTGCTAGGATTGGAGAACATCTGATTAGAAAAATAAGGGATGGAAATGTCATTGGACAGAGTAGGGTGAGCAGGGGAGTATGGCGGGTAGAAGGAGGGGAGAGTGTTCTGGGGATCTACTGGGATGAGCGCTGGAGTTCGTGTGGCACTAGGCTGGGTAACCTGTGGAATGAAGGAAGTATTAGCATTTATTGGTGGGTTCATGCCACCCTCAGGAATAAAAGGAAAACCAAAATTTTGTGACAGCGTATGCTGGTCGGGACCTGAATTATCATTAGGTACTTGTGGACTGTCAGGCATGAAGCGGACAATACTGGCTCTCTTGTCTGCAGTGGGCTGCTGCCGTCCGAGGATCATACTGCCACCAGCCGAGAGAGGAAGATGGGGAAGACTTGGATCGAAGACGTTACTGTGCCTTTGATTTCCAGAACGATTCCTTTCAGGTTGTCGGATTTTGGAGCCACTGCTGTCCTGCAAGGGATGTCTTGATCTCTGGGCAACTGAAGAGTTACCCTGGCGAACAGGAGGCCCTTGGTCCGCGTTCCCATGAGACACAGGCGGGTGTGGCAGAGTTGGCCTCGCAACCCCATGCATGTTGGATGTGACAGGAGGGTTCATGTGGCCTTTGGTCCCATGGCTATCAGTAATCCTCATGGGGTTGGACTTCTGTACAGAAACATTGGGGCTTGTGTTTCGACCTTGAATATCCCCTGAGGAAGAGGAACTTGAAAAGGGGATATTCAAAGTACTGTTCCTGGGGTTAATTGCACCTAAAGACATGTCACAACTCTCCCTGTTCTGACTTTCACTCTCTCTTCTAATATGAACACTTTCTCGAGTTGGGGGACAATTATATTCAATTGTTGTAGATGGACCACATTGTGTATTCCTTGGATGCTCTGAGAGTGACCTTTGACTCCCAATGACCTGATCACCAAGGTGAGGAGCAAGCAAACTTTGCATGAAACTCTGATGACATGTGTTGTCACTGTCCCTTGGCGGGACAGCATTTCCTGTTGGGATGCTCTGAACTGGTGGATAAGACAGCCTCTTTTGTCGGTCGATTGGTGGTGGGCCGGTGTTCTGACTAATCCGAAAAGCCTGGGACTGCATACTTCTCAGTGATGGCACAGGGTTACCTATTTCATTATTTCTTGAAGATTGTACTTCAAAATTACTCTGCGGCTGTTGGCTGGCTCCACCTGGTTTGAATGTCTGACAATCAGAAAGGCGGATATCTGAGGCAACAGTATGGTCCATGCGACCCTGCATGTTATGAAGTGCCAAGCTCTTATTTCTAGGAACATCAAGATAGCTTCTCATTTCAAGCTGATCTGAGACCCTGGAGCCCTGAATTGACATGCCCATTCTCTGTTCCGAAGTAGAAGATGGCTTTCCAATGAGGGCCTCAGCAGAATAACTGGACACGCGGTTCCTCTCTGGTCTGTGTGGAGCGCAGGTCATGTCCGAAGACCTAGTCACAATGCTTGGTTGGGACACCATCTGCTGCTCCAAGCCTCTTGATGGTAAAACCCTCTGCATTGGATTATGGCCAGATACATGGTCAGAAGAAACTGCTGAGCCTTGCTGTCTGCTTCCAACATCCTGCTGCTGCTGCAGGATATCTTGATGGAGATGGCTCTGGGGATGGCTGTGGTGGCCCCGGCCAGCTGAAGGGTTATCACAGCTCTTCTCCGGCTGGGAACTTGCAAAGTGTTGCTGAAGCTGTTGCTGCATCTGTTGATGGTGAGGATGTGGCTGGCTACTCTTGGGTCTCGACTGGTCAGTCCCATGGTGCTTTGGTTGTAAGGACAGCTGAGAGGCAGGAGTGCCCTGAACGAGATTCCTCTTCTTCTGCATCTGGACTTCCTGCTGCAGAGTTCTCTGCTGGTGCACAATATGGGGCTGGGAATGGACAGCACTATCTGCGTGTGGCACGTGATGCTGCAGCTGATACAGGTGATGCCTCTCTCTTAATTGCCCTGCTTGCTGCTGCTGCTGTTTGATATACAGGTGGTTGCTGTGAAGGTGAGACACTCCCTGGGCCGGCACATGCTGCTGCAGGGCCTGCAGATGTTGACTTGCCTGGGTTTGCTGCTGTTGCTCAGCAACGGAAGCCTGAGAACTGCACTGAACGTCTGTCTGCCTCAGTGTAGGAGCCACAAAGTTGTTCCCAGGTGGGAATAACCGTGTAAGGCCGTCTCCATGTGCTGCGTTGCTGACAGGCGCAACTGAGTTTGAGGAGTTGGGGGGGATTTGGCTGGCCATCATTTGAGTTTGATCAGAAATGCTGTCTGGAGTCCGGCTCATCAGGGGCATACTTTCCAGCCTGAGGGAGGCTGGCTGACAATGCTTCTGGCGTTTGGCTGAAGACAGTAAAAGATCATCCTGTACAGTGCGCTTTGCAGAGTCTTTACGGCTTTCGTGACTAGGCTTTGAAAGGGGTTCTTGAATCTGTGGATTTGGCATGGCACTAGTCATGCTATTCAGCTGCTCCTGGGAGTATTCTGTCATCAGAGGTGGCACAGGAGGCTGGCTGCCATAAGAACTGGATGGAACAGTCATGTTAACGGTCACAGGAATAGATGTTTGCTCTGAGGTCTGCGATAGACCTGTACAGCTGACCAGAGGACAGCTGACACTGTTCTGATGGGTGAGATTATTCACACTTAAACTGGTGAGACTAGGTGGCTGAGAGGCTGACACCTGTAAGGAGGCATTCGGTGTTTTAATTCCCAGAGAACAGCTTGACTTTTCGAGAGGCCTATCGACTGTTACTTCTACTGAATCCTGAGAGGTAAACTCATTCGGTGCTGCATCTTCCTGTCCTGTGCAACTCTCCTTGTGGATTTGAGGCTTAAAAGGCTGATCTCCCTCTAAAGAGTTTTCGGAAGGCTTTGAAGTAACCTCCCTCATATCAGTCTGCGTGCCAACCCTTCCCTTCTCAATGTTTTCCTGGTCCAAAATAGCTCTTGCTGCAAGGGCCACGATATCAGCTTGCTCTGCGAAGGAACAACTGTCACACGTGTTAGCGGTTGTACTGCTGGTCACATCTTCTCGAGCTGTTTCGGGAAGCATGGATGCAACCGAAAAACTACGACTACTGCCAGAGCTGGTTGACATGGGAGAGTCAGCCTGCCTACTGGTGAGCAGAGAACCATTAATAACCTCCTGATCAGGGAGGCAGGAATGATGCTGTGGAGGATCTTTGTCCTCATTCATCAGCAATAGTTCTTGCTTGGGATGAGAATCAACATTAGAATCGCCTATCTTAGAATTTTCTGGAGAAAAATCAGAATGATCCATCTGGACTGAAAGGGATGATTTCTGAAGGTCTTTTTCTTTAGTAAGGTCAGACAGCAACATAGTTAGGCCTTGCCCCTTTAAAGGCCCTGCTGTTTGCATGGTGTCCAATGAATCCTGCTCAACTGGGCAAGGTTCTGCCACAATTTCTACCTCGGAAATACAGTCAGTGCTTGAAGTGCTTGTAGTGGATGGCATACCAGAAACCTGAGAAACCAAAATCTGGGTCTCGAGAGGAGACGGAATCAACACGTTGGTTGAAGGACAGGATTTAATAGCACTGGGCAATGCTACAGTGGTTGGTGGTGTACCCTGAGAGGTCTCCTGCAAAATGGGAGTAGAATCTTTGGGTTTTGCTGGGGCCACTGCAAACTGTTCATTTGTTTCAGATTCTTGGGAGGATGAGCTACAGTCTTCTGCCGACTTAGATTTGGATACAGACTCAGGGATTACTGATACAGAATTCAGAATGTCCAAAGAACGTGAAGTAGAAGGACTAACACTCTTTGCCTGGGACACAGCAACAGATGGCAGGCCAGCAGGGAGGCTGTCCAGCAGCCCATCACTACACGATGGCTCTGCTGAGCTGTCTGCTCTGGGGCTGTCTAACTTGCCCGCATCTCTGACTGAAATCAGGGGACATGCTGGCTTATTAGCTGCTAAGTGTTTCTTGGCACTTGGCTTCTTGTTCAGTCTTTTTGATTTCAGGGTTGGGGGCAAAGAAGTGACAGTGTGTGTGGAGGAATCTGTTGCAAGACTGCAGGTACTGGATGGTGTGGCTAAATTATCTGTCGTCAGGGTGGGGGGTGCGGTTGTCGCTAGTGAAACACAGTTAGCTGGGCTGGTTTGACTGTTTGCAGAAGTCTGAGGATTAGCAGGCTGGCTAATAGACAACTGTATACAGCTTTGCCCAGCCATCTGTGATATGCTTTGATTGAGGCTGGCCAAAGCCCCAAATGTGTTCAGGGCAACATTGGTGTTTGGATCTTCGCTGGTGGTGGGTTGAATAATTTGCATAGGGGTCTGATTTGTAGTTCCTGATGAAGACATCACAGGCTGCAAAGCAAAGAGTTGTCCGTTTAAAGAAATGGTTTGAGGCTGTTGTTGGTTTGACATGGTAACAGAAAACGTTTGTGTTGAGTTGGACGTGGATAGAGATGAAGGTCTTGGTAATATGTGGACAAGATGCTTTCCTCCAAAAGTCTGTGGGACTGGCACATTTTGCACTGAATTATGAGACCCTATTATAGCACTGGCTCCATTGACAGGAAGTCGAACAGGGCCAGGATGGGGAGCAGAAAGGAGTGGCAGTGGGTTCTGATTAGCTGCCTGTATGATGACAATCTGCTGACCTACCGTTTGGTTGGGAACCTCTGCCCTCATCATCGCAGGGCACGGGGTCGTGCTGGGTGGCTGAAGGATAATAACATTTTGGTTAGCCGGAGCTGCGGTGACAGCCGACCCAACTGGCTGAGCCATCTGAATCACTTGCATTGCTGAGTTCAAGGGAAGGATATTTTTTGGAGGCTGAGATTTAACCTGTGGTTGGGCAATCAGTGGCTGCACAGGTAAGGGTGGACACGCTGGCAAAGTCACCACTACTTGCTCAACTGGCTGCCCATCTGCTGGAAGGGAACTATTTAAGGTCATGCCTGTAGCCATATGCTTGTGTTTGCCTGGGGTAGGGCTGATACCAGACTCATTCAATACTGGAGTCACAGCAGAAGACGGTGTCTGGCTCAAAGGCTGAATTGTGTTTCCGGCCAGGTGCAATGTAGTCCATGTTGTCTGTGTGTTTCCAGCTGAAGAAATCCGGGTAAGGCTGCTGATATTTTTCAAATCTGAAGCACTAACAGTTGAAGAAGGCAGAGAACAAGAAAGAGTCCAAGCACTGTCCATAGGAGTTGCGGGGAGGGCGGTCTTCGCCACTGCAGCAGGAACTGGTGCCACTGCTGTCATATTTGTTGGGTCTGCTGTCTTGCCAATGCTCACTGGAGAAGAATCACCAGTAGATGCGGGAGGCTGGGAGCACACCATGGTGGTAGCTGACACGGGGGTGTTCTGAGAATCTCCACTGAAGCCCTGCTCACTTTGGCTGGATTTGGTTTCCAGATGCGCCGCAGTGGCAGATGCTGAGCTGCTAGAGGAGGTACTCGTGACCCCTGCGCCTGTTCCCGTGGATGATGTGGGGCTCTCCTGCCCAGGGTTATTTTCTGAAGCATTTTGATCATTTAGGCATGTGTTTAAGGAATGATGTTGAGGGGGGTCAGGGCCAACTGAAACGGTGATCAGTGGGCCACCAGTGGCACCAAGCACACTTGACTGGCTTTCGGAAGTAGAAAGTTCGAGAATATTTTGAGCAGAAATGGCAGTGGGAAGACAAAGAGGAACGGGCTGGTTGGCAGCCAGTGCAGACACTGTAGTCTGATGCCACGGCTTGTTTTCGGAAGGGTAAACTCCAGAGACAGACACGGGAGTCACCAGCTTGCAGGCCCTCTGCACTGGTACCACATTGGCGGTCTGCTTTTGCAAACTGTGAGCAACATTAAAGGTAATTCCCTGGACAGCTGTCCCCTGGCCATTTCCCCCAGGCTGGCTCCCATTAGAATAAACAATAATGTTCTTTTGGACCTGGTCACTTGGAATAACAACAGACACCTTTGAGTTTTTCAGATTTCCTTTCCAGTGGATTGTGGGGTCATCATATAAGCATATGTCATTTGCTTTCAATAATTCAATATATCGGCCATTTTCTTTTTGGATTTCTTCCAGTTGTTTCCGTAGCTTTTTAATTTCTTCAGCTAAAATATTAGAAATAAAGATGTAAAAATACTGGTGAATGTCAGAAGTTCCAACAACTTAAGTAAAACTGTATGTGCTAAGTCATGACTTCCGATTCTGTCCTTCATATACCTCTTTATGTGCTCTCTGCTACTGTAAGGTTTTTCTTCTTAGAGTGATACCTCGAGCTTCTTTTATATTCCTTTTAAACTCTGTACCCTTAAAGAACAACCACTGAAAGTCTCCTACGCTATATAAGTCTTAACATTCCCAATCCAAAACTTTCCAGTAGCATAGCTAACATATGAAGAAGTGGAAGACAGACTGTTTCTTGGTATGTGCTTTTGATAAGCTAAAAGCCTCTTTGGGGCTCAGGTTTAGGGCTACCATGAACTGACAGGCCTCGTAAACTGTATGGTACAGAAGGCTAAGGTGTAGCCCTCAGAGTCAGCTCTTAACTAGGCCTCAGACCAAATCTATCAGTTTGTGGGGTATCTCTGGAAGCCGCTGGACACGGTAGCCTAGGGTGGCCAGGATGTACCAGATAGATATCTTCATAGCTACCCACAGAGGTCACTTGTGCTACTATCAAGGTTGACTGCATAAATCTTAATTCTGCTAATGTCCCATCTGATTGACAAAGCCAGGTTAAAACCATGCCAGACTCTACCATCCCTTTTGGCAAAGCGTGTGTGTGTGTGTGTGTGTGTGTGTGTGTGTGTGTGTGTGTGTGTGTGTGTGTGTGTGTGTAACCTTGTAAGATTATTATCTGTCTGGAAGCTTTCTGATAAAGAACAAGAGCACACCATTGTCTCCTCATTAGCAGGCTATTAAAATGGGGCTGCTAATCTCCTGGAGTATGTTCTGAAGGGAAGGTTGTCTCTTCCATAGACATTAGTATAAAGCTGCTTCCAATACAGATCGGAGCAGCGGTCTCTCTGACCACTGTCCGCCTTCAGCCTTTGAGTGTGTTCTATGGGAATGGTTTCTTTGGCCACTGTTGGTCCTCAAGAAGGTGCTGTCCTCTACTCTGCATTAAATGAAATAAATGATCTTCTACCGAAAGAACAACGACGAAAAATACCAGGATCAGGGAGTGGATAGCAAATATGCACAAAAAGAACCCGAGAAACAATGGCCACAACACATGACAAAGGAGCCGTTGAACTTGCTTCAGGCTTTGCCCCAGCCCTGCCAGCTGCTAGGCCCTTCCCGAGTCTCATGACCCGGGCAAGTTTTCTTTAGCTGCCTTTTCTCTAAGGTAACATGACTGTTTGGCTTAGCTTATGTTCTGAGCCACAGTAGCTTTCACTGGAGACCTCTACGGATCTTTCTAGCCTCAAAGCATCGCGTAGGTGCTTCATAGTGTTCCCAGACACCGAGCTATCTAACCACCTGCTGGAATCTCCCAGGAGGGTGGTCTGCGTCATCAGAGGAGAGCTGACTTAGCAAAGCAGCTTTTAAACTTTGTGTAAGGCCGAACCTGAGTGCTGCCTTCCTGGACATATTCCAGCACCATTATTGCCATCACAAGCAGCACAGGACAGCGCTGTCCAACCTCAGTAAAGCATTGCCTTTTAAGGTGGTCTCCTAGGTTGTCACAGTAAACTCTGTTCTTTTCAGAGCCATAATAAAGGGCCACTCAACTGGCCTTCCACTCTGAACTTTACGGTGGCCTGGAGTATTTCCTTCAGCCTCTCTCCAATGCTGGTGGAAAAATCAGAACCCACAGCACAAAAAGTTACACCTAAAAATCAAGTATTGTTAAATGACCTGGCAGTTCAATACATACTTTATATTAATGCAAACAATTATGAAATTAATACTTTGGTCTTCTGAGTCAATGTACTGTTAAAACATGGCCCAGACCTAGCCTCTGAGCTTGTTTATAAGGTACGCTGAGCAGAGCTCCTCTAGGAGTCATCTTCTGAAAGTTTCCTAAATGCAAGATCCAAGTAGAGCACAGGCAGTTGAGCACCATTTCTTCAATGACTTAGGCAAACATGAAGTACACAAGTAATCAAAACGGAAGGTATGTGTTTGTACAAAATTAAAATTAAGCACAGAGAAGGAAGAGGAGTTCAGCCACAACGATCTGCAATGCTATTCTCTTGGGCTACTTGAAGGCAGTCTATTCTAATTTGAGGACTGGGAAGTGCATGTCACCGCAACACAAACACCTAAACGTAGGCGATCAGGAAACAGCAGCACTCTGCACGGCTCTACCTTGTTCACTGTTCCCTCCGTTAAGCAGGAGTTCGTCATTTTGCCGCTTCAATTCTGTTATGTACTTAAAGGCTTGGTCCAGGATCATGTTCTTGCTCTACAAAAGAAAATTAACGATTTAAACATTTCATTAGCTGGGCGGTGGTGGTGCACGCCTTTAATCCCAGCACTTGGGAGGCAGAGGCTGGTGGATCACTGTGAGTTCCAGGCCAGCCTGGTCTACAAAGTGAGTCCAGGACAGCTAAGGCTACACAGAGAAATCCTGTCTCGGAAAAAGAAAAAACAAAAACAAAGACAAAAAACCAAAAAACCAAACCAAAACAAAAAACCATTTCATTAAAAGGTAAAACCTAGAAGACACGTAAAATGTTGGATATATGGCACATGATATGTAATTTTTAAAAATTCAAATTAGGGCCAGGTGTGGTGGCGCATGCCTTTAATCCCAGCACTCAGAGGCAGAGGCAAAGGTAGGCGAATGGCTGAGTCCAGGACAGCCAAGGCTAACACAGAGAAACTCTGTCTTGAAAAAAAAAAATTCAAATTCAGTACAAAGTTCAAAGGCTTCTAGTGTTCATTTTATATTTACTATGTCAGGCTCTGTTCTAGGATATAGGGACAAAGGCACTCCCTCCCGCCCCCCCTCCCCGCAACACACACACACACACACACACACACACACACACACACACACACACGAATCAGGTGATAAGCTCGGCTCAGTTGGTCAAATGTTTACTGTATAAGCATGAAGACCTGACTTCAATTCACATAGGTAAGTTTTAAAAGGCAGGCATGGTGGCATGCACTTGAAATTCCAGCTCTGGGAAGGTGGAGCCAACCAGTCTACCCCAATAGGTGAGTCAGTGAGTGAGCCTGTCTCAGGAAGTAAGGTGGAAGGATGGGTATGGTTGCCCACGCCTTTAATCCTAACACTCAGAAGGCAGCAACAGACAGCTTTCTTAGTTCAAAGCCAGCTTGTCTATATAGAAGTCTAGGACAACCAATCTAAAAAGTAAAATGAAAGTAAGGTGGAAGGCAAGTATGCCAGGAGGAACAGTATGGGACGTATGCTCTGGCCTTCACATGTGCATGTACCCACAAGTACACCCACATACACGTGTGCCTGCACATACAATACAAATAAAGCCATAACGCTTGGGTCCTGAAGAATCTCTCTCTCTCTCTCTCACACACACACACACACACACACACACACACACACACACACACACACGCTGAATAAAATGGGTTTTCACCACCACCAAATGAAAACAAACCACACACACACAAAATTAGGTGAAAAAACTTTACATGATTCACAGGTAGCAGTACAAAGCATAATCGAAGAGGATAAGGAAAGGGCTTGGTGACGGCAGTATATGGACTGAAGGTGTGTAGCCCTCTGCCAAATTTACATGTACAACTTCTGCTCTGTAATGTGATGGTACTTGAGGTTGAAGTCTGAGAGGGCTCTACTCTTATGAATGGGACTAACACGCTCACAAGAAGAAAGAGATGGAGAGAGTTCAGCAGCTAAGAACACTTACTGCTCTTGCAGATTAGCACCCTTATATGAAGAGACATGCTGGGGAGATGGCTTAGCAGATGACGTCACTCATTGCTCTTGTAGAGGACCTAGGTTTGGTTCTTAGCACCCAAATGGGGGCTCACAAGCACCTGTAACTCCAGTTCCACTGGCTCCAACAGCCTCGCTGGGCTCTGCAGTGCCCTGCACTTATACAGAACACATAAACTCACACATACACATAAATAACAATCTTTTTTAAAAAGAGAAAAAGTGTGGTAATCTTTCTCTGTGTACCATGTGAGTAGAGTTAGGACCAGGATATTTTTATTTATTTTTTAAAGACTGTATCATTTTTAATTAAGTTTGTGTTTTCATGTGGGCTTATGCACATGAGTGGCCAAGGAGGCCAGTTACAGGCGCTGGTGAGATGGTTGACAGGGGTGCTAGTAACCACACTTAGGCCCTCCGCAAGAGCAGTTCTTACTTTAACTGTTGAGCCATGTCTACAGCCCAAGTATTGGAAACTTTTGGACTTTTCAGCCTCCACAAGTGCTAGGTTAAGTAAGCCACTGAATCCATGACACTTTGTTACTGTAACCTGTACTCAGACACTCTGCTACATTGTTTCTGAGAAGGGAGCTTTGGGAGGGCTCTGTGAGGTGACACCCAGGCACATCTGGGAGCTATCTGGAGGAAGAAGGAGCAGGGCACTGGCACCCGGTACAGAAAGCAAACACGCTTAGGAAGGGCTGACCTGGGTGTGTGGGAAGACAGGACCAGCAGATGAGGCATGCTGAAAAGACGAGTTGGAGAAGAGCCCACAGAGGGCCTTCAAGTCAATATGTTAGACTTCAGTACTATTCTCTACTGATAACCGCAACCTCAAATTATCCTAAATAATTGGCTGAGTTTTTGTGCCATGTTCTTATATTCCTTTTTTTTTTTTTTTTTGGTTTTCCAGACAGGGTTTCTCTGTGTAGCCTTGGCTATCCTGGACTCACTTTGTAGACCAGGCTGGCCTTGAACTTACAGAGATCCACCTGCCTCTGCCTCCTGAGTACTAGGATTAAAGGCGTGCGCCACCACAACCCGGCTTATATTCCATTTTTAAACACTTTAAAAAGGTTGCATTTTACATGAAAGCACTTCCCTATTCTTAAACATTTTGAAGACTTACTTTATATTTCTAATTATGTGTATATGAGTACATCTGTGTGGGAGAAAGTGCGATGTGCAGGTCCCTACAGAGGTCAGAAGAGGACACTGGATCTCTTGGAGCTGGAATCACAGATGGTTGTGAGCTACCTGGCCTGGGTACTAGGAACAGAACTTGGGTCCTCTCCAAGAGCAGAATGCCATCTCTCCAATGCGGTGGTCTTAACACAGTTTAAGACTGAAAGCATAATATGGGGACTGGAATATGGATCAGTCAGTAAAGTACTTGCCATGAAAGCATGAGGACCTGAGCTCAGATCGCCAGCATGGGGCATGGCAGACCATGTCTGTAATCTTAGCACATAGCATTGGGGAGACAGAGACAAGCAGATCTCTGGAGCACACTGGTCACCCAGTTTAGCTGAATTGAATCATTGAACTCCAGGTTCAGTGGGAGAGCAAGTCTCAAAGAAATAAGGTGAAAAGCAATCAAGAAAGACAGCTAATCCTGACCTCTGGTCTCTATATGCATGTGCAAACATGTACACACACACACAAACACACACACACACACACACACACCATATATACACACACATTATATTAATGTTGAAACGTAACATTCTTCTATGTTCTTGCTCTCCAGACCCTGTCCTAGACACAATCATTATGAAGTTACATGCATATCCTTCCAGAAATAATCTATACCGATATATTCTTTAAAAGTCCAGACAGAACCTGGCACAGTTGTGCACGCCTGTAATCCCATTGCTTGGAGAGGCAGAGATAGGCGGATCCTTGTGAGTTCAAGGCCAGCCTGGTCTACAAGGCTAATCCAGGACAGCTATACAAAGAAACCTTGTCTTGGAAAACAAACAAACAAATCAAACTAAACAAAACCAGATACAGCTGCTAGGGAGGTGGCTCAGTGAGTTAGAGTGCTTTCTGCAGAAGCATGAGTGTAGAAGCATTTTAATCCAGCCACATGGCTACTCTGGCTGGAATATAGACACAAAATTTAATCTCAGCAGACAGAGGCAAGCAGATCTCTGTGTTCAAGGCCAGCCTGGTATAAAGCAAGTTTCAGGTAAAGAAAAGCTTAGGTCCAAGTGTGGTGATACACGCCTTTAATCCCAGCTCTCAGGAGACAGACATGCAGATCTCTGAGTACTATTCAGGCAGTTTTGTTGAGTCAGTGAGTTGAGAGGCAGTGCAGTGGAGCTGAGTTCAGTGCAGGTCAACAGAGGAAGTTAAAACAGAGAGCAACACAGAGAGACGGAGAGGAGGCAGTTTTAATAGGAGAGTCTTACAGAGACAGGCTGAAGAGAGAACAAGCTAGTCACAGGTAAAGACAGAACAAGACAGAAAATGAGAGAGGCCAGAAGATCAGAACAGATTGCTAGTTAATTTGAGGCCAAGCAGAGAAATTCAGTCAGAGGCTGAGAAGCCAGTTTGAATCAGTCAGCTTGGATACGAGCTTGAGCTATAACAGTTGAGTTGAGCCAGCCAGCCAGCCAGCCAGCCAGAGTTCAGAAAGAGAAAGGGTGAGCTTATTCAGCAGTAAATCTTAGAGGCTGAAAATATTCCAAGCCTAGGTTAGATTGTACAGAGGTTAGAAGCTTCTAGAACTAGGCCTAGGTTAGCAGACAGAGGCAGTAAGCTTCTGAGACCATTAAAACAGGTGAATAAAAGCTATTTTTATACATGAGGGCCTGAATTTGAACCCCCAAGTCCAGACATGTGTCCCTGTAAGCCCAGTGCTGATGGTGGAGAGCACAGACTACAAGAGTGCTGAGGCTTGCTGGTTGCTAGCCTAGCCCAAACCAAAACCAAGCCTACAAAACCAAACGAAAAGCAAAACTCCTGTGAGCTCCAGGTTCAGTGAGATATCTTGTCACAAAGCAATAAAGTAGAGCACAATAGTGGACAACCAAGGACCTTATCGGGCCTTGGCACCTGCATATATGTGCACATCTATACTCTCACCTACACTACCTTCAAACACACACACACACACACACACACACACACACACACACACACACAGAGAGAGAGAGAGAGAGAGAGAGAGAGAGAGAGAGAGAGAGAGACAGACAGACAGACAGACAGACAGACAGACAGACAGACAGAGAGAGAGAGACCCCGACCTTTGGCTAAAGATGTGTCTTATAAGGCACTTTCACATCACATTTGGTGGCTGGCTGGCTGACTCTTTTTAATGACTGTATTTCTTTTACTCACCAGTTTATTACCAGGAAGCATTTAAGCTATCCTCTGGTCACTTCTGGTGTCTTTATTTTGACTACTAAGGCTGTATTCGTGAATGACTAACTTCCACTCCAATGTGCATAGTATTTCTTGTTTGTTTGTTTTTCGTTTTCGAGACAGGGTTTCTCTGTGTAGCCTTGGCTCCAGACTGGCCTTGAACTCACAGAGATCCATTTGTCTCTGCCTCCCCGAGCAATGTGCATGGTGCTAATGTTTCCAGTCCTATCTTGCTCTTTCATGTAACCATCACTATGACATGGTGCTTTGATTCAATAAGCTTCAGTTCTGGGTTCCTTCGACTGAGTTTTTACACAGAACCAATATACATACCCAGGAGACTAGAAAACATTTTGTTTACTTAGAAAAAAGAAAACCAGGGACTGGAGGTGTAGCTCGAGAGCAGGCAGGGCACACATCACCAGTGCAGACAATCTGGGAAGTGTTCTGCTCTGGGACCAGATACTGACTGACCTCCTCTGCACATTCTAGTCATGGAAGAGTTGAAATGGTCATGGTTTCCTCTCTTCAAGAACAAACAAGAATGGGGAATGAAAGACAAGGAGGGTAAGATTTTACTAGGCCGCTTCCAACATATTCTGAGCGGCCCCTGCACCTCAAGATGGGGGAAAAAGAGAAACAAAGTACAGCACAAGTAGCCCTGTTTTAAGAAAAGAATCCTTTTTCTTTTCTTGAATTTGTGAACCTCCTGCCTCAGGCTCCTAAAAGCAGGGACAGTCTATTTTTAACAAAACAAAACAAAACAAACAAAAAAACTCACCCAAACCCCACCCCCACCCACATACACACTTGTAGGAGATGAATCACCCAGTAGGGATAGAACAAAATGGAAGTGTCAAGGAAGACAAGGCTAAGGAGCAAACAGATCCAGCCTTAATACCCCACAAGCATCAGCACAGAGAAGCACTGCTGTCATGCCCCTGGAGGACGGTGAGGCACAAGGGTCCACAGAGGGCTCCATGACAGGCTTCCTGGGACAGTGACACCAAGCACCTCCGACACGCATAGCCTGAGCCAATGGATGACTTCTCTGCCTGCTCAGAGCAAGGTTATTTTCTCTGAAATTTGAACTAGAGAATTTCAACCTCAAGGACAGTTGGACAACTAAGATGAGGCTCCTAAGTTAAGCAGGAAAACTCTGCGGTACAGCTCCAGATTCTCTAGCCCTGTGCCTGAAGCAGCCCCAGAACTCTGGCCGGTCGGCTCGCGCTCTCCAACTCCCAGGGAAGAGACTGATGGGTGCTTTACTGAGAAAAGTGAAACAAAACGGAGGCAAACACAAGCATATTTGACTAACTTTTTTTTTTACATATACATTTATATTATTACACATATATATGATAAACATGACACAATCAGGAATTATATAAGTGTTACATTAATAGTGTTCTGGCTATTTGTATTTGGCAGCCTTGAAGAAAACATCTTTCCTATCATGGTGCATCTAAAATTTTGAATGTAAATCAATTATCTAGCATGTCTCATCATTATTAACATTTTTTACAAGCAGATAATTCTTTTATTAATAAATTCTCTCTCTCCCTCCAAACTTTCTCCCCAAAATAAATATCTCAACCACTTATGTGAAGAAGGGTGTGTGGTTGGGGGTATGTGGCTATTTTGGGCCAGTTCTCCTTGAAAGCCAGTGTCCTAATGTTAAGAACAGGTCTCTAATAATATGCCCAGGCTGAAATCTAGGATGTTTGACCAGGTAAGACCTGGAGCTGTGTTTGCCCCTCAGGTCAGACAGTCCTTCAAGACTTCACTAGGGGAAGGGGGACTCCTTCCACAATCACTTTGTGAGCCAGCTCAAGGCTCCTTTCCTGGGCTTGACCAAGGAAGGCTCCCTGTAGGCTGGGCCCAGTGTCTGGGGATGACTCATCACTTCATCCCACTCCCTGTGATTGGAGGAGTTTGGTTCAGGGTTGTACCTGGAAAGTCAGGCTCATAATGAAAGGACTATGAGCAGGCACAAGCTTGGGTGTTGATCAGTGCCACACCCGAACAGCCCTGTCCACCAGGGCAAACTTTTCTCTTGCAGCACTGCCTCCAGACCAGGAAGCCTGAAAACAGGGCTAGCACCAGGGCTAGGCTCAGAGTGCGGAGTGAGGTTGTCCAGGACAGGACTAGGCACAGAGTGCGGAGAGTGCAAGAGAAGATGCAGATTTGTTTCTACTTGGCAAACTAGGAAACTGAGGCTCAGAAAGTTGGGGGGATTCCCAAGTAACCGCACTAACAAATCAGTGCTGGCTCTGTACCCAGCAGGTAGCAGGAGCTGCTGCCTCAGCCCTGGTCTGACTTGAATATCCCCATGACCCTGTGTTACTGAGAAGGTGGAGATGCCACTCCCCAGAGGAAGCAGTCCAGTGACATCATTAAGACACCCACATACCCACACATTCCCCACACTGCTCACATTAGGCCTACAAATCTCTCGTCATTTTTGCAAGGTGATGCTGGGGCAAGTGTGTGAATTGTGGATAGGGAAGTAGCAGCCCTCAGCTTTGAGCTGCAATCTTGGTGGCAGCCCCCCAACCCCACGCCGGGTCGGTAAGGGATGGGGATTGCACTGAACCACACACTATTATAGGGCCCTTCAGCAGCTCTCCCCAACCTGTCCCCAAAGTAAAGACATGGAAACTCTGTTTGGCTTTTGGATGCCTCATCCTCAAGTGTGACGCAAACAAATAAAAACTCATGTCAGTAAGCACGTAAATAAAAAGGTTTAACATTATTGTTTAGACAATAATACTCAAGTGAAAAGGGAAAAAAGAGAATGGGGTAAGGGTCCCCCAAAAAATTGAAGAAAATTTCCAGGGAAAGTCCATAAATACTGAGTGGTAAGAATCCATGAGATAAGCATATGACATGAGATGGAATAACAAACAACAACTCGTTTAACAAGAATAGCTAGGAGCTGGGCATGGTGGTGCACACCTGTGATCCCAGCACTCAGGGAGACAGAGGCAGGTGGAACTCTATGAGTTTAAAGCCAGCCTGGTCTACAAGTCAAGTCCAGAACAGCCAAGGCTACACAGAGAAACCCTGTCTCGAAAAGAAAAAAAGTAACAGGGCTGGAAGAGACAAACTGGTTAAGATTAAAAACAGAGGACAGAAGGTTCTTGAAGTCTCAGAGGGGGGGAAGGGCAAAATAGAAGCTGTGTGGTAATCTGACTACCTAGAAAACTATATTAAGATTACATTGAACACGTGCAAAGAATTAAAAGTAAGAACACAGGATTGAAGAGAGGGCTCCATGGGTAGGAGTTCCTGCTGTGTAAGCACACAAAGACCCGAGTTCAAATCCCCAGCACCCACATAAGAAACCAGGCATGGCCATCCCTGCTGATAGCCCCGGGGTGGTATCATGGGAGTTAGATCACTTCTAGAAGTGATTAAGGTGGACAGTGTGTCAACCAATCAAAGATCCCACATGGGTAGCACAAACTGGACCTACTGAGTTGTTATTTGAAAAAAAAATGGGGGTGGGGCATGATTTGGGAGGAGGTGGGAGAGTTGGGAAAGTGTTGTGGGTAAGTATGATCAAAATATTGTGTGATGAATGAAATTCTCAAAGAATTAATAAAAATACTATATTTTTAAAAGATGGAGAGTGATAAAAGAAGACATCTAATGTCCACCTCTGATACAGACAACACACACAAGTTTAGAAATTTAAAAAGTACCAGCACTCGGGAGACAGAGGCAGGCAGATTTCTGTGAGTTCCAGGCTAGTCTGGTCTACAAAGCAAATCCAGGACAGCCAAGGCTACTCAGAGAAACCCTGTCTTGAAAAAAAAAAAAAAAAGTATACAGAAAACTAAGAAATGAGAAACTAAGTATCAAAAGAAACAGTTGGGAGTGGTTGTCTATGAAAATTGTGTTAAGGCTAGGAAGAAGGAAGAATATTAACATTTATTATTTTAATTCTATTTACTATATATACATATTTATTTTACACAGATTAATTTAAAATTAGTTTAAAAGTTACTACAAGGGGCTGGAGAGATGGCTCAGTAGTTAAGAGCACTGCCTGCTCTTCCAAAGGACCCGGGTTCAATTCCCAGCACCCACATGGCAGTTCACAACTGTCTGTAACTCCAAGATCTGACACACTCACACCAACACACATAAATTAAAATTAAATAAATAAAAAATATTAAAAAATAAATAAATAAAAGTTACTATAAGTTCTTATATGCCACTGCAAAAGAATACTATATAACCATTAAAGAGAGGTGATTGGGTGAGAACTTTATCCACACCAAGAGTTCAGTATGCACAACAAAGGAAAGTGATAAATCCATGTTCTAATACAGAACTGACACATGCTGATAAAGCAATGTCTGGACATTTTATGAGTGGTCATAACCCGAAAGTGAGATATCAATTTTCTCTTGGTTTTTTGTTTGTTTGTTTGTTTGTTTTGTTTTGTTTCGAGACAGGGTCTCTCTGTGTAGCCTTGGTTGTCCTAGACTCACTTTGTAGACCAGGCTGGCCTTGAACTCACAGCGATCCGCCTGCCTCTGCCTCCCGAGTGCTGGGATTAAAAGCGTGCGCCACCACCGCCCGGCTTTCTCTTGGTTTTTTAAATGATTCCATATTATTTGAATCATTTGTTTTATGTTCAATGATCTTGTTTTATTCTCATTAAAGAAACCAAAAGTTACCTTCCTTGGGGAAAAGTATCATGTGTTAAGCTGAGATTTACAAACACTAACCCTGAGTTACCAGGCCAAGAGGAGGCCAGATGTGGGGACACACACTTGTAAGCCCAGGGGTAAGAATGGGGAGGCAGGAGAACAGTGAGTCCGGGCTGCACAGCATTTCCCTGACTGAAAATAGGAATGG
Source organism: Acomys percivali (assembly GCA_907169655.1). Taxonomy (NCBI): domain Eukaryota; kingdom Metazoa; phylum Chordata; class Mammalia; order Rodentia; family Muridae; genus Acomys; species Acomys percivali. Next base: position 96,938,225 of record OU015745.1, on the reverse strand, counting down.
AACACGTGTGGGGAACATGAGGAATAAGTTAAAAAACATTAATGGCCAGAAAACAATGCTAGGAAATGTAGTAGCTCTTATGAATTTAAGCATGGGGCGACCGTAGCAATTCATTAGAAAGAAAGGCACAACAGTCTAGCAATCCCATAGTACATTTGACCACGTAGAAAAGTGTATTAGAGTGTTAGAAAAATTAAAGTAAACCTGGTGTGGTGGTGAACTCCTGTAATCCCAGCACTTGGGAGGAAGAGGCAGGCAGATCCATGTGAGTTTGAGGCCAGCCTGGTCAACAAAGTAAGTTCAATACAGCCAAGGCTATACAGAGAAACCCTATCTAAAAAAAAAAACAAAAAAACAAACCCCCCAAAAATAGTGTATTCAGAAAAATGAAACAAATGAAAAATGATGTTATTAATTTCAATACTGCCCCCCATAAATGACAGGAAACAAAAATAATCATCATAAAAACTAAAATAATTGAGAGCACTGTCTGCTAACAAGCAGCAAAATATAGTGGATGCCCACATGTTTCAAAGCAGTGGGACAAGGGGAGTGGGGGTGGGGTACACAGGACACAGGGCTGTTTCAGAGTGGGGGTGGGGGGGTGGGGGGCACAGGACACAGGGCTGTTTCAGAGCGGGGGTGGTGGTGGTGTGTTGGGGGGACGCCTACCTGTTTCAGAGCAGGAGAGCATGGAATCAGTTCTCCTATTCTGTTTATCCCAGCATTGATTTTCTTCTTTCTGTGTCTCTCCACTAGAAAGAGGAAAAACACATTATTAGCCCTTATACTACTTGGCCAAAGTGTTCAATTTTCCTGGACAAAGGAATTGTCATTAAAGAATCACATATGGAAGAGGTGGGGTCTATAGCTCAGTGGCAGAGTACCTGCCACTGGACATGGGAAAATAAATTGAAACCTAAACTAATAATCATTATTCACCAAAGATAAGTAACTAAGGTTATACATACAAGTTTTAAGAATGCAATATTTTAAGTCAAATATTATAAAAATAAATGTACCACTTTTATAAGAATTGTGAAAAAATCATAAATAATAATACATTAACTAGTAGAAATTGATAAACATTTATTTTTTTTAATTCATTTTTACATTTGTGTATGTATCGTGTGTGTGTGTGTCTGTGTGTGTGTGTGTGTGTGTGTGTGTGTGTGTGTGTCCGTGAGCGCATGTGCCGCACACACATGGAGGTCAGATGATGACTTGTAAAGTCATTTCTCTCTTTCCATCATGTCTGTTCCACTTAGCAAACTCATACTGCCCTGCTCAGTGGCAAGCAACTTCACCTGCTGAGGCATTGCAGCAGCCCAACAACCAACTTTAAAGCTGCCTCTTTTTTAGCAAATGAGACCTTTTTTTAAAATTTAAGAACCTGCCAGGTGTGATGGCGTGTGCCTGTAATCCCAGCACTTTGAAAGGCAGATGCAGGTGGATCTATGTGAGTCAAAGGCCACCCTTGTCTATAGAGCGAGTCTAGGAGGGCCAAGGCTACATAGAGAAACCCTGTCTCAAAAAACCAATAAATAAGTAAATAAATTTTAAGCACCTTAAAATGCTTACTGTAAGATGACTAGGCCTTTATGGAATAGAAGAAGCTGTTGGTTAGATCTTAAAATAGATAAGAAAAGGCACTGGCTATAGTTTCGGAGATATCCATGTAGGATCTTTTCTATCTTAGAAACAGGGAGTACCAGCTAGCTTTAACAATCAACTTAACACAGCCTAAGATCACCTAGGAAGAGAGAATTTTAATGAGGAATTGCTAGATCAGGTTGCCCTGTGGTCATATTTGTGGAAGACTATCTTAAGTCCACCATGGGTGACTCCATTCCCTATGCAGAGATCCTGAATGGTATAAGAAAGGAGGAAGGTAGCTGAAAACAAGCAAGAATATATTTATTGTTTCTCTGCTTTTGACTACTAATGTGATGTGACTAGCTGCTTGAGTCTCTGCTTTATATTTCCCTCAGTGATGAATATCAACTTGGAATTATAAGCCATTTGTTCCTCCTGTGTGTTGCTTTTGATCAAGATATTTTATCATGGCAACAGAAATGAATGTAGTTGCCCTATGGCAATTGACAACTTGTTAATTAACTGCCAAAATGTTCCAGACTGACATGCTAAACCTCTAAAGTAAATAAGAATACAAAAGAGTTCATTTAAATAATTTCTATAAGATGCTAAAAGTGAAAACATGCCTCTTGGGCTGGAGAGATGGCTGAGCAGTTAGGAGCATTTATTGCTCTCCCAGAGAACCTGATTCAGTTCCTAGCACCCACATTAGGTGGCTCACAACCACCTATAACTTCAGCTCCTACGGGATCTAAACTTCATACATACTTGTATGTATGTACATATAGCACCTGCATATACCAACACACACATAATTAAAAATAATTCAAATTTAACACACACATATAATAATAAATTACTTTGGTCTATTTTTAAAAGTCTTCCTGTCTAATAATTGATTGCTAGGCTGTAGAAGACTGTTCTAGAAAAAGATCACATCCAAAGACCTTCTAGGTCTGTGTTATCTGGCTGGATACAAACACACCTTTAATACATAGGACAAAGGCAAACTGATCTGAGTTCAAGGCCAGCCTGGTACAGAGCAAGTATCAGGTAAAGAAAAGCTTAGGTCCAGGTCACATGGTGATACATGCCTTTAATCCCAAGCAAAGGTAAAGTTAGTTTGTAGAAGGTCACGCTGATGTTTGAAAGTGATGTCTAATTGAGTGGCAGAAAAGGCAACAAATCAGAGAAGATTTGACAGAATAGGATACGCTCAACTTTCGTGAGAAGAGAGAGGAAAGGGAAGCTATTTAAGAGGCAGTTTTACAGAGAGAGGAAGCAGTTTTACCAAGACAGAAATAGAGAGATGGGCTGCAGAGAACTCAGGTGAAGACAGAAGAATCCAGAAGACTACAGAAGACTGCTGGCATTAGCAGAGGCCAAGCAGAGGCATTCCAGGGCCGAGAGAGAAGCCAGATAGAGCAAGTCAGCTGGGAGAAGAGTTTGAGCCAGAACAGCTGAGTTGAGCCAGCCAGCCCAGAGCTCAGAAAGAAAAAGCAAGGGTGAACTTATTAAGCAGTAAGTTTCAGAGGCTGAAAACATTCTAGGCGTGGGCTAGATAGTATGGATGCTAGAAGCTTCCAGGACTAGGCCTAGGTTAGCAGGAGGCAGAAAGCCTCCAAGACAACAACTGAGCCAGGAGAATAAACATTACTTTTACACTAGGCTTTAAGTAAGGCTTAGTTTACTAATTTTCTGACAGTTGTACTCAATGTTATCTGAGTGAATTGCAAAGGTGACACCCTCACACGTGTTCCACCAGTGTTCAATGTATCTTTCTGGATAAATTCTCCGCAGAGAGCCTCGCCTATGTATAGCTATAGCTACAGATGTGAAGTAATAGAAGTAACAATTTTTTTTCTGAGTGCAGAGTACAGTCTCCGACTCAAAACTGAGTGTTATACAATATGCCAAAGTGAAAATGGACACACAATTAACATTGTGTACTTCCCTGGCTTTGGCCTGTACTTCTAACATTAGAGATAATAGTTATACATATTTTGATGATGGAAAGCTGTACAACTTAAGATTGTCCACATGCACTAGGCATAGTGGCACAGTGCCAGCACTCAGGAGGCAGAGGCCGGTGGCTCTCTGTGAATTCCAGGCCAGTCAGAGCCACACAGAGAGACTTTGTCTCAGAAGGAAGACTGCCACATGCAAACAGTCCACTGATCACCTCCCTTCCTCAGGGAGCTTCCCTCTAGAAAGTGTGCAGAATCCCAATGGCCTGAGTGAACCCCCTGCCAACACTAGCCCCCCAAATTATTCTAATTTCATAACAAATCCAACATTAACAAATCAGATGTTATACAGTCAGCTACACAAGGCTCTGGGAATATTTTGTCAATAAAAACAATAAATTTGCCGGGCATGGTGACACATGCCTTTAATCCTAGCACTTGGGAGGCAGAGGCAGGCAGATCACTGTGAGTTCGGGGCCAGCCCAGTCTACAGAGCGAAGCTGGGACAGCCAAGGCTACACAGAGAGACCCGGTCTCCAAACGCCCCCCAAAAACCCCAATAAATTTGTTCTTTCTAAAATATAACAATAATTCCATATTTACAACATACAAACTTATAATCAATCATGGCACAGTTGACTTCACCAGGGTTCGAGTGGCTGCACATACCTGCATTGTGTGTCTCCCGGTTCTTCTTTCTGAAATAGAAAGTGCACAGACAGGTAACAGGAAGATAACAAAAAAGCATTTACTTTCATAACCATAAGAATAAATTTTATGAAACTGCATTTATTGCATCAATAAGGAATCATCTGAAGAAAAAAATATTCAGTGGATGTTATGGTATGAAAACTTTAATGCAGAAACTTTTGTTTGTTTGTTTTTTCCAAGACAGGGTTTCTGTGTAGCCTTGGCTGTCTTGGAATCGCCTTGTAGGTCAGGATGGCCTTGAACTCATAGAGATCCGAGCCTCTGCCCTCTCAAGTGCTGGGATTACAGGAGTGTACCACTGTGCCAGGCTCAGATACTTATTTACTAACAAATTTAGTAGATATAATTTTGAAAAGTCAGAACAATTCTCTACTGATACCCAGAAATCAGATGCTAAGAATAGAATCCGTCAAGGCAAACCGTCACTATTTGAAAGTGTAATTTAAGTGCGGATGTGCAGGGGAGGTGCTGGGAGCTGCAGGCAGGAGTGAGTAGGAGGGAACAGCTTTGCGATTCCCGCCAAGGGAAATGTGGTGGCAACAACACGCACAGTGCCAACTGCATCCCAGTCATCCTTTGCATCTGTGTACTCAGCTTATCCAAACTCTTACATTTTCCTAAAATTTCTATAACGACATTGACTTTCCCTTTTTGCATAATTACCCAACACATTAGCTTTCACCAATAGCTACTTGGAAAAAAGAGTATGGTAGTTTTAACATTATTAAAAGCAGTGGTCACAGAATTCTAGGCAGACATTGCCTAAAATGCTAGGAACTCAGAAGAGGGGCTATAAGAAACTGAAAAGCAATGCTATGTATATCATTAATGGATTATAATGTTATGAATTAAATATAATCTAAATGTTTCAGGATCTACAAAAGGAATGTAGCATGCCAGTGAAAATGTCCTTAGAAAGCAAACATGGAACAGAGCTTTGATATAATGTTTCAACTACTGATGACCACTCTTACTTGTCACACTTCTGAGAAAATAAAGACAGGTACATTTTAGCCATGTCAATCTCTTCTAGTAAACCTATTTCTACCCACCCATACATATTTTTGGGACTGTTTAGCGAACTAATCTTGCTTCTTACCCACCTACATGATATTACTTGGGGCTGTGGATACACACCTGTGCTGCTTTTTCGTAGGCGCCTCATGTTCTGTCATTTCTGGCATGGTGACAGTGATAGGAACCTATAAAGTGAATTAAAAAACAAACAAATCAAGACAGATACACCAAAAATGCTTACTTGTTCTAGAGTTTGGAGAAATCAAATGGCAATTCAATTTCAAACCAAAATGCTATTTTAAAAAATTAACACAGAGCTGGGAGCAGTGGCGCATGCCTGTAATCCCAGCACTTGGGGAGGCAGAGGCAAGCAGATCTCTGTGTGTTTGAGGGCAGCCTCATCTACAAAGGTAGTACAGCCAGGGCTACACAGAGAAACCCTGTCTCAGAAAAAAAAAAAAAAAAAAAAAGAAAACACAGAAAAACCACTTTACTAAGTGTTGTAGATGAAGAGGTATAAGAAAATAAGATGCACGCTTGAGATCTCAGCCTCCAGAAGGTAGAGACAGGGGTATCGTGAGGTTAGGGCTAGTCTGGGCTACATGGCCAATGTCGGACTAGCCTGGGCTTCAGAGTTAGATTTTACATGTAAAGCTGGAAAAGCGCTTGGCCAGCATGAACTGTGAGAACACACTGCCAGACTACTCTCTCCAGAAACAACAAAGGACACTTTTATAAGTAGCAGGTGTAAGACATCGTGAGGCTTTCTTCATCTTCAAAGTTCCAGAAGTCTCATATTATCAATGGAGACTCACTAAAGTGTGGGTGTGAAAACTTTACCAATATTTAAAATATGAAGACAATGGATTTTCCTGTTTCTCCATTCTTTTTCCTCTTCCCCCTCTCTTTTGAGACAGAGTCTCATTATATAGTTCAGGGATGGCCTCAAAACTTGTAATCCTTCTGCCTCAGTTTCCTGGGTCTTGGGATTTTGGGCATACACCCCTACTTGGCTAGAAACCGATGTCCTTTAGGGAAACATACTCATAGATGGGGAATGCCTGTAGGCAGAGATGTTACTACATCAAGTGCAGTTGTGCAAGGTCAGCAATACAGAAGGTGGTTTCCTTCTCTTTTCTGCTTTCCCACCACTTGATAAAGAATGTATTCATGCTTAACTCTCAGGAACCTGCAAACCTTTCAAAAGAGGCCACCAAGCAAGGGTACCTGTTGTGCTGGCCTCAAGGGAGAAGGTACAAATACGATTCCCCCATTTTCTTCTGGGAAGGAAAGGGAGGTAAAAAGTACAGAGATGACTTCAGAAAGCATGGATTTAAAATCTGGTTGTGACCTTTCTAGCTGGTCATGGGCAGACTCCTTTTGGAACCTCAGTTCTACCTAACTGGGTTGTTCTGAGAAGGAAAATGAAATGATTCACGGAAGGTACAGCCCCTGGGTGCCTGGAAATAATCAGGATCCAGGAAATGTTAGCTCTGAATATTTACATGATCTCTCAGAATAAGCTCCAGCCCTAAAAAGGAGTGGATCAGAAGGACAGCTAGCAAGTGGGGGCGACAAGGAGCACTGACTGATACGTCCTGTGGAGAAAGGATAGTCAACACTCACCTCCAGGGCGAGGAAGATGGGTAAAAGTGTCTGCTACCAAGCCTGATGACCCTAGTTCCATGCCAAGACCCACACAGTAGAAAGAGGAACCAAGTCCTGCAAGCTGCTTTCTGACCTCCACACACACCATGGCACGCACACACAGGCCACAAAAACAAAAACAAAAAACCCAACTATTATAATGTTTTTCAAAAACAACTCATTTTAGCACCCTGCTCCTGTTCTACCTTCTCCTTACGATTGCTGAGGCTGCCTAAGGCCTAGAGCAGCACCACACGGTGCAGAACCACAGGGCAGCGATGCGGCGAGGCAGCAAGCATGTGCACAGCAACCCATCTCCCTTCTCACCCAAGGGCTTGCAGCGCTTCTTCACTTTGGACTCCTGGCTTCCAACACCTCCTCTTTCTGATTCAAATCTATCATCTTCTGCCAGAAGATGGCCTCTATAGGTTATATTTTCTTCTTACTACAAAAAAGAAAAACCAGTGAGTGTTTATAGCCAGCAGGAAGCCATGAGATGAAGCTGGCAGCTGGGAGCATGCAGGCACGCTTTAGAGGCATGAGGATAACCCTGACCTTTCCCCGCCACTGGAGAACAGGTAAATGCAGTTACTCTCAAAAGCCTTTTTTCCAATGGATAACTCCTGTTCTACCCCTGCAAAAGGGGGCTCTTCCAGGCAAGGGAGGGCATGCAGACATGCTCTCTTCGGTTCTGTATGCTCACAGTCTCTTGGGGCCTCATTACCCATGGATCTCCGAAGACCTCTATGTTATGTCTAATATTAAGAGCCACCCTCAATACAAAATTTATCTTTCTATTTCCTATTTTTCCTTATTTAAAATTTTATTTGTCTGCATATGTATATATGAGCGTTGTGTGGTGTGTGTTCACATGTGTGTGGGCACATGTGTGTCAATGTGCATGCACGAGGAGATCCAAGTGTGAATGCACACGCATGAGGTGATGACAGCTATGTTAGTTACCTTCTACTCTACTCTTTTTGAGGCGATGACTCTCAGCTGAATTCAGAGTTCGCTGTCAATGTGGTTAGTCTCTCATAGCACCCTGCTCTGGGGACGCCGTCTGAACCCTCAAAGGCTAGAACTGCAGGTGAGCCACCATGCCCATCTGGTGGCTCATTACAGAGGGGGTCCTAATTTTGGTCCTCTTGTTCCCACAGGAAGGTCTTCAGGTGCTCCCTAGATCTCTGCCCCCTTCTTTTTTGTAGGAGTGACTGACAACTTGCTCAGAACTAAGAAAGTAGGCTGAAGACCTGGGACCTGTATATGCAATAAAAACAGTCAGCCGGTGTGGTGACACACCCCTGTAATCCCAGTATACCCCTGTAATTTAGGAAGGCAGAGAGAGATGGATCTCTGTGAGTTTGAGGCCAGCCTGGTCTACAGAGCAAGTCCAGGATAGCCAGAGCAACACAGAGAAACCTTGTCTCAGAAAAACGACCAACCAAACCAAACTAATCAACCTACCAAAAAAACAAAAACAAAAACAAAAACACCAAAACAAAACCCCACATCACATCGTCATATCAGACCTACAAGTGGAAGGATGAGGAGGGCCTGGGATGCTAACTCTTCTTGGGTGACATCCCTTTCTCCTTTCTTTTCCTCACTAATGCTCAGAAAGTCTGAGAAACTCAGCTCTATTTAGGGTAATATTTCGTAAGCCTACGTAGTAAGAATTATCTAGAGGGTTCCAGTGCTTTCTGTCTGCAGGTTTCATGTCTAGGAGTCCGCAGGTGAGAGAGAACATGTGGGATTTATGTTTTTAGATTATCTTGCTTAAAATAATGTTTTTCTGTTCTATTAATTTCCTGCACATTTCATAACTTCACCGTGTGTGTGTGCTGCATTGCCCATTCATCTGCTGATGGTCCTCAAGGCTGACTCTACTTCTTTGCCACTATGAAGAGGGTAACAATAAACACGGGTGGGCATGTACCCTTATAATATGTACACTCCTTTGGGTATAGACCCAGGAATGATATTACCAAAAATGGTTCATACATATATGGGAATTCTATTTTAGTTAGGTATTTTTCTTGTATGTTTGTGTGTGTGCACATACATGCACCCCTATGTGTGTGGTTTATATGTGTGTGGCATATACACATAAGTGTGTAAGTGCACCCACTTGTGGAGCCCACAGAAGGACATCTGGTAGCTTCTATCACTTTCCATTTTATTGCCCTCTCTTTCAAAGCTTTCTATCTTGGTTTCTTGCTAAGAATTTGAGCACTACATAAAATAAGAGTGGAGCTGGGCATGGTAATCCTAGCACGTGGGAGGCAGAGGCAGGCAGATCACTGTGAGTTCAAGGCCAGCCTGGTCAATAAAGTGAGTTTAGGACAGCCAAGGCTACACAGAGAAACCCTGTCTTGAAAAAGAATAAATAAAATAAGAGTGAAGAAAGTAGGCACTCTTTTGCTGTTCCTGTTTTTAATTTAAAAAAAAAAAAGCTATTCAAGGGAGTGTAAACTACTGTAGCCACTGTGGAAATCAACGTGGAGGTCTCTCAGTAGAGTTAGGGCTTGGGAAATGGCTCGGTGGGCAAGTGCTTGCCATGTAAACATAAGGACACAAGCTCGGATCTTCAGCACCCACATAACAAATCTGGCTATGGTAGCACATGCTGTAACCTCAGCCATGACAGGTGGAGACAAGTGAACCCCAGAGGCTCATGGGTCAGCAAGCTTAGTGAAAACGACAAGCTCTGGGTTCCGAGAGAGGCCATGTCTTAAAACAATTAAAATAAGGTCAAGGGTGACAGAGGACGACACGCCAAGTCAACCCCTGATCTTCATCATGCATGCACAGGTAAGTGTGTCCATACATGCATATCCATGAACCCATAAACACATACATATATATACATCAGATATATATGCACACATGTTCACAAAAACATCTAAAAGAGATATAGATAAGAAAAGAAGTTAAAGTATTCCTGTTTGTAGATAACATGTTTCTAAACTTTAAAACCCATGGGTTCACAACACACACACACACACACACACACACACACACACACACACACACACACCTAGATCCAACAAATAACTTCAGAAGAAAAGCAGAATACAAAATCTTTGTTATGGTGGCACATGAATGTAATCACAGCACTAAGGGGGTAGAGCCAGGGCTACATGGTGAGCTCCTGACAGACAGACAGAAGTGAGGGGCCAGAGGTGGATGGACAGACACTGAACATCAAGGCCACTGATTTGACGAGCTGGCTGAGTATTGGGGCCCCAGAGGTATTCCTATCTCTCCCCCTCAGCTCTGGAATTACAGGGGTGTGCCCATACCTAGCTTTTACAAAGGTTCTGGTGATGTGAACTTGGGTCCTCACGCTTGCACAGCAAACACTTTACTGACTGAGCCATCTCTCCACCCTCCAAACTTTACATTCCTGATGAAAACAATAACTACATTATCATAAATATTTGTCTGTTTACCAATTAACCTACTAATGAAGACATGGCTTTTCCTCTCTTCTTGGCACTGAGGTTAAATGACTCAGGGCCTTAGGCCACTGAGTCTCATACCCAGCTCAAATGGCATTTTTAATACACTATTTACATGACTAAATAAACATACTCCTTAAAATAGTTAAAGCGCCATGAATTTTTAAAGACAAATGCTAAAATATATTAATAATCTATGAGTTATTATATCTGTGTGAAAAGAAACAAGTACTGGGAAATGTGTCAAGCCCAGTGGCTCTTACATGGTGGTCCTCAGATCTCCTGCATCAAGTCACATTTTCTATGACCTTTTCCCCTGAGGTAAAACTCACACACACATGCACATTGCAAACATTTAAGCACACCATTCAGCTCTGACAGGTGCACACACTGGGTCTATGACCCAATCCTCATCAAACTATAGACAATACCACCAGGCAAAGTCATTGCCTGGCCCTCCCTAGTCAGTTCCTTCCAGCTTTAGAGGTAATTACTTTTCTGTTTCCTCCACTGGACTTTATAGAGAGGCATTAGCTGGAATTCTCTTGTGGCAAGTGTGCACTCAGTCTAATGTAAATGCATATACTTTCTTCCAGAAGTCTGCTCCTTTTTATTAATAAGTATGAACCTACCAGTAACTGTGTATGAATCTATAACACTTGCTGTTTATTCATTTTTCTATTGATCAACTGCCATTTTGTCCACTAAGTGCTACTGGCACAAATTACAAACACCACAAGGACAGAGTCACTAGACAGTCAGCTGAGTATTTTGTGCTGGTTGCTGGTGTCTGGACAGTTTCCTAAATAGCAAATGACATTTTAATTGCATGGGGGATTTTCTTCTAAAAGAAGGCCCAGGTACACTCTACCTCTGCATAGTGTAGTCTAGCTCCGCATTTGGACTCATCCCTTCTACCTGAGGGCACCAGGCTCTTCCTATCCTGTTGCTGCCCATGGCAGGTTCCTCTCTAGGCACTGCTAATAAATTACACCTTGGGAAATCCAGGATGTTTGTGGTTTTCCTTGACCTGTCAGTCTCAGCACTTGCTGCCTTCAGTGAAACAACAAATGGTCTTGGAGTTTCTTTTCTGGGCGATAAAAATGTTCTAAGGTTGACTGTGATGATGATTATATATAAACTAAAACCATTGCAGTGGACACTAAGTGATTGAACTCAGCACACAAATGCGCCTCAGTTTTCATTTTTTGCGATGGTGTCATCTAGCACAGACTGGCATCAAACTTATTATATAACCCATCAGGTCTTGATCTGCTGCTCCTGCCTCAGCCTCTCAAGAGCTAGGATTACAGGTATGAGCTAAGACATCAAGCTAGAAGAAACCAAAAGCATCAACCCAAAGCCATGTACAGAAGCAACATGATTTAGTTTTTTCATACAATAACATATTCAAGTCACCTGCTTCAAATGTGTTAAAATTTTCAACTGGAATTCTAGTACCGACACAAATGGGTGTAACTCTAACTTCAACTCCACGTGACACGCTCTTCTGGCCTCAGTGGATACTGCACGCACGCGCACGCGCGCATGCACGTGCACACACACACACACACACACACACGTAGTTTAAAATAAGTGTTTTAAAATGTCTAATTCAATACAACAACATTACAAAACTGCTGGACATTACAGCAAAAACACAAGTGAGAAACAAAAACAAACTGAGCTTCATTAAAAGTAAGAGCTTTTGTGTTGTAGATGATAGTATAAAGAGAGTGAACAAAGGTGCTGGCCTCCATACTTGACGGCCTGAGGCCTATCCCAGGATCCACATGGTGGAAGAGAAAGGACTCCTCAAGTCATCCTTAGCCCTCCACATGCATGCCCCCTAATAACAATGCAATAAAAAAAAAAAGAAAGTGAAACTGCTAGGTATGGTGGTACACACCAGTCATTCCAACATTAGGGAGGTAGAGGAAGTAGGAGGATCACGACTTAGAAGCCAAATGGGTGGGTCTACCCTGTCCAAAAAAGAGAGGGAGAAAAAAAGGGGGAGGGGACGAGAGGTCTCAGGTGAAGGTGCTCGCTAAGCTGACCACCTGTGTTCAGAGTTTGAGCCCCTGGACCCTCAGGTTGTCCTCTGACATCCATGGCAGCAGGGTATGCCCCCAAAAGAAAAAAACATAAATAAATAAATAATAGAGAGGTAAGACAAGGAGGGGGAGGGAGGAGAAGAGAAGGAAAGGCAGAGGAGGGAAGGAAAGGAAAAGGAAAGTGAGCCTGATGAGGTCATACAGGCCTGTTAACCAGCACTAGAGAAGGTGAGGCAGGAGAATTGCTGTATGTTTGAGGCCAGCCTGGCTAGTAAACTGAGGTTCATCTATGAAAAAATCCTGTCTCACCAAAACAGAAACAGGCATTCCAGGGTATCCAACACCCTCCTCTGGTTTCTGTGGGCACTACACACACAGTGCACAGAAAGGCAAAACACTCATATATAGAGAGTAAAAATAACCTTTAAAATAAATAAATAAGCTGGGTGTAATGGTGAATGCCTTTAATCCCAGCAACAGCAGGTGGATCTCTATGAGTTCGAGGCCAGCTTAGTCTACATAGCAAGTTCTAGGACAGCCAGAGCTACACAGAGAGACCCTGCCTCAAAAAGAAAGAAAAGAAAAGAAAGAAAGAAAGAAAGAAAGAAAGAAAGAAAAGAAAAAACAAGATTTCAGTTTCTCATATTTAATTCTGGCTTGCTATTGCTTAGTGCATTCTAAAATGTTTCATATTTACTTTAAATGTTTATGGAATGATTAACACGTTTGTTTTTTGTTTTTGTTTTTGTTTTTTGGAGACAGGGTTTCTCTGTGTATAGCCTTGGCTGTCCTAGACTTGCTTTGTAGACCAGGCTGGCCTGGAACTCACAGCAATCCACCTGCCTCTGCCTCCCGAGTGCTGTGATTAAAGGTGTGCACCACCACACCAGCTAACACATATAGTTTTTAAAACCTTGTATCTCTTTATGATTTTATTAGTATATATTAACTGTATACTAAAGTAACAGGTTTCACCACAGCATTTCACACATACACATAACGTACTTTAGTCATAGTAATTCCCTACTACCCTCTCCTGTGCCTTCTCCTGCTTCCCCCATCCCCTTACTCTTTCAAAGTACAAACCTCCTCAGTCAAAATGACTTTACCCTTCTAGACAAGAGTGTGACTCATGGAAATTATGCCACAACTAAACTTAAATCTCTGGCTTGGACCAAGTTTTCTGCTCTATAACAAAATGAGCTACTTACTTTGATCATTGCTCTACTAGTATTTACCTTACATTGTGTGTGTGTGTGTGTGTGTGTGTGTGTGTGTGTGTGTGTTTACCTAGGAAACAAAGTTAACATTTAAACATTCCAATTACTCTCTATTGCATCCCTCAACAACCACTGCGGAACTTTCTGGAGGTTTTCTTTCTTTGTGCATCCTAATTTTCAAAAGTGGTAGTCCATAAGCAACTCTGCATTATTTTTTATATTGACCACAAGCATTTCTCCATGTCACCAAATACTCAAAGCTGTGACACAAGAGTATCACACAGACACATGCTCTAACTCACCATCCTACTTAATGTTTTGGCCAACTTTGCCCTCTGCCTATTTGCAGTTGTTTTCTCCAGCATTTTGGGTTAAAAAAAACTTTTTCCTGGAATGTGCTCTTACTAGTTCCACATGGTTTAACTCATTCAATATAGAAATCTTTGGACACAGACTCATGTATTGCTTACTGACCAGGACACACTCTGGCCTTAAAATGCTTAAGTAACCTGGACATGGGCAAACACCATCAAATATATTTGTGCAGCTAACATGGCTCCATCGTCACTAGGTAGTATCTCTGGCCAAAATCCTGTTGTAGAGTACAGCCTTTGTGCATGTCCTGCGGGTGCGCAACAGTGGTGCTCAGCACACAAGAAGAACTCTTCATCTACTCCTGTCTCCAGGAGCTGCTCTCTATATCCAAGAGGGAACAGAAGGCTCTGTTGATGTCACATTGTCTTCCGTTTCCAGTAACTGCTGTCTGTCAGAAGTCCTGACTTTCTCTGCCCTTAAAGAGATCTTGCATCTTTCAGCAGTGTCTGTTGGCTCCCTCCCATCACTCCAATCACCGCCATGTTCGGTGCTCATGTCAGAGCTGAGCTGCTAGGACACCATTACAAGAATGTGTGATAATAGACTCCCGCTCCCATACTGGGCCTGCTTTTCGTGGTGCATCTCAGCCAACCTGTATCTGGAAAAAGGAAATCAGCCAAAAGCAGATGTCCTCATACAATTTAAAATTTATTTCTGTTTTTGTTTTTAATTTTTATTTTTAAACCACACAACAAGCCCTTAGCATAAAATAAAATAAAAATAAAAATAAAAATAAACAACTATTTCAAAGCATAAAGAAATATATAAAGCTAGAGAAACTTTCTTTGCTACATAGCTCTACTCTTCAGGAACTGTAAACTACAAATACCTTTAACATAAAACTTACTTCATAACTAAAAGAGAACTAACTCAAAGGCGTCTTTAAAATTCAGTTAACCGGGGCTGGAGAGATGGCTCAGTGGTTAAGAGCCATCTGTCAGCTTTTCCACAGGACCTGGGTTCAATTCCCAGCATCCACATGGCAGCTTACACCTGTCTATAACTCCGGACCCAAGGGATCTAACACATTCATACTAATGCACATAAAATAAAAAATAAAAATAAATTAGTTTTTAAAAATTCAGTTAACCACACTGATCCTTGCAAAATTTTAAGTAAGACAAGCTATCTTATGAAGTGCCAGTACCCCTCTACTTTTGACACCTGCTGGTATTAATTCCAGATATTTTCCACATATATACAAGCAATTATTGTGTGTACATTAGTAGCTGTCACACTGAAAGAAGAGGCCACATAAAATTCAAGCAATGAAGCCAGATATGGTGGTGGACACGTTTAATCCCAGCACACAGGCATCAGAGGTGGCTGGATCTTTTACCGTGAAGCCAGCATGGCCTACACAGTGAGTTCCAGGTCAGCCAGAGAGACATAGTAAGACCCAGTCTCAAAGGGAAAAAAATTTCAAGTAGCATAGAGCACTTTTCACTGCCAGTTCAAATCTCTTTGCTGACCACAATTTTACAATAGTAATCTTCTTCAGAAGTTCTGAGTGCAGCTCCCTTGATGTGTGTACCACTCAGTTCCTCACACTCTCCCACTCCACCTCTGGTCTGTCAGCACTGGTCCTTTCTGCTGAGACAGAAAAGCCTGCAACATGGGGCCCAGGCCAGCTCCCTCTCGATCAACTCACAAGTCGCCCACAGAAGCATATTATCTACCCTTTGATGCAGCAACTCCAAGAATTTCATTTATTCAAGGACATTCACTACAGTGTCATTTGACTGATTCTTGAGAAGAAAATACCTGAAGAACTTATGAAAAAGATATCGATTAAATACCATTGTATTATGCTGAACCATCTGAAACTTTTTTTTTCCTGGCAATCAAACCTAGAGCCTTAAACACACTAGGCAAGGGTTCTACACTGAGTGGTATTTCTAAATCTCCCACAAGATGTCCTCTGACCCAGGTGCTCACTTGCTCTCACACACACGCATGCATGCATGCACCATGCACGCACGCACTCCCACCCCATGATTAACATTCACAGGTTAAGAATCATTTATGAGGCTATGTGTAATGACATCAGCCTTTAATCAAGCATGCTGGAGGCAGAAGCAGGTGCATCTCTGTGAGTTCCAGTCCAGCCAGAGCTACATATAGGATGCTGTCTCAATAAACAACAACAAAAGAAAACATGTATTATTTCTCCTATCATTCCTTCCTTATGACTTCAACAAAAGATTTATTTATGCTGGGTGTTGGCGGCACAAGCCTTTAATCCCAGCCCTTGGGAAGGTGAGACAGGTGGATCTCTGTGAGTTCAAGGCCACCCTGCTCTACAGAGTGAGCTCCAGGACAGCTAAGGCTACATAGGGAGACCCTGTCTCAGGAAAAAAAAAGCTTTACATACTTTTATTTTACTTCTGTACAGTGTTGTCTATGCACCACATATATGCAATGCCTGTGGAGGCCAGAGGAGAGCACTGGACACTCTGTAAGTGAAGCTCCAGAAGGTTGGGAGCTGCCATGAGGTGCTAGGAACTGAACCTACATCTTCTACAAGAGCAGCAAGTGCTCTTAACCATCTAGCCATCTTTCTGGACCCTGGTTTTTGTTTTTTGTTTTTTAACTTTTGCATACTCTATAATGTGAGCTGAAATAAAACACTTTCCGTGTTGAAATATTTAATTTTTGTTAACTGTTTTTTGAACTGATTGTTATCTTGTGGCCATTGTACATATTTTTGTTACATATGCAATGAGTGGATATTATTAGCTCCCTAGGACCAAAGTTATATTAAACATTTTAGACATAAAATGTATGCTGTCTGAAATTAAGCTCTGCGTGTTAACAATGTTACTATGCACTTTCTTTCCTTCCACATATGCCTGGCACGTGTATATATGTATCTCATTTCTTACATTCCTGCATTGCTTTATGTCCAACTAACACAACCTAGAGATTTGTTTCTCTACAATCTGAAACACGTTTGAAATGTGAATTTACTTCAGTCACACTTCTGGTAGATATAATTATACTCACATACCTGTTCATTCTTTTTACTTGTATGTATCTAATAAAAATGTCCTCTTTATTTTACTCAAGATAGTTTTCTTTTTTTACTAAGAAATGTCTTTAACAATTAAAAAACATAGAATATTAGAGATTTGTTAGTTTGTCTCCTCTCTATTTCATAGACTTCCTCTGAATCCCAGCACTTGAGCACTCTGTACCACTTTGGGAGGTTTTGGCAGATAAATTTATTTAGTTTTTTTAAAATTTAAATAACAGATACAGCCAATAGGGTCTCAGAGCTAGGGCATGCCATGCAAGCCTGTTGACTGAGTAAAGACGGAAGGAGAGGACCAACATGAATGCTGGATCACTAAGTAACTGTCCTGTGTTATGAGGGACTAGCGCAGACAGTAAGAATCTACACATGTTCAATACAGATGGAAGCTGTTTTTCTGAGTATTTTCAAACAGTGGCTGGTCAAATGTGCAGCTGCAGAGAACAACAAAACTGGAATCTAAACAGATTTTACTCCTATTAAAAACCATCAGCCATGGAGGCTGGTTTGATGGCTTCGAGGTTAAGAGCACTGTCTGCTCTTCCAAAGGTATGAATTCAATTCCCAGCCACCACATGGTGGCTCACAACCATCTATAACGAGATCTGGTGCTCTCTTCTGGCATGCAGGCATAATGCTGTATACATTAATAAATAAAATAAATCTTTTTTAAAAATTAAAAATAAAATAAAAACCATCAGCCAATCATAGTAGTACACCCCTTGAATCTCAGCACTCAGGAAGCTGAGGCAGGAGGACTACAAGCTCAAGTATATATAGTATAGCCCCCAAAATGTCCAAGCCAACCCATACTGTATAACAGGATCCTGTCTCCTGGGGCACTGCTGCTCTCCAGAGGCCTTGTAGACTGGGGGCTCACAACCCTCTCTAACTCCAGTTCCAGAGGATCTGAAATCCTCTTCTGGCCTCTGTGGGTACTACATACACACGGTGTACATATGTACACACAAACAAAACATATGAATGTACATTAAATAATAAAATCTTTTAAAAGTCTCACTGTTCTTAATCCACTCAGAATTTCAATCTTTAGCTTTGAGAAAACTTACTTGAAGAATGAATGAGATTTATAGATTTTTTTTCCACATGGCAAGATTTAGCATTAGTTTAAATCCACAAGTTTTGTAATTTTCAGAAATTCCAAATGTTTTTGATGGGCAAAAAATAGCTTTCCCAAAGTTTGAGCACTAAGGTCTATCCATATTGCCCCATTTTCAGTTTATTATTTAACTAGCACTTTCTTCATTATACAAATAAAATATATTTATAAAAACCTATTCAGATAATATTGTGAGCTTAAGCCATAAAAATACTAGCTCCATCGATTTTCCTCTCAAAATTCCTAAAACACTTCTCAAGTAATGTCATATTTTTGCTTTCTATGCTCTACCCAAACAGTGACTGCTAAGCCAGCTCAGACGTGACACCCAGCATTTGGTTTTGAAGTAAGGGCTAATGAGACTCTCAGGATCCTC
Source organism: Acomys percivali (assembly GCA_907169655.1). Taxonomy (NCBI): domain Eukaryota; kingdom Metazoa; phylum Chordata; class Mammalia; order Rodentia; family Muridae; genus Acomys; species Acomys percivali. The sequence goes on along the minus strand of OU015745.1, from coordinate 96,919,644 downwards.
TCCCTTCAAGTCAGGAGACTATCAGCAGGGACTTCCCAGAGCCTCCAGCAAAGCCACGCTTCACAGCAGGGCTCAGTGTGTTAGCTACCTTTCTTCTCCTGCGCCCTGTGAGAGGACAGCTGTGAGCTCCTGTGAGTCCCTGCACTGGACAGTTCCCATTTCTATACGTCTTTCTCCTCTCCATACGACCCCAGAGCTAATTCTTCTCAGCTCTTCCCTCTGCACCAATTTATTGTTCTGCCATATTTGAGCTTTTGCTTCAGAAACATAAAAATTGTCTTCACATTCAACAAGGAATCTGCTTTTTCTGTGAAATCTTTCACTTTATTTCACTCCACAGAACTTCCCCTCTCCTTCCCTGTCCAGTCCATCCTGGCCCATGACTGTTTACTTCTGGATGCTCAAACCAATGGAAATAATTCTTTAGAGGCCAGGGACTAACTTCATCAAGTCAAAGATCTTCCTAAAATTCCATCCCTTCTCTTTTCTCACTAACATGTCTCCCCCCACTCCCCAGTAGGAATCCTTGTTTCTTTCTTATTTGAGTTCCTTTTTTTTGTTTTTGTTTTTGTTTTTTTGTTTTTCAAGACAAGGTTTCTCTGTGTAGCCTTGGCTGTCCTAGACTCCCTTTTGTAGACCAGGCTGGCCTCGAACTCACAGCGATCCACCTGCCTCTGCCTCCCAAGTGCTGGGATTAAAGGCATGCACCACCACGCTCAGCTTGATGCTTTTTTTTTTCATAAAAGGTTTCTGATCCCCCCACACCCAGTTAAAACCATATATATATAATAAAGCTTCCTTTCAACTCTTATCATGCTCTACATCTATGGACAGGCAAAGCTCTCATTAGAACAGTCAAAACAAATGAAGAAGCCTATTTGGAACCTACTAAGCTGCCTCATCTTGTAAAAGATCTACTTCAAAGTCTCCATTTTATTAATTAGCCTGGCTCTAATAACAAAACAAACAAACTCAGATCTCCGTACCAAATGCTATTATTTTCATCCCATTTCCCTTAACCTGTTCATTGCTGTGCTAGCTTATGCTCTATTTACATGCCTGGCTCTGGACAGTGTTTGCTCTCAATCTTCTTCCTGTTCTTCTTGGGTTTTATACCCACCCCAACATTCCACTGATCTTTTCCTCTAACTCATCAACTTCTGTCATGTTCCTCATGATCCATAATTTACAGCAGCATTGGCCTTCTATATACAGAGGTCCATATCCATGAATTCAACAAAATTTTTTTTTCTTTTCTTTCTTTTTGAGACAGGATTTCTTTGTGTAGCCTCAGCTGTTCTGGAACTAGCTCTGTAGACCAGGCTGGCCTCAAACTCACAGATCTCTGCCTGCTTCTGCCTCCTGAATACTGGAACTAAAGGCATGCACCACCATGCCTGGCTTGAATTAGACAATTCTTGAAACAAAAATATTGAGAGAAATTTTTAGCTATATTGAATATATACAGATGTTTTCCCCTTGTTGCTGTTTTCTAAAGTATAATACAGTATGGGCCGGTGTGGTAATGTGTGTAATCTCAGCACTTGGGAGACTGAGGCAGGAGCATAAAAAGTGTGAGAATAGCCTGGGCTACATAGCAACATCCTGTAAAATAAAACCTCAAAATAAACACAGTATTAATAGATATCGCCATGTATTGCATAATGATATTTACTCACTCAGCCCACATATCTAATAGTGGTCCCCTAACACTATAACAGAGTTGAAGAGTCCTTTTTTTTTAAAAGATGTATTTATTATGTATACAATGCTCTACCTGCATGTATGCCTGCATGCCAGAAGAGGGCATTGGATCACATTATAGATGGTTGTGAGCCACCATGTGGTTGCTGGGAATTGAACTCAGAACCTCTGGAAGAGCTGAAGGTGTTCTTAACCACTGAGCCATCTCTTCAGCCCTGAGTTGAAGATTCTTATTACTTCATATTTTACTGTATCTTTTCTATGTTTGCATATGTCTACACATATAAGCACCACTGTGTTATGACTGTCTAAATATTCATGACAATAATGTGGTAAATAAGTTTGTAGCCTAAGGGCTGGATGATGTTGGCTCACACCTTTAATCCCAGCACTCAAGAGGCAGAGACAAGTGGATCTCTGTGAGTTTGAGGACAGCCTGGTCTACAGAGTGATTCCAGGACAGCCAGAAGCCCTGTCTCAAAACAAAAACAAAAACAAAAACAAAAACAAACAACCCCCCCCCAAAAAAACAAAAAACTAACAACAAAAAAAGAAAAAAAAAGCCCCACCAAAACCAACCAAACAACAACAACAAAAAAACAAAAAACAAAAAACAAGAAGTTTGTAGCCTAGAAGAACAGACTGCAGCATAAAATTTGCATGTTTGCCTCTAGGCTCACAAGTGTATACTATAGGATGGCCACATGATAATGAAATTACCTTTACACATTTTTCCAGACTATATCACATCTTTGCAATGTACGGGTGAATTCATACAGCATTTAAATTGTATAAAGTATTACAAATAATCTACAAGCAATTTACTGTATATAGGGGGATGTACATAGGCTATGCAAGCACCATGCCACTGTGCATGAGGATGCGTTGGGCAGGGTATGTGTACCTGAGTGCAGGCGCTTCACAAGGCCTGAGCTGTCAGATTTCCTACAACTGGAGTTACCAGTGGTTGTGATCCACTGCACATGGGTGGTGGGAACCAAACTTGGGTCCTCTGCAAGAACACCATGTGTTCTTAACCACTGAGCCATCTGTCCAGCCCCCTAAAGGATATTTTTATATATATTCTTAAATTTATGTACCCGTAAAAGGATCCTGAAAAAAAATTCTACATGAATACTAAAGGACAACTGTACCCTTGTCCAACAACAGCTGTTGCATTACATCTGAACCCTGGGTTCTGGCTGTCAATCTTGCCCACCCACATCCACCTGGCACAACAGAGAAACATGGGTAACTAGCTGATCATGGCATTTTGTTGTTGTTGGGTTTTTTGGTTTTTCAAGACAGTCTCTGTGTAGCCTTGGCTGTCCTGGACTTGCTTTGTAGACCAGGCTGGCCTCGAACTCACAGCAATCAGCCTGCCTTTGCCTCCTGAGTCCTAGGATTAAAGGCATGCGCCACCACGCCCGGCCTGATTATGCCATTTACTCTCCCTCCTATGCAAATCAGATATCCAAGCCCTTCCTGTTCTTATCCGTGAATTCATTTTCCTAAATTCTTGCTATTCTCCCACTGAAATGACCTTTTCACCCTTTCTCTGCTTGTCTAACTCCTAAGCATCCTTCAAAGCCCAAGGCGAGTCTGCCTCCCCTGACAAAGCTTCCTACCATTTCTCGCTAACACAGACCCTCTTCCTATACTCTGGGCCTAATATCCTCTCTTTCAGGCTTTCCTCAGGCTTCTTGAACAACAACTTACACTTACTATCCCTTCTTCCTTATTTTCCATTCACTTTTCAGATAGCTAGTGCTGGTTTTCATTTCAGAAACTGCTCACACCAGCTCAGCAAAGGCTTGTGCAGTGCCAAATCCAGTCCATCGGTAAAGCCCTGCAGCTCAGGCAGCAATGTCCTGAGTCTCCTTTGAAGAGCTTCCCCACCCCACTCTTAAATCCAAATAGGACTTCAAACATGGGCCGACATCAGAGGTGTGGCACAGGGCTAACAGCTGAGAGTCCCTGCATGAGAAGGAGAGCTGGCTGGAGCTGACGTGGCCCTCAGGACTAGCATTTCCTGTCCTTCTCAAGGCTGCACTCTTACATTCTTCTGGTTCTATTATCTTACTCAGCACACATCCACAATTCTCCATTTTCTGCTTACATTCGCCCAAGTCAAATTCTGTTGCTAATAACTAAAGAGAAATTGGTCCTGTGTGTGGTGCAGAAGTAGAACCGATGCCTTTCTCAGCCCTGACATTTTTTCTTTCTCTTGTCTGTGGGTTCTGTTGTTTAAGAAATTACAGCAGCTAATGTGAGAATTCTTTCACTAGAGGATCCAAGATAGCTTCATTAATTGGGAGCTAACGATGGCTAGGGCTCCTCAACCAGCCACACAACAGGCAAAAGAAAATGAGTCTTTCCTAGTTTTTCTTCATCATCATCATCATCATCATCATCATCATCATCATCATCATCAATCACAGGTTAATCTGGCAGCCAATGAATGCTGCAACGAGTCCCTTAACTACCTGATGTGGGTGTTCCCCAGTCTCCCCCAAGTTTTCTTATGAGTCGAGTTCACTATTTACTACTTCTGTATGCTCTTTAGCACCTATGGTGTTGGGTAAATGTAAGTACCCAATAAATACTTGATGAACTGAATTAAAAACACAGTATTAGCACATTAATAGAAACAACTTATCAAGCCCTACTGATCTAATTAAAAGATCTGGCCTTCTTAAGTAGCACAATTGTACCCACATGGAAATTTTAATGAGAAAAAGAAAAATTATCCAATTGAACAGATAGCAGTTTTCCTCTTAGCAAGTGTTTCACAAATATTTTATGGATAACAAGCTCTGGAGAAAAATGCTTAAGGTGTGTGCACATGTAGACGATTACACATTTAAGGGGTCTGAATGCATAACTACAGTTAAGACAATACATAGCAGCAAAGTCAATTAATTAATGTCAAATCAACTTTTGTTAACGATATTTACAATACTCTGTATAATAAAATATGGCAGTCATATTTAATACATTATTTTCAGTGTCTGTTAATGACAAATAAAGTATTAGAGGACACAGTTCCTGTGGTTGGCGTGTTCTAGCTCTGTAGCACTACAATTGTATCTAGAAATACAATGAGGATCATGCCCCTGAGCACAGAGGCCCTGAAGGCTAGTAGTAAGATAAACACACATCTGTAGCAATGTGATAACTACTAACATAGAAATATATGCAAAAAAGGGGCAAAAAAACCCCAAACCAACCAAACAAACAAACAAACAAACAAAAAAAAAAACAAAACCAACCTGCTGAAAAAAAATCAAGTAAATAGATGGAAAAGTCTGAAAGTAACACATGGTGGAGCTCAACTATAATCCCAGCCCTTGGACACAGACACAGTGGGTCCTAGGAGCTTGAGATCAGCTTGTTCTACATAGGGAGTTTCAGAATATACTGTCTCAAACCATAACCATAACAACAATAATAAGCTTTCACAAACTCAATACTAGTTAAGAGATGACACTGCTAAGAATAGCCAGCTGTGGTGACATGCCTTTAGTCGCAGCACTAGGGACAAAGGCAGGTGGATCTCTGTGAGTTTAAAGCCAGACTGGTCTAAAAGCGTGTCCAGGAAAGCCAGGGAAAAGACAGAGACAGAAAACCCTGTCTCAAACAATCCCCCCCCCAAAAAAGTATTTAACCACAAAAACAAAACACTCCTTGCCACTGAATGTAAATGAAACAAGCATATGTGTTAAATTAACCCACACTGTCAATACAAAGGGAGTTCTTTTAAATAACATGTAGTATGAAAGTTCAAAGAGAGCTTATCACAAAAACAAGTTCTGGGAGCCACCTTTCCTAGATTAGTTACCATCCCTCATCAAAGACACTTCTCTTTAAAGCAAATGGAGACCATCAGTCACACAGTCTCTCTCTCTCTCTCTCTCTCTCTCACACACACACACACACACACACACACACACACACACACACACACGTAAACACAATGCAGATATCAACAGATTATGGGGAGCCCAGCCTCAACAAATACATCTAAATCACAGCCCCTGTATCTGTGCCTTAGAAACATCATGGAAGAGGGGTAGGAAAGACTGTGAGAGCCAGAATATCAGGGAGACTGCGGTGAAATGGTATCTCTTAGAAATGGCTACAAAAAAAAAAAAAAAAAAAAAAACAGATCAGAACAACGGCAACATCAATGGACACACTAATGTCACCATGTCCCCATCCTTAGACAAAGAACTACAGGCAAATAGCGATTGTTTGGAGGAGAATTAGCCTTACCCTAGGATGAACCCCCTCACTGGTTGTCCAATTTAGAGTGATCAGACTTGAAACCATATAAACACCATGTGTTAATCCCAGCACTCAGGAGGCAGAGGCAAGTAGATCTCTGAGTTCAAGGTCAGCCTGATCTACTATATAGATCAGGTTCCAGGGCAAAACAAAACAAAATTTGTTGTTAGCTTGGTAAGATGGTTCAGCAAGTACTTGCTGCCAAACCTGACAACGTGAGCCCAATCACACACAGCAGAAAAGACAATGTCTCTCGAGTTGTCCTTTGACCCCCATACACGGTGTATGTGCGTGTATATACCAAAAAGATGTTTCAGGAGTCACTACAATTACTTACACCCTACCCTATATATTGTTCATAGGAAGGGGAATTACAGGGAGTAGGGATCCATATCCTGAGAAACACCCATGTGCAGGGATCTAAATTGTATTATCTGTAGGAGTGAGGGGGTCCAAAGGTTCACATGGAAGGGTGTGGGGCAAAAGTTGAATACACAACTGAAGGCTTGCCAAGGAAAACCCTGGAATACAAGCAGAACAGTCTGGACGTTGTACCAAGCTTAAGGTAATTTTCAGCCTTGCTGCTGAGCAGAATCGCCTGGAGAGCTTTAAGAGGTATACCCATAGCCTGCCTCCCTCCAGATAGAAGGTAATGTCTGAGAAATGAAACATGGTGATTATAACAAACAGTCCAGTTTAGGGACTACTGAGCTTGACCACAGGAAGGAACAATGTGAGATAACATTAAGACCTGGGTTTATAGGCTGGGCTTCTGAGCTTGCTACCAGTGGAAAATTCTCTTCTAGCTTAAGTTAAACAGTGTTTTTTAGTGTTTCATTAACAACCAGCTCAGTGTAAAATCTATGATCTTTTTAAAAACTTCTGTGCTGTTCTGTAAACAACCAAGGCAGAAAATAACTATTCTAACTGACCTTTAGTACACTGCACGACAACACTTTTGTAACAGGAACTGTTCTAAGTTTCATCAATGAACAGACTTCATAAAACTACTTATAACCAGGCCTGGTGGCGCACATCCTTTATCCCAACACTTGGGAGGCAAAGGCAGGCGATCTCTTTGAGTTCGAGGCCAGCCTGGTTTACAAAGTGAGTCCATCCAGGACAGCCGGGACTACAAAAGAAACCCTGTCTCAAAAAACAAGACAAAAAAACAAACAAACAAACAAACAAAAAATCCACCCAACTACATTTAAATACCAGGAGAATCTAATGTCAATCTATACAAAAGTCATACTGCTTAGACTAGGTGACACAACCCTGTCATTTACAAGGTTCATGCTCAAGAGCCACACAATGTGATTTAGGGGAAAAAATTTTAAGGTACTGAGTAAGTTTTCAGTTTTGGGTTGGACTCCATTCACCGTTATTCTGGGTCACATGTGGCTAGCGGGCCTTTGGTATGACAGCTTGACACAGCTTCCGCTTACAACTCTTGGCTTCTGAAAGTGGAATGATTACAAAGAATCTTAATTACTTTGCAACAAATCCCTGTGTACTTCCCAAACAAATGGAAACACAGTATCCATACAGTAAATCAAGAGTCCTGCGGGAAACGAAAAGGTCACCAAAGTGATTGACTGTTGGGGCCGCAAAAAGCAAGTGCGACTGGCCATGGGGAAAGCTGCTGCAGGGTCCACTTACTCATCATAAAATTTCCTTAAGAAATCTGCCCACCGTTACCTGTAAAGTTGGCCAGGACTGTCCTGTATGTTATTACGTTCTACTTAGGTGTAAAATGTTATTCGAACATTAGTTGGATTTGGTAGTTAGGTTGTTTGTTTGTTTGTCGAGACAGCGTTTCTCTGTGTAGCCTTGGCTATCCTGGATTCACTTTGTAGACCAGGATGGCCTCGAACTCACTCACTGGCGTGACAGTTGTTTTAAGAGGTCTCTCATCTACAGGCAAGGTCAATAAAAGCAAGAAGTCCCCCTCTCCCTCAAGAGAGAAGAGAACTCAGTTGTCAAAGTGCCCAACCTCAGAGCCCAGAAGCCTCATGCTTGTTCAGGAAATACGAAATCGGACGAGACTGCCATCCGCTTGGATCAGTGGTATTCAGGAGCAAAAAGATGGGCTTCTCAAAAGAAACCGGCAGCTTAACTCTCCGACACAGAGGTGAAAGTTACAAAAGCAAGCAACACGAGTTTGACGTGTGGGTTGGAAGGAAAGTCACAAGACAAGGAAAGAGATGGAAGAGATGGCAAAAGGTGAAGGAGGCGGGCAAAGGCCACCCGGTGGGGACCTGGCTACCCAGCTCTTTATGCACCCAGGACAGCATGGGGCCTCTGTCCGCCGGCGGGTGCGCACCGGGAGCAGGGCGAGCGCCCTCAGGCCTGGCACCCCTGGTGCGAGCATACTATGAGGAAGAAAGCGCTGGCCCCGGGGCCAGGAGGGCGCCCTGGGGTCCCCACGACCGAGGGGCACTCAGCCTAGCCCTCACCTCCCGCGGCTAGGAGGGGGTGGGTGGAGCTGAGCCCGGGGCCGCCCCCCGGAGCCGCCCCCGCAGCTACGGTCCCGGCTGTCAGAGCCCCTTCCCGCGGCCACTCACCCGCCGGCGACACGCTCCCGGCCGCGGTGGCGGCGACCCCCGCCTGGGTCATGATCCCAGGAGCGGAAGGTAGAGGTGTCTGGCCGTCCAGGCGAGCCTCTGGGTCCTCAGCCGCCGCCTGCTTGTGCGGGGCTGGGGGAGCGCGGGCCCGGGCCCTCCTCTCCCCCCGCCCCCGCCGCCTCTCCTCGCGGCCGCCGCCGCCGCCGCCGCCGCCGCAGCGAGCCCGAGCCCTCGAGGCCGGAGACCCGGCGGCAGCACGGCCTCAACTTTCCCAGCCCCCCTCCCCCCGCCCCTCCCGCCCCTCCCGCGGCCGCCGCTCGGCACGCGCACACCCTAGCCTGTATGCGCGGCGCGCCCGCCCCGGCCGACCGGCCTTCCAATCCGGTGCTGGGGAGGCTGCCATGCTAGCCAATCAAGATCCGGGACTCCGCTGCGCTAGGCTGGAGGGCGGGAGGAGGTGAGGGGAAAGCTAGGAGGGAACAGGCCTCAGGCGGCCCAATGAACACGGCCGGGGGGCGGAGGTGTGCAAGTTGGGTTGAAAGAACAGGAAATATTCTTAAAGGTAGAGTGACGGGCAGAAAGGAAAGCCAGTAGATGGATGAGAAAGAGGTGGGCCTGGTTCCTTAAAGGGGACGCCTTGAAAAGCAAGAAACGATGTTGTAAGAAACTTCCTTGCATCCTGTTCTGTATTGTGCTTCTGGCATCTTTCAGTGTAAGCTTAGAGGTGGAAAAAGTGAGCGGAAGGAGGGTGCCAGAGGCTTTTGGAGATTGATATGTCTCCTTAGGCTGGAGGATTAAGAGGCGGGAAAAGGGGGTGGAGTATCCAGTCCTATCCTACTTTTCTTTCAGGGCAAGATCTTCAAGAGCCGAGGCTGCTGGATTTCGTAAACTGTGGACTCTTAAGGTCCTTTATTTTCAAAGCACGAAGGCTATTCTCAGAAAATGCCCCGGAGCCTCCAGCTAAGAAAGGGAGTGTGTGGTTTTGAGGGATGCGATTTGGTACCCGAAGCTTAGGTTACTAGACACCTGTATCTTGGGATGGAGACCTCTGAGGTTTGGAGCATCCTAAGATGCGTTTGGAGCTCTCGAACCGTGGTCCCACTACCTTTTTCTAGTGTTTGCTTCATTTCACAAGTCTGTCTCCCTGAGATAGGTGTCTGGTCTTCCACCCAGTGGTCGTGAAAGATTTATGAGCTTTTCACAACAGATATAGATAGCCAACTGGGCTAGAACACAGGGCGTAATGGGAACGACTTGAACCCCTGTTCAGTGCAAGCCGACCTTGCGTTGAAAAAAAGGTAAATAGTAATTCCGTTTTATGTTTACTTTGCATTTTGAAAGTCTTTGGTGAAATGTACTTGAAAAAGCAGTTTGATTCTCTCCCCCCCCCCCAACTTCCTTGTCCCATCTGGGCAAGGCTAGTGAGTTAGCCTTTGAATAGATTTGTCATTCCCAAGTCCAAGCAGCAGAGACCCTATGATTCGGAGCCGTAATAACTTAGTAACACGTTCATGAAACTATGTTAATATATGCCCAGCCACACGAAATCATTTCCATCGTTGGAACAATAAGCGGTGGTGTACTCACTTGGGGAGGAAGAGGCAGGCAAATTTCTGTAAGTTCGAGGCCAGCCTGGTCTACAAAGTGAGTCCAGGACAGCTAAAGCTACACATAGATTAGATAGATAGATAGATAGATAGATAGATAGATAGATAGATAGATAGATAGA
>OU015745.1:96875512-96909347 GCA_907169655.1 Acomys percivali | reverse complement strand
AGATAGATAGATAGATAGATAGATAGATAGATAGATAGATAGATAGAAAGAAAGAAACCCTATCTCCAAACAAACAAAACAACAAAAAGATGTATTCTAAAAAAAGAAGTAAGGTTTTATGGGGAACACACAACTTCCTAAGCTATAATGCATTGTTAGTTAAAAGCAAACATGTGGGGGTTTTGTTGTGTGAGACAGGATCTTACTGTATAGACTAGGCTTGCTTTGAACTCACAGAAATCGAGCTGCCTCAGCATCTTGAGTATGAGTGCTGGACTTAAAAGGGTGCACACCAAACCCAGATGCAAAAACAAAGTTCTGATGATTCAGAAAACAGAGTTTAAGAGGTTTTTGAATACTTCATAGTTAATACTATTTAGACATAATTTAAAGATAGAAAAGAAATTTTTTAAAAAAGAAGAAAGCAAAAAGAAAACAAATAGATAAAAACAGGAAAGAAAAAAAAAAAGCTGGGTGGTGGTGGCACAGGCCTTTAAACACTGAAGAGGCAGGTGAGGTGGATCTGTGTTAGTTTGAGGATAGCCTAGTCTACAAAGTGAGTTCCAGGACAGCCAGGCATACATGAGGAAGCCTGTCTTGAAAAAAATTATAAAACAACTCCCCAAAACAAACCAAAGCAGGATGGTGGTAGCATATGCCTTTAATGCCAGCACTGGGAGGCAGAGGCAGGTAGATATCTACATTTGAAGCCACCCTGGTCTATAGAAAGAGTTCCAGGACAATAGAAACCCTATCTTGAAACAAACAAACAAACAAACAACAACAAAACCAGTACTTTTGTATTAATAAAGGTCAAAATATTAAGTTTTAAATTATTTTATTTTGTGTATTGGTAATTTGCCTATGTGTGCGTCTGTGTGAAGTTGTCAGATTCTGATGTTACAGACAGTTGTGAGCTACTGTGTGGATGCTGGGAATTGAACACAGGTCCTCCAGAAAAGCAACTAGTGCTTTTAGCCACTGAGCCATCTCTCCAGCCCCAGAGTATTAACTTTTAATTTTATTTATTTACTTATTTTTCATTTCTCGAGACAGAGTTTCTCTGTGTAGCCTTGGCTATTCTGGACTCGCTTTGTAGACCAGGCTGGCCTCGAACTCACAGCGATCCACCTACCTCTGCCTCCCAAGTGCTGGGGTTAAAGACATGCACCACCACACCCAGCTAACTTTTGATTTTAATCCTCATTTCCTAATTGAAGTTCAAACCCCAGCCTGGTGAGATGGCTCAGAATAAAGGTGCTACACACCAACAAGCCTTATACCCAGAGTTTGATCTCCAGAACCTATATGGTGGAAGGAAAGACCAGACTCCATATAGTACTCTTATCTCCATACATGGGCTGTGCATGTGAGCACAAACACATATATACTCATATAAACAAATGAAATATAAAAAAAATCTCAACTAGAGATCTTCTCATTAACTTTATTCAACTTATTTATCAGACTTGAGATGATACCACATAAAAGGTAGCTGGTGCATGCTTAGTGTCTGTATTGGTAATAGGGCATAGTAGCCAAGTGAAAAGGCTTTGGTCAAGTCCCTTAAAATCAATCTGATTTTCACCCACTTACTTGAGGCTCCTTAGTGGCACAGATTTGTATGGTGTATAATCACTTGTTGCTTGTTTGCACTCTCAGATTCATGAGAGGACCCTTCTGACATTCATTCTTAGAATGTCAATATAAAGCTTTATTGTTCCAGAAGTCCTGAGAGTTATCTCTGAATTTGCTCATGAAATACCTGTTTGGTCAGGTTATAAGTCTTATGTTGGTCATATTCTCTATCTGAAATGGCATCTTTATTCATTTGAGAACAAGATTTTCTGAAAAGACCTAAAATGTATGCATGCTATTTTTATTATTTTATGTACATTGGCATTTTCCCTGCATGTAATGCCTGTGTGAGGTGTCAGATCTCCAGGAACTGAAGTTATAGACAATTGTGAGCTGCCATGGAGGTGCTAGGAATTGAACATACGTCCTGTGGAAGAGCAGCCAGTGCATTTAACCTCCGAGCTCCCTCTGCAGCCCTGGCATGTGATTTTCTAATTGAAAGCAAATCCACCACCTTGCCTATCAATCAGCCTTTCATCAAAGTCTCAAGGGTATTGAAGTTTGTTATTTCATGAATTGAATGCTATTTTGTCTCATAAAACAAAAGATGCACAGGGCTTTGTGTTTCTTTTTTGTTTTTCAAGATAGGGTTTCTCTGTGTTAACAGCCCTGGACTCACTTTGTAGACCAGACTGTCCTCGAACTCACAGTGATCCGCCTGCCTCTGCCTCCTGAGTGCTGGGATTACAGGCGTGAGCCACCATGCCTGGCTGATTTTGTGTTTCTAATGATGTCTTTAAGAACAGCCAGGCAAGCTAGGCATGGTGGCACATGCCTGTAATCCCAGCATTCAGGCAAGCCTGGTCTACAAAGTGAGTCCTGAACAGTCAAGGCTACACAAAGAAACCCTGTCTTGAAACACTGCCCCTGCTCCCAACAGAAAACTGCCTAGGCCCTGCAGGGTGGCGGTACATGCCTTTAATCTCAACACTTGGGAAGCAGCCAGATTAGTCTGAGTTCAAGGCCAGCTTGGTCTACATTAGCAGTTCCCGGCCATAAAATACTATCACTTACTTCTGGAGCTTGCCTGTGGTGTTACATCTGAGACCAAATCTTAAAAATTTAACAGAAGGCTACATAGATTTTTGTCTTCTAGATACTTTTACTATTATGTTTTCCTTTAGGTCCAAGGAACATTTTAACAATTCTTTGTTAGTTTTGGAGGCAAGGCCTTTCTATACAGCCCTGGCAATCCTAGAGCTTTGACACTCTCTACACTGGCTTTCATTCCTTCCTTATGCCTTGTTCTCACTGTTGCCCAGGTTGGTGATGCTCAGCTATGAATAGCTAGGACTGAACCACCATGCTTTTTAAATTATTTTTTGAATATTGTGAAGATACTTGGGTATTGATGAATTTTCCCTAATTATTGAAAGTAGTATTCTCTCATGTGACTTGGCAATTAATCATGTGAGTGCAGACATATCTCTATACTCATATCCACCTGCAAACAAAAACTGTTCTTTCAAAACTCCATGCTTAAAGCTTTTCCTGTTGTCATTAAACTATGAGACAGAGCTGAGCATACCCTCCTTCCTGACTACAGAGGCACTGTGATCATATACCTCACTCCTGCTATGCTTTTCCCATCATGATAGACTGTAGTTTGTATTTTTCCAATTGAAAAGACAAACAAAACAAAACTCTTCATTAAGCTACATGTCAGGTCACTGCAACAAATAACTTAATACAGAAAACTGGCAACAGAGTAGAGGTATTGTGATAAATATAACCACATAGTATTTAGGCTTTTCATGTTAGAGGAACTTAATTTGGATACGAGGGCTAAAACTCTAGAATGCAGTAAGTAGTGTTTAACTGAGCATTCTGATGGACCTTCAGATGGTCATGTTTAGAGAAATGCAGTGGAGGCCAAACTCACGAGATTTCAGAGAAGGAACTAGGACTCTTCCTAGATTAGAGACCATTCATGACATACTCTAGTAGAGAACCTGTTACATTCTCCTCATGCCCAGGGAACATGAAGGACAATTCAAAGCAGCACGCTATGCTTGATGGAGGAGATTTCAAGATGGAACAGAATTCAGGCTGTCGTACAAGTACTGCTCATCCTTCTTACTGAAATTTATACTGTGGGAGCATAAGACATGAAAAATTACAGCAAGTTCAAAGTGAAAAATAAGGGAAAGTCAAACCAATTGTTAAGATTATTGCCAGGGAAATCTTAGACCCCTCACTGACTGGGGCAGTAGGAAAAGTGTTGTGTAAGAACTAACCCAGCAAAGGCTCCATTTTACAAAACTGCCAAGAATGTCATTAGAGCTCCTTGCTCAAAACCAACTGTCTGGGGAAGTTTTCTCAGGGTCAGTACAAGTGAGAGCCAAGGTGACACAACTATCTGCTTCTTAAGCTGTCAGCAGCTAGTGGGTGTAGTTTAGGAGACAGAGGCTTATGGCAGGCAGTTCCACAAGGCCACTGAGGCTAAGCAATATGTGGCAGGGTCAGACTCAAATCTACAAGGACAGGCCACTGCACGATCTGGGAAGGTGAGGATATGAAAGCTCAAAAGTGGAAATGGGCCAAGAGCTAGATGTGCTTCCAGAAGATCTTTTTCTTTATGGAAACAAAGCATGGAATATGAATTACAGAACTTTCAATTTCTGGGATAAATTCTACACAACATATTCTCTTCTGTATATTGATTAACCTGTTTATATTTCAAGGATTTCCCTGCTTTTATTCATGAATTAATTTTCCTAACCTTATAGTATAATGCTCTATTTATTCATTCGTGTGTGTGTGTGTGTGTGTGTATGTGTGTGTGTGTGTGTGTGTGTGTGTGTGTGTGTGTGTGTCTGTGTTGGGGGTGGATTGCATGTGGAAGCCAGACTCTATTATCTGGGAGTCAGTTCTCTATTTCCAGCATATGGGCTCCAGGGTTGAACTCATATTGTCAGGCTTGGTAGCAAGCATCATTACCCAGGGGCCTGATTTCATTTATTACACAACTCTAATGACCATTCTTTCATTTGGTTTGGGTGAGCCCTTTTTCTTGGGGGGTGGGGGTGTCCATTTGATTTTAATATAGCTTTACTTCCATACTGTTTTCTGCCACAATTCCTTTAACTTCCTTTAGGTTTAGCACCCCCCCCCATTCATATATATATATATGATACACATTCACCAGCATAGTATATTTCCCACAATTCCTATATTGCATCCCATAGCAATATATTTTACATTTGTGATTTACTAAGAATTGAGTTACTTACACACATGCTTATCATGGAGATGACCCAGTCTCAGTTACTAGCACCCATGCTGAAGTTTACAATCACCTGTAATCAATTTGTTGAAGTGGTGCTAAAAAGGCAGAGGCAGAATTAGCAAAATTGAGGCTACCCTGGGGATGCGGTTTACTGATCAGTCTTTGCCTAACAATGAAAGACCCTGAAAAAGAAAAATGCTTCTGTCTAGTGCTAGGTATCCCCAGGTGAGGGCCACAACCTCTTCACAATGATTTCAGTCTGTGCCAGATCCCTTCTGGGTATACCTCATGACCAAATTTCATGCCAGTCTGTGCTAATCTGCAAAAATTATAAAACAACCATCAAGAACTGGTGGTAATTGAGTAATCAAGTTCTAAATTTCATCCAGGGTACACATAAGCCACCTGTACCTCTGACACCTTACAGACACTAAAAAAGGTGAGTTGGCTACTAGGTAGTAGTTACAGAAGATACATTTGTAGGACTAATCCGTGTTTTTTTAAAATATAAGAATGAGGGCTGGAGAGATGGCTCAGAGGTTAAGAGCACTGGCTGCTCTTCCAGAGATCCTGAGTTCAATTCCCAGCAACCACATTGGTGGCTCATAACCATTTACAATCCAATCTGATGCCCTCTTCTGTCCTGAAGGTGTACATGCAGGCAGGGCACTATATACATAATAAATAAATACTTCTTTAAAAAATATATATAAGAATGAAGATACCACACTTGAGTAATGTTTAATTAAAGTATGACAGATTTGCTCATTTTTAAGAACACACAATCATTCCTGGGATCAACTGGCATTCACCAGTTGAAGATATCTGTGATTAGTTAGCAAAATAAAAAAGGAGTGCTTGCAAAATAGCTCAGAAGATAAGAGCATTTACTTACCATTCTTGTAGAGAACCTGGCTTTAGTTCCCAGAATCTATATAGCAGCTCACAACCATCTGTAAATCCAGTTACAGAGGCTCTAACACCTCTTCTGAACACACACACACACACACTCAAAAAAAAAAAAAAAAAAAAAAGCTTAAAACATGAACATGGGGGTTAGAGAGATGGCTTAGAGGTTAAGAGTACTGACTGTTCCTCCAGAGGTCCTGAGTTCAATTCCCAGCAAACACATGGTGGCTCATCCATCTATAATGTGATCTGATGCCCTATTCTGGACTGTAGGGGTACATGCAGGCAGAGCATTGCATATACATAGTAAATAAATCCTTTTAAAAAATGAATACAAGACCTAGAGATGGTATTGTGATTAGGATTTCTTTTAAAGAGGTCTATATAACCTAGTTTGGTCTTAAATTCAAGCTCTTATTGTTTCAGTCTCCTCTCCTGATTCAAATGGCAAAATGTTTAAAGTCACACCTACTAATTAGTCTCTACTTAAAAAAAACAAAACAAAAAACCATAAACAAAATATACCAGTTTGAGGTAGTCTGCTATGTTTAAAGTGTAGCTTGACTAAAGATCAGAATGGAGTTAAGTCACACCAGTTTAAAGAAACAAATTAGGTTTGATGTAACTATAATACATGGCATCTAATGCATAAATTAACTTTTCAACTTCTCTGTGTAGCCTTGGCTGTCCTAGACTCTACAGGCTGACCTCGAACTCACAGCAATCCACCTGCCTCTGCCTCCCGAGTGCTGGGATTAAAGGTGTGCGCCAACTTTTCAACTCTTAAAAAGCTTTTTAAACCTCATTAAGGCTTGTTTCTATTTGAAGCAGCACTAAATCAAGTCAGTGCAGCCAACTTTTCAACTCTTAAAAAGCCTTTTAAACCTCATTAAGGCTTGTTTCTATTTGAAGCAGCACTAAATCAAGTCAGTGCAAAGAATATTTCCATATTGTTTATGTTAAAGCAAACAATATTGAGGAGAGAACTTTTGTTTGTTCACTTTTGTAAAGCTAGCTAAAAGTGGTGGTAGGTGTACACCTCTGATACTAACATTTAGGTGGAAGGAGGATCAAGTCCAGCCTTAGTTATATACCAAGTTCAAAATAAAACCTTGGCTCACAACTAGCTGTATCTCCAAGGGGTCCACCACTTACTTACCTTCTACTTAGAATAGAAGGTTACAGTCCTCGAGAGACTTAAAGGTACTTGCTATTCCAAAGGATTGGAGTTTGATTCCCAACACCCAAGGTGGGCAGCTCACAATTGCCCAGAAACCCAGCTCCAGGGGATCCAAGGTCCCTCTTACCTCAGCAGGCACCCTGGAGCTCAAAGGCATGTGCTTGCTTGCTCGTATACATGCACTTACTCTCTCGATTTTCTGGAGGCAACAGCAAGTGGATCTCTGAATTAAACACCAGCCTAGTCTACAAAGACATCCACACTAGCCAGGGCTACACACCAAGACTGTCTTATTTTTAACCTTTAAAGACCATAGCTCTTGCCTCACTATCATTACCGTATTCATAGAATTTAAAAGAAAAGGTGCTTGCCAGGTGTGGTGGCGCACACTTTTAATCCCAGCACCCAGGAGGCAGAAGCAGGTGGATCACTGTGAGTTCGAGGCCAGCCTGGTCTACAAAGAGAGTGTAGACCAGCCAAGGCTACACAGAAAAACCCTGTCTCAAAAAACCAAAAACCAAAACCAAAAAAAACCCAAAAAGACAAGGTGCTTAATAAATTCATAGAAAGTAGAACCTATGGGTTTTTTTAGTATAGAGATTGCTAATAGCAAGTAAAAACTCAACACTGCTCAAACCTTAAAAAATAAATGACTTCCGATATTGCCAATATGGTTTCTCAAAGAAAAAAAAGAGAAGCTCCAAAAGTTTGGTTTAGCATACTATCAATTCATTACTTAAGTTATAGCTCTTAAACAGGTTTGAATTCATAAATGAGTTTCTAATTTAATGTTTAGAAAATTCCAAAATATCCTAATAGTACATCTTCCCTACGGTTAGATTTACTTTCATCATGATATATATATAAAAAGACCCTTTGCTAAGCAGCAGTGTTTCATACCAATTTTTTGTTCCAAATGATTTCTAGATCAGACTTAGGATTATTAGGTTAGGTGGCCCAATGGATATACTCACATAAAATGAAGTAGCTCTTGTCAAGCCTTCAAGAAAATGCGGCCCTGGCTGATATTTGATGGTGTAAGATCTTATGTCAGAATCAACTGGGAAAGTCACACATTACTTGATTGGGAAATTACGGGATACAACAAATCTGTTGTTTTAAACTGCTAATTTTTGGAGTGATATGGTAAATTAAAATACACAAAGACCATCCCTTGTTTCTTGTGGAATTAGAAAAATGCTAATTCAGACCATCTTGACTAGACATATTAAACATTGTTAATCTTGTTAAAATAAAAATTTCAAAAGTATACACTTGATTGACATTGAAAAAAAAAATCCGGACTCAACTACTAAAATCCTCAGTACACAAAGGGGGTGATTGATCAGAATATGCATATTTTCAGGCCAGACTCACTAGAGCAAAGCCTAAAGTGCCATTTTTAACAACTGCATTCAAACACAGCAGTAAGACTTTACATTTTTTTCTTTCACTGAGAGTAAAATTCACGAATAATGGTCAGTGTTTTTTTTTGTTGTTAAATTCCAAGAGGTCTGAATTAGCTTGCCTTGATTATTCATGAGTTTTAAACTTACAGTTGCAGATTATAAAACTCAGCACAATGAGTCTCATGACATTTACACAGATTACTACCAGAACATCACAAGTTTATTTCAGATGTAACAGCAACGTTAAAATTGACAAGTTTAATTTTTAACTGCACCAAGTAACCGTAGCCACTTAAGTATCTTTAAAGTTATTCCCTCCAAAAACTGAGGGAGTTTTTCTTTTCCACCACCACACACCATGCTTCCCAATAGTTCTCTTTTTGGAGGACTTTCAATTAATGAGTGACCTGCTTTGGAGACACTTAAGAACTCCTTTCCCCAGATGAAAATTAATCTTGACAAACTATGTATTGCATAGATTTCTCTACAGATTTTTTTTACTTTGGAACCTAAATTCAAATAACATACAGAATAATTTTAACTTATTTACCCCACAGTAAAAACAATGTCCCGAAAGAATCATGGAGATAGCCATTATCTCCCAGTTACTAATACTACTTTACCTCAAAGATAATTTTTATCATATATTAAAAGCAGAGGGGGGAGCCCAAAACAAAAAAAAAACACAAAAACAAAAAACAAAACCCACAAACTCAAATGGGGCATTTCTTTAATATTTTCTGACTCACAGGCATATGGACTAGTCCCAATTTCTACCTCTCTTACATCTTCCCCTTATGTAAGTGGATGGAATTATTTAATGTAACTTTGAAACAGGACATTTGACCCTTTACATACATTTAATTTTTAGGTAAAAATCACTGTCTAGTATGGAAAAGAAACTATAATAACAGGGAGCCTACACATTCAATTCAAACTTTATTAATTTGTTCCTCCTCTTTAAATAACATGTACTTAATTGTTGTGAGGCAGCTATTCGGTTTTCAATAACCACATTTAGGGATACATTCATAGGACTACTCAGATAGTCCAAGTGAAATGGTTATAGAAATAGAGGCAGTGTCATCTCAGAAAACTCTTTTATATATCAAAATCTATTTTGCTATCTGGAAGTTTACAAAATTGCTGACGTCTTCAAACTAATTATGCTCTCTGTCGTTTATGCCCTCTTCTGTAGGCATGAGCAAGCTGAAGCTTATCCATGGAAGTAAAGGTGCTTGACACTAAACTTTTCTTCTGAGCTTAGATTTGGACTGTCTAGGAAACTGATACCCAAGAAACAAGCATGTTATTTCTATAATTTCACTACATTATATATCCATCCATCCATCCATCCATCCATCCATCCATCCATCCATCCACCACACCTTGTCTATACTCTTCTTGGCACTCAAAGTCTACGGAAGTCCACTTTATGTACTTTCACATTCTCAAATAAAAACTTAAAAGAGTTATAAAGTGTGCATAAACATCTTATGAGATAATTTTATCATTTATCATTTGGAAATGAGACTTTCATACCACAATTTTGCTAAGAGGATGTATTAAACTTCCTTTTAAAATTAAATGAAAGAAAACACACACTGTACTGATTTAAGTCTAATGAGAACATTTCTTGAGCCATTGATGACTACTGACAATCTAAGAAATTCCATTTTCTTGAGATGGGACAAAGTGAGGAAAATGTATCTCACATGTCTCCATATTACAGTTCTCAACTCATCAGAGCAACTCCTAGGGTGCCTGAAAATGATTTGGCCTTAACCAAACCTGTCAACTGGAGGTCACAGTGATATTTGTAGTAACACTTTTATACTTCTATAGTTCCAAGAATAGTAGTAATTTTTCTATTGATTCCTCTTATTCCAAATCTTTAGATTCAACACTGTACAGAGTACAAGCAAATCTGGGATGTTCTCCATCAGCTAAGCACTGGCACAACAATGTTATTTTAAAAAATACTGTCTAGAAATTCTTTCATATATTATCAAATGCTCAATGGCCACACTTACTGTATTAGTTGACATTAAATACACTTACAAGTCCATCTAAGCTTTTATGTAATTCTGTATGTCCAAGAGAAAAAACACTTGCTTCAGGTTTATTTAGGGGTATTGACTTATAAGGGCATAACTTCATTTATAAGGTTACACTATTATTGGACTTACTGAAAAACAGGAGAAAAAAAAATCAGTTATAACCATCTTCTTTAGGTCAGTTAGAAGCCATATCTAGCTGGGCTATTAAAACAGTTAATTTCACCAGCCCACACTCTACCATTTAATGCTTCTAGTAACAAGATTAACAGCAGGAAAGAAGAAAAAATAAAATGACCCCTGCTAACAAGAAACCCACTTACCAGAAAAAAAAAAAGCAGTTTAACTAAAATACTTTGACCAAAGTTAATACTACCTACACAAACTGCCCTGCCAATCAGCAAATTGAGAGGAAAAATTGCTTTAAAAATCTAAAAAAGCTTGGTATTTTCTCACAAAGATAACAATGGTCCAACTCCTGAGAGTGCTCAAAGGACTAAAAGACAGAGTGAAGGCAATGTTAGGGATTAGTATCCCACAGACAGTCTTTAAAACGCAAAGTACCACAAATACACTAAGCTTGTCTATGAATAAAGAACAAGACATTGCTGCTGCTTCTTTTTGTCTTTTGAAATAAATAATATTGTAGGCTCTGCCCTTCAATGTGAAAGCAGGAAGTTAAAAAAAAAAATCAGCTAAAAATTTGAAATCATCTGATGCCCAATTTTGGGGGACATTTCAACTGTGAAACTATCTTCTCCTTCCTTCAATCCAACCACCTCACAAAAATAAAGAGAACTGAAACCATCCAAACATGATCATTTTTAAGAGTCCTTGAAAGTATTAAAAACTTTAAGGGGGGAGGGGAAGGAAGAATAACAAGGGAGGAAAGCTGAAGGGGGGAGGGATAAATGGGTCTTTCTTTTATTTGGCGACAAGCAAGTGCAATAAAGTTCATTTGTAGTTTGTTCAGTTGTCTGTCTTTTGTGTCTCTGCATTCTGACCAGATGGGACTTTGAGGTTTTTCTGAAGCACATGCGCATCTGCAGGCTCTATCCTTTTATAGTAGTTCTTCTTTGTCTCAATAATCTCAAAGCCAAATTTCCTGTAGAAGTCAATCGCTGACTCATTGCTGATCTGGACATGCCTGAGATACAGGGTACATACACACAGTTACATATATAAGATAAGGTTCATCAACTTTCAAGTCTTAATCACAATATTTTCAAATTGGTCAGGAGTGGAATATAACAGACATCTTGCATAGTCCCTTTACAATAAACAATACTTAACAAAAGTTAGTCAATTCATATCAGTAGACCTAACAACAATTTTACAATATTAACCTAATCCCCCCATTTGCAAGGCAGAAGAAGGATCAATATTTATTCTTAGAGTTAACAAAGGTGAAACCACCATGAGGATCAGTGGTTAAAAGTACATACTGCCTTTCCCAGGGATCAGAGTTCCCAGCACTGCCATAAGATGGCTCACAATGGCCTGTAACTTTCGCTCCAGAGATATCTGATGCGTCTGCCTCCTTGGATACCTGTACTCATGGGCACATGCCCCTCCCCACAAATACATTAAAACCAAACCAAGACAAAACTACATTATCATAGTCTTAATTGCCCAAGTATATCCTCTTGAGTTTCCTTATCACTACCAATGTGAAAACATCTGTTGTTGTGATCTTTGCCTTGGCTGCTTGTCAGCTGGTTGGTTTTTCTGAGACAGGATTGGTTTCTGACCCCCACTGTGTGTGTGTGTGTGTGTGTGTGTGTCTGTCTGTCTGTCCCCCCCCCCCCCCCCCCCGTTCGTCCGGGAACTCACTTTATGTAGACCAAGCTGGCCTCAAATTCATGGGAATTTACCTGCCTCTGGCTCCTGAATACAGAGTGCTAAGATTAAAAACATGAGCCACTATGCTTTGGCTCTTAATACTGTGGCCTTCTGTGACTCAGTTACAAATAAGCATGTTGTTGATAACCTTGAATAAAACAGCAAGTATTAATGACATTAATGGTCTCAAGATGCTGTGATCTTGGTTTCACCTCAGGTTCCTTATATATAACTAAAATCAGATTATAACAAAAAACTGTTCACCTACATCATTTTCCACACACAATCCACCAACCCCAAATTAAAAATAAAGTATCCTTAATGGAACATATACACCTTTCTTCATCATTCCCTAAACAATACAGCATAATAAAAACACCTGCAGCATTTTATTTTTCCTAGGCATAAATAAATTAGGTCCGTTTCAAAGAATGTTGGGAGACAGAGATAGGTCATCTGTAAATAGCATGCCCTTTTATATGAAGTTATGACATTTTAAACAAATACTTTACTCTTTTCTAAAATTTATTTTATGGGCATGGGTATTTGTCTGCATATATGCCTGTGCATCACTTATGTGCCAGAGGAAGGTTCCAGATCCCCTCAAACTGGAGTTACAAATAGTTTTGAGACACCATGTAGGTGCTGGTAATGGAACAGTGGTCCTCTGGGAACAGCCAATGCTCTTGCCAGAAGAACTCTCTCCAGCTTCCCTTTTACATCCCTCTTGATATCTAGGGAAAAGCATATCCTGAAGGTATTTTCTATAAAATATACAAAGAATGAGTAGATCTGACAGTTTCTCATAGGGACTTACACTGATAATTTATCAGACATTTAAAATGAACATTAGGTACTTACAGATAGATGTTGTCAAAAGTGCCATCTTTCTCACAGATGTTTAGGACATGATTTAGCATTTTAGTTCCTATTAAGACAAACAATGAATAAGTAACCTTACCTATCAATCTTGAAATTAAAAAAAGTATTTATTATTATGTATACAGTATTTTGCCTGTATGTATATCTGCATGCCAGAAGAAAAGCACCAGATCTCATTAGAAATGGTTGTGAGCCACCATGTGGCTGCTGAGAATTAAACTCAGGACCTCTGGAAGAGCAGTCAGTGCTCTTAAACCTCTAAGCCATCTCTCTAGCCCTCAATCTGAAACCTGACATCTACTTGCCATTTTTACTAAGTCCTGACACAGAATTAGAGCACACCTAGACATCTATTATGTCCCCAAAAATGTTCTCACTGCGCAAGTTACATGTTTAAAATTACCAGAAAAGGGCCCCTTTTAATACAAGTGATTCCAGATGGGGCTTCCAAATGAATACTGAGAAATAGTTTTCATTTTAATTTTCACAATTCAGTTCCCCCTTTCCAGGTTCCCCTCCCTCCTTCCCTTCCTAGCTTTTCTATTTATTTACTTATTTTCCTGTCTCATGAGCGCTGAGATTATCGGCATGGAGAAACAGCTGTGTGGCTTCCCAATTTTCTTAAAACAAAACAACAGAACAAAACACCACATAATTTTACCTATTCCTAGTCTTCGGTAAGGTGCAAGGCATCCTAGTGTCATGATGTAAAGTCTCTTTTGATTCTGTGAATGATCCACCCTGCAGCACACTGCACCTACAGCTATATCATTGAAATATGCTGCCACAGAAAATAAAAAGATGTAAATTTTAACATTTTATTTAATCAGCTCCTTTTAAAAACAATTAAAAAGTTATTATAAGAACCAGATTTTAACTAGCTACTTTTATGAGAATATCAATGGCTTCAACATTTACCCTGTCTGAGAAAGGCTAAACTTTCTCTGAAATACTTATTAAATTAGGGATAAACACATAGGCTGCTCACAGTAAATAACAAAACACTTAGGAGCCAGGGAAATGGCTCAGGAGGTAAAGATGCTTGCCACCAAACCTGGCAACCTAAGTTCAGCTGTTGGGACTTACAATGGTACAAGGCTAGAACCAATTCCTCTGGTGTCCATGTGGTCACACATTTTTACTTTTTATTTAAAGGACACTTAGCATTTGATTTTCAAAGTCAAATATTCAATATTGATTTTTTCTCAAAATCTGAAATATTCAAACTTCCTTTGGTTATAAAACAAGAAGCCTATACTAGTTGTTCTAATAGTGATAGATACAATTTGAGAATACAAATTAAAAAAAAAAAAACAACAAAAAAAAAACATACCAAGTTTCGCTAGCTCGCCAACCTCTAGCACATCCTTGTAGAATTTATCATTATAGCTGACTGGAAAGATGACCTGGTTCAATCTCTTCAACTGTTTAATATTGTGTGGTGTCACATCTCCCAGCTCGATCCGGCTACTGGAACAAACCAAAATGTACTCAATAAAATATAATTAACTTCATTTGTTAAGACAATATTAAGAAGGTAATAGTCATTTTTGCATATGACTGACAAATTCAATCCTTTTGTTGTGACTTTATATTCCTAAAGCACTTACAAGTAAATTTTGTCCATTGTTAAATCAAAATTCCACTCAAAGTTCTTATAACTGTACACATTTAGGTACAAATACAGCACACAATAAGCAAGGCCAGAAATATTATCCTTTATAATAAATGATAAAATTGGCCTTATAGCTTACAGTTTAAAAATGCTGCAGGCACATCTATTATTGGTCAAATAAACCAACAATACTCATTAACAAAAGGATAGCAATGGCATGATTATACTTTGTAGGCGCATAGGGGCTGGTTAAATAAAGCACACTTGCATCTGCATTAGCAAAATAAATAAACAAATAAATCATCATTTTATGAAGAAAAGAATGAACACCCAAACTTTATGTGCAGCAATCCAACTTCAGTAAATATAGACAAAATGTTTGAAAGAATTACTTTTCAATGTATAGTAAAAATGTAAATAAGTTTTAAAATCTCTGAAATGGAGCAAAAATTACAACTGAAAATTGTAACAGGACCAAGGAAATGACATTTGTAAAACTGATATACCCAGACATGAGTAAATATGATGCTGTATCTTTATCTTAGAATCCTTTAAGCTCTTTTACTCTGAATGTTAATTTGTTTGTTTTCAAGACAGGGTTTCTCTGTGTAGCCTTGACTGTCCTAGACTCACTTTTGTAGACCAGAATGGCCTTGAACTCAAGAGATCTACCTGCCTCTGTCTCCTCAGTGCTGGGATTAAAGGTGTGTGCCACCACCCCTATTAAATTTGGACATTTTGCTCACCACTGTAAAGAGACTTAATGTTCAATTTAAACAATTCTTTTAGTCATTCTGTTGAATTCAAGGCCACCCTGGTTTACAAAAGAGCATCCAGGACAGCCAAGTTACACAGAGAAGCCCTCAGTGTTTCAGTCAGATTTAATGTAATCAAAATCAAGTCTACCACCGTTTAAATTTTTATTTGTACTACTAGTTCTTTATTTTTCCTGTTATTTAGGAGATCAATTTTTTTTCTTGGCTTTTAAAATTAACCTCATGTTTTGGGGAATGAAAATTTGGCAAACGTTTTAACCATGTAACCACCATTACCACAATAACTTCCTATAGCTTTTTTTTTAAAGTTCAACTCTACCATCCCCAGATAAAGAACAAAATTTCCCTCTCCCCCCTCCTCGTCCAGTATGCCCTTTCAATGTCAAATAAATTAATCAGCAAAACCTACTGTGCTTGTTTCACTTTTCTTTTTTGGTGATGCTCACTATGTAACCTCAATTTTCCTGGAACTCTCTATACAGCCATAGCAGATCCTTAAATCAAGTATCAACCTGCCTCTACCTCCAGAGTGGAAACTCAAGCACACCAGGCTAGGCTGGTTGTTTTGCTTTTCATTCATCCAAAGGCCTCTGTGCCTTTATCATGCTGTTTGATCAGCATATAGTCCATCTCAATCTCACTTAGTACTGTACCTCATGAAGTACCATGGTTCAGTTTCCTACTTGAGTTGTTTCGGTACCAGGTATTGAAGCCAGGCACAAATGCAAGCACAGAGCTGTACTTGTATCTCTTGAAGGGCATTTGGATTTTTTACTGGGTTTTGAAGATTTTGAAGAGAAGTAGCCACAAACATTTGATGCACCTTTTTATGGCAATGTATGCTTTCATTTCTTTTTATTAAATACCTAGGAATGAGGACTGGAGAAATGGCTCAGTGGTTAAAAGCATTGGACTAGTCAAGAGGTCCTCAGTTCACTCCCAGCAACTACCTGGTGGCTCACAACGATATGATCATAATGTGATCTGATGCTCTCTTCTGGTTTGCAGGTGTACATGCAGATAGAGCAGTCATACATACAACAAATAAGCCTTTAACAAACAAAAACAAACAAAAAACTAATCTAGGAATGAGGATGCTGAATTTTAAGGCAAGTGTGCCAGAATCCCAGTTCTCTATTCTCATCAACATCTCTGTCCTAGACTCGCTCTGTAGTCCAGGCTGCCCTCGAACTCATGGCGATCCACCTGCCTCTGCCTCCCAAGTGCTGGGATTAAAGGTGTGCACCACCATGCCCAGCTCATTTGGCACTCTTAAAATTTAGGTTGTTGTAAGTACGCTATTTATGTGTAGTGATGTCTTATTATGAAAGATGGTATAGCACATGTCTTTCTTCACATAACCTTCCTAAGATATTTATGTGTCATAAAATTCATTTTTAAAAAATATAGAATTTGGGTTAGAGAGATGGCTTAGCAGTTTGCAGCACCTGTTGCTCTTGTAGAGGATTTGATTCCCAGAATCCAAATGGTGGCTCACAACCAACCATAACACCAGTTCCAGAGAATCAAGTACCCTTTTCTGACCTCCACAGGCACTAGGCACACATGTGGTGCTCAAACAAACGCAGGTAAAACACACATGTAAGGTTTTTTTTAAATTTTAATAATAAAATTATAGAATTCAATGTTATTTTTGGCTATTTGCAAAGACAAATAACTATCACATCAATTCACCTTTGGAACAGTCCCACTACGTTCAAAGGTGTTTATACAATCTTTTTTCCTATCCCCAGCTGTCAACAACTCTAGTTTCTTTTCCTACAGGTATTTGCCTTTTCTGAACCAAAGACCATGAATTCAAGTACTTAAAGCAAAAATATTATATGTGTTCACTTAGAGTTCAGGTGGGTAGAAACCTGGGAACACTTTTTCTTTTTTTTAAATTAATTTATTCAGATTACAACTCAATTGTTATCCCATCACTTGTATCCTCCCTCTCTCACCCTATTCACCCTCCCCTACATCTAAGACCCAGGGGGACGATGGTCATAGGCTATCAAGTATCATCTTGGTAGCCTGCTTATTCTTTCTTTGAGTGCCATCAGGCCTCCCCATCACTTTCAATAGGCTCATAACCTCCCAGCACTAGGAAAGAATCCTTCCTTATCTTAGCTTGTGACAACCTAACTTTCTACTCTTTCCCTCCTCATCACAGGCCTCCTGCTGTATCTGTTTTCTCAGAAGGACACTAGTCATATGACTTAGGATCAACTCTAATCCAAATGTTCTCTAATTTCATCTCCCAAACCCCTATTTCTAAATAAGGCTGCACACTAAAATTCTACGTAGGCATGAGTATTTGGTGGATATTATTTAAATTACCTTACCTACCAAAACCTTGATTTTAGTTACGTGAGAAGCATTTTTGGACATTAGACCCTAAGAGCTATAATTGTGTTCGTTACTTGTAAGCCACTAAGTCACTGTTAAACTGGTAATATAAAAATCTAGGTTGTCTCCAAAGGTGGCTACATCATTTATATACTCCCACAAATAATATATTAAAGGGTTCTAAGGTTTTCTAAACCCTTGAGAACAATTTTTATTGATTGAGGATTGATCCTACTTATTAAAAGTAAGATAGTACACACCTTTAATACCAGCACTTGGGAGGCAGAGGCAGGCGAATCGATGTGAGTTTGAGGCCAACCTGGTCTACAAAGGGAGTACAGGACAGCCAAGGCTGCACAGAGAAACCCTGTTCCCAACATTCCGTTTTTACTGTTTGAAATACCAAGTAAAAAGAAACAATACTGTTCAAATCAGGTATGCCTTGCTCTAAGTGACACCACATTGTGGGAAATAGTGCTTTCAGGCTGTCTTGCCTTGAAGAGCTACCTCCATTGAGAAAAAAGGAAGACTATCCCCTAGGAGAACCTACAAACCTGACAGGCACTGGCAGGCACTACCTACCTAGCACAAACTGATGATTTATTCCTGGGAGTAGAAAGGGAGTCTCTCTATAAATTTACTGAGATATACTGAAATTACAGGGAAATGTGGATGCATTAACGAAGGGTGATTAGGCACACCAGACAAAGGGGTTTAATTTTCTCCCCTTAGCCCCATAAAATGATGAACACCCAACACTGTGATGACACAGCCCCACCCTAAGCTATCACCTTATACACGAATGTGTAAGTAAAGGGCCAAACAGGCAGAAGACTCCAGACTGTCCCTGGAGCTTTGGCTTCCTGTCCACCATTTCATATTTCCTACACTCAGACCCTGTTCAGCCTTCCATCTTGAAGCTGAACTCTCAAACCTGGACCCCTAGAAGCAACTCCCTGGTTTGATTTGCCATTATTAATACCAATGATTAGGCCACTTCTGAACCTTGAACTTGGCTGTAGCTTCTCTAACTTGTACTTATTACATAAACTACATATCTACACAAGATATATAGATATATTTGCTGTAGACTATGTGATATTAAGTCAACATTAACAATTTAGATGGGAATTTAAAAACTTACAGGTCAGGCACGGTAACATATACCTTTAATCCCAGCACTTGGGAAGCAGAGGCAAGGTAGATCTCTGTGAGGCCCAGGCCAACAGGAATTCCAAGACAACCAAAGCTATAGACCATCTTGAAAACAAACAACAAAAAGCTTCTTGCATTCATTTTAACCAGACTACCAGCTAAATTGTTGCCACTGAAATCACTGAACCTTGTTTATTTTATTATTATTTATACAGTGTTCTGCCTGCATGTGAGCTAGCACACCACAAGAGGGCACCAGATCTCAGTATAGGTGGCTGTGAGCCACCATGTGGTTGCTGGGAATTGAACTCAGGACCTTTGGAAGAGCAGACAGGGCTCTTAACCACTAAGCCATCTCTCCAGCCGAAATCACTGAACCTTGTAAACTTAATGTTACTCAATAAATTCTGACATTGTAGAAAGGCAAATGTGTTCATCTATTTATCTAATCTAGCACCTTCAAACCTTAACTTTTCAACCTCCAACTATATCAAGCCTCCTCAACTGCTAAGTTTGCTTTGGTGTAAATCTGTACAACAAATAAATACGTATTATCTGTATGGATATTTGTGATAGAAATTAAATCCAAGTTGGGTCCACTGAGCCTTCATTCTCTATAATTTCTTTTTGGGGTGGTGGTGTTGCTGAGGATTGAATTTGTGGCCTTATACATGTCAGGCAAGTGCTCTACCACTTATCTACATACACACTTCAAGCTCTGTATGTATTTAATACAGAAAAACAAACATAAGATATTTTACTACATACCTAAGCATGCATGAAAATATTAGAGTCCCTATTGTTTTCTTTCACTAGTGTCACTTTCAAGGACATAATTATTTTTTAAAAAAATTACACACTGAGGTTTAAGTATCACCAAATGTGACTTAAAGTAATGCTGGCTTTAAGTGAGTCAAAACAAGTAGATAGTGGTAGAGAGAGAATGTACTTTAAGACTTTTTACATAAATGATACCCTCTTACAACAGACTACTTTTGAGCATTGTTACTTCTAACACACTATAGAAATACTACAAGAATAAAACAGGCAGTAGTGGTGCACACCTTTAACTCCAACACACTCAGGAGGATCTCTGAGATCTCCAGCCTGGTCTACAGAACCAATTCCAGGATAGCCAGGGCTACCCAAAGAAGCTTTGAAACAACAACAACAACAATAACAACAAGCATATGAATTTCAGAAGTCAAAAAACAAGAATCCTATAGAGATGTTTGAGAAGCAAGTTTTGGGGTGATGAGGAAGGGGGACTACACAGATGGACCTTGACACGGTGCTGCAAAACCAAGAAATGGGTTCCAAACCTGCATAACAGCCACCCTACGCCGTCAACTCCAAATCCTTTTAGTTTTACCTTTAAAACTTTTCTTTGACTCTAAAATGTGGACTGTAATCAGTGCATCTGCTTGCTTACTTCAGATAAGGCTTCAGTAATTCAACTATGTAGTGGACCTTAGCTTGCCAGTTAAATCAAACAAGTGATCTGAGCATCTGACCCACCCTTTCCCCCTTTTAAACTAAGTTGGCTGCCAATTAAATTGAGTACTCTTGTTATTGACTCATCTACCTCATCTATTTCATTCCTATTGGCATTCACGTTTACAACCCTAATCACAGAAAGCCAAAGACAGCAATTATGAGAATTAAATTATTCTTAGCTCAAGTAACTTCATGTGACTTTATTTTCTGATTTTCTTTTTTTTTTTTTAATTTATTTTATGTGCATTTGTGTTTTGCCTATATGTGTTTGTATGAGGGTGTTAGATCCCCTGGAACTGGGAATTGAACCTGGGGTCTTCTGGAAAAGCAGCCTGTACTCTTAACCCCTGAGCCATCTTTCCAGCTCTATTTTATGATTATTAAATCTATAGCATTCAACCCATGTCATCTTCATAA
The DNA here is from genome assembly GCA_907169655.1 of Acomys percivali. Taxonomy (NCBI): domain Eukaryota; kingdom Metazoa; phylum Chordata; class Mammalia; order Rodentia; family Muridae; genus Acomys; species Acomys percivali. The sequence continues at coordinate 96,888,389 of OU015745.1, read as the reverse complement.
GAATGACTGGACCAGAAATGAGCAGTTGAAATAAAGTAAAACAGAAAATACAAAAACGCCTATAGACATTTGTACTAAGTCTTGAGGTCAGTATGCAGCTCCAAGGCTCATCACCCTATGTCAAGTCTCCCTACTGTTGGGATTACAAATGCTCAGCTCTAAACAAACAGAAAATGTTTCTGGGGATTAAAATCAGGTTCTTTACTAATTGAATTATCTTTTCATCTATCAGTCATATCTTTTTTTTTTTTTTTTTGGTTTTTCGAGACAGGGTTTCTCTGTGTAGCCTTGGCTGTCCTGGACTCACTTTGTAGACCAGGCTGGCCTCGGAACTCACAGTGATCCACCTGCCTCTGCCTCCCAAGTGCTGGGATTAAAGGCGTGCGCCACCACGCCCGGCTCTATCGGTCATATCTTAACACACTAAATCCTTGGGCTTTAAATATGGAAATGGTAAATGTTGCTCTTGGTTCACAAAATAAGCAAGCCATGTTGTAAAATTACGTGGCTTTTAGATAATAAACAGTCTTTTGGACCACTGTCTGTTGCTGCAATAGGATACCAGAGGCTGAGCAAACTTATGACTAGAAATTTATATAGCTCACAGAACTGCAAGACTGAGGGACCACATCTGGCTTGTGCGCTTGTTATATAACAGTCACCACATGATTAAGAATCAGGAGGAAAAGGTCTCAGGTTCCTCTCTTTTATAAAAGACTCTGTAATAAAGGTTTTAATTTATTCAGAAACAGAGAGCCTCATAACCTAACCACTTACCATTCACATTTCCCAACTCTGTGAAGATGGGAATTCAGTTTTTGGGGTGAGCTTTAGAGAACTCAAACTGTAGAAAGCATCCAAATGTATCAAGTTATTAAGATAATGCAATTGTGCTCAATTTAAAACAAATTTAGTGGCAATATTCTGAAAGGCCATAAGATGGGGACGTGACTCTACAAAAATGTTTTTGCCCCTCTTTTCACAGGGTCTGACTTAGTTACACAACAAAAATAAAACTCAGAAACACCAGGGGCGGTTTTGCATGCCTATAATCCCAGCACTCAGGGAGGCAGAGGCAGGAGGATCTCTGTGAGTTCAAGGCCAGCCTGATTTACACAAGGATGCATAGAGAAACCCTGTGTCGGGGAGGAGGGGAAAGCAGAGAAATCCCAATACCTTTTATTCGTTCAACGGTTACAATATACCTTGGTACAACATTTTAGCTAGCCATCTTCTATTCAGTATTTTATGTGGAAGGTGCCTTAGAAACCATGGGGTCCATCTCACTTCCCTTTACAGAGATATAGCCAAAGTTCCAACACAGAATGTCCTGGTAGTAAATAGCTATAAAGCTAGAACCACGCATTTCTAGGAATTTTCATTATAGTGAAAGATTAGTCCTATCACATTCCCTCAAAGGAATCATCTTCATTTCTTAAGATTAAAAAGAGGAATATGATATGCTCCAATAAGGGCCCATGCGCATCAAACTCAAAGCATATTTTTAGCAGAGGTCAAAGTATGACTAAGGCCAGTAAAAATTTCAAGACACTAAAACAGATCTTTTTTTACATCCTGATTAGTTGGAATCTTAATCTAAACCCTTCAGTAAATGACACAATAAGTCAAAAGCACAGATTAATTATACTAACTTCTCAAAAGGCCTTTCCTTACTGAAATTTCTATGTCACATATAACTATGTCTGTCCTCTCCTCTCCCAATCCCTTTAAAGACAAGCTGGCCTGGAACTTGGGTTTTTTGCAGCTGAGCATGACCCTGAACTCTCAATCCTTTCCCTAAGTACACCAATAAGCTCCAGCTAGACATGAACTTTCATACTTATCTTTTCCACCAAACTCCAAAATGTTGGGGTTACTTTCAGTAAACCCAAGAATCAGTTGCCAGGTTTATATAGAAAATTAGTTTTGAGGTGCATCTTTATGTCTCATAGTTTATTTAACATGCTCAAGAGATGGTTCCCAAGTAGTAGAGTTACTGAAAGGAAACTGGACCACAGGGATTCTAACTTCATTAATGGATTCACATTGAGTGGGTAATTAGAAGGTAGGCTTAGCTACAGAAGTAGGTGCCTGGAGCCATGCCCATGAAGGGTTTATCGTTACACCTTCTTAAGGGAAAAGCTTGGTTTTTTGTTTTTAAAGTCCTGGGGGTGGGAGTCTCATTTCAGGCTCAAGCGCTAGAGCAAATGGTGGTTCATAAAATTATTTAATATACGCAGTCCAAAAGGAATAATTATATAGTTACAAAAATTTTAACTAAACATTAATATATAATGCATTAATATATGCTGTATATAGAAATATATAATTCCTTTCTATTTCTTTGGGATAATTTTCCTAGTAACAAGGTGTTCTGTTGTTTGTTTTTGTTTTAGGGACAGGGTCTTGTGTAGCCGTGGACGGCCTAGAATTTGCTGTGTGGACCCACTGACCTCAAATTGACGGAGATCCACTTAATTCTGTCTCCACAGAGCTAGAATAAGGCCTGCCACCACGCCTTGCCCAACTGATACTTGTTGCCTTTTCGTCTCCCAAATTAGTTTCTACTGTCAGCAACGTGTGAGGTCTCTCTTTAAAGGCAAAACTACAGGGGAGAAAACCTTGGGAAAACTGTGGGTGGTGCTTGCCTTTAATTTCAGAACTCTGAGGCAGAGGCAAGGGGATCTCCGAGTTCAAGGCCAGCCTGGTCTACATGGTGAGTTCCGGAACAGCTGGAGCTAGAGTGAGAACCTGTCTTGGGGCCCCAGCCTGAGTGCGCAGTGAGATGAGAAAAACAGACACAAATCCTGTTTACAATTCAGCTTTGTTTTGTTTTTTAAACAGATCTATTTCCTGTGTAACCACCACCTAGATAAAGACACAGCGGCCTGTTCCCAGTCCATATTCTATTGGAGATAACCACTACTCTGTACTTGTCAAGAGTTTCATTTCTAACTGCAGAGTCTTATGCTCCACTTTAACATTTGGCCAAGTTTCAATTAGTAACTATTCTGCTCTGTATTTCTATTATTCCTACCTACCCTTTCACCTTTACTTTGGTATGTTTAGCATTCATATCTTGTTAAAGGCATTTTTATTAGAACTAATTTGCACTTCTTTATTATAATTGAAGGATAAGTGGATTGAATTTAATTTTTTATTACACTGCCACTCCAGTCATTGCTATCTATGGCATTCTTCTTGCCTGAATATCATCTTCCCTAGAGAAGAATAACTGATAAAAGTCATCAGTTTACAAGTGGTCAGGGTGGTGCATGCCTTTGATCCCAGCACTTGGAAGAGGCTATCCTGGTCTACAAAGTGAGTTCGAGGACAGCCAGAATTATTACACAGATAAAACGTATCTCAACAACCCCCCCCCCCAAGTAATCAGCTTACCAACTACAAATTCAAGTCATAATGTCCTTGGTTCATAAAAACAAAAAAACCTCAGTTGAAAGAGCAAATCGCCTAATATACTTCTAAATATGCATAAGGAAACATGTCATTTATTGCAAATTTAGCTACTACGGAGATAAGGAAATTATACGATTTACAATGGGATATCCTACTGCTGTTACTAATACAAATATGAAATCAACTATTTAATATAGTTAAGCTTAGAAAGTTTTAATGTGCTAGAATTCCAGCACTCAAAAGGCAGATCTGAGGTCAAAGTGGGCTGCAAAGAGAGACCCAGGACAGCCAGGGCTGTTACAAAGGGAAATCTTATTTCAATCGATGCCCTCCTTTAATCCCGGGACTTGGGAGACAGAGGCAGATGGATCTCTGTGAGTTTGAGGCCAGCCTGGTCTACAAATTAAGTTCAGGACAGCCAAGGCTACACAGAGAAACCCTGTCTCGAAAAAACAAAAACCAGAAAACCCAACAACTTAATACCCCAAATTTTAATCATAGATAAAAATCTGAGTAGGATTTTTCCAGTTTCCAAAACTTCAGATTCATCTATTTAACTGTGTGCTCAATATACAATAAAAATTTAGCAAGTTAAATTTTCAAACAAAAACCACAGAATAGAGCCATTGTTTTTCACAGGTCTTTCCAATGAAAAGTCAAGAGACTGAACAACAGCGCACAGTTGTACTAGTTCTGGATCTCAAGGACATTAACCTCTTTTAAAATAGCAGCAGCTGCAGCAATAACAAAACAAACTATATACCTTGATTTAATTTCTTTAGTATCTTAAAAGGAAGAAAAAGGAAAATTCGAAGTCCCATACTTATTGGGAGTTAGATATAAAAAATTAAAGAACTATACCAATGAAAACACTTTGAAATTGATTAGTCCAGAACAATTCTAGGCGGGCACATGCCTTTAATCCCAGCACTCGAGAGGCGGAGCTCTACAAAGTTAAGAGGGCAGCCTGGTCTACAAAGAGTCCAGGACAATCAAGGCTACACTGAGAAATCCTTTCTCAGGGGAAGTGGGGGGAGGGGGGAGGAAACGGACGGACGGACAGAACACAATTCTAAGCCCCCAATCTATAAGTAAAGTTTTTATTTCTGTTGAAGCCTACCAACATTGAAGAACGTCCAGACTTTCTCTAAAAAGAATCAGCTGGTGCTGGTAGGTCAAGCCTATTAACACCAGATACAAAAGGCTGAGTGAGGCAGGAAAATTATTGCCAAGTTCAATGCCAGCCTGAGCAACTTACACTACATCTTAAAACAAAGTGTTGGGGATATAACTCAGTGCAGAGTTCATTTCCCAGAACTTCAGTTAGTTAACAGGATGGAACTACTTCAATGGTACACTAAATTAAAGTTCCAATACACTGTGCGGCTCCATTTCTATTGTCAAGTTAACTATCAGAAAGACTACATCCTACCGCTACAGAAACTGAACTGTATCCAAGATTTTTAAATCTAACATCCAGAATAATTTCAGACACATTACTTCCATTGCTATTTCTGTAAAAGATCACAAATATGTTCTGAGTGTTTATCAACGAGAAAGAAAATAAAAGACAGTATCAAAGCCCTACTACTCTACCAGGAAAATAAAAGTTCCTAAAGCTAAATGGATCACATTTTGAAAAATTAATCAAACATCCTGCGTCATGACCCGGAAACATCCCCCAAAAATTCAACAGTGACATTAATAACCAATAGCTAAAGCAAACCAGAATCTTTTCAGACTTCAGATGGGTCGATATATGACCTTTATTTTACACAGGAGACGGTTTGAAGAAACGACTTGAAGATGCCGAATAGCCTAACTAACTGAAACAAGTTTTTAATTTTCAGCTGACTTAGAAAAATCCTTAGGCTGTTTCAAAAAGCTTAACATATTTAAGTTTTCATTTCTTTTTCTAAAGATTGTGAAGGCAACCCCCAAAACAGCTTGTTTAAGCAAAGTATGGCTCGATGCTAACACTCCAACAGTATTTAAAAAAAAAAAAAAAAATCAATGGAGAGGAAGTCTTTTCCCCAAACTGAACAGTTAAACCAAAATAACTTATGTTACCCAAGATTGGAAAGAACAAACCTCAACTTTGCTAAGGAGCAACAAAAAATAAAATAAAATAAAAACAAAAAAAAGCATAGTAAGCCAGAAGCTCCTCTTGGCACCCAGGGGGGCAGCATGCGCTCCTGAAGCAATAGCTCCACCTACTGATCCAGGATACTTCCTTAAACATTTTGGCACCCTGAAGTCTACAAGGCTCGAGTTCATTCCCCCCTCCCTCCTCCACTCGCTCCGACCCAACCCAAATCTCGTTGAGTCACTAACTCCTAACACTCATCCTCCATGCTCTTTATTCCAATTCCTCTTCCCTCCAGGAGGTTCCGCACAAGGCCACAAAGTACGAAGAAAAAAAGCTCGACGTGTCAAAGCCCGCGGGCCACAGCCTGGATCCCGGATATGGACGAGCACCTGAGGTGGCTCCGTCATGCGCTCCCGGGAAGAGGCCCCCCGGGGGCTCCTCACAGTATCTTCTCCCCACCCCCCACCCCCGTTGCCCGACTCGGCGCACACTCGTCGTCCAGGCTGAAATCGTGGACTCCGCGCCCTCGCCTGCCCCCCCCCCCGGGCCCTGCAGCCCGCCAACAGCCGGCCCGGCCTCCGCCCCCCTCCCGGAGCGGAGTGACCGAGAAGCCTGGCAATGTCCCCTCCGCCCGCTCTCCGCGCGAGTCTCCTCCTCCTCCTCCTAGCAGCGCGCCGCCTGCCCACCGCCCCCTCTCCCGTGCCCGCCGGGCGCCCCCCCTACCCCCACCCCACCGCCCGCTGCCCTTCCTCACCCTTTCATCTTCCCCGCCTGCTGAGGAGGCCGTCGTTACAGCCACCACCAACGCCGTCGCCGTCCGGAGCTCTCCCGCGCCCTGAGCTCAGTCAGGCCACTCAACCCCACACGCCGGCCTCTCGGCTGAAGGAAAGGTGCTGAGGGGCCGAGGAGGCCGCGGAAGCCCAAGCCGGGCCCTGAGGCTCCGAGAGACGCGGGGGGGGGGGGGGAGCTGCCGCTGCGCTACCGCCGCCGCCGCCGCGCCGCTCCGCCACACGTGCGCACGGGACACTCCGCTCCCGCCCGCAGCTGCCGCCAGCCAGACCCGCCGCCGCGCGCGCGGTGACCTTTCACCCCGCCCTCTCAGCGCGCCGGCGCGGCCGCCGCGTCGCGCGCAGCCGCAGTGCGCCGTGCTGCGGTCCCTCCGCCCCCCTCCCTCCCTCCCTCCCCGCTTCACCCCCCCCCCTCCCTCGCTCCCCGCCTCCCCTACTCAGGACTTTCCCCCCTTTTTCTCCAGGGCTGGGCTCCTCCCACCCTTTGCGACACTCTTAGAGGAGCTTGCTCGGTAGGCTCCGGCGGTCAAATCCGGATCTGTCCACCCTTCCCTCTCTCTCCCCTCTCAAGCCAGTAAGATCGGGCTTTCTCTCCCGCCCTTTCTTCCCAGGCCTCCGGTGACCTTCAAACGCTCCCGTAGCCTAATGGGTTTTTACAAAACGTACGATTCCCAATGTAAGAAAGTCTGTGGGAACTTGCGGTAAATGTGTTTTAAACTCAAAAGTTAACGATGGTCCCGGATAACTTGGCTACCCTCCAGCAGGCAAACCTCACTTCTTTTTTTTTTTTTTGAAATCACGTGATAAGCTTCCCAGCCCCAGGCTTTTAGTCGGGCCATTTCCGGTCCCGAGAGCGTGACTTAACGTCACTTCCCTAGCAATGCACTTTAACCCTTGCCATCCTCGTTTTCTGTACATTAGTTTATAACCCAGTCGTTGTGAAAAAGAAAATAACGCTTTCACTAATCGCGGAGCCATTCACATCCAAGCTAACCCTCCCCCCCCCAAAGATTCAAGACTGCACGGCGCAGCGTGCCTGGGGAGGGGACGCAGGGTGGAGCTTGAGGTCACATGACTAGCTAGGGCCGACCCGCCTCCTGCAGCTAAAGACTTCCCCTCCCTCGGTGACAGCCTCTGGGTCCCGTGTAGGTACTGATACTGCACTTGGCGCCGGGGCAGGTGAGGTGCGACAGGTAACTGGCGACTGGTGGGAACGGTTGACCGGGTGAGGGGAGATAGAGACGGGAGTGTGAACCGCGCGGCCTGCGGTGCTTGGGGCTCCCTTCTCGTTGTCATCCTGCACTGGCGAGGAGTTCATTTCTCTAGTCTGGACCCCCCTGGCCGGTCACCTTAGTCTATCGTGGGATTGCGATGCCCACCTTTTCCTGGGTGGAGAGCGAGTGCGGCCATTATGGTTCCCTATTTGGAGCCGTTGGGGCTTCGGGTGGTAGGATTGCTTTAGCCATTCCTCGGGGTCTGCTACAACCGCCGGGTCCCCTATCCCCCAAAGCTCCTTCCTTGGCAAAGGCCTTCGCCCAGGTGAGCAGGAAGATAGGAAAACCCCTGGAGGCAGAGGCGTCTCCGGTGAGACTGGCTTGGGAGGGAATGTCACTGCTATGGCCCTCACTGCAGAGTCATGGAAGAGATTCCCCCACAAACGTGCGTTCTCAATGAGTCTAAGGGTTTTTTCGGACCTCCTTGCAGGAGAGGTTCGAACGAGACTGGAAGGGTAAGAGCGGGGCTTACACCTCCCAGAGCAGCAATCGTGCTGTCTTCAGAACAGGGTGTTGGTAATGCGGCAGTCTCAGTTGAATGAGAAGGTGATGAAAGATGGTGTTGCCTTGTTGGGCTGGAGACCTAGGCTAGCTTATGGGAAAGGGACGAGGTTTTCCAGAAAGGGAAGTGATTCTTCAGAAACTGATGAAGCTGAAAACACAATTAATCCAAATTCATTTGCATATAATTTAAAGGCAGAAAGATTAAGCCTAGATATTACTGACTTGATATTTTCTGCCTGTGGCATCATCCCCCTTTTTGACACGTTTTTCTTAAATCCTACATAATTTCCCTTCCCAGTCAAGTTTAAATTTATGAAGTAACACTTATGTTCTTAACTAGCTTTTGCATTTGTCTAAAAAAAAAAAAAAAAAATCAAGTGACCTCTTCTGACTCAAAGAGCATAATATTTTGTGAAAATACAGAAATTGTTTTGCCTAGGGTTGCCCAGCCCTTTGTACTCCATTTTATATGCACTGTTGTAGCCAGGGTTTTCACATCAAACAATGTGCTTTAGGAAAGGAATGTTTTTCAGTTTATGGCTAAACTACTTTATTTGTGCTACAAACTTAGAAAGTTCCTTGTTTTGAATTGGAAGGCCTTACAAAAATTACAAATGTGCCTTTTATAACTTAAATTGTACATTTTCATATATGAAATCAGACTTATAGTTAAGTCTTAGTTCCAGCAGTGTAATTAAAGAATCTCTCTGTAAACATCTGAGAGCTAGGGTTATGTGTCTTGCCTCCATGCATGGTTAAGGCTCTGGGTCCAATCCTCATACTAGTAAAATAGGATAAAAGGTAAAACGATTATCTTACAGTGATTGGTTAGACTGACTTCTTTCCCCTCCCAAATTTTCTGATCTTATTTTGTTAAAGGGAACTAAAAGCTAAAAATCTTAAAATGATAGCAATTTAACAAAATAGAAAGACTGGCCTATTTGATACTAAAAAAAAAAAGGTTGCTGATCTTGCCTTGTCCAGATTGCCGTTTTGTGATTGTGATCCAGACTAGACAACAGGGCTTGGTATGTTTATATAACAGGCATAAGTATAAATTCTTAACTAGCCCGTCCCTTTTTGTTGCTAGTCATTATTCTGTGATACGAATGGCACTGCAGCTTGCTGAACCATTCACTTACTGCCATTTTTACTTGGCTGTATGTATGTTCCTGGATCTAGAGGCCAGAGGTGTCTTCCTCTGTTGTTCCCCCTTCCCCCTTTTTTTTGAGGTAGGTTCTCTCACTGAACCTGTGGCTCACTGATTCAGGGAGCCTAGCTGGCCACCAAGCCCCGAGAATCAATCCTCAGTCTCCATTTGCCTGCTAGTGCTGAGGTTAAAAGAGCACACTTGACACATGGAGCCTGGGTAGCCGGACTCAGATTCTCATACTTGCAAAACAAGCATTTTAATGACTGAGCCATCTCCCCAGCCTGAACTATAATTTTATCCATTATTTTCCACCAAAGTGAGGTCCCCTGACCTCTTGAGAAGAGGCAAAAAATTGGTGGTGTTCTTGTTCCCGTGTGGTATTCCACCAAGTAAAGTGAATTCCTAAGTGTTTTGGAAGTCTAAACCAGTTCTGTACAGGTGCACCAGAGTGCACTACAGAACACCAGTCTGAGAGCACTGAGTACTAGTGGGGGAGACGCTCATAAGAAAGGCAGGATGAGTCTGCAGTTTTACTTCTCAGTTAATTGCTCCAGTTTTAGGGAACTCGTAAAAACAGTAACTAGACTACTGATGGAATGTGGGATATTAGCAGCAAGAAGTGGTGACCAAGTAGCTATGGGGATTAAGTGTGAAAAGTTTGACATTCTATGCACACAGATGGTTTGAGCACTGGAAGGCATTTCTGATACTATCTCAGTTTATGAGTTTCTGTGTGGGTCTCGGTGCGGTGGCACGCACAGCCAGCACTGGGAGATCTCTGTGAGTTGAAGGCCAGCCTGGTCTACACAGTGAGTTCTAGGCCAGCCAAGGCTACACAATGAGACCCTATTGAGAAAGAATGAGGGGAGGATTTATATAGAGAAGTTTATTTGGGGAACACGTCCACCATTAAGTAATATGTAAGAGTTGGGACCCTGAAACCCTATTGTCTCACTCCAAGGTCTTAGTTTCATTGTCTTTATAGAGTATCATTACCAGTGAAAATGTTCCCTTCCCTTTGGGCCGAGGTAGCCAATCAGGCCTTTGGGCTACTACACAGTATTTTCTATTCCTTTATCTTTACTTATAAGACTATTTCTGTTACCTGAGGCATTCCTAAGTAAACTCAGTAAACCTCCCTCCAGGTAAATTACAGTCTGTATTGTCTGAAGTGGATGAGGCCCTGTTCAAGCAAACGGAATGCTGAGGTCCCTGACAGGTTGTTGTATTGAATGAGTGTTGAACAATTAAGAAGGAAATTAAACCACTCTAATTCACACAGATTCTAGCTCCTTCTAAGGTTGAGTACTAAGTATTAACTTTTTAATAGAAGGTTCCAAATACTGAACAGAATAGACGTAGACCTGTGTGGATTTTCTTCACACAGTGACCAACATACTTCCACAGTGTGTTATGTTTACTGATAATGCCTACCGTTATCATCCAGGTAAGAGAGGGCAGATAGTTGTACTAGAAAGAAACGGTTCTTTGTAAACTACAAGTGGTTCAGCACCAACCAGAGGTAGCAGCTCTTCATTCAGCTGCTCTGTCTTGGTCATGTGCAGCTGAGGCTGGAAGTGTCGGGGTTCCACTGAGAAACTCCCCTCCCCAGGGTGTAGTGAACGGAATGAGATAGCCTTAGCTAATGTACTTGAAAGTCGGTCTAAAGCTAGTTGGTATGTGAGTGTGAGGCAGTCTAGCCAAACTTTACCTGAGTAGGTTTCCCAATCACGGAGACATGGGATTAGGTTTTAGCCTTCCCTATTATTAGCTGTCTGACCTTGGGCACTCAAAATGAGGTTTCCTTCTGTTTAAATCTAGCCCATAGGTATTATTATAGTAGATCATGAGTATACACTGTTGAGTACATACTTTATAAGCTTTTTTAACTGAAGTCCAAGGCTTACCCTAAGTATGGGCATCACTTTCCTGCCTGCCTCCTAAGTGTTGGTATTATAGGCACACAAAGCAGAAATTCTTACTGACTGTACTGACATACGCGTCTGTCATGCATATTGAACTTCTAGGGGAGACTTCAGATGTCCTACCAGAGTGACTGGTGCCCCTTTTGCACAAAAGGTTTCTAGTACAGTGAATAGATTAGCATTTGAAATGAGTCTATCATGAAAAAAATAGAGCTGAAGAAAACTTCTAGCTGTATTATTTTGAGACTAGCCATGCTGTAACTTAGACTGCTTTCAAAGCCTCAGGCTAGTCAATCTGCCTCAGTCTCCCAAGTAGCTGGGCTACAGGCTCAAGTGCCACCGTATCTGGCTCTGACAGATTCCAAACTTGTTTATTAGTAGGAGCTGAGAAATATCAACATAATTTTCTTATTTTGCTTTTAGCTATAGTGGGATTTTTATATTAAAAATTTCCCAATGTTTATGATCATTAATGTGTGGAATTTTATTTTAGGAAACATTTTTTCTACTTTTAAAGTTTTATCAATACAAGGAACAATTTGAATATGAATTAACTAGAATAAGAGTTTTCTCCTTTAATGATTGCTAAGGATTTAGTGGTTTTCCAATGGAAAGAACCAGTAAATAAAATAATAATTTAACTACAGCTTTTTTGAGTTTTTTCTTTGTATCTTTTATTAATTTATTCATGTTACATCTCAATTGTTATCCCATCCCTTGTATCCTCCCATTCCTCCTTCCATCCCGCTTTCACCCTATTCCCCTCCTCTATGACTGTGACTGAGGGGGACCTCTATATGATCAGAGGGTATCAGGTCTCTTCTTGATAGTCTGTTATCCTTCCTCTGAGTGCCACTGGGGACGTGGTCAAATATGGGGCACCAGAGTTTGTGTGAAAGTCAGTCCCCGCTCTTCACTCAACTGTGGAGAATGTCCTGTCCGTTGGCTAGATCTGGGTAGGGGTTCGATTGTCCTTGGTTGGTGCCGTAGTTTGAGCAGAACCCCCGGGGAGTTGTTTTTTCTTTGTTTTTAATCATGACAAAAAATACTCATTTACTTTAAGGAAAATAGTTCACTAAGAAACAATTGAATATTTGTATTAGTGTCAGTTATTGTAGAATAACTAGGATATAGTAAATATACTTTCATTCATTTCTTTGTATATTGATAAATAATATGTGATCAATAAGAATGCTTTTTATTTAATTTCTTAACATCATCTTAGGTTTCACTTTTTTCCTTTTTTATTGAAAAGAAAAGTCTTGGGCTGGGCGTGGTGGCACATGCCTTTAATCCCAGCCCTTGGGAGGCAGAGGCAGGTGGATCGACCTGAGTTCGAGGCCAGCCTGGTCTACAAAGGGAGTTTAGGATAGCCAAAGCTACACAGAGAAACCCTGTCTCAAAAAAACCAAAAAAAAAAAAACAAAAAACAAAAAACAAAAAGAAAAAAAAAGAAAAAAGAAAAGGAAAGTCTTTGATTTACCGCAGTGTTATATATAATATATGTAGTATGTAATGAATAGATGTAGGTACATATTCAGGGTGTTTATTCAGGGACAGCTGAAGTGGAGTTCTATCTTTGGAGTAGCAGATCTTTATTTTAACCTGAACATATTAAAACTCAGTTGCAATTGTGATAGCCATTTACAGTGATTCATACTTAGAACTCCAGCACTACAGAGGGTAAAGCGAAAGGATCTCACCTGTGAGGGCAGCTGGGTACATGG
>OU015745.1:96844916-96875502 GCA_907169655.1 Acomys percivali | reverse complement strand
GCAGGCCTTGAACTCCCAGAGATCCACTTGCCTCTGCTGTGTAATTAAAGGCAGGCACCAGCACATCTGACATCTGTTCTCACTTAATATCTTGAGACAGGGTTCCACTAGGTTGTTGAGGCTGACCTTGCATATCTTCTATACCCAGGGAAACCTTGCACTTATTAGATCCCAGCCTCATCCTACCAAGTATGTGACATTACAGGCCTGTGCTACCAGGTCCAGCTAAAGTTTTTAAGTTTAATCTGAATTTAAACATGGAAATAATTCTTTCATCTTAAAATTGTGTGAATATCTTAAAAAACGTTTTGACTTATATACAAGTAATTTGTTTGTGTGTGTACTTCTAGGCTTATATATAAGTACAAAATGTTTCTAAGAGATAGAAGTAAAGAGCTGACCGGTTGCATTCCATGCACAAATCCCTGGCGCATCCCCAGCACCACTTACAGCAGGTCTGGTTGCACACATCTGTAATCCAGAAGTGGGAGCAAGATCAGAAACTCATGGTCACCCTCAGCTGATGTCAAGGCTAACTTGGGGCACTGACAAAGTGATACTTCAGTGTGGAGGGAGGCACAATTTATATGGGAAACATAACTGACTCAGTTTGTCTAAGATGGAAATGTAATACGATATTTTAAGTACTAGTCACGTTTTACTTATATATAGAACCTAAACTAAGAAAGAATACCCCAAATTATGAAAGGAAAAAAATAGACATATAAACTACATACAAATAATTTTGTAGCAGAAATGGAAACAAATGGTAGAAAGGAAACATTTAAAATACATATAAAAGGTGAAGAGTTAATATTTGTAAGAACTTTTACAAATTTTAAAAAGTTCACCTGATAGGATCATATATAGAAAAGCCTGTGGTCAGAAGTTCACATTAAGCTTGTTCTTAGAAGCTTAATCATTTAACATTTAACTTAAAAAATGTGAAAACTATAACCTTACTGGTAATTGATATAGTAACAGTGAAATACTATGTCTCTGACTAGTAAAAAGGAAATGATAAACCATGCTATCAGGGATGTGTGGGGAAAGATTTTCCCATAAATGCTGGTAGAGAAATTAATTGTTCCTTGTTGGCTTTGTTTTGTTTAGTAAACAAACAGTATTAGTTAATATTAGAAAAGCGTGTATTCTTTCATCAGTCTTTATGAACTCTTTTCCTTAGAAATAAAATCCCCGGTAAGCAAGAAGAACACGTTTACATGGACGCTGATTGTCACAATGTAGACAGAGCCAAAACCTGGGAGTAGAGGGACATCTAGTAATGGAAGTGTTATGCAAATTATGGTGCAGTCATATTCTGAAATGTTGTAAAGTCATTCAGTGGTAGGAGTTGAATTTCCCCTTGTAACCTTGGAAGGATTTCTAAGTATATCTTGAGAGGATTTCCAACATGTACCTTAAGTGATAAAGGTAAAATACAGGGAAATGTATCTAATAATATTCTATTTTTATAAAACCATATGTGAAACATCATGAGTTTTGTGTGTGCTGTGAACACTGGAAAAGAAATAAGTAGAAAAAGACAGGGCAAAGAGGTAGAAAGTATTCACAATGAGATGTGCGTACATGTTTGCACATGTCTGTATGAACAATGAATCACAGGAACGGATGGTACTCAATGATTAGTGGTTGCCTCAGAATGGTTAGATAAACATTCCCGGGTATGTTGTTTCCATTTTTACAATGAACGCGGTGTTTCTGTAAGTAGTAAAAACCAGAACTATTGGGGGCTGGAAAGATGGCTCAGTGGTTAAGAGCAGCTGCTCTTCAGGACCCGGGTTCAATTCCCAGGACTCACATGTCAGCTTAAAACTGTCTGTAACTCCAGTTGGGGGGCATCCAACATTCTCATGCAGGCATACTTGCAGGCAAAACACCAATGCACATGAAATAAAAACAAATACATTTATTTTAAAAACTATTTACAGTTTTTAAAAGAAATGAAAGGCTAGGTAGGCTGCAGAAGAACTAACAAGATGAAAAATAGTGTTTGAAGTGGCTAGACATTACAGTTACTTGAAATATAGTTTGTCTTAGGTATTGGAGAAGGCAGGCAATGAACTGTCCTGGTAACTCTATAAATTTCTAAGTTTATATGTGATAACCATTGAATACCTAATGAGAAATTGTTATGAAAATGTACCCCAAAATGATAGATATTAGCAGATAAGGCTCAAATTGACAGGTTCTTTTTGGTGTTGGTATTAAATACTGCAAAATGTTTTATGCCTTGGAAATGTAGAGCCTATCTCACAAGTGTAGTTTCTGTCACCTGACCTAATCATATGACATAACCACTGTGAGAAAAGTCTACTTGTAGTCCATCAGATTACAAGATTAACTTTGACTTTAAGAAACTTCAAATAAAGCGAAGTTTGGGGGATTTGGTCAGAGACAGGCTTAGGAGTGTGTGTTGCTTCTGTGGAGGGCCTGTACTCCATTCCCAGCCCCGGTGTTGGGTGGGTATGACTGCCTATAACTCCAGGTCACGAATCTGACATCCTCTTCTGGCCTTCACCAGTCGTGCCAAACACACGCACACAGGCACACAGGCACACAGGCACATATTAAAAGAAAAAAAAAACTTAAATCTTTAAAAAAACAAAGTTTAAACTATTTCCAATTAATTAATACTTGATTTTGTTTGTTTATTATTTTTGAGGCAGGTATAAACATGTAACCCAAGCTAATCTCAGACTTGAGCCCCTATTTTTAGCCTCCCAAATGCTGGGATTGCAGATGCATGCCACTACACACAGCTTCATTTCAGTTATTTTCTGAAAATTAGAAGTTTGTCACTCAACTGATATTTAAAATATCAGTTTTTATATCTTATGCTTCTGCTTTTAATTTTTTCTCTTTTATCACCCATTTTATTTTAATTGAATATATATGTTCTATATCACAACACATGCATATTATATATACATACATATATACATATTAAAAATCTGCAGTATTTTTCAATTAAATGGGTAATATGTGTATAAGCATGGTAAAAATTACATGTTCAGATACTTGTGTTGTCTGTTACTAGCCCCCAATCCCCATGTATTTGTCCGTAAGTGTTAGTACTTTTGAATAGTATTCTGAGCCTCCCTCTTTTCGAGATAACAAGGTTATCTTGAAGACGTTTCACACTGATCCAGTTAAATGCTAGTTCAATATTTAATTACACTGATGAATCATTGTCGTATAGAACATTGCTGAGAGCTTGTTCCTGATCCAGAACCTCCCCACCCCACCCCACCCCACCCTTTTTAAAATCCTTCTGCCTCTGCCTCTTTAGCAGATCCTACCAGCATGTGCCACTACAAGTAGCAAGGCCTTTTTTTTTTTCCTTAGTGCTTTAATTGTAATTACTCATGGAAGCCTCACAGCAACCTTCTAAGACGATGCTTGCTTTTATCCCAATTTACCAATTGAGGAAAATTATGCATCTGGTGGTTACATGTTAAATAATATAACTAATAGCTTATAAGTAGTAGAACTCAACTCGGGGGATTATTTCTATTTTAATACCATTAAGTTTACAAATTCTGCCACAAGTATTTAGTCTTTATAGTTTTTACAAAGTGAATGGACTGGTGGGTAGGGGGTGACAAATTTTATGGACTTGATATTCTTTCTTTTTTGGGGGGGGTTTGTTTTTGGTTTTTTGTTTGTTTGGTTTTTGTTTTTTTGTTTTAGACAGGGTTTCTCTGTGTAGCTTTAGCTGTCCTGAACTTACTTTGTAGACCGGGCTGGCCTTGAACTCAAGAGATCCGTGTGTTTTTGTCTCTCAGAGTTCTGGGATTACAGGGGTGTGCCACCATGCCTGGCTTCTTCCACTTTTATGTAGGACCTGGGAATCAAACTCAGGTCACTAGGCTTGCAAGGCCTGAGGTATCTCTCTCCCCCTTGTCTCCATATTAATGGGCATTCAATCTTTGAATATAAAAGTGCTATAATGAAGCTGGGCATGGTGGTTCCCTCCTTTAATTCCAGTACTCAGGAGACAGGTGATTGCTGTGAGTTCAAGGCCAGCCTGGTCTACAAAGCAAGTCAAGGATAGCCAAGGCTACACAGAGGAACCCTGTCTCGGAAAACCAAAGTAACAACAAAAGTAGTGCTATAATGAGTATTAGTAAAACATTTTGTGCACATACAGTAAATTTCTAGAAATGGAATAGCTGCATGAAAAAACAGCGTTTTTAATTTTGGTAGCTATCACCATGTTGCTCTCCAATTTAGGGATGCACAGAAGTTCGATTTTGTCTTTAGTAATTTGCTTCAATCTACCATTTAGGTTGAATACTTGGGAGACTGAATGACTTTCCTGAGTTGTGTGTGATCTACTATTGTGATAGCACGCATTTAGCTATACAGAATCAATATGATAATTGGAGAATAAGACAGTTGGGTTTATGACTTTTAAATAACATGAATATTTTGGTTACAACTTAAAATGCTACTTACCTGATTTGTATTGGAGTTTCATTATTTGAAATTGGAATTTATATTACCCAAAGAGTAAACAACTATAGTTCTTAATAAATAACTGAAAGGTGCTGATTATATGTATCAGAAGAATTGTTTGAGGCATTTCAGTTCCATACATAAACAAGTGAGCATGATAGCTTGAGTTTTCAGCAGCTCTTGCACCCCAGCTTCAGGTAATGCAGTGAGCTAGTTAGAGACTTCACTCAGCATTAACTACAAACTTCATAAGTTATGTGAAATACAGTACGATTTAGAGCCTAAGAGGCTGCTTGACACCAAACTCTTGGGTGTGATCCAAAGCAGAAACTTGAAGCAATGAATCTGCTTGGGTCTCAGCCAGGATACCTAGGGGATTGAATGTACATTTACAGAACCTGCTATTGTTCATTGATTTGTGTTTGTGTTTTAAACATGATCTCATCTTTCCCAAGACATTGTACTAGGAAGATGAAGGGTTGAGAAAACAGCCAGAAATAGAGATAATTAGGCTGTGGGTAAAAATTACAATTAATATTGTCTTAAGTAAGAGCAACACAAAACAACAAGTAGTTCTCGCTCTGCCTCTGCCATTTAGAACCCCTGAGCTATAGCAGGGTATAACCAAAGTATGAGAACATAGCCTGGGTCTTACCACAAAATCTTATGCCTCATTGAGAGTAGGGTAGGGTCTTCCTAAGTCCTCACTCAAGATATTATTTTTACTATGGTTTTTCAAAAAAGGGTTTCTCTGTGTAGCCCTGGCTGTCCTGGATTCCCTTTGTAGACCAGCCTGGCCTTCAACTCAGAGATCCTCCTGCCTCTGCCTCTTGGGCACTGAGACTAAAGGTGTGCACCACCACGCCCAGCTGCAAGTTCCTGTTTCTAATTCTAACTAATATTACCTTAAAATTTTTAGCCATTCTAGTAAGCATCATGGTTTAAATTTGTGTTTTACTAATAATCAGGGTTAGACGTCATCTTTTAAAGTAGCTATTTGTCATGTGTGTCTATTTATATATACTGATATGTTTAAATCTTTTGCCTTACATTTTAATTAGATTACCTTTTAAATGACATTTCTTAAATATGTGTGCATGTGTATGTCATAGTATTTGTTAGGGGACTTAGGACTACTTTAGAGAGTCAAGTCCCCCTCCTATCCTATCATATGTGTCCCAGGGATTGAACTCAGGTCATCAGATTTGGTGGCAAGTGCCTTATCTTTTGTGCTATCTCTCCAGCTACTTTGGCGTCTTACTCATGAGTACTCATGAGAGTTGCTTTTGTAAGGGTATGCTCTTGGGTGGGTGAGGAAGAAGGAAGGTTGTAGAAGGAGTTGGGAGAAGAGAAACCGTAATCAGAATATAGTGAATGAAGAAAAATCTATTTTAATAAAAAGTAAAGAGAAAAATTAGAAAATAAATTTGAGAAGAAAAAAACCATTGCTTTCCGAAGATTATATTAAGATTATATTTCTGCTTTATAAAATTTCCTCACAGTTGGTGCTGGAGAGATGGTTCAGAGGCTAGAACACTGACTGCTCTTCCAAGGTCCTGAGTTCAATTCCCAACAACCACATGGTGGCTCACAACCATCTATAATGTGAGCTGATGCCTTCTCATGGCCTGCAGGTGTACATGCAGGCAGAGCACTGTATATATAATAATAAGTAAATAAATCTTTTTTAAAAATTTCCTCACAACTTCTTTTTTATTCTAACAATATCTTTTGAGAAGTAGAATATTTTACTTTTCTAAAGTCTAAAATATGTTACTTTGCTATTTGTCTATGCTATATAAATTAACTCTATCTCATTCAGTCTCTCAAGGAACATTTATAGTAGTAGGCTCGACATTTAGGACTACCATCCATTTTCAGTTGATTTTTATATAGTTTAGGTATGGATTGAAGTATTTTGGTGGTGATTTCTTTTTGTATGTACATATCTGTTTATCCTACTGTCACTTGTTGAAGAGATGGAGCTTCTCTACTAAATTTATATTTTTATAAAAAGTCACTTGTTCATTTTTCTATGTATACATTTTACACTTTTTGAGTTGAGTGTAAACTTTTAAATAATACTAGCTTAAATATAGACTTTATACTCTGCAATTATTATAGAGTTATTTTTGTTCTAGTTACTATTTTATTTGGTCGCTTGGTTTTTCAAGACAGGGTTTCTCTGGGTAGCCTTGGCTGTCCTAGACTCACTTTGTAGACTGTGCTGGCCTTGAGCTTACAGCGATCTGCCTGCCTCTGTCTCTGCCTCCCAAGTGCTGGGATTACAGGTGTGTGCCACCATGCCCAGCTCTAGCTACTGTTTTATTTTATTTTTATATTTTTTTAATATTTATTTATTATTGTTATGTAGTGAGTGTTCTTCCTGCATGTACACCTGTAGGCCAGATCACAACAGATGGTTGTGAGCCACCATGTGGTTGCTGGGAATTGAACTCAAGACCTTTGGAAGAGCAAGCAACGCTCTTAACCACTGAGCCATCTCTCCAGCCCCATCTAGCTACTATTTTAAACCACTAAAATTATTAATAAAATATAACATTTAAATTTTTAAATAGATAATATATTTAATAAAAGATACTTTCCTACTATTTCAGGGTGTCTAATAATACCTTTTATTTCAGAAGTTTATTCTGTGATAATATTTGGCTTCAGTTCTGGCCTCAGAGAGGTGCTGATTTTAAAAACCCTGGTCATCGGGTATTAGGCCAAGCTGTGTCCAGGCTGTTTCTAAGGGCTTCAGTTTTCCCTCAGTGAATGGGAGCTCCTGTCTTACTCATGCCCCACCAAGATGTAACTAAATAACACGTGGTGTTTGTGTCCTGTGTGGGTAGCTGGACTGATTTATGACAAAAGCAGATGCCACTCTGTTTTCCTGGCATTTACAGTCTAGCAGTAAAGACGGGGATTTATTGATCAGCCTGTTTCTTTATAGTTGCACATGCATGTGGGTGGTGGGTGCCTACATGGCCCAGCAAGCATGTGGAGGCTGGTGGAAAACTCACAGGAGTCAATTCTTTCCTTCCACCATGTCAGTGCCAGGGATTGAACTCAGGTCATCAGGTTTGGAGGCAAAAGCTTTTATCCTCTGAGCTCTGCTTTTTAGTTTCTTGAGATGGTATCTCACTACATAGCCCAGGCCAGCATTAAACTTGAACAACTCCTGCCGGAGAGGTGAGCTACATAAGGCACCTTGATTTGTTTACAGATCTCTAATTACAGTAATGGTTAATTAAGTGCTGCACAATAGCAACTTTGAAGACTAAGCACATACCAAGTTAATTCCTTAGCAAATCACACCATTTAAAACCTCTATGAATAACCAAGTCTATCTTGACCCACAGTCAACTTAATAAATAAACTGTAGCTGTTGGTAATTGAAATGTACTTGGGAAAACCATTAGAAATGCGGATTTTGTGCCCAGTGAATTGGAAAATGTCTGTGGACTTTTTACCATAGTCCTGTATTTCAATTCAAGTTATAAAGGTTCTTTTATCCATATTAGGTGCTGTCCTGGTTAGTTTTAACTGTCAGTTTGGCACCACCTAAAATCACCTGGAATATATGGTCCTTCCTAATAATGTTATGTTAGCAGTAGGCATGACTGTTGGCTCTGTTTTTTTAGCAATTAAACTTTATTATACAACCCAACTAGCTTACACAAGAGGGAAAAATGGTTAAAGGGAAAAAAGAGTGAACCTTCCGGTGTCTGTTTCACGGGACAGGTCCCTGCTAGGTGTCTCTGGCCTGTTTGCTGATCCTCCTTTCAATCCACATGCGCTCAAGCCTGGTCTGAACCTGCTGCCCTTCTCTCCTGTCCACCTGCCTGTCTCTCACGTGTAAGAGGCGGTCTCCTCCCATTGAGGGTGGTTTAGAAACACAATAGTCCAGGTGGAGTCCCCAGTCCGCTTACTGAATTCCAGGCCCAGGATGGGTCCACCCAGTCTATCTCAAGGTTAATCTCAGGGAGTATCCATGGTGTGTCCAAGGGCAAAGCCTGCCAAGACTGCTTTTACCTGTGACAAAGTTTACAATCCTTTCCACACATAACTGTCTTGATTGTTAATTGATGTAGACAGTTGTGGCCCACACTGTTCCCTAAGACAAGCGTTCTGAACTATGTAAGACAAGAGAAAGCTAGGTGATATGAACAAGCAAGCCGTGTGTGTGTGCCGCCCCCTCCCCCTCCCCCCTTGACTATGAATGTTGTTTAACTAGTTGTTTGAGTTTCTGCCTTGAGGTCTCCTCAGTGATGATAGAATTGTAAGCCAATAAGCCCTTTCCTCCCCTGAGTTGCCTTTGGTCAGGCTGTTCTGTCACAGTAACAGAAATGAAGTCCCTTTAAGGACTTAGCTGCATATTACTAAATTGCTTCCTGTGTTCCTTAGTAATAAATTCAAATTGCTTCTTTTTTTAATGATTATGAATTATTCTTTTGGCCATTAATTCAGAACCCGATTCTTTTACCTTCCAAGGTAGCTCTTCAAATGAACTGCTGCATTAAATCTCCATTGTTCTAAAATAGTGCATATATTTTTAAGTCCATGTGGCTGTATGCAGGTCTTTTGTAATATGCAGAAAGAAAATTTTTATGACCATTTCTAGAAATGCTATTAAAAATGACTGTGGGCAAGGCTAACATCTAAGCTTGAGCCTATTTAACTGGTAAAATTAAACTTCTGTTCTCAGCGTAAGCCTTCATTATTTATTTTTCAGAAATGCTTTTGTTTTGATACAGGGCTGAAGAAGGATCAAGAATGTGTGCGTGCATGCCTCTTTCTGTCTCTGTCTCTCTGTCTCTGTCTGTCTGTCTCTCTCTCTGTCTCCCCCCCCCCCCCCCCGTGCATATTCTGTGATCCAATTTAGACCAGTTTGCTTCCTGTAATTTTATTGGCTTCTCTACTTTTTTACTCCCAGCTTCATTTATATATTTTCTTAGACTGTTTAGTAATTTCCATAAACTATTTCACTGATGACCTTAATTTTACCTTCTGATCTATTCATTCTTTTTTAATGGTACTATGAAATGTGTATACATGTAAAATACTTACCTGAAACCCTGTGTTTTGTTGTTTTGTTTTAAGATTTATTATGCTTACAGTGTTCTACCTGCATGTAACAGCTGCAGGCCAGAAGAGGGCACCAGGTCTCATTATAGATGGTTGTGAGCCACCATGTGGTTGCTGGGAATTGAACTCAAGACCTTTAGAAGAGCTGCCAGTGTTCTTAACCTCTGAACCATCTCTCCAGTCCCCTGAAACTCTGTTTGTTGGTTGGTTGGTTGTTTTTTTCCTGTTTTTGTGCTTTTTTGCTAGTTATGTGGATCAATAAAGGAACAAGGAGCCAGATTTTTCTGTCCTTCTATGTTATCTGTAGCTACGTAGCCTGCCTACCCACATTAGCTTCTTTCAAAATCCCAGGCTGTTTCTACAGCTCAGCATCCTGTGCAGATGACCAGCTGCTAAGGAGGGTGTTGTTTCTCATAGCCTGTGTTTTCTAAAAGAGAAGAAAAATTACTCTCAGAAGCTCCTAAAGGATTTTCCTTACCTTTTATTAGTCAGAGTATTCCCAGACAGGCTATTTCCAAACAAGTCATTGCTAAAGGAACTGAAATTACAATGATAGACTTCCCTGAATTTTAACAAAGTTAGGGTTTTATTGACAAGAGAAGAAGGGTCTGCATATGCATAGTAAAATAAATCTGCCATGTAACATTTCTGATGGAGCTGCTAAGTAGATAAAAAGAGATGAATAAGAAAGTACCTCACAAAATGACTAGCGTGCAGTAGTATTTTATAGCACTATAAATGACCAAAGTAAAAAATTTAACTGGAATCCTGTCTCCTCTCTAACTTTGAACAAGCATAAAAATATTAAACAGGTTTACGATGCTTTTCTCTGCAGGAAAACTGCAGATGAAAATATGATGTAGGTCAGGCTAGGCGGCACATGGCATTCAGGAGGCTGAGGCAGTGGGTTTATGATTTTGAAACCAATCTGGGCTATAGGCACAATGAGACTCTGTCTTTAATATAAATCAATAAATAGGAAACAGAGCAGTGGAAACCTACCTACCTGTTCTGACTTGTCAGACTATATGCCTTTTGATACATACATTTAATATAATAAGAAAAAAAACTAAGTGTTTGATTGAAAAATCACTGGATTATTTTCTTTAGAAACAAAATAACAAAATTGCCGTGCCTTCCAAAGCTACTCTTTTAATGAGTTAGTGTGATCTTTTTTAAATGTTACATTAAATAGCACTGCGGTGTCAGTGAAGTGAGTCAGATTTGTATGTGAATTGCCTTGACTCCCTAGTATTATCTATTGTATCACCTTCACCTTGTTTCCAGCCCAAACTATGGTAGTAAAAAGAATTGGTTTTTAGGAAAAAAGACATTACTTGGTGTAGTACTCTAACCAGTAGCAAATTGGGATCTGTGTTATAAAATAGAAGTGGGACAGCAGGCCCTAAGTGTTACTTGTCACTGCAGTGTTCTGCAGTGCGTGTGGGAGAGAGACCGATGACTCACTAGTCAGATGGTTGCTGTGCTGCCTTCTGGATTTTTCCTTTTCTTTTTCCACAAATATGAGCGGGGCTATGGTTTAGGATTAAGGAAATGTGAGTTGTAGATTGTGTTTGCTTTTTATCCTTAAGTAAAGTAGGAGTCCAGTAGCTAAAGATACATTTTAATATAATCGTTGAGTTGGGGTCTTTAAGACTGTAGCTATGTATGCCACAGCTTCTTCATGACTGGGCTGTGGTCTGGAATTCTAACCCAGGGACTGCAGCTTGCTTAGCAGGTGCTTTCTCACTGAGCGATGATGTCTCCAGCACTGCTTATCCCTTGATTTCTTTTTTCATTTAATTGAGAACAGAAAGAAAAACTGTGTAAGGAAGGAGTTTCGAGCAGCATCAAACTGCTCTTGGACCTTCTACTGTGAAAACTTGGAAAAAGATTAACTCTTTTTTTAAAAAAAGATTTATTTATTTAATGTATGAGTGCACATGTACACCTGCAGGCTAGAAGAGGGCATCAGATCACATTATAGATGGTTGTGAGCCACCGTGTGGCTGCTGGGAATTGAACTCAGGACCTCTGGACGAGCAGGTAGTGCTCTTAACTGCTGAGCCATCTCTCCAGCCCCAAGATTAACTCTTAATATATTATGGCTTAATTTTTCTATTGAAAATGCTTTGTTTAACATTTAAATTATTATATTTTTAAGTATGTTGTGGGGCGATCTTTGTACACATGTGTGCCCAAGGTGTATGTGTGTTCAGGAGGCCAGAGGCTTTAGATCCCCTTGGAGTTACAGGGGTTAGGAGTCACCTAACATGGGTGCTGGGCACAAAAATAGACTCCACTACAAGAGCAGACTGCTCTTTTGACAGCTCAGGCACCTCTCCAGCCAGAGCTTAACATCTTTAAACACTCACTCTTTGCTGGCCAGTGGTGGCACACACCTTAATTTCAACACTTGGGAGGCAGAGGCAGGCAGATCTCTGTGAGTTCAAGGCCAGCCTAGTCTACAGAATGAGTTCCAGGAGAGCCAGGGCTACACAGAGAAACCCTGTCTTCAAAAACCAAAACAACTAAAAAAACCCTGCTGTTTGACATTGATGATGAATATTTAAAGTGTAGAAAGATTTTAGTGGGGCATTTCTATTTTGACTGGTTTTATATATAATAAGGAAAAATTGCTAATAAATTCATATTGAGACAGTGTTTATCAAACTGCTATTTGCTCAGCTCTATTCATTTATCAGATTACTATAATATGTGTCTACCTGATGAGAATTTTTTAGTTTACTTAACCACTTTCATATTATTCATATAAAATGTCTTGGCAAAGCTGATGTAGAAGTCAGAAAAAAAGAACAAGACTACAGATCTGAGATGAGAGAGCTTTTGTGATATTCTCAAGTAACTTATAATAGAGAATATTGTCTTTATCAAATAGAATTATTTCAATGCAAGTACTAGAAATGAACATAATAAATTAACGATCCAGGAGAGTATAAATACAAAAAGAGCATAGGGTTTGAGGCCAACTACTTGGCATTTTTTTCAATTGGTTAAAATTAGACTTTCCACTCTTAATTTGTTATTTGCAAACTGTTCACTTAGTACTTATGTTCTTCACACATTTTCTTCAGACATACACAATAAATGGGATTTTTTTTTTCTTTTAGATATTAGAAGTGCTGTGAAGAAAATCAAGGGAAGAGAAATGAGAATGCTAGACATGGTAGCACATGCCTTTAGTTCCAGCATTCAGGAGGCAGAAGCAGACAGATTTATGTGACTTGCAGGCCAGTCTGCTATACATAGCAAGTTCTAGACTAGCCAGGGTTACATTATAAAACCAGGTCTCAAAAATTAAGAGAATTGAAAATGAGTATAGGAGGAGGGAGACAGTGTTATGGGAATGCATGTTAGGGTGGAAACATTGAACAGACACAAGAGAGAAGACATGGACCGTGGAAAGATGAAAGGTCGGGCTTGGTTGCATAAGCACAGCACATAGAGCTGTTTATCTTGCCACTTAAGAGTGTACACTTTAGAAGTGTACGAAAGTGCCTGTAATTTGGCAATTTAAAAACTCATTTTCATAATCAAACTAATTTATCCTAAAGGATGTGGAAGAGCTTTTTAGGGGGATGTATCTGTAATATTTCCCCTTATATCCTTTAACATAGTAGAGAGTGCTAACTTGCTCACAATCATATTTTTCTCCTGTTTATATTGGTCTTAAAATGTTTTAGATTTATTTTGTTTGCATGTATGTATGTATGTGCTCCACATGCATGCCTGTGGTCAGAGGAGACACTGGATCCCCAGGAACTGAAGTTATAGTAGTTGTGAGCCAACATGTGGATGCTAGAAACTTAACACAGGTCTTACCTAGGGGTAAGAGCAACAAGTGCTCTAAATCGCTGAACCATTTCTTCAGCTGTTATATTGTTTTGTTTTGTTTTGTTTTGTTTTGTTTTGTTTTGTTTAAGAGTAGAGTTGATGCCATGCGTGGTGGTGCAGGCCTGTAATCCCAGCACTCAGGGAGGCAGAGGCAGGCAGATCTCTGAATTTGAGGCCAGCCTGGTCTACAAAAAGATCCAGGACATTCAGGGCTACACAGAGAAACCCTGTCCCCAACATTCCCCCTTCCCTGCCCCCAAAGAATCATCTTGATTTGCTGTTTTAAGAGTGTTTGTCAGATGAAGACAAAGGTGTGCATCTGGTAACAAGCCATCTAGAGGTTAATTTGTAGTGTTATCACTTAGGCTTTTGATTCTTTTACTATCTTAATGTTCTTGCTTCTAATGCTTAATATGGGCCTCAAACATTTTTAAAAACAGAGGAATATGGATCTCTGTGAGTTTGAAGCTAGCGTAATCTACATATTAAAAAAATTAGGTTACCAAAATTTCCATGGTGATTATACTTAACCAACTGACTGATAAATCTGTAAGGCAGCTGACAAACGAACAAATCCATTTGATTTCTTTCCATTAATCATCATTGTCATATATATAGGGAGGACCCAGAATATTAATACCTGTCATTCCAAGTTCAAGTCCCTCTCTGCCCTTCGGGGTTTCTGGGGCCTTCACACACCAAGCTGGGAAGAATGAAGTGGAGTCCAGAATGCATGGGGTCACCTAGCCTGTGTGCCCCACAAAGATCTATTTTTAAAATTACAAAAGGTACTGTTTGGCCGTGTGAAGTCTTTAGAAGGCCTTTCTATAGCCCTGGACAGCTGACCTGTGCATAGTAAAGCATTACTGTATGGTCTTGTTTGTCTCAGTGTTAGCTCCACCTCCCATAACCACTCTTCACTTATATTCACTTTGCATTCTTCCAAAATCAGCCTGTGCTGCTTCTGAGAACATACACATCTCCTATTTTTAACTGGCTAGCTTTTTTCTTACCATGCCAGAAGATAATTAAAACAAAGATTGGGTATTATACCATGTTTTCTGCCTGTAATACAGATACTTTAAAATTCCATTTTGTTTCAGTAAATAAAATTATAATAAATTATACGACATAATTTTTTAAGAAGACTAGCCAGGTAATTATGTTTTGCTCAAATAATAGAAAGATAAGACTATATTTAGGAGCCTGGAAAGATGGTTCTGAGAGTATAAGTATTTGTTACTATTGCAGATGATCTGGGTTCGGTTTTTAGCACCCACATGGTGGCTTACAACCATCTTTAACTCTAGTTCCAGAGGCTCTGATGTACTCTTCTGAACTCTGTGTTCATCAGGCATGCATGTGGCATACATACATACATGAAGGCCAACCACTCATCTGCATTAAAAAGAAAGAAAAAATCATAGCTGTACCTTTCTTTCATTCTAATCCTCAGGCAGAGGCAGGTGGATCTCTTTGAATTTGAGCCAGCATGATCTACATAGTGAATTCTACATCAACCAAGACTACATAGTGAGACCCTGTCTTGGAGGGATGGGATAGGGGTTGGAGAGCTATAGTTCAGTGGTTAACAGTACTTAACAGCTCTTGCAGAGGACAACCCACTGTAACTCCAGCTCCAGGAAGGCCTGAACCCCCTAACCCACTCTAACCTGCCTTCACAGGCACCTGTACACACACACACACACACCACTAAAATAATAAAAATAAATCTTATTTAAGAAGTAGAAGCATGCCGGGTGTGGTGGCACACACCTTTAATCCCAGCACTCGAGAGGCAGAGGCAGGCAGATCACTGTGAGTTCAAGGCTAGCCTGGTCTACAAAGTTAGTCTAGGACAGCCAAGGCTACACAGAGAAACCCTGCCTCGAAAAACCAAAAAAGAAAAGAAAAAAAGAAGTAGGAGCAGATGCTGTTATTTTAGACATACTCTTTAGAAATTAGGCAATCTTGGCTTGGATTAATCAAATTAAGTTAGTTACTCTCCATATCCTGTTTTCTCTGGCAGACCAGTGACATGTCTGTCTTACCACAGCCCCATTTGACTATATGGATGAAATGGCTAATCAAAAGAATTTGACTTTCCCAATGTTACAATTTACCAATTGAAACACTTTTCAACTTAATGCCTTGGTTTCTGTCTTCCAAAACAAAGAGGCTTCCAGGTTACCTGACATAATATTCCTTAGTACTTATATAATATTTAAAGCATTTTTTATTTCTGTGGGTCCATTTTAAAATCAGTTAGTACAGATATGATAAAATACTTCCTAAAAGGGTAGTCGAAGGAGTGAAGGACCCTTTAAAAGACTGCATTTGAGCAAGGAACATTGGGCACTCGGGAGGATGGGCAGGAAAGCATGCATACCCATTGTGAAAGAAGTAAATGGCTTTCGCAAAATTGAAATACAATTCAAGTAGTATTGCTAATGGAGTGTTGTGAGCATTTCTCGTTTTGCAACTAATGTTTTATCAAATCTGTAATTAAATCATAATTCTTGAATAAATGGTAGCATGATTCTTGTTTTCAATGTAAAGATAGGCGATTTTGATTTGTCTTAGGTTTTCCTGTAGCATATTATTAGAGGAACCTAATGTGATCCCATGCAGCTGACTCAGGGTCCCACGCTGTTTCCGCTTTACTAGGCAGATGATCATGTATCACAGACACATACAGGGAATACCCACACTGGGGAAGAACTTAGTCTGGTGATGACTTCAGTACCGTGCCTGCTGCTTTGAAGGTGTTCACATCACGTGCTTGCAGGACCCACAGAGCTCAGAAAAGACATTAGATGCCCTGGATCTGGACTGTAGACAGTTGGGAGCTACCATGTAGGTGCCGGGAACTGATCTCAGCTCCTCTATAAGAGCAGTAAATTCTAACCACTGAGCAGTCTCTCCAGCCCCTGAAGAAAATTTTTTTAATGTGTGTACCTGTATATATATTGGGTACCTGTGGAGGCCAAAAGATGATATTAGGTCTCCTTGATTTTTTTTTTTTTTTTTTTTTTTTTTTTTAATCTTTCATTATCTGGTAGTTTCTAGAAAATCTTGTTCTCAGAGCTTGGAAGATAGCTCACTTGCTAAGTGCTGTGGTGTAAGAATGAGGGCTTATGTTCAGTTCTCAGCACCCATCCACTAAAAAGTCAGGTGTGGTAGCATGTGCTTACTCAGGTGGAGACGGGCGGGCGCCTGTGGCTCACTGGTTAGGCAGCCTGTGCAAAGCTCAGTGAAAGACTATTTCTCAGAGAAGTGTGTGGACAGCTGCTGAGGAGTAACGCCCAAGAGTCCCCAGCGTCTACACACAGCTTCTTGATATTTTGGCTAAAGGACGACAAATTGTGTCTATGTGGTATGTGATCCTCTACCATCTCTAAAAATACCAGAACTCACTCCTCAGCGTTGCCACCCTCAGCAAAGCTGAGGAGCTGGCTTTCCTGGCTGCGGTCTTCTGGTCTGGACTCCACTGTCCTCAAAACTTGCTCTCCAGCTACCTTTTTGGTATATATGTTTTATCCATATTGATCTACACTTTACACATGGTCCCCACAGTAGAATCAGCTCCTCTTTTGTTCCCAATACAGTGTTTATACCTTAACCGAGCACTTGAGCGCTTAAATCACCTTTCTGTGTAGTCCAGTTGGTTAAATCAGCAAAAGTTCCTTGAAAATAGAAAATAGTCACGTGCTTTAGTTGCAGCTTTTATTTTCTAACTCTACCACAGGACC
The DNA here is from genome assembly GCA_907169655.1 of Acomys percivali. Classification (NCBI taxonomy): domain Eukaryota; kingdom Metazoa; phylum Chordata; class Mammalia; order Rodentia; family Muridae; genus Acomys; species Acomys percivali. Next base: position 96,858,322 of record OU015745.1, on the reverse strand, counting down.
TTTTCCTTGAGAGGACCGCAGGAAACATCCAGTCCATGCGAGTCCGCTGACAGTCACACCTTAACCAGCGCTGTCCTACGTGCAGTCTTTCCCCGATTTAATGGGTTAGAGCAACAGAACACGGTTCTGCCTTCAATCTTCCCTTATTTTCTTTTGTTCACAGGATGAAGTGTATTTGTTTCCCTGACATTCAGGTAGAGACCCATACATTAGTATCATATATCTTAGCATACTTATTCCCTATTGTTGCCCTAACGTAAGCTTTTATACCAACCGGGCAGGTCTGTTTGCCATTCCTAATATTTTACTCCCATTCTTCTATTGTTGACCTTCTGGGGTGCCTTTGTCACTCAGCCTTTCCTAGACTGTGCAATACTGCCTGACCTTCAAGATGGCTTCATTTAAACATTGTAGTCTTTGAATGTTTACTAAATGTATGTGACTTGGCACTTTATTGCTGAATGATTTAAGACTAAATTTGTGGTTGATTGGGGATATTATTTAGCTTTTCACGATGCAAGTATTTGTTCCAGCACCCTAATAGAGTCATTAAACAATTACTAAGTTAAATCAACAGCCCCAAATAAACTTTTACCTCTAGAATTTGTGATCGGTTTTCCTTTTTGGTTGTTTTTATGTGGGTTGTTTGTTTTGATTTTTTCTTTTTAGGTACTCCTTCTCCCCACCGCGCGCGTGCACGCGCGCGTGTGCGTAGGTGTAGCTGTGTAGTACAGGCTGGTCTGGATTTTGCTTTTTAGTCAAGGCTGGCTTCAAACTTCCTGACAGACCTCCTGACTCAGCTTTCCAGGTCTGGGAGCACAAGTATGAGTCACCAGGCCAGGCTTCTGGTGGGCAGATATGGGCAGTTGACTGTTGGAGTGTTCAGATTATTCATATCTGAAGGTACAGAGGTTAAACTCAATTTCCTTTTTCTTTTTTTTAAAAGATTTACTTATTTTTATTTTATGTATGTGATATTTGCTTGCATTGTGTGCATGCCTGGTCCTTGAGGCCAAAAGAGGATGTCAACCCCACCCTAGACCTGGCACTATTAACACTTGTGAGCCACCATGTGGGTGCTGAATTGAACCTGGTCCTCGGCAGGAGCAAGTGATCTTAATCACTAAACCCTCTTTCAAACTCCTGAACTAAATTTTCTTAACTGCTTCTGTGTTCTGCTAAAAGAAGAAAAAAAGGGAAGATGCCCCCAGGCAATTTTTAAAGGTAGATTTTAATATAAAATATGGTTTGTTACACTATGAAAAGTTCTGTGATAAAAAAATAAATAAATAAAACAGGTGGGGTTGGAAAGATGACATGCTGATTACAAGCATTTGTTCCTCTTTCAGAAGACCTGGGTGACTCACAACTGTCAGTGCCTCCAGTTGCAGGGGATCGGGCACCCTTCTCTGGCCTCTGCAGGTACCAGGTATGCATGTAGTACACATACATGCATTAAGGCAAAACACTTATAAGATTTAAAAACATGAATAAAGCATTAAGAATGCTTCATTTAAAGAAGGGGTCCTAATGTCACAACTTAAATTGATACTTAGAGCAGCTACATGAAGAAGGTGACCTTTGAATGGAGGTTCTGGCCTAAGTAACCCAGCAGAAAAGTTCTTCAGAGAAAGCAAACAGCCTTCACAAAGCTTTTAGGCTTCAAGGAATAATTCAGAGTAGTTGGAGAGGAAGTCGTAAATAATGGGTGAGGATATGCGTATTAAAGGGCTAGATAAATCATTAGAATTTTCTAGTAGTTTTTTATGGAATATGAAATGTAAATAGGCAATTTAGTTATTATAATGGTGGCTTATCCAAAATTAACGTACTTTTAACTAAATCTTCAGAACTTTATCCAAGACAGCCATGGCTACAAGGAGAAACCCTGTCTTGAAAACTCAAAAAAAGGAAAAGGGAATTTTCTATTAAGCCAGGTGGTGATGGTACATGCCTTTAATCCCAGCACTCAGGAGGCAGATGCAGACAAATCTCTGAGTTTGAGGCCAGCCTGGTCTACAGAGTGCCTTCCAGGACAGCCATGGCTACAGAGAAAAACACTATCTCAAAAATTAGGGTGTGTGTGTGTGTGTGTAATGTTTCATATTATTCTGAAATGGTATTGTAACAAGAGTATACCACCTATGCTAATTTTGTTTTAGAGTTTGTAATTATGACTTTCTTTCTTTCTTTGCCTTAGGTAAAATTAACACAATGGATTTCTCCAAGCTACCCAAAATACGTGATGAAGATAAGGAAAGCACATTTGGCTATGTACATGGAGTCTCAGGGCCTGGTGAGTAATATGTAGTGGTCATCTAAGAGCAAGGATGCCTCACTGTGGTCAGCGTCTTTTCTAGGTACCTTGGGGAAAAACACAAGTTTCTGCTGATCCACAAAAGTGGTTTGTTACCTTAAGATCTCATTGTGGTTATAAGAGAGATGAATATGGCCATCATAATGGTTCATCAAGCACCAGTCATGTACGTTTGATGGTCTGTCATTGAGATGCTGCTTTGTGATTACATGTTTTCTAGGTAAAAAAATATAGCTTAATTTTTGTTTGTTACATTTGAAATTTAAAAGCTTTAAGGTTTATAGTATAAATTACTCTAACAATTAGATTTGAACTTAATCAAATGTCATAGTAATGTTACCTGTTCCTCTGTGTTTATACATCTACCTGAATGACTGTCCCAGGTATCACGTGAGAGAAGTCTGGTGACCTGACACTGAGAAGAGAAATTTCATGCTATAGTTTTTGTCTTGTTTTAATTACAGTGAAGATGGTGATACCATTTTTGGTGTTTATGCAAATGATGCAAGTGATGCAAATGAGGGGTTGAATTAGTGTATTCCTCTTTCTCCAAGAGCTAAATGGGCTCTAGCTCACTGGCAAGAAGAATAAACCTTTAACTCTTTTTTTTTTTTTTTTTAATTTCTTTTGTGATCACAGAAATAGTTTCCTCATAATGATATAGGACAGATATAATAAACATGAGAACTTTTAGGAAAAAAAGCAAAGGAAAAACATCAGAAAGCTTAGGTAAACCGGTTATGTGGAAATGTGCAGTGTACTGATTTTTAATTTTTAAGTACTGCTCCCCCCCCGCCCCCCAGACAGGGTTTCTCTGCATAGCCTTGGCTGTCCTGAAACTTACTCTGAGACCAGGCTGGCCTCGAACTCAAACATCTGCCAGTCTTTGCCTCCCAATGCTGAGATTAAAGGCATGCACCACCACTACCCCTCAGCTCTAAGTACTTATTAATAGAGAAATGATATCCTTTGGGATTTATGAAATAGGATTTTTAAACTTATTATCTGATGTTTCAAAGCATCTTAATTCTTTATTTAGATATAGAAGTAAATAAGAAATTAACAAACCTTAAGTTTTAAAGCAGATTAATTAAACATGCTTTTCCCCTGCACTTAATCTCTGTCATATAGTTGTGTCGCAGGCTAAGTAGTAAGAATGGGCTCATTCTTACACATTTCTACAAATGTGACACCTTTCTTTCACTTTCAGAAAAATAACTTTTGTTTGTTAGACCACATGGTCCAAAATTCCAAGTTCAATTCTGGCTCTAGCTTGTGAAAAAAAAAAATTTAAATGAAAGTCCTTACTTATTTGAAAGTTTAAACACTGTGGTGGCCTGTTATAAACACCTTATGGTTTAAGAAAAGGAAGTGCATATGCGTGTATTGGGGTGGGGCATTGTTTTGCAACAAGATAGCTGTGCTGGCCTTGAACTCGCTATATGTAGCCTAGGCTGGCCTTGAGCTTTCATAGATAATCAAATCTGACCTTAAACTATGAACCTCCTGTCTCTGCTTCTCAAATGCTAAAGTTGCAGATGTGTACCATCTGGCTATCTATAGGGTTTTTGTTGCTTGTTTGTTTGTTTGTTTGTTTGCTCTAGAATTACCAGTTTATTGAAGGTCCACAGCCAAGGAAACTTTAGAACCACAGTTTTAAAATCATAAAAAGTAAAAATATTGCCTTACTGTTGTCTTTCAAGAGATAAAAAGCACAAGAAACTGATAATTACTGTATAACATTCTAAGCCTCTTAATTGCAATACATGGTTTTTACTTGTTTTTTATGTTCCAAAACAGTTAATTGCGTGTATTAAAGTCACTTGGGTTGTTTAGAATGTACTTCATACTACAAGAGTTTTCATGTGCTTGAAATCGGTTGCTTTTGTTGCATTAATTAATAACCTTAGCAAGTTTATTTTGTTTTCTTCTTTGCATCATTTACTAAAAATTACTCTTTATATGAAACCGTAAAGGTTATCCTATAGTGGCAGGTTTTCTTCCTTATGAATAAGTGATTAGCATGCTACTGGGTTTATTAGCTAATGAAACTAACTAATTATTCACAGAACTTTGGATCAACAGTCTCTTTTTCTTTACAGTGGTTACAGCCTGTGACATGGCAGGTGCAGCCATGTATGAGCTGGTGAGAGTGGGTCACAGCGAGCTGGTTGGAGAGATTATTCGATTGGAAGGTGACATGGCTACCATTCAGGTGTATGAAGAAACTTGTATCCTTTTCTGGTCAATTTCCTGTCACCTTCTGTGTGTCAGGGTTTAAGGATTTAAGCCAAAAATAGAAGCAATAATAACTAGTGATGGTGCGTGACATGTACATGTCATAAAGGAATATACTGAAGGGAGAGCTACTGGGAATTAGGGCCCTTAGTTAAGAAATTAGAATTACATTCTGAATTTTCATTGCTCTTAATACCTAGTGTCACCGACTTAAAGTAACTCAGTTGGAAATTTGTTTAGAAGATTTCATATTGCAGAAGAAAGAATAAGTGGAATAATAAATCTGGTTTATGTGGTTAAAATTACCCAACCATGATGTTTATTTAAAATAATAAATACTGGCACTGGAGAGATGGCTCAGAGGTTAAAAGCACTGACTGCTCTTACAGAGGCCCTGAGTTCAATTCCCAGCAACTTCATAGTGGCTCACAGCCATCTATGATATGATCTGATGCCCTCCTCTGGTGTACGTGCAGGCAGAGCACTGTATACATACTAATAAATAAATAAATCTTAAAAAAAAAGAAATACAAATCCTTCATCGTTCTCATTTTTGTTGTTGTTGTTGTTGCTGTTTTTTGAGACAGGGTTTCTCTGTGTAGCCTTGGCTGTCCTAGACTCACTTTGAGGCTAGGCTGGCCTCGAACTCACAGCGTTCCGCCTGCCTCTGCCTTCCAAGTGCTAGAATTAAAGGCATGTGCCACCATGCCTGGCTTATTCTCAATTTTTAATGAATAATATATTACATTACAGCTTTGATGCCAAGAAATCTTTACTGTTGAGTTGCTACAATATTAACTTTTAAGCATAATACCTATTTCCAATTTTCTATGAAAAACAGAGGAGAGGCTTACAAGATAGCTTGGCGGGTAAAGGTGCTTGACAACAAGCCCAGCAAGATGAGGCTGATCCTTGGAACTCCTGGAAAGCTGGAAGGACAAAACTGATGGGACAAATTGTCCTTTCCTCCCCATGCCTGCACTCATGTACACACAATAAACTAATGCTAAAAGTTTATTGTCATGCTTGGAGGTAACTGGCTTCCTTGTGTGAATAGTAGGTGCTAATGTAAAATGAAGTCATCTAAAGTTAGAGGTCTTTGTGTGTTCATGTATGTACAGATGAGGACACGTGGGTGAACGCCTGAAGACCATCTCCAGTGCCATTCAGCATGGTATTTGAGATGAGTTCTCATTTCACGTGGAGTGTGCCAAATAGGCTAGACTAGGTGACTGTCCAGCCCCAAGAATCTGACTCAGGCTACCCACAGCAGAGACTGGAAGAGCATGCTCTCCTCCTGCCACCACCCCAGACAGGGTTTCTCTGTGTAGCCTTGGCTGTCCTGGACTCGCTTTGTAGACCAGGCTGGCCTCGAACTCACAGAGATCCCGGCCTCTGTCTCCCCGAGTGCTGGGATTAAAGGTGTGCACCACTCTGCCTAGCTTAAGAATATGCCTTTTAACATGGTTTCTGGAGATTGACTTTACATCTTCATGCTTGCAAGGCAAGCACTTTAATAGCTGAGCTATCATGCCAGCCCCAAGTTAGAGGCCTCTGGAGGCATGAAATCATGGCTAAAAATCCAGTTTGGGGCATGTATGTGTGGAGATATATATACATATATGTGTGTGTGTGTGTGTATATATATATATATACACACACACACACACACACACCTTTATCTGCTATCTAGTCACTTGACAAATAGGTGGAAATTAAGCACAGAACCTCATACATGCCAGGCACACATTCTATACTGAGTTGTAGACTCTTTTCACGTGGTTTGTAGACTTAAAGTTAAGGAAAATGTACGCAGTGACAACATTCCCTACATTTCTTGACCTCTATCTGGATGATTTCAAGACACAAATAACCACTTTGATTAGTTACTTGAAATTATTGTGTATACGTCTGTACTTCTAGGTTTGTCTTAGCATATAAAATAATGGGTTTCATTAAGGCATATATGTATGTATCAATCATTCTATTTGTTCTAATTTAAGTCATGTATCTTAGCAAATAAAAATACGTATTTGTCCTTTCATCCCACAAGATAGCATATTATATAAACCATGCTGTGCCTGTTGGCCATTTTAACATATTTTGATTACAGAAGATGAAGATAATATGACAAATAAAGTAAAACATTAATGATGCAATCTGGACACATAGGAGTGTTTTTTGAGAAATTCTTTGAACTTTGTTGTTTTTGTTTTTCGAGACAGTTTTCTCTATGTAGCCTTGACTGTCCTAGACTTACTTTGTAGACCAGGCTGGACTTGAAATCACAGAGATCCACCTGCCTCTGCCTCCCTGAGTGCTTGGGTTACAGGCATACACTGTTTTTGAAAGATAGTCCTAAATTAACCTCAATGAAAGTTTTATCGATTGCGCTATGAACAAATACTACAAAACAGGGCATTTCAGTGTCTCTGCTCACTTTAGGCCTTATCTTCTCTTTCTAAAATGTTTTCTTAGTTCTCAATTTTTAAAAACGTTTTTGTCTAGGTACCAGCATTCTTTATAGAAGACAGCCATTTTTCAGTAGACTGTTCAAAATTATGAATAATGAGAGGCTTTTGCTTTTGTTCTTAAACGTGTGACTGCCAAACTATGCAGAGGCATTTGGGCAGCTGCAGCTGCAGCGGACTCAGGCAGTTCCCAGGTCACTGAAAAACTATGAAGTTCACATCACATTATTAGACACTTGATCATGACTAGCCACTTAGAGTATTTTGTTGTATTATGCTCTTGTCAATGGCATCGTGAATGTTTGCGAAGTTGAGCTAAAATCCAAGAAGGTAGAAATAAGTATGCAGTAGGCTTCCAGTCTCACTGAAAGTTCCAAAAAGCACATACGCCCTTCATTTAGGACTGAAGGTGATTGATTTTGTTGTCAGTTTACACATGGTTCTTTCACTGATACTTAGTTGTTAGGATATATACATTTATTAAACCTTTGGATGTGATTATTTAATAACTAGAAGTGTTAGGCATATCTTTTGTCATTGGACATGGCAAAATATTACTGAACTATCAAAGATCTGGAAAACCGTGGGAATTTATTTTTATCTTCTTACGTGTCATTTCCCTTTTAAAACTGATATATCCTATTAGTAGTATCTTCAAACTTGTGTTTTACATTTTCCTCAACCGCTGTTTCTAGCTGGTGTCTCTGTTGGAGATCCTGTACTCCGCACTGGCAAGCCTCTCTCAGTAGAGCTTGGTCCTGGCATTATGGGAGCCATTTTTGACGGTATTCAGAGACCTCTATCGGACATCAGCAGTCAGACCCAAAGTATCTACATCCCCAGAGGAGTAAATGTGTCTGCTCTTAGCAGAGACATCAAATGGGAGTTTACACCCAGCAAAAATCTACGGGTATGTGTGTGTAACCAGGAATCCCTAAAACTGGTAAAAGAATATGAGATGTATATTTAATGAACTGTTTTGTAGTCTTAATTCAAATAAACATGAACCATTGATATACTGTCTAATTTTAATGTACTTACTGGACTATAGAACTAATGCTTTATTCATAAATTAGGCAAGTGATTTAAATTACAGAAGAATGGTAAGGCTACTTGGGACTTTTGAGCATTAAAGAGTGTGCATGTGTTTGTTCCTTAGGTTGGTAGTCATATCACTGGTGGGGATATTTACGGGATTGTCAATGAGAACTCACTCATCAGACACAAAATCATGTTACCCCCACGCAACAGAGGAAGCGTGACTTACATCGCACCTCCTGGGCATTATGACGCCTCTGTAAGTACCACCTGGGCTTTCTTCTACACAGCAGCATGATCATATATGGCAGTTACCAGTTTAGTCCCCTGAAATCATACAAGCATTTCTAATATGTAGGGTTTGAGTGACTCCTGCTTTATTTTTTTTTTTGTTTGTTTGTTTGTTTGTTTTTCTGGTGACGGGAACAGGTCCAGAGCCTCACACATGCTATGTAATCACTGCAGCCCTGACCTGTGTAATTTTTAAGGGTAATTTTGTTTTGACCTGTACTTGAGAATACAAAAGCATAGTATATCTTTTGTAAAAGAAGTATGGCATTTTCCTCTCTTCTTCACTAGTGGATTTGCCTAAGTCTCATATTCATTAGGATTAGAATAGACTTGATTTTAATTGTCAATCAGTATTTATATAGTTGATATAGTGATTGTGTGAATTCTTACTTTAGGGCACTATTTGTAACTTAGTTTATTAATTTTTTGTTTTTGTTTTTGTTTTTCAAGACAAGGTTTCTCTGTGTAGCCCTGGCTGTCCTGGACTCACTTTGTAGACCAGGCTGGACTCGAACTCACAGAGATCCGCTTGCCTCTGTCTCCCGAATGCTGGGATTAAAGGCGTGCGCCACCACACCTGGCAGTTTATTAATTTTTATTTATAGTCACAGTATGTCAGACACAATAGAGTCATAGAAGTCTTTGAATCTAAAGATAACTTTATTGAGAAGGCCCTGATAACATGTAATGTCCCCCTAATAAGACAAAATAAGCTGTTTTCGAAAAAGTATTTACAGAAGTAAGTGTGTATTTTACAACATAGGGAGCACATGTTGATTTGGGATTCTGGAACAGCTGTCTAGATTTGTTCACTAGCTTAGAAACTTGCTCATTCCAAGTGAAGGAATTGCCCTAGAGCAGACCATTCATGTCTTAACCAAATTACGTGATTCTCCTAAAATTTGGAGTTATTTGTGAACAGTTGAAACAGCTCCGTGTTTATCAATGCTGTCATATTATCACTTCCTTTAAAAAAATATTACTAAAAATTAATTAAATATTTGTGGACTCTTAACATGTATTTTTATTAAAGTAATATGATTATTATAATAAAATAGGATGAAAAGTAAATGTAATTTTCCACTTTTCCCTAATCCAAGGAGCATGCGTGTCCTCTAAGTCTTTTCTGTACTTTCATGTACAGTTTATGTTGCTGTTTATTGTTTATGTTCTCCTTTCCCAAAACCTTTTACCATACTTTTATTAATCAATAAGATAGTAATGTATCCAGTATAAAAAATATAACCATATGTGAAGACACATAGTAAAAACTGTACATCTCTGTTCTTACTTATATGAAAGCACCATTCTATCCACAAGAGGAACCTGGAGTTACTTATTTACATTGTGGAAGAACAAGTCACAGATTTAACCTTTTTTTTTTTATTTTTTATTTTTTGATTTAACCATTTTTAAAATTCAACTGTTTGGGTTTTTTTGTTTTTGTATTTATTTATCTATTTTGTTTTATTTTGTTTTCTCCAGGATGTTGTCCTAGAGCTTGAATTTGAAGGTGTGAAGGAGAAGTTCAGCATGGTCCAAGTGTGGCCTGTGCGCCAGGTTCGGCCTGTCACTGAGAAGCTGCCAGCCAATCACCCCTTGCTCACCGGCCAGAGGGTTCTTGATGCCCTTTTTCCGTAAGTTGGCTGTGACCCACCATTTGTCCTCTGTGCACTTACAATGTTTCTAGATGTGAGTTCTTTGTATTTAATTCTGTGATAGGTTTTATCTATGGTAACAGTGCTAAATTAGTTACATCTGTTGCCAAAAATTAGGAGTCAAGGTTTTTTTTCTCCACAGTCAGAAACAGCATTATTTTTTAAAAATTTACTGAAAAATAAAATTTCCAAAAGACTGTCTGTGACCGAACATATAATTGTCTTTCTTAAGTTGTCCTAGAATTAGTAGACTGGTGTTACTATTGATTGTTAATTTCTAAAATCAAGTGGACTCTGTATGCTGCCTACAATAATAATTTACGGTGTACTCTTTTCTGTTTTCTCTGCTCAGAAACATTCTGCTTTCTTTTGCTAGACATGGGGCTTCACTGTATGCTGTTGTATTTTCTACAATACATCATTTAATTTCCAGAAAAGACTGGTTTCTGCCTCAACCTTGCATCACTAAACTCATTTTTTTTTTTTCGGTCTTTAAAAAAAAAAGCCGTCTCTTACCCTGGCTAAGCAGGCACTCTGCCACTGACTGAAGGCCCCAGTGTCCTTGCACTGTCACCGAAGGCTCTTGCTCTTCAGAGCTGCTCCCACAAAGATCTCTATCCGTTGACTCCCTAGCAGGCCACTGCCTCCTGTCTCTCTACTCTTCTTTATTCAGATTATACTCCACAGACCGATTCCCATGAATACTTCCTTGTGGTACAATAAAACTTTGTATTCCATCAGACTACTCACCTGGCAAAATCCCAACTGTGAGTCCGTCCAGCTGTTGCCTTCTGCTTTGCACATACCACTGAGAAAAATCAAAAGAGCCATGGAAATTGATTTCTGCCCACACTGCTGTGTAGCAGTCCTTTTGCTTTCCCTGCTGTGGCTCTCTGCTCTTCTCAGCAGCTGTTTCATGCTTCTCTACATAGTTCAAATATTCAACTCCATCCATTTTCCTTCCTCTTTCCTTCTCCTTCAAGGAGAAATCAGAGGCGATGACAATTGGCACTCTTTCCCCCTCCCACCACCAGGGCACTTACCACCCACGTTCCATCTGTCTCTTCTTCCTCTCCCCTTTGGGAGCTTATCACATCTCTTGGCTCCTCAAATATCACTACCTCTTCTGCCTCTTTTTGTAAGTATCCTATCTAGTGGGGGAGAAGGATGGGAAGAGGAGAAAAGGGTTTGTGTTACGCTGTTTGTCCTTTCTACTTGTAACCACTCCTCCCTCACCTTCATGGCCAAACTTGAAGAGTACACACGATGCCACCACTTCTCCTCTAACTAACGCATGTGAGTTCTCTCTGCCCTGCCCTTAGCATCACTGTTCCCTTGAACTGGTCTCACGTATATCATCAGTTGCTCCCATACTTGATTAATTTAAGCAATAAATTTTTAATCCCTTACAACTTGGATTATTGCCTGGCCATGAAACCCTTGCTCTCTGTTCACAACTCCCAGAAGCTTCACTATTACTTAAGTTTTCTCTCCTGTAACTACCCTTTGCCCCAAGTCCAAATCTTAGCTCTTTTAGGATGACATTGCTCTTCTGACTTTATGGCTAGATATGAGTTTCCTAGGCCTTTTTCTACCCACTATGAAGGAGAGATGCTTCAAATGTGGTTTATAGTTTTAATTCATGTGTTGTCTTTTCATGAACAGACTTGTATAAGCAAGAATGTCATTAGTGCTATTTTTTTTTTAATCTCGCTGTTTTCATATAGCTTTTCCTTGGGTGTCTTATGAAATACACTTTCACTTTCCATCTATTGTAAATGATAGGGATGGTTAATCATAATAAAATATTTGCTAATTTTTTTATTTTATTGATTCTATACCTTACATTGCCTGGGATGCCATGTGATTCATGCTAGCTTCCAATACATGGATGGTCCTACTGCCTCAGCCTCCCAAATGCTGGGAATACAGGTTGTTGTTGCTTTCTTTTTCTTCTTTTTTAAGGCAGGCAGGATCTCTCTATGTGGACCTGGCTGTCCTGGAACTCACCGTGTAGCGTGAGCTGGCCTCAAACTCACAGAGATACACCAGCCTATACCTCCTGAGTGCTGAGATAAAGGGCTTGCAGCACCACACCTGGTTTACATCCACTATAAAACATAGGCTATTAGGCAGAAATGAGTTGCTAATAATTATGTCAATCATATTATATATGTATATGTATAGAAATGTTACCTTAAGTGTTTTTGTATCACTTAACCTACTTTATTTAGCACTACATATTAGCAGCCAAGTGAGTAATAAATATTTGATTTTTGTTTTGTTGTCCTTCAGGTGTGTCCAGGGAGGAACTACTGCTATCCCAGGTGCTTTTGGCTGTGGGAAGACTGTGATTTCACAGTCTCTATCCAAGTACTCCAACAGTGATGTGATCATCTATGTAGGATGTGGTGAAAGAGGGAACGAGATGTCGGAAGTTCTCCGGGACTTCCCTGAGGTCTGTGTATAGAAAACTCCAAATTTGCGTCTAGAGAAAACACTACATATCAGCTGTCATTGGCAATTAATAGTTTATGCTTTAAGGGTAAAGAATGGTGCTTTTGGGTTTCAAATAATTTTAAATTAGTATTTGTGATTTTGTATATTTTTTAAAAAGGAAAATGAATTCTTCAAAGCTAGACACCTAAAGGTTTCTCATCTTTGTTCTCACTTAAGAGAAAGATAAGAGGGATAAAACAAAAAAGCATTTATATTATGACAGGGTGTGTTGGCACCAGCCTATAATTCTTGTACTTGGGAGGCAGAGCCAGGAGGATCAGTGGTAGTTCAGGGCTAGCCTGGACTACAAGGGACACTGTCTTATAAACAAACCATAAGAAATCAAACATTGAAATGTATAAACTTTACATGGACTTTGTAATCTAGGTTACTGTGGTAACATCATCTTCTTCTTCTCCTTCTTCTTCTTCTTCTTCTCCTCCTCCTCCTCCTCCTCCTTCTTCTTCTTCTTCTTAATAAAAGAATGATTTCCTTGTCCATTTGAAATATCCAAGTGAAATTCTCCATTTGTGAAACAGTGAGGTTAGCGTGACTGGGATATTATTAGGGAATTCTGACTAAAAAGGTTACATATAAACAAGTTAACCTTTTTTTAAAGTAGGGGAGAAACTAAAATGTTAAAATGTTATGCTTAAAGCCTGAAAGGTCACTGATGTACTTTATGCCTTTAGCTCACTATGGAAGTCGATGGTAAGGTCGAGTCAATCATGAAGAGGACAGCGCTGGTAGCCAACACCTCCAATATGCCTGTAGCTGCGAGAGAAGCCTCCATTTACACTGGTAAGTTAGGGGCCTGGGTAAGGGACCTAACCCTGCACTTTGCGTGTGTGTGTGTGTGTGTGTGTGTGTGTGTGTGTGTGTGTGTGTGTGTGT
>OU015745.1:96823100-96844906 GCA_907169655.1 Acomys percivali | reverse complement strand
TGTGTGTGTGTGTGTGTGTGTGTGTGTGTGTGTGTGTGTGTGTGTGTCCTTAGAGAAAGAAGAGGTCAGTCAGCTCTTAATCTCTGAGCCTTCTCTGCAGCCCCAAATATAAGAAGTCTGCCCCAGACGGTATTGTTGTCTTCTTTACGTCTTTCTCCCCTCCCCCCACCCTCTCATTCTGCATATATATGCATGCTTGCATGCCAGAAGATGGCGCCAGATGTAATTGTAGGTGGCTGTGAGCCACCATGTGGCTGCGAGCCACCATGTGGCTGCTGGGAATTGAACTCAGGACCTCTGGAAGAGCAGCCAATGCTCTTAACCTCTGAGCCATCTCTCCAGCCCACTTCTAGTTCTCTTAATGATCGTTAGACAATATATCTGCCTTTGTAAATTTTGCTATTAATCTATATTTTAGCACTGTACTATATTTAAATATATTTATGCCTCAATAATTATCTTAGGAAGTATAAAAGAAGAAATTTGCTATACTGTGCATTAACCTTTCATCTTTGTTCTTTCAATCTCAGTGTTTAGGACCTTCCTTCATTTCTCCATTCTTACGAATTACTTTCTATTTTGTTCTAGAACTATAGATCAAATATTTAGACTTTGGCCTTCCCTAAATGGAGCCAGTGTTCCCTGGCCATCCTGTGGCTAGTTTCTCTCCTTATTTCTTGCTTTACTAAATGTGTTTTGGAAGTTTCTGCAAGAAAGACTCATGGAAATCTTTATTTTCCTTGGACTCTTACTTTCTTCATAAGTTTCCAGGTTTTTGTTTTTGTTGTTGCTTCTAAACTTTAATAGTTGTTTTTCTGAACTAAAATTATTGGACCAAAATTTTTTGTAGCCAAGTAGTTTTTACTAATATGTGTTAACTTGCATAGACTTCATGATTTATGATCTATTGAGCTAGTGTGTATTTTGTTCATGAAAAAAACAAGTTCCACTTTTGAAGTAGAAGGAATACCTCTCCAAACCTGAATGGTGGTTTGGCTAAGCACAAAATTCTTGGATTAACATTATTTTGCCTGAGTACACTTATTCAAGCATTAAACATTGGAAGTAAAATGTGATAACAATTCTCTCACATTTAGAAGTGACATTTTTCTTGGTTCAAGGAATTTCTCTTTACATTTGAAGTCTCATTTAGGATGTAAGAGAGTGTTGATTGGATACTTCTTCCTAAGCCATGAACCCTGTTAGCCTCTGAATGTGTTTTTTTTTTTTTTTTTATTTTGAAAGACTTTTGAGAACTGTATCTGAAGCCTTTTCCTCCACTGGACAGACACATTGACCTCTTTCCTGTTTTCCAGGGCTACCGTTTCCTATCCAGTCCTTTTATTTAGACTTTCATCTGTACACAAAATAAATAGTGCTTGTCCTTAGTGTGGCTTATAATGAAGCCCCCGTTTGTATAACAGTCTTTGCTGAGCTCTGTCAGCTTGTAAAGCAGCTCGTTGAGTTAGGTACTCCCTGAGGTGGTCGTCTGTGGAAGGATGCAGGATTAAGGTTTTCTCTGTAGTTCACTGTGGCCACACTTTTCATCTGTTTCTTGGCAAGCTGCTTTGCCACCGCTGTACTTCCTTCTCTATTGTTTTGACTTAAGTGTCTTGTACTGGTACTTATTACCATTACTCATCTTGGTAAGAGACAGGTGGAACTGGCTATGGCTGGAACGGGGAGCAGGAATTGGTCACAGTTACTGTCAAGTTTGTTACGGCACGCAGTTGTGTAATCACTTTACTATTTCTCTTCAGTGAGCTGCAAGCCGTTGGTAGTGAACTCTTTCTCCTCTCCCACACCTCACCCATTTTATGTAATGGGAGTAGGGAGTGCCTGCATGTGTCATGTTTTAACCTGCATCTTTCTCTTCTCCTCCATGCCAAACTGGGCCCAAGGAACTTCTGCACTGGCCATTTGGCTCCTTAGCATGTGTGTCCTAGTTTGCAGAAGCCTTATTTGAGTTGTATGGCTTCTGGTGAATTCTTGATGCTTTCTCACACCTGTATTTGTTTTCACTTATTTAGATCGCATTCCTCGTGATTTTAGCACAGCATTAGACATTGAATTTGGAGTACTGTTTTTTTGCTCTTCTTTTTTTTTTTTTTTTTAATTTTTAATGATGGAAACGAAAATATACCTAAAAGCGAAGCTTCTGGAAAAACCATTTGTTCTTCCCTGTCTTGTATCGTTCCTCAAACTTGACCTTGGCCTCCCGCCTGGCCTTGCGTTTCAGGGCTGGGTCTCTAAAGACATCCTTGTTGACAACAGTCTTGTCCAACAGGATATCCACAGAGTACCTGGTGGGCATGAGGTGATTGTAGTTATAAACTTTCACAAAGGACTTGATCTTTGACCTCTTGGCGATTTTCTTCTTGCCCATGGCAGCTGTCACTTTTCGGGGATAGCGGTCAATTCCAGCCACCAGGGCATGGCTGTAAGGGCGGTCTGAGGTGCCATCATCAATGTTCTTCACGATGACGGCTTTGCGTCCGGAGTAGCGCCCAGCCAGGACCAGCACCACTTTCCCGGGTTTCATGAACTTGCCCATTTCGGCAGCAAGCAGCCGGAATCTTTTTTGCTCTTCTTGTTTGGCAATACCTTTTATGAAAAGGAGAAGGAAGTGGCATATTCATATGTGATGTTAAGACAGGAAATCTACCTCATTCTTTTTATGGCTGCAGTTTTCCTTTGTATGCATAGAACATAAGCATAATTTTTTTTTAACTTGTATTTTATATTATGGGGTGGTGTTGCATGTGTGTGGTAACTGCAGAGGCCAGAAGAGGACATTAGATCCCTTGGCAACTGGGTGGGCTGCTGGAAACTGAAACAGGGTTCTCTGTGAGAGCAGTAAGTGCCCCTAACTGGTGCACCATCTTTCCAGCCTCAATAATCATAATCTAACTAGCATCTTTGTGATGAACATTAGATGGTTTAACTCAGCTTAATTCAAGCGGTGCGAGGACTGTGAGAAAGTTTGTTCTTGTCGGCACCAGTGCTGATCCGGTTGGCGCGCACATGGAGAGCCTGCAGCAGTAGTGCTGAGCACTTAGAGCTGACGTGGGCACTTTGGTGGGTGTTGCTTCACTAGGTCCCAGTCAGGCTGTAGTGTGAAATGAACTGACCTCTTTCCCATGCACATTAACCATTTAAAAACTGCCTGCTGTCAGTTTTCCAGTTGGATGGAAGTTGTCTTTCATATTGATTTATAAAAGCTCTTTGATCAATGAAGATACTGCTTTTTTGAGTGTCTGAGTGCAACTCCATTTGTCTTTTCACTCCCCACCCCGACCCGGTGTTAAGGACCAAACCTCAGGGCTCACATGTGCTAAGCAGACACATTACCCCTGAGTGTTAGACCTAGCTTTTTGGTTTTTTTCTGAGTTGTTGTTGTTTTTATTTTTGATTTTTCTTTGTAGGCACAGAAATCTTTGGTTCATCAAAGAGACCTTGATTCTAATATAAACATACAAATGTTAGTAGCACTTGCTAAAACACATGTGCTTATACAAAAGTCATTCTAAACATGAGCTTATCTGGTGTGTTTTTATTGTGGTTTTAAGCCTAAATATTCACTTCTTAAAGGCTTGTTTTTAAAACCATTGTTTTTTATCCTGAGTCATAATGTAGTACATAATAAAGTGATGGTTTACAGCAACTTTTTCTCTTTGCTTGTATAAGCTTGTTTTGTTCTTGCTAAAACAAAAGTCAGGGCATTAGGTTTGGAGACTCTGACAGTATAGACATAACTACACATTTCTATTGCTTAGAGTAATATATATATATATATGAAGATGTGTGTATGTATTTTATTTCCTTTAATATACACAAGTATATAGGGTGAGAGTTACTCCATTTTAATAGATTAGAAACCTGTATTGCAAAGGTTTGGCTGAGATAAATAACAGCACAAGGCCCAGAAACTTCTTTTCTTGCTGTTTTGCTCTACAGGACAGGGCTGGGTCTGCGCTTAGTTAAATATGCATGCCTGAAGAATGGTACAGAGAAGCTATGCTTATAAATATATTTCAGGCTTAATTGTAGAAACAGAGAGCATAAACAGCAGGACATAAAGCCTTCCCTGGCTTTTAGAATGTGTAGAATAGTCTCCAAATCAGCCCATTGGTGGTGACACACACCTTTAATCAGCATTTGGGGCTGATCTCTGAGTTCAAAGCAGCCTGGTCCACAGAGTGAGTTCAGGACAGCCAGGGCTACACAGAGAAACCCTGACTTGAAGAAGAGGGAAAAAAAAAACAGTCTCGAAATTACAGCTGTTCTCCATAGCAGTGGCTGGCGTGCTCCTTTTCATTCTGTGCTGA
Source organism: Acomys percivali (assembly GCA_907169655.1). Classification (NCBI taxonomy): domain Eukaryota; kingdom Metazoa; phylum Chordata; class Mammalia; order Rodentia; family Muridae; genus Acomys; species Acomys percivali. Next base: position 96,840,578 of record OU015745.1, on the reverse strand, counting down.
AGTTAGACCAGAAGTGCCCCTTCGGGCTTTAGCACGTGTTTCATGGGCGTTGGGAGGTCTAGAAAAATGTATGACTTGTCTGGCCATGGAATATACCATTGTAATCACATCCTGTTTGATTGAGGTTGGTTCCATGGTCTTATCTAAATGGAGAAGATGCTTGGAAATGTGCCTCAGCTGCGTGCCTAGAACTAAAAACTTGAGGAAATGGCTATTCAGTGTGCTCTTTGTTTTAAAGTTTCTTAGGGACAAAACAGCCAGTGGTTTGTATTCTGGCAGTGTAACCTAGCAGTGTTCTTCTCTATTTAGGAATTACGCTGTCAGAGTATTTCCGGGACATGGGCTACCATGTCAGTATGATGGCTGACTCTACCTCTAGATGGGCTGAAGCCCTCAGAGAAATCTCTGGTCGCTTAGCAGAAATGCCTGCAGGTAAGTCTCATGCTGGTTGTCACTGATATAATTTTAGGGGCTGCCTAAGAACTCCCTTTTAAACTTTTCTTTTTGTCTTTCAGATAGTGGATATCCTGCATATCTCGGTGCCCGGCTGGCCTCTTTCTATGAACGAGCGGGCAGAGTGAAATGTCTTGGAAACCCTGAAAGAGAAGGAAGTGTCAGCATTGTAGGAGCGTAAGCAGCCAAGCTGTTTGCTTTCCTTTGTTTATTTAATTCTTTGTTGTTGTTGTTTTGTTTTGTTTTGTTTTTCAAGACAGGGTTTCTCTGTGTAGCCTTGGCTGTCCAGGTTGACCTCGAACTCATAGTGATCCACCTGCCTCTGCCTCCCGAGTGCTGGGATTAAAGGCATGCGCCACCATGCCCTGCCCATTTATTTATTTCTTTATTCAATGGGAATGTGGGCTTACTGTGAGGCACAGGCTGGCCTGGTACTAGCTGTCCTGTCTTTGCCAACCAAGTGCTGTGATACAGACATGTTCCACCATGCCCAACTTATGCTTACTTCTCCAAAGAGAAAGTTATTTATTTTAAAGAGAGGGCTGGGAAGATTGCTTTAGTCAGTAAAGTCTTTACCACAGAAGTCTGAGGATCTGAGATTTATCCCCAGAACCTACATTAAGAAGAAGAAGAAGAGAGAAAAAAAAAAAAAACTATGCACATTAACACATGCCTCTAATCCCAGAGCCAGGGATAGAGTGGAAACAGGTGGATCCCTGGGGTTGGCTGGCCAGCCAGGCCAAGTAAGAGGCTCTGTCTCAGAAAACAAGCTGCATGGCTCCTAAGACACAAAGCCTGAAGTCATCTCCTGGCCTGCACATTACACACCCTGGCCCCCACAGGAGCATGGGAGGGAGAGGGGGAGAAGGTATTTACCTTCCTCTGGGAGTGGAAGTTCTTAAGTAGAGTTGCATTCAGAGAACTTTAAAGACACTTTGTGAAGCAAGTCAGGGCCTCTGTATCTTTGGGTTTCACTGGTGTGATTTCCCTGATTTAGAAGATTCCAGTCACTGTATCTTAGGACTAACTTTAAAAACTAAAGACACGTTAAGGGAATGTTATCTCATGCTAAAGAAAAGGTATATAGATCAACAAGATTTTTCTTTCAAAGAGTCATTTACTTTTGATGTTATATGTATGCACATTGAGGGTAGGATGTAGGAAGTGGCTCACTGGGTTAAATGTTTGCCACATTGAATTCCCAGGGCCCACATAAAACAGAATGCTATAGGGCACTTTGTAAATCCCAGCACCCCTACAGCTATATGGGAAGTGGAGATTGGAGAATCCCCACAAATCCCAAGACAGACAGCATATGCCACAAAAAAAACCAAGAAGTGGTCTCAAGCAAAGCAAAAGGTGAAGACTGACCATGGTTGTCCTCTGACCTCCACGTGTGCATGTGTGCATGCACTGCCTCTGCAATTGTTTTTTCTTTGTTTGTCTTTTAATAGGGTTGGGTTATATAGTGTGCTGTTTAGCTCATGTACTTAGCAGGCATGAAGCTTTGAATTTCATTTCTAGAACAAAACCAAACAAAATTAGCTTTTGAAAAATGCTGATGCTCATATATTACTTTTATAAGTATTTTGGTGTCTTTGCTGTTTTGTTTTGTTTGTGTTTTTTTAAGGTTTTTCACGACAGGGTTTCTCTGTGTAACAATCCTTGCTTTCCTAGACTCACATTTGTAGACCAGGCTGGCCTCTGCCACCGAGTGCTGGGACATGTCTTTGTATTTTGAACTTTCAAATATTGGATATATGTTGTTATTTTTCACAAACATTTCTAATGATTGCTGTATTCTGTTTTTAATCTAGAGTTTCTCCACCTGGTGGTGATTTTTCTGATCCAGTCACTTCTGCTACTCTGGGTATTGTTCAGGTATGCCATACCCCAGTTGTAGTTTAACTAAATGACCATCACTAAAGAATTAGCAGCAGTAAAAAATGTTTTAATAGCATCCTTAATATTGTGAAAGTTTAACACATTCTGTTTTTTCTTAGTCTTTAACAGATTATACTAAGCATAACAGAAGTCTGGAAATAAATCCAGATAGCAAAGTGTTCTTTATGTTAGAGTTATTCTGTTCACTAAACTAACTCTAATTATAGAACTAAATAGGCCCCAAACTACTTAATGCCAAAATATCACCGTATAGTCTACGGCAGATTGTCCTATCAGATCCCCCATCAGAAGTGGGGTACCTTCAGTCAGGGCTGGAGCGCCTGGCTCCTCACTTACTGCTCTCCCGTTAGCCTGATAGCATTCTGAGTCTGACTGCCATAAGGGAGAAGTGTGGGAAAGAGCTCATTTTGAACTATGGGCTCTCAAGTGATACAGTAATTATACTCTGTTAACTATACCGGGTGGGAGCAAGGCTGGAAAGTGTGGTTTCTGCCTAGACAGATGTTTACCTGGGTCAAGGTGTGAATTTTAGTGGATAGCTAGTCATTAAAGAAGCCTAAATAAAAAGCGTGTGTGAATCAGAGCTATAGTTTAAAATAATGTTAATATGTTCCTAAATATGTCTGTGTGTAGGAAAAATCTTTCTTGGCTTCCGCCAGTATCAGATGAAACAGTAAAGGCTAAATTTACAGTTTTCAAAGTATTTAATACTTGCTAAGTTTTGAATTTTAAGTTGTGGTGGTGGGGGAGGGAGGGAAGTGGTACAAAGTAATAAATGCATAAATTATCTGAGTGTTTGTCCTTAGAAAGTGAATGTCAAGTATTATTTAATTGACTCATAATGATAGGAGCTTGAATTCATCAGAACATGAAAGGAACTTATCAATGCCCGTCCCCTCCCAGTAAGCCCTCTGCTTCTGCTGTTCTTACATAGCACAGTAAGTTCCAGCTGTGCCTATTTACTATCACATTTGATGCAGTTTTTAGGAAATTGAGATAAAAGTTTGATTTGTAGGTATTACCCATTCTGAAAAATGGAGAAATACGTTTTTTAGTTAAGACTGGGTTTTGTCCATTCTGTATTTTGCTGTTATATTTATATATGCTAATATGGTACATAACTGGCCCAAGAAATTACAGAAGTGCTTATTGGGAACGGATATACTGCACTACTTTGAAAAAGGAAAGTATGACATTTGTCTTTTTAAACCAGGTGTTCTGGGGATTGGATAAGAAGCTCGCTCAGCGCAAGCACTTCCCGTCTGTCAACTGGCTCATAAGCTACAGCAAGTACACGCGTGCCCTGGACGAGCACTACGACAAGCACTTCACGGAGTTCGTTCCCCTGAGGACCAAAGCTAAGGAGATTCTGCAGGAGGAAGAGGATCTGGCAGAAATCGTGCAGCTTGTGGGAAAGGTGAGCCACAGTGGGGGGCACTGAGGTGCCGTAGGAGTGGATGAAACTTAGGTATGCAGATGCTTGCCTGCCTTATGACTAATCTCAGTACTCAGGAGCCTGAGGTAGGGATGGTATCACAATTCTGAGGCCCTTTTGCACAACATAGTAAGTTCCAGAATAGTGTGTGGGGGCTGTGAGTATGAGATCATGTGTCACGACAAACAAAAACCTTAAATGTGACATACTTGTGTAAACTATCTGAACCTTTAAGATTCCATATAGCATTTAGCATGATCCTGCGTTCATGACAGATGAAAATGCGACACCCATCACCAGTCTAATTAGTTATAAACTTAGGGCCACTTAACATAATGTCTATAGGAGCACTAGAGCTGGGAATCAAAGGATCAGCTTCTAGTTCCTCTAATAATTAGCTATGGGACCTTCAATAAATGTCTTACAGTCTATTACCTATATCTAAATATTCCAAAGAAGATGTGTAAATAAATTTAGACAAAATAAAGCTCACAGTTGGCTTCTTAGATCGTATACGGACTAGCCAGGACTTAAGATTCCTCCCCAACCCCTTCCCTCTTTTGCTATAGATTATTAATATGCAGTTCGGACTAGCTTCACATTCACAAGCCTCTTGTCTCTACTTCTCAAGTGCTGGGATTATAGCTGTGTGCAACCATGCCAGGGCCTGTTATGATATTGTAGTTGATAAAATAAACACCTAATTTTTTCTAACAAAGGATAATATTATTAGATAGATAACATTTATAGCATATATATTTAGTATTTACTGATATATTATTAGATAGCTAACATCTGTAGCATATATTGCACTTTTTTTTTTTTTTTTTTTTTTATGTTTTTTTGATAGAGAGTTTCTCTGCAGCCCCGGGTATCCGGAACTCACTTCTGTAGACCAGGCTGACCTCACACTCACAGAGATCTGCTCGGCCTCAATATATTGCACATTTAAATTTTACTGATATATTATTAGATAGCTAATATCTATAGCCTATAATACTTAGTATTTATAGTTATATTACTAGATAGTTAACCTCTATAACAAATATTACATACTTAGTATTTACAGAGTATTGTGATCTTCTCAGAGGAGTGAGAAATAGGCCTGCAACACCAGATAATGACAAATTGAAAACATTTTGTCTATGAATATAGATTAAAATATTAAATATTCACTCATTAGACCTAATAGTGTATTAAAACTATAATCTATTGTGAGCAAGCAAAGTTTAGCAAATGTGACACAGAAAATGTATCATGAAGAATTATGGAGATGACTCAGTCAGTGAAGTGCTTGCTGCACAGTCACAGGCACCTGAGTTCAGATCCCCAGCACCATGTAGAAAGCCACCTGCAGCAGTGTGTGCCTGGCTTCCAGCTGGAGGCAGAGGCAGGAGAGTCCCTGGGCCATGTTGGGCCACCGTTCTACTGGTCAGTCCCAAGTTCAATGAGAAAAAAATTACGGTAGAGAAGAACTGAGGAAGACACCTAGTATCAGCTTCTGGCTTTCACATGCGCACATGCATGTGACTTACATACATGCAGAGTTGTGCACGCATATTAACATGTACACATCCATACACAAAACATAATACATCATAACTTGCCAGTACTATAAATGGGAAAATGATATCTCAATCCAAAAATATTTGAACTTTATTGTTAAAATTTTAGAAATCTCTTATAAACAAGGAATAGAACTTTGTAAGTCTGTAAAAAGTAGCATGCTAAGCTCCACATGCTAGTGTATGCCTGTATTGTACAGCTACTGGAGACACAGAAAAGAAAGGTGCTTGAGCCCAGGAGTTTGATAGCCCAGGCAACATAGAAGAACCCTATCTTTAATAAAAACAGGACCTGGAAGGCTGGGCAGATGGCTAAGAGCACTCACTGCTGTCACAGAAGACTTGGGTACAATTCCCGGCACCTATGTTGAGCTGCTCCCAACTGCCTATAACTCCAGCTCCAGGAAATTTGGTGCCATCTTCTGGCTTCTGAGTGTCCCCACTTACACAGCAGACACAGAAACATACACACACCTGTGAATCAAAACTAAAACAAGTCTTTAAAAAAATAGCTGGGGAGATAGCTCAGTGGGTAAAACACTTGCTATGCAACCATAAGTGCTGAAGTTCAGTTTCCCAACACGCATGAGAAAAGCCAAGGATGCTTGACACACCTGTAGCCCTGACATTGAGAGGAAGAGACAGATTCTAGAAGTTCACTGGCTAACTAACCTAGCCAACAGCAAGCTTCTAGCTCAGTGAGAGACCCTGTCTCAAGGGAGTAAGGGGAGAATGATAGAGGAAAAAACACAATGTCCTCTGGCTTCCACATGGGCATGTGTACACAGTCACATTCATGCTACATACAAATAAGGGAAAATACAAATAATATACTAAAACAGGAATTTTTTACTTAATAGGGAGTGGAGAAATTTCAGAAGCATTTCTTTTCAAAATCAAAATTAAGACTAGAATGCTTACTATTACTGTGCTCAGTTGAATATGGAAGTCCTAAATAATGAAATGAGAAAACTGTTGTCTTATAGTTTTAATTGCTGTGATAAAACCCATGAGCAAAAGCAAATTGGAGAAGAAATGATTCATTTCATCTTACACTTCCAGGTAACAGTCTGTCACTGAGAGAAGTCAGGGCAGGAATTGAATTAGGACAGGAACGTGGAGGCAGAAACTGAAGAAGCCATGAAGGATTGCTCCTTACTGGCTTGCTCAGTCTGCCTTCTTATCCAGGACCATCCATCAGAGATGACAGCACCCCTGTGGCATGGGCCCACCCACACCAATAATTTTCCAAGAAAATACTCCATAGACCAAATTATTGGTAGGAGCATATTTTCAATTGCGGTTCCACTTTTCCCAGATGACTCTAAAGTTGACATTAAAAACTAGTAGCCATTATTTGTAAATGATGTGCTCACCTAACTATAAAAATAGCAGAAGCAGAATTAATAGAGTTAGATGAGGGGTCCTGATTGAAGATAAACAGAAATAAGGGGAAATTTCTGTACACTAACAGAATATACAGTATTCACAATAGCAATGAAAATAGAGGTCATAGCTAGGCATTGTGGCGTGCTGATAATCCCAGCATATGGGAGACGCAGACTGGAGGACCCGTGAGGTAGAGGCCAGCTTGTTCTACATAGCTTCAGGCCAGCCAGGGGCTACATAATGAGACTGGTTTTGTATGTTTGTATGTTTTTAAATTCAGGTCTCAAAAAAAAAAGAAAAAAGAAAAAAAAATAGTGTATGAACTAAGTAAGAATACATATTGTTTTCTACCAAAATTATTTTAAAACTAATATATATTATCTGAAAATAGTCCACACTTTAGAGTGGTTTAAAAAGGTATCATTTCAAGGTCAGAAAGATGCTTAGTGAGTAAAGCTGCTTGCCACATAAGCTTGGTGACCTAAGTTCAATCCTCAGAGTCTACATAGAGGTGGAAGGAAAACACAAACCCCACAAAGTTGTTCTCCAGCCCTACTCCCCTGCCCCCCCCACACACACACACATTTTGACAATGCCACTTCTGTTTGAACTGTAAAGTAAGTGTATTACCAATCACATTTCTAGCTGATTTCATATTTCAGTGCTGGAGATTGTACCCCATGCATGCTAAACAAACACTCTACAACTGAGCTACATCTCAGCCCACAGTGGCCGAATTTTCTGAGTAAGTCAGTAATCATTCTAAAGTTCATTTCTGTCCTAGACATTCACTCTTAGGAAAGCAAAACAGAATAGTAAATAAGGAGGGGATGTTCTCTTATAGAAAACTATAGTACTAAAAACTAGTGTTGGTGAGATAAAAGACATCTGAGTAAACAGAGCAGGGTAAACTGTATGCATATATGGGGCATTGATACTGCATAGTGTTTCACAGATCAAATGAGGGAATTACGGAGTTTGGTTAGCAATGGAGAACTATGTTAGAAGCAAATGAAATTGGGCTGCTTCCCAGCTCCACATACAAAGGTACACTATAAATAGGTTACAAAATTAGATAAGCACACTAATAGAAAACACTTTCACATTAATAGGAAAAATGTTTTAAGATTTATTTTGCATATGTGTATGTCTGCTTGTCTGTGTGGATATGTGCATGAGAGTGCACATGCTATTGGAAACCAGAGGTGTCAGGTCTCCCTGTAGTTGGAGTTGCAGGCAGTTAAGAGGCACCCAGTGGTGATGTGGGAACCAAATCAGGGTCTTCTGAAATGACAGTGTGTGTTCTTAACTTCTGAGCCATCTCTCCAGTCCTAGAAAAAGCAAGTCAGTGGTAAGACACTTGCTGCCAAGCCCAATGACCTGAGTTCAATTCCTGGGACCCATGTGTTTAAAAAAGAGAAACTCCTAAAATTTGTCCTCTAACTTTCACACGTGTGTTACAGCACACAACCTATATAAATAAGTAAATTTTAAAGAAGACAAGTCTTAAAAGACTATTTTTGTTATCTAGGATTAGAAAAGGACTTCTTAAATGTCCCTTAATCATGGAGTTAAGAAAGATGGTTCAGTGGTTAAGAGTGCTGCTGCTCTTTCAAAGGACCCACATTTGGTTCTCAGCATTCACATGACAGCTTATAACTCTAACTCCAGTTCCTGGGGATCAGATACACTTTTCTGACCTCTATGGGCACTGGACAACATGGGTACAACTGACATACATGCGGGTAAAACAGTCATACATGTGAAATAAAATGTAATAAATGTTTAAATTTTCAGTAAATAAAATTGATGGTCTACTGTCTGTAATGTAACCAAAGGGTAGAACAGACAGATGAGAAAAAGAAACTAGAAATATTGCTACAGATCTGTGGATAATCTTTCAAATAACACAACATTCTACACTAGTTTGAATGGCAAAGGTTGTCAGCTGGCTGCTGCTCCCTGTGGGATGTGGGGCTGGTATGCCACTGGTAGATGTATCACTGAAGAGGCCATTGTAGTCACAGCGTGCTGGGTGCCTTGAGTCCTCAGCATATATGGTTGTAGGAAATTAGGTGACATTTGAGTGCCCTCTACCAGGGCCAAAGGTAGAAGGTAAAGAATGGGGATACAGCTGGGCGTGGTGGCACACGCCTTTAATCAAGGCACCTGGGAAACAGGCAGGGAGATCTCTGAGTTCCAGGACCGCCAGGGTTACACAGAGAAACACCGCCCCCACCCCCCAAAAAGGAGGCTGCACATATAGAATGAAGTTGGCAGGGTTGAAAGGAGTGAGTTATGTAACACAGAACAGTGAGATGAGTCTTAAAAGTCAGCACGTCAAAACATTAGAGAATGCTCTAAATAACGATGAATGTTTTCACAAAATACACACTTCTCTATAGGTTAAAGCAAAAGTATGAAGCATGCTTAATATTTACTTACGGTTGAAGAAAGAAATAGAGATGAGGGCTGGAGAGATGGCTCAGAGGTTAAGAGCACTGACTGTTCTTCCAGAGGTCCTGAGTTCAATTCCCAGCCACCACATGGTGGATCACAACCACTTATCATGTGATCTGATGCCCTCTTCTGGCCTGCAGGAGTGCTTTCAGGCAGAACACTGTATACGTGATAATAAATAAATAAATAAATATTTTTTAAAAAGAAAGAAATAGAGATGAGGGTTTTTGTTTGTTTGTTTTGGGGGGTTTGGTTTTGTGTTTTGTTTTGTTTTGTTTTGTTTTTTTGCAAAGAAAGCTATGAAAGACTTGATCCTTACCTAAGGTGCTACTATACATTAGTTGTCCCAGAGTGCCTTGAACTTGCTGGTTTGTCCCTTTCTCCTCTTGTTGGTGATTCCAGCAACAGTGGTATTATTTCATGACTGGCCAATGGTTGCCAACAGCAGAGCATTTCAGCCAGTAATACAGATTGATGCTCTATAACTTAGCTTACCAATAGAACAGCGCTCGTATAAGTGAAGACTTCCTATCCACCATAGTTCTAAACACCCTGTAATGTTAAAAATAAAGTAACTTTATGGACCATTTAGATTTATATGGAACAAACTTAAAACTGAATTCAAGTAATAGAAACAAAGTAGGATATAAACAATTTCTTTTAAAAATGGGTAGAGAGATGGGGGAGGAACAAGGAGGAGTTGAGGAAGGGCCAAAAAATATTCTATGTAGTTCTAAGAAAATAAGTGTTTATATATATATATAAACACACACACATACATACACATACATACATACATACATACATACATACATACATACATAGGGCTCAGAAGTTAAGAATACTGGCTGCTTGGGGCTGGAGAGATGGCTCATTGGATAAGAACACTGCCTTCTCTTCCAGTGATCCTGAGTTCAAGTCCCAGCAACCACATGGTGGCTCACAACCATCTCTACTGGGATCTGATGCCCTCTTCTTGCATACAGGTGTATATGCGGATGGAGCACTCATATATAAAATAAATAAATAAAATCTTTTTTAACAAAAAAAGAAAAAGAAAGAAAGAAGGAGAAGATTATTGGCTCTTCCAGAGGACTTGGGTTCAGTTCCCAGCACTCATGTGGTGTCTCACAGCTTCCTTTAACTTCAGTTCCAGAAGATCCAATGCCCTTTTCTGGCTTCTGCAAATAATGCACACACATAGTATACAGACATACATGCAAGCAAAACATGTACATGTACAATAAAAATAAGTCTAAAAGTGGTGTTGGAGAGGTGGTTCAACAATTTTGAGTATTTACTGCTCTTGCAGAGGACCCAAGTTCTGTTTCCAGCACCCACATCAAGCAGCTTATAATCATGTGTCATTCCAGTTCCAGGGCATCTGATACCCCCTTATTGCTTCTGGGATCACCTGTATGTGCATGGTGCACATGAACACACACAGGTGTACATATACACATAGATGCTTTTAAAAAGTAATCAGGGCTAGTGAGATGGCTCAGTGGTTGAGAATACTTGTTCTTGTAGGGTTCAGTTCCCATTACTCATGTGGTGGCTCACATTCATCTCCAGCTCCACTTCCAAGGTCTCCAGTGCTTCCTTCTGACCTCTGCAAGCCAGGCATACGTATAGTGCACATACATACATGCGGGCAAAGCACGCAGACACAGAGAAATCATTTTTTAAATTAAATCAGTTTGCATACTCATGTGCATAACAATGCTGTCCACAACAGCCAAGAGTGAAAGTGATGTAAATGCCTATTAGTGAATGAACAGACAGTACATTAACACACTACAGTATTGCCAGATGAATGTGGAGGGCATTTCAAATGTAATAAGCTAGTCACAAAACAAATAGTATATGATTGTACTTATCAGCTATCTACAATAGGGAGAAGAATGACACAGTTTGTGGACTTAAGAGTTTCAGTTGTGCAAGAGGGAAAGGTTTGAAAATGTTTCACAACAATGTGATTGTGCCTTATGCTACTTAACTTTGACAAATACAATTTAGACATGCCTGAAACTCCCTTTGCCATCCCAGCTAGCTAGAACTCACAGCAATCCTGCTGCAGCTGGCCAAGTACTGAGGTCATAGGCATGAGCCGCTCTGCCTAACTTCTAGATGCTGGATTTTATATTATGTACTGTTTTAGCACTATTAAAAGCAATCAAAAAGCATCTATAAAGTTCATTTATTAGTGATAAGTGATTGTATGCTGATTTCTGCTTGCTAATTGTTTGTTACGGGATAAAATGTCTTATCCTTTCCTAGGCGTCTTTAGCAGAGACAGATAAAATCACTCTGGAGGTAGCAAAACTCATCAAAGATGACTTCCTACAACAAAATGGGTACACTCCTTATGACAGGTACGCTGTGGTGACTTCCTTTTTTTATCTGAGGATTTTCTGTTGTGTTTTGGCAAAGAGCTGCCCATGTGTTGCAAACTTCTTCATACAAGTACATTTTGACTCAGTATATTGCTTATTTTGTGTGTTCCTACAGACATCTAGTGCCCCTTTGTCTCAGTTTGTTTGTTAGTCAAGTTCTGACAGTGTTTTCACTCACACCGCCATCTGTAATTACAGTGAATTGTGGCTTGTCTGCAGACCTGAGGGAGCATCACCTTCCTTCCCTCTCTTCCCCGCTACTTTCTGCCGTCCTTGCCTAAGTATTCATTTTGTGCTTTCCCTGCCTTATGTCATAAGAGTCCCAAATTTCTTGTTACAAAGACCCTGCTGAGAGCCCTCCTACCTTCTTCTGCCACTTCCTAGTGCTTGCCCCATTTTCATTTTCTCTCCTGTGCGGTGGCCTTTTTAGAGAACCCATTTCTTTTAAATCTTGAGAATTTAAGCCTTTTGTCTTAAGCTGGCCTTTTGTCTCTTTAATCATATTTGACTCCATTTAAAACAAAAACAAAAAGAGCCGGACGTGGTGGCGCACGCCTTTAATCCCAGCACTTGGGAGGCAGAGGCAGGTGGATCACTGTGAGTTCCAGGCCAGCCTGGTCTACAAAGTGAGTCCAGGACAGCAAAGGCTACACAGAGAGACCCTGTCTTCAAAAAACAAAAACAAAAACAAAAAAAGATCTAGGGAAATAGTTCAATGCATTCATGCAGAGCCAAGCAGAGTAGCACACATCTGTGTCCCTGCTTCCCTATGATAAGGTGGATGCTGGAGACAGAATCCCAGGAGGCTCATGGGCCAGCACAGCTGTGGACAGCAGAGACTCTGAGAGAAGGTGGGGGGCAAGGACTGAGCAAACGAAAGTATTGGTTAGAATGTCGGGCAAGTGAAACAGGCCAGTGTGTCAGCCTCAGAAGTCTGGTCTGTCCCGAATGGAACCACTGCATGAAGAAACCAGGGCCAGAGTTCTTTAGAAAGACTATTACTAGGACACATGGGATTGAGTATTTGCTCATGGGTATGTGCCTATACTTAGAAAGGGTATGTGAAGATAAAAATGAATCCTGAAGGGAATGGAAGGCTTGGGGGAGGGGGGGCGGCTTACCTGGCATACTCAAGACCTTGAGTTCAGCACAGTGGGAAAAGGTGAGGGAGGGAGAGATGGGGGAGTGCTGGGGCAGTGTGGGGAGAACAGGATAACTTTAGCTTTCCTATTATTCATTAAAACTTACCTCCACTCACAAGGGAGTTTTTACAACTCAGTTGTTTTACCACTTGAGTTACATATTTAATTGCTTGTACCAAACAGACTGCTCATAAGTCATCAGAGCATGGCAATAGTGTGTCATTGTTTTTTGTTTAATAATTTATTAAGCAGAAAAATAAACATTCTCATTTCAGTAACATTCATAATCCTATTCATCTATACCATCCACACTGGCTGATCCTATGTATCATCCAGTAAACAGACACAGAAACTAATGACTAGTTATTCCTAACTGTCGTTTCCTGTAGTAAAGTGTGAACTTGCTTTGTCGGTTGCTTTTGCTAATTTTCCTGTTGTTCACTTTCCCCAGGTTCTGCCCATTCTATAAGACAGTGGGGATGCTGTCCAACATGATCTCATTTTATGATATGGCCCGTAGAGCTGTTGAGACTACTGCCCAAAGTGACAATAAAATCACATGGTCCATTATCCGGGAACACATGGGGGAAATTCTCTATAAACTTTCCTCTATGAAATTTAAGGTATACTTTCTTTCTACTCTAGCTTTGTTAGTGAGAAACCAACTTTTCTTCTTCCCTTCTTCATTTTTCCTTCCTTCCTCTCCTATTTGAGTTCTAAACCTCAAGATGAAATTTGCATTTTCCTTCTCTGTTTAAGATTTATTCTCATTTTGTTTATGTGTATATGTGTACCCATTGTACATATGTGGCACGTGTGTGTGGCTACCCAAGAAGGCCAGAAGTGTGTGTTGGATTACATGGAGTTGGTGCATGTGCGCAGTGTGGGTGCAGGGGACTGAGCTTGTCCCCTAGAACAGCAGCAAGTCTACCGAGGAGCTATCGCTGAACCCTTGAAATTTGCACTTTTTGTTTTACAATGCTTAGGTTCTATAAAACCAAAATAGTCTTCCAAGTTATGTTCACTCAGGTATTCCAGTGGTAAAGACTGTGTTATGTCATGTCTGTGGGACTGAGATGACTCAGCAGTTAAGAGCACTTACTGCTCTGTCAGAGGGCCTGGGTTCAATTCCCAGCACCCATGTGGTGGATTACAACTCCTGAAATTGCAAGAATCTGGCACCTTTTCTGACCCTCCAGGTCTCTTGCACACAAATAATATACAGGTATGCACTCAGGCACACACACACGCATGTGTTTTTAAAAAAAGATGATGGTATGTCATATCTAAAATAGATCCTCAAGTGTCCTAGCTACTAGGTACCTTCGAGTGAACTCCTGGATGGACAGGGTTACTTCACTAAAGCGCCTGTTCCCTCATCTAGCATCCACATTCTTACACAGTTTAGCCAGTTAAGTGAACTTACCAGTAGAAACTGACATAGATGAGTGTTCTTAAATTGTTTGATAAATTGGATTACTTTTCATTATTTTTAAGTCATGATGTACAGATATATATAATAATCACCCACTGAAAACGATACTCTGGGTATATTTGTACTACGGAAACAGAGGTACAAGCCAGGAGACCACACGGGGGCTTAGTGGGTAGTGGCACTTGCTGCTAACCCTGATGGCCTGGCTTCAGTTAAATGAGCTATATTAGCTTGTTGTCTGTCCGCATTCCACTTCTTCATACGAGTGTAATGCTAACTTCAGTTGTTGTATACACACAGCTTGATGCTACAAGACTCACACTAGCTTACACATTGCTGAGGTTTGATCATTGAGTGTCCATAGCAGGCAAATTTTAAAAATGAAATTTTGATTTTGTTTTTAGTCCATTTGCACATTTCTACTGTAAAAGAAAATGGCATAGTTTTGACTTTTGCCTGTGATTTACCAGTTGTACCTCACTTAACTCGTGCTCCATAGTGACAAGTAACTAACCACACATCTTGAAAATTATTCTTCATAGGTAAACTTGTATTATTTTCTTTTTCAGGATCCAGTGAAAGATGGCGAGGCAAAGATCAAGGCCGATTATGCACAACTTCTGGAAGATATGCAGAATGCATTCCGTAGCCTTGAAGACTAGAACTGTGACTTCCTCCTCTTCCTCAGCAAGCTCATGTGTATATTTTCCTGAATTTCTCATCTCAAACCATTTGCTTCCATATTGTGCAGCTTTGAGACTAGTGCCTCTGTGTGTTATCATTTGTTTTGCCATTTCTTTAGTAGGTCATATGAAACAAACATTCCCCTCGTTCCAGTGTCTGAAGGGGCTCCCTGACCTCTGTCTGAAGTGGTGAGTGTAGTGCCCAGACTACATGATGGCTACGCTGCTGTGAGCCTGTGCGTAAGGTGCCTGCCCTCACCTTGTCTCCATTCCACTGTAAACAGGACTACTGCATAAACCCTACTGGGAGTGGAAAGCCAGATCTCTGTACCTGTGGGTAGGTACTCAGGAAGTGACTCTGAATTTGTGGTTAGACCACTTGCAGCTTGTTTAGTAACTATTTTTGCAGGAAATATTTCCATTTAAAAACATAAAAGATTAATGTTCCAATTATTCATAGCTTCCCCAGTTTCAATCAGGACTGTTTATGGGGCACTTGGGAACTATTTTGTTGTTATAACAGGCATTTGCAAGGCCGAGCATAATAGACAAATCAGTTGCCTCTAAAAATGTGAAAGAAAAAAAAGAGCCAGGTGGTCAAACTTCAGTTAACATCATCTTGTTAAAGCATATTTTATTTCACTAAGAAAAAAATCAATATCAAGGACTTTTATATACTCGATTACTAGGAAATCCCCCCTTTTTTTTAAAGCACAATTTTAAAAATCATTGAACATGTGATCCACATCATAGCCATTCTTTTCCTCAGGGCTAAGCCGGGAGCTTCTCAGAGTGGCAGTGGGGTGGGGATTAAACTAGAATGCCACAAAGAAACACAGTAGTGCTCACAGGCCTTTGCCCTGGAAGAACCAGCTGTACTGTAGAAATTTTGGGGCCAGAGTGCATTGTTTTCACAAGGTACATGTGTCATGTGTTTTTTGTTTGTTGAAATTCTGAAAGCAGCAAGTTTACCAATTACAGAAAACTATTGCTTCTGTGTGTTTTCTTATTCACTGGCTCAGAGCTTCTTAAAGTATCTGGTCATAGCAGCGTGACAACTTCCATTCTGTTGACAGAGATGAAAGTTACTCTTTCATTTAACTGCTAACAAAAACTAGGTCATAGAAGAAAAGATCAATTTTGTCTCACCGTCTCAGTATGCTTAAATAATAATTTCCATGTTTGCATAATGAGGCCCCATTTCTGAGAGCTTGGAGGGCGAGCTCCCTGTTCACTCTCTCTGGCTGATAGAGCTGGCACCGTGCTTCCTCTTCAGGAGGGGAAAGGGTATTGGAACATGCCTAACACTCTCAAGTATGTAAGAGCATAAGGTATTTATTTTAAGCCTTGGTATGTTATTTAAATTATTAGGTGATACATTTCTTTTGGTCTTTTGAGTAGACATAGTCAGTATGCAGTTCAGAAGTAACGTGTGATTCCTTGCTAGTGCATGTCTTTTCACAGTGGACTGCTATTCAGGAAGGGTAATTTTCCATGGAACAGTTTAAAAACTAGTAACAATACTGACTGATCTGGATTATGCAATGACTTGTTGAGATGTGGATTAATGGTGCTGCTGAATCAGTTTGCTTCCAGTGTGGCTTCATATTCAGAGGCCCTAGCTAGTGGAAATGAAAAGATTTCAAAACCCTTCTACTTACACCTACCAGCAAACTAGGCTTGTGATCAGAATGAACGATCCAAAGAAACTACTTGACCAAGTTTGTTTTTTGTTGTCCTGGAATTGAGATGTGCGTTCTTCCTGCTTTTAAGAATGTTGATGTATGAGTGTGAAGAGGCTAGAGAAATGATGCTCAGATTTTTCACTGTAACCTTCCCTAACCCACATTGTAGAGTTTCAGATTGTTCATCATAGTGTTTCTTTAGGAAGGATGTGTTAAATACAGCAGTCTTTTTAAAAGATTATGCAGTTCTCTATTTATTGTGCTGTGCCTGGTCCTAAGTGCAGCCAGTTAAACAAGTTTCATATGTATTTTTCCAGTGTTAACTCTCACACCTATACCCTTTGGAGACTTCCATCCTGAACAATGAATAGAAGAGGTTATATAAATTGCCTCCTTATCCTTAAGATTTCACTATCTTTATGTTAAGAGTAATGTATAATTATTAAAATCTGTGAAAAATAAAAAAGTGGATTTAAATTAACTTTGCCTTCTTTTTTTTTTTTTTTTGAGGGAGGAGGGACAAAAATCTCCTGAAAACATTCCACCTTATATTTTGACTAATGTTACAATATGTCCTTTTGAATGTTTTACTTTGTGGACTACTTGCATCATGAAGTTGGAATGTGCCATTCACAAGTCTGCCCAGCATCGTACAATCACTGCGCACAGGGGTTGGCAAATAACAATGTGCAAAATCTGGGGATCCTTCCTTCAGGATGTGATGGACTATGACCTTACATAGCAAGGTCTTCCGACAGGACCTCACCCCATGGTCACAGCGCACAGTGGGTAGGGAGTACAGTATGCAGGATCTCACCCCATTGTCACTGCACACAGTGGGTAGGGAGTACAGTGTGCAGGATCTCACCCCATTGTCACGGCACACAGTGGGTAGGGAGTACAGTGTGCAGGATCTCACCCCATGGTCAC
>OU015745.1:96798812-96823090 GCA_907169655.1 Acomys percivali | reverse complement strand
GCACAGTGGGTAGGGAGTACAGTGTGTGGGATCTCACCCCATTATAAGTGAGTGATCTTTCAAAATTAGAGGTAATCTTTGGTGCTCATTTTAATTGTCCCCCCTTTAAAGTGATCTTTAATTCCTTGGACAGAGCTAGAGGGAACAAGCATCATTAGTCCACGGGCCTACCCCTTCCCTTTCCTTCTCTGCAACTGAGAAAGTGACATTACCTTGCCTGTCACTCGGATGCTGAGCTAAGGCTGGGTGATACACATTTTGTTAGCCTGACACCTTAGCTGGGGCAGAGTTGTTGCCTCCTGAGTGGACATGCCTGCCTCAGAGGTTCCAAGGAGTGTTGAGAGGGTACAGTGGAGTGGTAGGCCTCAGACTTCACACAGACCCCTCGTCCTGAGGATGGTTCAGCCTGGGCATGCTCTGGAGTCACTACTCCAAACTCACTACTTCTGTTCCAGCATGCACTGGAAGAGTGCACAGCAGGGACGGGGATTGGGCTGGACCTGAAGGGTGGAGCTGGCCAGGATATAGGTGACAGGCAGAGAGCCTAGGAACTGGTCTCTACAGCACACAGCAGGCCCGGAACAGCAGGGGATCCTTGGGCACCGTGAGCTTCAGTGAGACACTCTCATGGCCCCAATGAAGAGCATTCCACCACGCTGCAAAGGAAGTCTGCTTGGACTGTGCGTGTGGTGGCTGTCATGTTCCTTGGACCATCAGAAGGATGCTGGCAGAGTCTACTGCCAAGGCCTTGTATTCAGGGACAGAGCGAGGGACTTCCGTCTTCATATCAGTGAAGTCTGGCACAGGAGGGTCATAGATAGAGAAACGGGCCATCTTGACTCCGTTTGGGGGTAAATAGCCTGTCCTTCCTGGGGCTGGGTGTGTAGTTGAGCATTTCACACAGGGTTGACATATCGAGGAACTTGGGTGTCAGGCCAGCACACACAGTGTTGTTGAACATGCCATGCATGCCACGCAGTCTCCCTTCAGGCAGGCCTGGGGCACATTGGCCTCCAGAAACACGCTTTCCCCAGGCTTCACGGTGAGCAGGTTCAGGAAGTAGGTGGTAAAACATCTGATATCACCTGGGTACTGCTGGTGCAGCTGTAGCAAGCGCATCCCACAAATGTCCTCCATGCTGTTTCCGGCAGACACTTGCTGGGAGATCCATTGAGCAGCTCCACCACCACCTTCTTCTCACTCTTCATCAGCTGGGAAAAGCAGTTCCTCAGAGCAGAGGCCATGGCCCCAGGATCGCTGTTCATGCTGTGTTTCAGCTGTGCTGTGCCATCCTCTCCAAGCAGGGACTGGAACTCAGGCCCTTTCTTCAGAAAGGTCACAGTCTCCTCCACTGGCCCTGGAAGGGGATGAGGACAATGGCCGTTTCTGACTTGTGGTTGGCATCAGGATAATGTTGTGGAGCCTGGAGATGCAGCTTTCCTGCCAGCTCCTTGTTAGGGTATGACTAGACAGACAGGCCTGTTTCCACTGAGAACATTTGAGGAGGAAAGGCAGCTTGCCATTAAAGGTGTCTTTGACCTTTGGGCCTAAGCAGTCCTGGTTTTCAGCAATCCACTGGCCCAAGGTCTTCTGGGAAATAAAGTTGTCAAGGATCTTGGCACTGGTCCCCCCCCACGAGGGGGAAGAAGGGGTGGGGGTGGGGCATCCCCATCCACAGCTCTTGCATATGGCTTGTGTTCTGAGATCTGGGCCAGTGGGTCATTGTTGGCCAGCAGGCGTGCCACTTCACTGTTGAGGCCAACTTCCCCCCGCATATCGCTGCACCACACAAGAAAGTGGGACTTGGTATCCTAGCTCCGGAGACCCCGCTCATTTTAATTTTTGTCAGTTTGAGCTGAGTCATGTAATTTCGCAGTGCAAATGATTTTAGATCTACTGTAACAATTTACCACCATCCATTGTAGCTCCCCAGTATGTTATCTAGATGTATATATTTAGGAGTTATTAGATTGGCTTGCGTGGTTGGAACTGCACAGCCCAACAGTGGCCATCTACATACTCAGTAGTCAGTGCCCAGTAGGGACTCAGCCCAAGAAGCCGGAAGCCTCAGTACAAGAGGGACTGCTGAAACCGCAAGAGTTCATGTGGGAAGGCTGCAGCCGCTGGAGCCTGGCACCCGTGAGTGATGGCCGCAACAGCAACAGCCATTCAGGAAGAGAGGGGTTTGTTTGTGCTAGCTGGCCTCTTCCTCCTGCCTTTGCTCCACCAAGCCCAGGACCTGCTCAATAACGGCAACTACATTTAGGGTTGGCCTTTCCCTCCTAGTTGATATATACTAACCATCTCTGGAAATGGCTGCACAGACACATCAAGAAGTGTGCTTTACTTCTACAGGCATCTGTCAACCTGTGTGTTACTCAGGGTTCTTTAGGGGAGCAATATATGTAAAGAGGGGTTTTTTGATTGGTTTATGCAACATGCACTGAGTATTCCAAAAATGGCTGCCTTATCGGACACTTGCTATGCCTAGAGTCTGGCGACTCAGTCCACAGGCTGCAGCCTTAGCGTCCAAGGGACTGCTGAAGAGCCACTAGTCTTCAGTCATGTTGGAAGCCAAGGAGACTTGAGTTGCTATCAGTGGAAAATGGTGGCAGCAGTGACAGTGGCAGCATCAGAGTCAATGAATTTGCCTGAGCAACAAAAAGGCAGGAAAACAAAAAGTCTTTTTCCTTGGGCCTCCTTGTACCTGGGTTACCACTGGGAGGCACTGCCCAACTCAGTTAATGTAACCACGAAAATCTCTCTCGGGTGTGCTCAGATAACTTGACTCTTAGTTGATGCTGGATCCGCTCAGATTGGCAACCAAGGTTAACCACCACACACGGTGTCAGTTGGTCAGGGTTCTCTAGAGAAGCAGCACTGTCTTGGTCATGGATTTATTGCTGTGGAGAGACAGGATGGCCACGGTGGCTCGTATCATTGGGGCCAGCTTACAATGTAAAGGTTTAGCCCATTATCGTCATGGTGAGCTGGCAGACAGGGTGCTGGAAAAGGAGCTGAGGGTTCTGCATCTTGATCCACAGGCAGCAGGAAAAGAACGCCACTAGACCTGGCCTGAGCGTCTGAGGGCTCAGAGCTTGCCCTTTAGTGATGCACTTTCTCCAACAAAGCCACACCTACTCCAGCAAGGCCAAACCTCCTAACAGCGGCACTCCCTGTGAGCCTGTGGGGGCCATTTTTATTCAAACCACAAGAACTGATAGAATATATGCATGGGACTTTTTAGACTAGCTTACAGAGTATTCCAATAATGGCTGCCTCCCGATGGAAGTTCAAGAATCCAGTAGCTGTTCAGTCCATGAGGCTGGATGTCTCATGATGTTAAATACACGCTGGAGTCTTGAAGAAAGAGGTTCTACAGCCAATGAAGGAATGAATTTGAGAGTGAGGGCAAGCAAGCAAAGAGCAAGCACTTCCTTCTACCATGCCCTTTAAATAGGCTGCCACCAGAAGGTGTGGCCCAGATTTAAAGTGGATTTCCTCACAAGGGATTCAGTCAAGAAAGAACCCCACAGCTGGGTGGTGGTGGCGCACGCCTATAATCCCAGCACTCAGGAGGCAGAGGCAGGCGGGTTGCTGTGAGTTCGAGACCAGCCTGGTCCAGGACAGCCAGGACTACATGAGAAACCCTGTCTCAAAAAAAAAAAAAAAAAGAAAAGAAAAGAAAAGAAAAGAAAAAAAAGAAAACAACAAAAATGTAATATTTGAGGGTGGTTAGAGGCTTTGGAGTTAAGTGTACATCATTGGCTGGGGAAGGGCACTATGGATGCCTCATTTGCATAAGAAGGAATTCCAGGTGCTGTGAACTTGAGCTTATAAGGGGAAAGGAAGTTTAACCTGGGCACCAGGCTACATGACCTCCTGCGGGGTGGGGGTTGGGGGGTAGGGTGGGGGACAGGGCTAAGTGTGCACAGGGACGTGCAAGCCCAGGGCACGGGTGGAGCAGTTCTAGTCCTGCAGATCTGAGGATGAAATTTCCAGGGTCTGGACATTGCTTGACCCACTCTTACTCCGGCCCTTGCCAACCTTCCATTGAAAGTTGTTCTCACAAAGCCATGAAGAATCTCTGCCTAGAACAGGCAGTTGTGCATAGCCACACAGAAATACAGAAATGACACTAAACACAACAGGCATGACTCTCAACAACCATAATATTTAGAGAAGCTGAGCAAAAATATACCCAATTTATTTAAAGTTCAAACCCCAAATTTGAAGTCAGGACAGCAGCTTCATGCACTGAGAAAAGAGGGAAATAACAAAAACATCTCAAAGGGGTTTCTGGATGCTAATGATGCTCTGGGTCCTGCAGGAGGATGTGCTGCGTTGGATGTGCTAAAGCTTTACAGTGTACCCATTAGCATATATAGTTTTGTGATTGCATATGAATTACAATAACATACATACAAGTAACATTATAAGTAGACTGAACAAGTTGTATTTATGTACATAGGAATATATATGTATGGAACAATTAATAAAAAGGGGGCCATGAGTTTGAAAAGGCCAGAAGGGTTGTGTGGAGGGATGAGAGGGAGCGGGAAATGATGTAATTATAGTCTCAGAAAATAAAAAACTAACAAAACAGATTTTTTAAAAAATGATACAACTCAAGTCTTTATGTATGCATATTATACTTCAGTAAGGTTACTTTTTTAAAAGGTCATAATTATATTTTTGAATTCATTTTGCCCTATGAAACATGGTTGAAAAATACTACTAGAGGGGGCTGGAGACATGGCTCAGTGGTTAAGAACACTGGTTGCTATTCCAGAGGACCTGGGTTCAATTCCCAGCACCCACATGGCAGCTCCCAGCAGTCTGCCGCTCCAGTTCTCCAGGGCATCTGATACCTTCACACAGATGTACATGCAGGGGAAGCACCAATGTACATAAAATAAAAATAAACTTTTAAAAATACTATTAGATGGCTTAGCAGATAAGAGCACTTTTTGCTCTGGCAGATGGATGGCCTGAGTTTGATTCCCAGCATCCACGTGACTGACTCATAAACATCCAAAACTCCAGGCCCAACGGATCCAATGCTCTCTTCTGACTTTTTCAAGCACCAGCTACAGATGTCAAACACAGTCATACATGCAGGTAAAATCAGGCTAGAAGTAGCTCTTAAAAAATAAAATAAAAATACTCTCAGAGGCTAATGAAATAGCTCAGCAGGTTAAAAAGTTTTGACAATCTGAGTTTGACCCACAAAGCCCACATAAAGTTAGAAAGAGAACGGAGAGCTGACTCTTTAGGCTGTGCTCTGACCTCATACACTCAATGTGGCACGCACACACACACACACACACACACACACACACACACACTAAAAGTAACGACAATAACAATTTTAAAACACTATTAATGTTTGCCTAATAAAATAATTTTATTTTGGTTTGGCTTTTTAACGTGCTCTTTTTTTTAAATCACTTTTTAAAAAAAGATTTATTTATAGCCTGGCGTGGTGGCACACGTCTATGATCCCAGCACTCGGGAGGCAGAGGCAGGCGGATTGCTGTGAGTTCGAGGCCAGCCTGGTCTACAAAGCGAGTCCAGGACAGCTAAGATAACAAAAAACAAAAACAAAAATAAAAAACAAAACAACAACAACAACAACAACAAAAAAGATGCATTTATTATGTATACAGTGTTTTTGCCTGCATGTACACCTGCACTCCAGAAGAGGGCATCAGATCACATTATAGATGGTTGTAAGCCACCATGTGGTTGCTGGGAATTGAACTCAGAACCTTTGGAAGAGCAGCTAGCGCTCTTAACCTCTTAGCCAACTCTTCAGCCCTAGCTTCCTCTTTTCTACCAGAAGTAAAATTTCATTTTATTAGATTTAATTAATTTATGTATTTGTTGGAGATCAAACTCAGTGCCTTGGCTTATTAGGCAAGTGCTCTATCATCAAGCACCCTTTAGACCCCTCAACTTCTCAATTTAGGAGCTCTCTCCATTTTTCAATTGTTTATTTTGTTTTGGTTGTTGTTGTTGTTTGCAACCAGTAGTGTTTTTGTCAGGTAACTATTGAGGGTTTGAGAATTTATCTGTTCTTGGAACAGAGTGAAGAAGCTAGCCAGCCCATACAGTCCTAGAACGCTAAATTGTCTCGTCTCCAATGGTATAAGCAGCTGTTTACAAATATGTGTTCAGGCCCTTATGCGTATGTCTTTCAGCCCTCACAGTAGCAACAAATGATTAAAAACAGGGCTTAGGTATCAAATAATTATATATTGTAATTAAATGTTTTCCCACTTGTCCAAAGATAAGAGCCTATAGGATTGTGTTAGTAATGCTGATGTCTAGGCCCTACCCTATGCTAACTTGGGGTCTTTCAAGTCCAGAAGGGGTAGGAGAATCAATGCTTACAAACCTCCCAGGTAATTCTTACAGTAGGGCAAGTCTGGGGAAGATGCTTAGCTTCAATACTTAGCTATAAAGAGTAACATGAGAGACGCAAATTGAAGTAAACATGCTCTCAAACGTTCGCTAGTTTTATCCACGGTCTCAGTATTGTACAGTTTTGCCGTTTATCTTGACATTTGTTGGCATGAGCACTCCACAGTTCTGTGCTGAGTCACAAGTGTTGGCTCAGACTAAAGTAGTCTGGCAATGGAACAGAGTTTCCCTAAATCATGAAAGTTGAGCAGTATTTTTATACCTATGGATTTCAAATGATTCCATGATTGTTTCGGGAATACACTTAATGGGCTAGCAGTTCCTCTTCCCTGCCTGTCTCTAGAAGCAGGAGATTTTAAAAGGAATCAAAACGATACAATTCTGAAGACTTAGTTCATGAATATAATTACAAGGAGTACAATTTAATCCCATTTTAAAAATTTGTCCGGGATTTAAATTTCCTTTTTCTTTACTCTGTCATGATGGTTTTTTAGTTCAGATTTTAACCATCATCTGAATAGCTTTTATATTTTTATGACTCCCAAATAACTAGTACATTTAGCATTTACTTGATGACTTAAAATTGCACTAAGAGTTTTGGGACACCTCGTGTAAAAGCTCCAAATTGCCTTCAATCACATAAAACCATGCTCACAGCCTTTATTTTCAAATCGTGCACTTTATTTTAAAGTCGTTATGGACCCCCTTTGTCACAGTCCCTTAAGAAGTGATTTAGTGCTGCATTCCCCCACGCATTGCACTGCAGGCTGGTTCTTTGGAAGCAAACACTAAAATGGAAATTGGGGTACAGGTTGCTCAATAGGAATCAACAATTCCGAAAGGGAGGGAGCGAAAGCAGAGTGAGAAGAGAAATCCCTGCACATAGCGCTTGCCTTACATGGGGCCACTTTCAGTGGAAGCTCTGGGATAAATGTAGCCAGAGCTGAGACTCATCCTCACCTGGCCAGGTGTGTATGTCCTTATCTCTTAGTTCCCAGATTGCAAAAATCATAAAACGAGCAACCTAGAGTCACGAAAGAAGTCTACAAACAAAAAGTTCAAAAATAGTCCTTGGGCTAAAAGCCAGATCAAGTATTTTAGCATCAGTTGAGATGGAAGAGCGCACTGAATATATACTTAAGGCTGTCGGGTAAATACTGATCTGATTTGTAGAAACTCATTATCAAATGTGCCTGCTGCTCTGGAAGAGGACCAGAAGTTGGTTCCAAGTACCCAGGTCCAGCGCCTTATACCTGCCTGTGGCTCCAGCTCCAGGAATCCAGAGCACTCTTCTGGCGTCTGTAGGAACTGTGTGCACATGCACACATACATAAAAACCTTATTTTAAATGCCTCCATAAGACCCAGGCATCTTCTTAATTAGTGATCGAAGAAGCCCAGCCCAGTGTGGGTGGGGCCATCCATGGGGTGGCGGTTCTGAGTTCTATAAGAGAACAGGCTGAGCAGGCCATGGGGAGCCAGTCAGCAAACAGCACCCCTCCTTAGCCTCTGCGCCAGCGCCTGCTTCCAGCTTTCTGTCCTGTCTGAGTCCCTGTTCTTGCTTCCTTCAGCGATGAACCACAGTGTGAAAGCAGAATCCCAATAACCCCTTTCCTACCCAAAACTCGCTTTCTGGTCATGGTGTTTCTTTGCAGCAGTAGTTACCCTAACTGAGACAGAGTACTTCATAACTGAGGATATTTTTCTTGACCTTTGAATCATGTGATTGCTAGTCAAAGCGATAAATTTTTTTAAAAAATAGAGCAAAAATAAACAGACATCATTTCAGATCCATTTCTTTCTTATAGGAGCAGCTTAGGTCATTAATACTTTTATTAAACTGTTACTGAGTCAGCTTTGAGCATTCAATCACACAGTCCTCTTTTGTGATGCTCAGGGGAGTTTTAAGTTATAATTGAACAAATCCCCATCATCGAGGTAGAGGTCCTTAGGTAGTAACTCATACAACAGCAAACACACCCCTGGCCCTGCTGCCAGTGCTTTGCCCTTTAAGATACCTTATACTTGGGGTAGATGTTGGGGTGAGGTTCACTCCGAGCCCTGGATCAGAGCCTGCTCCCTTGTCCTCAAGGCAGGGCCTGCTCTCTCACTCCTGTGTTATCATGGCAGGGCCAGCTCACCCACTCCCTTGTCCTCAGGGCAGGGCCTGCTCTCCTGCTCCCATGTCGTCTACCCCATGTATGACCAGCTGGGACACGTGAAGGGGCGGGACCTGCAGATTCAAAGATCAATAATCTCCTTGACACACAGCAACAGCAGGCTATCCAACAGCAGTGAGGATCCGGTAATGATAGTGTAGGTCTCCAACCAGACCCATGACTCGTAGCAATGAACATTTGAAAGTAAACATATGTAAACAAAAGGCTATACTGCATGATACACTACAGCTTCTGTGACAAGATTTTTTTGTTTGTTTTATTTTACTGGGGGGAGGAGAGGGATTTTGATACATAACATGTAAATCATAGACATTCAATAAAAGTTTTTTAAAAAGATACCTTATACTTCCCAAAGGCAATTCTGCATGAACCACATGACCTGAATTAAGTCATACTCACTCCAGATTCAGTGGCAATCTACTTGAACTCTTCAAAATAATTCACAAGTCAGTCACAGCCTATTACATGTAGGAAATGGCCTACATGTCACAGGGCACTATGTCACAGGTTTGTGATGCCAGCATTTGGGAGGTAGAGGCGGGAGGAATGACTCAAGGTTGTGCTCAGCTACATAGGTCGTTCAAGTCAGACTGAAGCCTCGTCACACATTAAAGGGAATGCCATGTCCCCCATCGGTGGAACTGTTGGGAAGGATTAAGGAATATGGCCTCGTTGGAGCAGATGTGTAATTAGGAGCAGTTTTGAGGCTTCAAATGTCTGCTTTGTTCCAGGTTCTCTGTCCCTGCCTCATCCCTTTGAATCAGGATGTGAGCTCTCAGCCTCTGCTCCTGTGCTGTGCTTGCCTGCCTGACGCCGTGCTCTCCCCATGATACCCAGGGACTGTAACCCTCGGCATCCACGAGCCCCAGCAGACATTTTCATTCATAAGTTTCCTTGCTCATGGTGTCTTATCACAGCAATAGAAATGTAACTAAGACGGTAAAATGGAAGGGACAGAAAAAAGAAAGCAATTGCCTGTGCTGTGTGCACAAGCCATCTGTACCGCATCCCCGACACTCCCTTCTGTGAGAGGAGGCTCTGCAATCTGCTCAGACCCTTCTCTGTGACTATTTGTCCTCAAGAGATAAATGTGTTCTTTCCCTCCATGTGTGAGGAGAGGGCACCTCTCAGATAACCCCCTCCAGGGGAAGGCCAGAAATCCCAAGCCACTGTAATCACGTTTTGTCAGAGACAGGCAAGGCAAAGCCAGATAGCTCTCTCTTCCTGTGGTTTCCCCAAATTCTTTCATAGGCCTGCACATTTCTGCTTTAAAAATGTAGAGGGGAGGTTGGGGGTGGGTGGGTGGGTTATGAGTCCAGGAGATCCAGGGAAAGAAAGGGACATCAGTCTCCACATCCCTTTCTTTGCCTTATGTTTCTCTTTCTTGGTTAACACGAAGAGGAAGAGTAGGGCTCCTCTCTGAGTGGTGACAGAACCCATCCTATCAGTCCATGCTTTTGGAGTTCATGGCCAGAATCAAAAGACTCACTCCTCACTGCAAAGGGGCCCATGAACACCTTAGGTCCAATAAGAGAGTAGGGGGAGTGGCTGGGGGACACATGAACCCTGATAACCCCACACCCTACACCCCAGTCGGTACTACCCAGCTCTGGTATTCCTTCTCTATCCAAGAAGTCTGTAGTGCTTGTCACTGAACTGTTTCAATTCTTGCTGATGTGTTTTCCTGTCTTTGAATTCTTTAACTGATGGAGAAGAAGAACCCACCTGCTGGCTGGTGTTGGTAACTCTTCCAAAGCCTAGTTCTACTTCTACTAACATACACTAACCACTGCTTAGTGATAATGTCATACCATCCTCCAAAGCACACTAAAAAATTGTGGTGGTATAAATAAAAATGGCCCCCATAGACTCACGTGTTTGAGTGCTTGGTCACCAGAGAGTGACACTATTGAGTGTGGCCTTGTTGGAACAAGTGTGTCACTGGGGGTGGGCTTTGGGGTTTCAAATACTCCAGCCAGGGCCAGTGCCTCTCTCTTCCTGCTGCCTGCCAATTCAGATGTATAAATCTCTGCTACCAGCCCCATGTCTGCCTGGGATGCTGCCATGCTTCCTACCATGATGAAAATGGACTAAATCTCTAAAGTATAAACCAGCCCCAATTGGATGTTCTCCTTTATAAGAGTTTCTGTGGCCATGATGCCTCTTCACAGCAACAGAAACCCTAAGACAAAAATACAGCCTTAATTCCACATACACACATATCAAGGTTAAAGATCAGGTTTTCCCCATGGGGTCATTTCTGGAAATAAACAGTGACATCTGTGTGTGTCATGAGGATCTCTTTGCCGGTGATATTTAGTGGTGACGATCAGAGACATCAGGCATTTTGACATGTAAAGGAAGGAAGAGTCACTCTGTCCTTTGAGACAATGTCATAATCCAAACACATGTTTATAATTTTCTGCATCTACAATGAAGCCCACTATTCTATCTAAACATGCAGTATTTTGGGGCACAGTTGTTAATGGATGCTAAAAATTGCAGGAGTGTAAATAATATGCATAATGAGTAATATTTATATTTTATTTCTTGGGGATAATTATTCAAGACGTGTTCACCTTTTTGGGAAAGAGTATCCTTCACTGTTTCCTTTGTACATTTTTTCAGTTGCTTTTCAATATGTCCACACTTTTGCATGAGGTGTTAGCATCACAATAACTCTAACTATACACAGAAACATCTTACTATGTTTTTTAACTAATTAATTAGCTAATTAGTGTATATTTGCATAAATTTATGGGAACCACATGTATGCAGATGCCCATAGAGGTGAGAAGAGACCATCAGATCCCCTGGAACTGGAGTTAGGCACTTGTGGGCCACCTGATATAGGTGCTAGGAACCAAGTCAGGGTCTTTCCAAGACTGGTAAGCACTCTTTACTACTGAACCATCTCTCCAGCCCCCATAAATATATTTTCTTTCTAGAAATGCCCACACATTTACATATTGAATTACATATTTCATGATACTTTCTTAAATTTGAGCTAAATGTTATCTTTTATTTATAAAACATGTACCTAAATGATCAATTTTACTTCTTGATAATAAAGTGAAAAACAATCATGCTGAATGTCGTGTCACGTATCAGTAATCTCTATACTCTGGAGGCTGAGATAGGAAAATCACAAGTTCAAGACTAGCCTGTGCTACATGGTAAGTCTGTCTGAAAATAAGAACAACCAAAATCCACAGATATTTAACAAATCAGGTGTTGAAGAGTTGGAGACTTAGCTCATTCTCAGGATTCCTGTTCACCATGTGAGAGGACCTGGGTTCTACCCTTTACACACACACACACACACACACACACACACACACACACACACACAGACACACATACACACAGACAGACAAGTAAGTGGACATAGAGACAGACACATACACACAATCACACAGACACACACATTCATACACAAATGGACAAATACACAAACCAACATACACAGAGACACACACATACACACAAACATAAACATACTAACATATACACATACACACACACCAAGAGAGACAAGCATGCATATGTGCACACACATGCGCAAGCACCCATACAAACACACACACTGCAGTCATTGAGTAGCATGTTCAAGAGTTCCATTCGATGTGCAATAAAATCACAGAGTGAAGAAGAGAATGGATATCAGAGGGCCACCCACCATCCTGGCTTTGCTACTACATGGAAAGTTCCTGGTCAGTCTGTGCTACAAGGTGAAAACTCAACTCAAAGCAGGCATGGGGTGATGGTGGGACCCTGAAAACAGCTCTGAGGCCTCTGGGATAACTAAACTGGTCAAACACACACATCTGTGCTGAGAGGAAAGAAAGAACACTACATGAAGAAATAACTATAAAAATCTGATAACGATTTTTTAAAAAACCCTCAGACCAAGAGGTGGTAGCCAGACAGGCTGGACACTCTGCACAACCTCACCAAGGCACGTTAAGATCAAGTTGTTGAGCCAGGCCCAGTGGTGCATGCCTTTAATCCCAGCACTTGGGAGGCAGAGGCAGGAGGATCACTGTGAGTTCGAGGCCAGCCTGGTCTACAAGTGAGTCCAGGACAGCCAAGGCTACACAGAGAAGCCCTGTCTCAGGGGGAAAAAAAGATCAAGTTTCTGAAAACCAGTACAAATTAAAAAGCTTCATGATAACTAATGGTGACATTTCATAAAGAAGAAGAAACAGGTGGGGACAAGTGACTGTCATGTACCCGAGCTAGTGTACCCTGAACAGATTTTGCTTCCATGCACACTTTACAGAAAAGCCCTTTAAATAAAGCACCTACATACCGTACTTACATCGAAGACATTTGGTTACTTTTAGGGAAAATAATTAACCTTTTAATTTTGCTGTGAAAAGTATTTTAAATAACAGTGGCCCAAGATACCAAAATAAACAGGCATTTAAATATTAGAAATGTTTTAACATATTAATGAATATTATTAAAAATAGTCTTGAGTCAAAATATAAACCCAAGTAAATGACGAAGAGTTAGGCCAAAAGAAAAAAAAAACCCTCACAAAATATGATCTGTAGTAGTCTCCATTGGAGAACTGGCCCCACCCTGTTACAGGGCCAGTTGGAAGGTGACTGCTGGAGGCTCAGAACACTGAAATGGGCCCTTGGCCCATGGGAACTGCCACACTGGGCAGTGAAGAGGCACCTTCAGTCCCTCCAGGATACTATCCAACCGTCATGCCGCAGGATGACACACTCTATGGTGGCCTTCATGCCCAGAGCTCCTGTGGGATCAGGCAGAGGCTAAACTCTGGGTGCACCCACATGGGCGTCTTCTCTTCTACTTTTCTTACTCTTGTCACTTGAGCAGACTTCTTCACGATGTCATTTTATGAGCATCTCTGCTGAAGCCTCTGTCCGAGGCTTTTCTGTCTTCCATAGATATTTTTGCTGGGCAGAAATAGCTATTGGATTGTCTAGTCATGATGTCTGTGGTCAAAATCACATGTTATTCTGAGACGTGCTCACCAAAAGAAGGCCTTCCAGGGATATGACAATGATGCAGGCTTTGGGGCTGGGGGATGTGGCTCCCTTAGCAAGCACAATGCTCTAGTCTTAATTTTTAATGATGTAAACAAAAATATACCTAAAAGTGAAGCTTCTGGAAAAACCATTTGTTCTTCCCTGTCTTATATTCTCAAACTTGACCTTGGCCTCCAGCCTGGCCTTGAGTTTCAGATTTGGGTCTCTAAAGACATCCTTGTTGATAACATTTTGTCTGAGGGGATATCCACAGAGTGCCTTATGAACATGAAGTGAGTGTAGCTATAAACTTTCACAAAAGACTTGATCTTTGATCTCTCGGCGAATTTATTCTTGGCTGTGGCAGCTGTCACTTTCCAGCATAGTGGTCAATTCCAGCCACCAGGGCATGGCTGTAAGGGTGGTCTTCACAAATGCCAGCTTTGGGTCTGGAGTAGCATCCAGTGAGGACCAGCACTACTTTTCCATGTTTCATGAACTCACCCTTTTCTACAGCAAGCAGCCAGCACCCCACAGAAAGAAAAGAAGGACCACGATGCTCTAGTTTTGTTTTTTATTTTAATTTTTATTTATTATTTATACAGTATTCTGCCCACAGAAGAGGGTACCAGATCTCATTGCAGATGGTTGTGAACCACCATGTGGTTGCTGGGAATTGAACTCAGGACCCTTGGAAGAACAGACAGTGCTCTTAACCTCTGAGCTCTAGTCTTAATCTCCAGCATCCCTCCAAGACTTTACATTTTGTTCCCTGGAATGTTCTTGGGTGTGATTTCATGTCTCCTGTGACAAACACTTATATTCAGTGTATAAGACATGTTTATTCTTGTTGGATGTGGGAACATAGCTATAGAACCCAATCTGGTGACAAGATATAGTGTGTTTAAATTGGTCTGTCCTTAGAAAGTTCTGGAAAAGGGCTGCTCTGTCAATATTTAGTATGTGCTTACTGTTGTTTATTTTCATGTCTCTCTGAATTCAAACAACCTTTCTTGGATCATTGCTTTCTTTGTTACGTTCATGTATAAAAGCACGCTGAAAGCTATTTAAAGCATTAGGCTGTAGACAGCCCCATTCTTTAAGGTCCTCAAATCCCAGGCTAGCAGACAGATGTGCATAGGTCAAAAAAGGTCGATAGGCATTGCTGCATCTGTCTTCTTAGGAGGATTCGGGTCCTCAAGCTTGTACAAGCGCCTTACCCACAGAGCCATCTCTCTACACTGTCAACACAATTTCTATCTCATCTTCCCTAGGCAGAACTAGTATTAACCTGCACATTATAGCTTCTAAGTTGCCAGTGATCTTCAGTTTTATGAACTAGTGCTCCAAGGACACATTAAGGCCAGTGAACTAGATCTTGGAGTTTCTGAAAATGCCTCCTTTCTAGGAAGAACCTTGAGTACAGGAGCTATTGGCGGCTGATGGCAGCTGGGGGAGGGAAAGTCACTTTTCTCTAGGAACATGGCCACTGGCCAATTCTACATGCTCCATGTGAACATAGGCTGCCCTGATTGCACTCAGGACATGAAGTTAGAAGGGAGATGTGGCGGGCAGAGGGAGGGGCTCCCTGGTGGAGGTTGGAAGCTGGAGTGAGGGGTGGATATGATCAAGGTACATTGTACAAGTGTAAACATTTCAAAGAATAAATACAAATTAGAAAAAAAGTTTTCCAACCCACTTAGTGATCTCTGTAACTATAGCATTGATAGTTTATTGGAAAACAGTAGCTATTTTTGTAATGGCAGTATGTTCTTAAAAGATTCATAGACACCTTTGAGGCAATAGGATCAGTGAAGGCTGAGCAAAATGACAGGTCAAGTCAGCTGTACCTGTTTATTTATTGCCAGACGCCATAGTGTAGCATTAGATAGCATAAGGCATCTCATTTTAGAAGCTGGCTCAGAGTGCATTTAAATAATTCACAGTTTAATGAAATACGAATCGAGGCACCTGGAGCAAGCGACCTAGGAACTCTACTGGCTTGCTTCCTGCCCCCTTTGCTTTTTACTCAAATACTAACCTCAGCTTCACACTTTTCTTGTTTTAGCATTCTAATTTCTATCCTATGGCACCCATGCCTCTACCGCAGGAACTGTTCCTCTCTGTCTACCCAACTTCTCCTAAACCTGTTTTTCTTTCTTGGCTCCTTGCTATCAGGTTATGAGTAAGTTCTGGCTACTTTCATTTTACAAAATGTATTCAAACCATAATAAGACTTTGTTAATCAATGTCTTACAAGCAATATGTGGGCTAAGGGTCTTTAAAGGGGTCGCTTAGCCACCAAAGGGGTTATGACCCACATGTTGAGAAGTAGCTTTGTTCATGTCCAGTACTATCCTGTAGTGACACAAAGCACATCCACCCAAGTAGAATGCAGTGTGAAAAGTGCACAGCTTCTACGGTTAGGTCATAGAAAGCATTGTAGCTTTCATCTTGGCCTCTTGGATTGCACATTCTCAAGGAAGGCCACAGCCACACCACGAGGACTCAGGCTGCCTTGTGGAGAAGCCCTAGCACTGAGGAACTGTGGTCCCAGACCAACAGCCAGTACCAGGCTCTCAGCCCTGTAAGTGAGACCCCTTGGAAGTGGATCCTCCAGGCTCAGCCAGGCAGGCTGATGATGGAGCTAGAACTTTCTACCTCTGCTGTTTCCATATCTCTGACCTACGGAAACCACAAGAGATAGTGGATGACTCTTCTTGTTTTCAGATACTGAGGTTCTGGGTGAGGGGTCATGCAGTGATGGTTGCCCAAGTAAGCCAGGGAAAGGGCAGTTCTCTTTCTCTCTTTCATTCTTTCTTAAAACTCTAGCTTTGAAATGTATCACTGAAACCTGTACCTATGCCCGCTTCTCCTCTTACAGCCACCTACCAGCTCACAGTTCATGTTCCTTTTTTTTTTCTCTCTCTCTTTCATTTCTTTTCCCTTTTTGGCAGGTGCTGGTTCTGAGACAGGTTCTCATCTACCTGGACTGGCCTGAAACTCATTGTGAAGCCAGGTCCAGTTGAAGCTGGCCTTGACCTCCCAATCTTGCTGTCTTCGCCTCCGTAGGGCTATGATTTGCTGGCACACCTCCGTGCCTGGCTGAGGTTTCTTTTCATAATGAAGAACTCCAGTTCTAGCTTGTTGTCCCTCTCTCTCTTTGCTGTTGTCTTAATCTTTCAATAATACTTGTTTCAACAGCTAAGATGAAACTTTCAATTCCAAGCTGGGGCTTTTCCTACAGCACCCCAGCCATCTTAAATCACCCCTCCACCCAGTCACCTGCTCTTACACTCAGCATGATAACCGAAACTTGTTCACACTCCCAGTGCTAAGCACCTTTTCTTTCTAATCTATTGCCTCTATTACCACTCATCCTTCAAGCCCAATTAGATGTTAAAACTCTTCACCCCAACACTTTCCATTATCTTTTCCATAAATGTTAATTTTAAGGTGTGTGTGTGTGTGTGTGTGTGTGTGTGTGTGTGTGTGTGTGTGAATGCAAGGTTGTGCACTTGAGTGCACTACTAGTAGAAGCCGGAGGATCCCATGGAGCTTGAGTTACAGGTGTCTGTGAGTTGCCTGATGAAGGTTCTGGGAAATGAACTCTGGTCCTCTGCTAGAGCAGTAAGCACAGTGAGCGCTCTGAACCACGGAAACACCTCTCCAAGCCCCTGGTATTTTTATTTATTTTATTTTATTTATTTAAAATTTTAAGATTTATTGTGTGTGCAATACTCTGCCTGCAGCCAGAAGAGGGCACCAGATCACATTATAGATAGTTGTGAGACACCATGTAGTTGCTGGGAATTGAACTCAGGACCTCTGGAAGAACAGTCAGTGCTCTTAATCTCTGAGCCATCTTTCCAGCTCTTTAAATATGTATTATTATGTATATAGTGCTCTATCTGCCTGCATGTATACCTGCACGCCAGAAGAGTACATTAGATCACATTATAGAGGGTTGTGAGCCACAGTGTGGTTGCTGGGAATTGAACTCAGGATCTCTGGCCCCTGGTATTTTTAATATAATGTGGCAACACTGGACATCGGGCTGGGCCTCCCCCACAGGGCCCATTCCATCTAGTTCTGGTTGCTCTAGTACTTATTAAAGTTTGCTTAGTGGGTTTTATAAGTATAAAAGAAACAAAAAAATTTACCAGAGGCTTTTTTAGGTTTTTGTTTGTTTGTTTGTTTTCTTGCTTATTTTCTTGTGAAACAAGGTCTCCCTGTTGCTCAATCTGGTCTTCAACTTCAGTGTGGCCCAGGCTGGTCTCCAAGTCCTGCCTCCCTACTGCTTGTTTTGTGGACACGTGCTATCGTGCCCTGCCTGTTTTATTAGTTTTTAAGCGTACAGTTCAGTGACACTGAGTACATTCATACTGGTGAACAACCATCCCCCCAGAACACCATCCTCTTCCCAAACTGAAATTCCCATCAAAGAAATAGCAACCCCTGCCTCTCAAGACTTCGCCACAGGCAATAGTCATTAATTGCCGCCAGAGGACGCAAAGCGCTCGGGCTGCTCTGGAGGTGGGATTCCGAGGGCCGGAGTCGGGAGCGCGCGTCGGGCACGTGCCTGGCCGTCCCTCTCTCGGCAGGGGTCTCGCGGGACGCGCGTGCGCGGTTCCGAGAGAGGGTGCCGCGATGGAGGGCGCACTGACTGCCCGCCAGGTAAGCGGCCTCGAGGGGCAGGGTCCCGAGAGGTGGCTTCGCCGGCGGTTTCTTCTTCATGGTTGTCTGAACCCGCTCCGATTGTGATAATTAATTCCTCCCTTCCCTTCCCTCCATACTCTTTGGCGTAATTCGGAAAGTTGTTGCCAAGGAAACGGTTTCCCGAGTCTCCAGCGACCGAGGGAACCCGAGTATTAAGTGCTTGAATTTGGTCCCCGAAATGCCCAGATGTCTCAGCCCCAGAGTCCAGTGAGTCTGGCTCCCTTGTAGTGATTTTAACTTGGTATTCCTCTTGCCAGCTTCCCATCACCAAGGGCCGTCGACGGATAAAAAGAGCTGAAAAAGTTTAAATCCCCAGGCCCTCAATCAAGTTTTGGGGGTTCAACTAGTCTTGTCGTTTGTTTTCTCCCTTATCTGACAAATGGGAAAAGTTGGTTATTAGTCTTTAGAGTAGAGAGCTTTTTGTTGCAGGGTTACTCGCGTTTCTCAACGGTATCCTCACTGCATCACGGTGGTTGTATGTAAAGTTTTTTTTTTTTTCTTCTAGAGAAGCACTTAAATAATTGTTGGATGAACAAATGAATGAATGCATTGTTTCAATTCACTCACAAAACATTATTATGAATAGGATCCTGGTGAACTCTTAACCATCAACTGTCAGGTGGGGTTGTTCATAGTAAAACAGTGAACCTGTTAGCCAAGTAACTGGGGGGTGAGTGGGGGATTTTGTCCCTTCTCTGGCATTTAAGGAGACAGTGACCTTTTCAGTTTCACACAGCTTCTACAGAACTGAAGATGCCACGCTCATACCTTAAGGGTGTGAAACGATGGGTCTGTTACTGATGTAATTGAGGTCT
This sequence comes from Acomys percivali, assembly GCA_907169655.1. Classification (NCBI taxonomy): domain Eukaryota; kingdom Metazoa; phylum Chordata; class Mammalia; order Rodentia; family Muridae; genus Acomys; species Acomys percivali. The sequence continues at coordinate 96,803,948 of OU015745.1, read as the reverse complement.
CTTGGGGAGGGCAGGGACGGCCTTCCCACAGCAAGGTGAAAAGCTGCTAGCCTGGCTGGTCAGAGGGCCAAAGGAGCTCAGAGATCTGCTTGTCACCGCTACCCCAAAGCTGGGGTAACAAACACAGCACCATGCTGGACGTGTGTGTGTGTGTGTGTGTGTGTGTGTAGGTGGGGAGAAGGGGGAGGAGGGACAGGGAGGAAAGTCAGGGGTGAATTCATGTCCTTATGCTTGATGGCAAACACTTTCCCTAGCCTCCCAGTACTGTTTAATTGGATTTTAACTTAAGAAGGCCGCTGTGTTCCCTCTGAGACCTGAAACCGGAAACCAGTGAACAAAGTTAAAGTTACATTGAAAACCTTCCTCAAGAGCTCAGAGTTGTATATGGATAAACAAAGCCTTGGGTACTATGGGTATATTTAGAACTCTGATGAGGATCAGGAGTGTCTGGTGAGGCCTGGTCTTAGAGAGTTAGGATATACAGACATACATTTGAACTTACTTTATACTTCAGGTATCAGTGAAACTGTTCACTCCAGAGGGGCAACAGTCAGGCTATGAGCCAAGATATGTAAAATGTACGGATGCAGCCATTCCTTAGCCAGGGCATCTCCACGCTAGTGTTAAGAGGACTTCCTGAAGATCCAGCCAATTGCGCAAACCCTTAGGGTCTGTCCTTTACCAGGCCATCTGGTTAAGGGAGAAAGCAGTAGTCCTCCAGAGAGCTTTAATGCCAGTGTTGCTAGATGCTGTTCAGAAAGTGTCCAAATGCCTGCTGCTGCTGCTGCTGCTGCTCGCTCAGGTGGACCCTAGTTGCTTCTCCAAAAGGCAGAAAAAAGCCTCAGAGAGGAGTGCCCCTTTGCCAGTACTGTATCCTCTGCATAAGCAGTGAGGTCGGGGGTGGGCACGTGGGATGGGGGAGGCCATGTCCTCTTGCAGTAATTGTGCCGCAAAGCCTAGATTGGGCTCAGTTGAGACCTCGCCTGTGAAGTCTGTATTTGATGGTGCCATGTCAACTTGATAGAATCTAGAATACCAAAGAGACAAGCCTCTGGGCACTTTAGGAGCCCCACCTAAAACACGAGCAGTAACATTTCATGGGCATGGGTAACCAGGAAGAATTTAAATCAGGCACTATTTATTTATTTGTTTATTTATTTACTTCTCATTCATTCATTCGTGTGCATGTGAGTGTGTGCGCATGCTCTTGCCATGTTGCATGGATATAAGTGAGAGGACAGCTGGTCCAGTTGCTTCTCCTTTCACTTCATGGGTTCTGTGTATTAAGCTGAAGTCTGTTTTAAATTTTAATTTATGTATCATTTATACAGTATTCTGCTTGCATGTATACCTGCATCCAGAAGAGGGCATCAGATCTCATTGTAGATGGTTGTGAGTCACGATGTGGTTGCTGGGAATTGAACTCAGGACCTCAGGAAGAACAGCCAGTGCTCTTAACCTCTGAGCCATCTCTCCAGCCCTAAGCTGAAGTCTTTAGGCTTAGCGATGAAGCGTCCTTACCTGCTGAACTAGCCACAACACAGGGCAGTGATTTTGATGGTCAAAGCCCAAGTGAAGCATGTCCAATAAACTTTGTTGTTTGTGTTGAATAACTCCCCAGAGATCCTGAGTGACACCTAGTTGACACTGACTAAAGCCATGAGGACTTGTTAATGGGTGTGGTTCGGTAAGTGTTGAAGTTAGTTCAGCACCTATGTAATGGAGACACAAAAGTCAACTTTTTTTGTTTCTATCTTAATGACAGAGCCGCAGAGATTGCTTGGTGGTTAAGATCACTTGTTGTTCTCACAGAGGACCAGGGTTCAATTCCCAATGCTCACATGGTAACTCAGTATTTGCAACCCAGTTTTGGGACATATGAAGGCACCAGGCATGCATAGTACACAGACACACGTAGACAAAGTGCCATATACATTAAACAAGCAAGCACTTAAAAATTGGAGAAACGGAGCCAGGTGTGGTGGCGCACACCTTTAATCCCGGCACTTGGGAGGCAGAGGCAGGCGAATTGCTGTGAGTTCGAGGCCAGCCTGGTCTACAAAGTGAGTCCAGGACAGCCACGGCTACACAGAAAAGTCCTGTTTCAAAAAAAAAAAAAAAAAAAAAAAAAAAAGAAGGAATAATATAAATAAACATAGCTGCAGCTTCTAACTAGGTCAAGCTATAGACTTTTGTTTATTTCTTCCTCCTCTACCCAAGTTTGACCATCCTTTGTCATTGTAGTAGAGGTATTTCGGTTGAACGATGCTGTCTTCACTCTGTCATGGTTGGTGAATCTCTTTCTCTAGAGAGCCACAAACAAGTATCATCAGGGTTCAGGCCTTCCATGGTTACTTCACAAGGTTTGACTACCCAAGCTTAAATTGAGTCCACTCATTCCTTTGACTCACTGTGTGCCCTGTGTGCTTTCCCCTGTAACCCTAAGGAATGGTCTTGCTATAGCAGGGGCAAACGCAACAGCAGGCAACACTGATGTTCACTGGGCCTGGGGAGTCATGATCTTTTTTTTTTTTTCTTTTCTATTTTTCTAGACAGGGTTTCTCTGTGTAGCCTTTGCTGTCCTGGACTCACTTTGTAGACCAAGCTGGCCTTGAACTCACAGTGATCCGCCTGCCTCTGCCTCCCGAGTCACAATCTCTTATACCGCCTGCTGCCTGTCTTCTTCCCCACTTTCCCTCTAATTACAGCTCTTCCACGCACAACTGCCAATGGTCACATTGCTTTCACAAATCACAGATCATTTCCCTGAGTCCTCCACACTGGAGCCTTGGGCCTGCTTGACACACAGGAGTTATTAATTATAACATCAACAATTTTTATATATAAACCAGAGCTCCTTCACTAATCTATGAACGGGCTATGAGGTTTCTGCTTTATTGTCATTAAGGACATCCTTGGTTTCACGTGCATATTAAGTTGCTGGCCATTACGGATGTTTCTCCAAAGTGCTCAGACTCCCATTACATTGTATTTTAAATTGTTCAATTATTGTTCAACAATTTAAAATTAATGTTAAATAGCAGACCATGGACCTCTGGAGGCTGAGAACTTTGTTGTTCTTATTTTTGTATTTCTAGTACCAGCTAAGCTACCTAACCAATGGCAGTGGCCGGAGGATGTTTGTCACATGTATGAATGGTGAATGGCAGAGAGCAAAACGTTAGTTCTTGTCCTTGGTGTGCACACATGTGTTTGTGGTGGATGCGTATGTGTAAGGGTTAAGCGTAGAGTGTTTTCCTCAATCACTCCCCACCTTACATTTTGATAAAGGTCTCTTATTGGACCTACAGCTCACCAATTCAACAAGATTTCCTTCCTGCTGAGCCCCCAGGGTCCACCTGTTGCACTGTCCGCCCAACACCAGGCACATGCCTAACTTACATGTGGGTGCTGGGGTGGGGGGAGGGGCGCTAAGCCTGGGTCCTTGTTCTTGTTCAGGAAGCACTTGGCCAACTGAAACATCTCCCCAGCCCTAATTTTCATCTTCTAAGTGTTTACATTTTTTCCTTGAGACATTACTTTACTGGACGGGCAGGAGGGTCTAGTGGGTAGAGGTGCCCACCCCCAGGCCTAACCATGTGAGTTTATCCTCAGAACGCGTGCCCATGATGGAAGGAGTGAACTGACTCCTGAAAGTTGTCCTCTGACCTCCACTTGCACCTATGGTACACATCTCCCAAAGCCCAAGCATGCAAGTGCGTGTACACACACACACACACACACACACACACACACACACACACGCATGCACGCACACACACATACACTTTAAAATGTTTTTAAAGAGAAAGCTTAAAAATATTTTGAAAGTAATTTATATATTTGGAGCACATTTTTCTCTTAAAATGTCAGTTGTCAATAAATAAAAGTTGTTGGCGTTTATTTGCAGGTAGTAAATGAAGGGGACTCAAGCTTTACAATGGAGCTTCAGGAAGAGGCCGAGGAAAATCCTAACCCTGCTGTGGATGAGAATACTATAGTATCGGCCAAAAAACAGGGACCGAGCGCACATAACTGGAGCGGTGACTGGAGCTTTTGGGTAGTATCTTTTAATCCTAAATACAAATTCTCTTTAAGTCTACAACAGTTTATATAATCCTTTGTGATTTGCTTTGTAGATGTTATGACTTCAGAGACCCAGTGACATTTCTCATTATTTTTCATGTGGCCACTAGAAGGCGCTGTTGCCTGGTTGATGGTGTGCAATGGTCCGTTTCAGTTTTCCCATGAAAATACTTCCGCACAATTGGATTGTGCTTTAGTATTATCAGCCGTACTGGCAAGAAGCTAACATTGCATAAACTATGGTTTTAAGTCTTACTGAGAAACAAGCTATTTTATGTAATTTTCATTTAAGGAATCAGTTCCTGTGGCAAACACGGTGTAACAATACGTGCTCTGCAGTATGAAATGGCTAGAAGATGGGTTTTTAAGTTAGGAGCTTCTGATCCATTTTAAGTGTAACTCTGTTATCCTTCCAGTTTCCCCACATAAAAAGAGCCTGCGACTTCCCAGTAGGCACATTGAGATTGTAGAGTGCTACAGAGGAACATGTCTGTCACCGCGTGAATGCTAACATTTGTTATTTTAATGGGCTCTTGCTAAAGCTAGCAGTTCCTATGAGGATTTTGGTTTTTGATTTGGTATAGAAACATAATGCCTTACAGCTAGAAGTAGGGCAAACCGCATTTCCTGGGTGCTCTGTATCATTGAGTGTAGACTAAAAAAGGACATGGCATTAACAGGTTATTAGTACACAGGCTGTCATCCTTTTTGTAATTAGCAAGTCAGTGCATGGCTGTTACCAACTCGTCGCACAGCTAGCAAGCTTTTACTTCCAACTAACACCATAAGGTTGTTTTTAATGTCTGCCTAGCCATAATGTAAGGAAAATATGTAATGGCTAAGAAACATATTAATAGAAACAAAAATCATGCCATTTATGTCAACTATATCATTATTGGTCACTTATAAAATCTTTATGTCATTTAGAAACTTTTTTGAGAAGAGGCAGCATGGCCTCCTATTCGCTAGGCAGCGAGGGCTAGCCTTTAACGCCTGAGCCTTTTCTTTCTTTCTTTCTTTCTTTCTTTCTTTCTTTCTTTCTTTCTTTCT
>OU015745.1:96775381-96798802 GCA_907169655.1 Acomys percivali | reverse complement strand
TCTTTCTTTCTTTCTTTCTTTCTTTCTTTCTTTCTTTCTTTCTTTCTGTTATTTCTCTTTTCTTTGTTTTTCTCCCTTTTAATGAAAACAGATTTCCCCCTCACATAATATACCCTGATTATGGTTGCCCCTCCCACTCCTCCCAGTTCCCCCCACCTCCCCTCCCATCATAATCAACCTTCTTTTTGTCTCTCATTAGAAAAGAACAGGCTTCTAAGGGATAATAATAAAATATAACAATCAATAAGATGAAACAAAAACTATCACATTGAAGTTGGACATGACATATCATCAGAAGGAAAAGAGCCCACGAGAAAACACAAAAATCAGAGAGTTACTTGTTCACATACTCGGAAGTCACATAAAAACACTAAACTGATACTAGCCCAAGGGGCATGTCCCACGAAAGCCTTCACTTACCAGGAAAATGGGACAGAGGGGAGGACATCCTATTGGGACTCTAGATGAGAGAAGCATGGGAGAATAGCAAAGTAGAAGGATCCAGTGGGTCCTAGAAACCTACAAGGAGAACATTATGAAAGGCAGATTTGGACCCAGGGGTCCCGCTCAAACTAAGGCACTAGCCAAGGACAATACAGGCGGTAAAATTTAAACCCCTACCCTGATCTAGCCAATGGTCAGAACATTCTCCACAGTTGAGTGGAGAGTGGGATATGACTTTCTCACATACTCTGGTGCCTCATATTTGACCATGTCCCCTGGAGGGGGAGACCTGGTGGCACTCAGAGGAAGGACAGCAGGTTACCAAGAAGAGACTTGATACCCTATGAGCATATACAGGGGGAGGTAATCCCCCTCAGGAACAGTCATAGGGGAGGGGAATAAGGGGAAAATGGGAGGGAGGGAAGAATGGTAGGATACAAGGGATGGGATAACCATTGAGATGTAACAAGAATAAATTAATTTAAAAAAAGTACACCTGTGAGTTCATACAAACTTTGCTCGTGTTAATTTAGAAGGCCTTGTTTTCTTGATGGTCGGTCCTACATTCCCTCTGGTTCTTACATTCTTTCTGCCTCTTCTTCCCTTGGGGTTCCCTGACCTCTGAGGGGGGAAGATTTGATAGAGACATCCCATTTATGGTTAAGTATTGCAAGGTTTCTCACTGTTTGTGAAATGTCGGTCTAAGCCTTGTTTTTATAGCTTAAGTTAAACACTGGGGAACCTTCGGAGCTCCAAGGGCTAACTGCAGAGTTGAGCAGCTGTGGGTGCTCTTGGATGACTTAAAGCAAGAAAAAGAGGAACAAGAGACAAGGGCAGTGGAACAAAAGTTTAGAAATAAAGAGAAGCGTGCATGTGCACTAGGATTCTGAGGGGGTCGGAGGGGCAGCAGAACCCGCTTCGTTACTATCTGAATAAAATACGACATCTTGGGCCCAATTACTGGATTAAGATCTTTATTTTTACAAGATGTCCAGACGATTTACATGTTTTAAAGTTTGAAAAATACAGGTTGAAACATCAAAGGTCTTCATTGCCTCAGTTAGGTCCCTAAGATAATTGCACAGAGTCTTAGGAATTTTTTAATAAATTCACATGGGATGGACTTAAAGATCAGAATACTTTCTTGAGAATTTTAGAGACTTTTCCTGAGGAACTTAGCCAAACACCAAAGCATTCCAAACAGAGAAACAAACAATAAAGATTCTGCACAGTTCAACCAGCGTGTGGGTTGACACAGCTATGAGTATGATAATTCTTCGCAACACCTGGAGTCTCTTCAATAGGCTTTTGCCATATTTTAATCAGCTTGAGTAAGCTGACCAGATCACTGACAATGCAGAAACTGCCTAATAAGGATACATGGGCAGCATCGAGGAACGCCAGCAAACACGCATGCAGCACAGCTACCTGGGCTGCCCAACTCAAAGGCCCACGGTGTGTGAAGAGGAAGGCATGGCTGGCTGGTTGCATCACTGTATGGCCACCTAAAGTACACTAACACAGACCCACATGATGTAGCGCCTTTATCCTGATAACTATGACGCATCATCCATAGATGTGCATCTTATACCTGCATACGGCTGGCATCAGGAAGTCACAGATAAGTGAGCAATGTGTCGAACTGTGACATTCCTCATTACTAGGTGATAGGAATTTTTTAGCTTCCTATAATCTCCTGGAGCCACTCCAGTGTAGATAGTCTACATTTTTATTATTTTAAATAGCCCACTGTTGAGGAAACTCATTATGCAGCACACAACTGCACCCTAACCAAGAGAAATGATGTTTAGGAAGTCTGAAAGAAAATTTATTTCCAGCCATTCCATCTGTTTCTACCATGGAGTCCACTGTTGTTTTTTTCTTTTCTTCATTTCTCTGGCGGTAAGGTCAGAATCAGTACACTACAATAAGAAGGCAGAGTTCACAGAATTCAAACTCAACACCAGGAAGTCCTGGTAACATATCAGGTATGTCCTCATGAGACAAGAGACCTGGTACGTAACCAAAATCAAGAATGTCAGGGCCATTTCAGACTCAAGAAACTCAGTCTCTTTAAAACTACAACTCTAAGAAGTTTGTTTTATTTATTTAAAATTTTTTTAGTGATGGAAGTATAACCCAGGCCCTAGTGCATGTTAGGACCACTGAGCTCCACATCTTGATGTTTCAAGAGCTACAGAAAACCGGTAATGCAGAATAATTTACCCAGGCAGCTGTTTTACAGTAGTGAACTTAGAGGGCAGTGTGATGCAATGGAGTGAATTAGATTGCAAATAAAACATTGGGAATAAAATAGTGTCTGCTCCACCCCTGGTGGCTTTACTATATGGAGATCCAGGATGTTGGACAGCCCACCTGACCTCAGTTGCATCACTTGTAAAATAGAGACTAAGACACAGCCTGATAACACTGGTGTGCCTGGGGTCAGGAAGGGCATGTGGTTAAATGGATGGGCTATTTTTGTCTTTCTTTGTGTAAGACTGCTTCAATGCAAGGCACATTATGAGCAAGTCTCCATAGTTGTTGGCAGTGAGAGCCACAGCTTCAATTTTCCTACCTAACTCTTCTTATCAAAGCTAGGACTCGTCTATGTATTTATTTGCTTTTACAAATTGCAGTGTTTAATCTTAGAATCTGAGGAATTACTTCATTGTTGACTTTTATATCTCATAAAACCAAAAATGATAACAGATGAAATTGAAAATAAAGTTAATGGCAAATATTTATGCTTTTTGTCTTTTACCTGTTAGTAATAAGTACATGGCAAAAGGGAAAAAATAGTTTTATTTTTTTCTTACCAACTAAAATAATGATACATCCTATGCGGATTAAAATCCCAGAGGACAAGCAGAAGTCTCTGCAACAGGTCTGTTTGTTTAGTTGGCTCTCTTAGTGATGTGCAGTTAGCTATTAGTGGGAGTAGGCATGGGCCTCTGGGATTTTGTGTTGTGTGTGTTTAGAAGATGACATAACTTAACTGGATTGCTAGGTGCAATAGTTCTTTGAATAAGGTGTTGATCATGACCATGCTTTCTTACTTTGATATTTCATTAAGTTCCTCTTTGAAAACGTTTCTCAACTATATAAACTGATTTCCTTAGTAGCTGGTTTAATTGGCAATTTTATTTTAAAAGTGAACAAATTATAGTTTTCTGAAATTTGTAACTAAAATTAAAGTCTATATTTTTTTCAAATCATTGTAATTTCTAAAAACCTTGGTTAATATACATAGAGGTGATGTAAATTTTAGATATTTGATTTAGAAAGTAATAGGAAAAATAGAGTAAGAAAAATTTTAAGGTGCTTAGAATTCAAATTAATCATTTTTCTATAAAACATTTAAGAATAAAACATATACATTTTGAAACACTATACTTAAATAGTAATTAGCATAGAGAAAAATTTAAGCCAACCAATTGTATTCTTAATCATCCAAGGAACCAGAAATCTTAGTTCTGTGCTTTGTCTCAGAGTTGTGACCACGTTCACTTGTTCACTTTAGTCACAGCTAAGCTTTTCTACTTAAAAGTGGGGATAAAACTTGCTGTAGGCCTGATGTATAGGCGCATGTAGGACTAATTAATTCTGTCCTATACACTTTGTCACAAGAAGCCACTGAGGATGTACTCGGGCAGGCTTGGAGGAATGCTGCCTTGAGCCGTGTTGTCTTCCAGGGCAAGGGCAGCCCATATTTATTCAGACCTGTAGAGACTATGCTGCGTTTTACTATGATGACTTAAAAAAAAAAAAAAAAAAAGAATAAAGTTGTTTCTCTGATTCATTTTAAAATTTAATTTGATTTGAAAAATATATATATATATTATGCACTATTTTATAAATCGGGGTATCTTCTTACATTTTTTAGATTTAACTCTTAAAAAAAGAGTTAATATTTCTGGCGGGACAGGAGGAAGGACTGTTTAACTTAAATGAACATTTTAGTAAAACTATCTAGAAATACTGAATACAATGTTGTAAACTCTCTGTGTATGCATGTGTGCATGTGTGTTTTTGGTATAGGGATATGTGTGTGGGGGCACACACCTGGGTATATAGGTGTTTAGGCCAGAGGTTGATGTTGGGTAGCTTCCTAGGTTGTTTTCCGTCTTAGTATGTTTTCCGATTCGAATTACATTTTTGAGATGTATTTATTTATTATTTTTTGGTCTTTCGAGACAGGCCTTCTCTCGGTAGCCTTGGCTGTCTTAGGCTCACTTTGCAGACCAGGCTGGCCTTGAACTCACAGTGATCCGTCTGCCTCTGCCTCCCGAGTGCTAGGATTAAAGGCATGGGCCACCACGCCCAGTCCTGCCAGAGTCATCTTTCTAGCCCAGATTTATTTTATTTTATTTATTTTGTTATGCATGCACATGTACAGGTGTGGGCCTGTGTGCGATGGGGTGTGTGGTTAAAGGATAAACTTGTGTGGATCTCTGCGAGGTGCTGTTCTGCGTGAACCTGAGGATCAAACTCCGTCATTAGACTCAGGCAAGTGCCTTTACCCCCAACCACCTTCTGACTCTTTGCACTCTTTTTTGACACAGGAAGCTCACTGTTTTTGTTAGACTACCTCAGGACCTGCCATTCTCTTCCCTTATCCCCTCCCCCCACAAAGTTGGGGTTCCACATGTGTGCTGTTGTACCCGGCTTCTTATCTACAGATGCTGGGGGTCTGAAAGTGCTTGTGCTGGAACAGCAGCCTTCCCCTCCAAGCCCTTTCGCAGGCCCGTGACAGACATGTTTATAATGCTTAATCTGGGGTTACGAAATAACACAGGAAGTACTTAAGGGCTACAAGGAGGAATCAAGTGATTACTGCAGTTATAGACATGTGAGCTAATGCCAAGGCAGCCCTGATGTGGGATAGGAGACGGTGCCGTGAACTCATACGGGTTAGGATGGAGAACGCTTCATAAAGCCATGACTCTTGAAGAGTTCTATGAAATGTTGGCAAGTAAAGAAAACCACCTACATCTTCAAACCGAAGACGAAGAACCTTGTCTAGCTAAAACGGGCTTAGGTGGGGAAGGGAGGGAGTTTGGGGGTTGAATATAATACTCTATTAGTGAGGAGAAGCAAATTTGACAAATGACATACCGGGGTTCCAAACTTATAGAATACAGCTATGGAGCTCTGGGAGAGCGCTGCCTTACATGTGTCAGGCCTCAGATTTGCTACCCAGACCTGAAATTAAAACAAACAAAACAAAACAAACAAAAACAAACCTCAAAACAAACAAAAACGAACCTCAAATAAGGACTTAACCAAATTAAATAAAAAAAAATATATATATATAAATGAGTAATAAATTTTTAAATGCCAGGCAAATTTGAAAAGCAGGACCTACAAGGGCTAAATGGAAAAATACATGTTCATTGAAGCACTGATGAAATGGTGCAGTGGACAGTTGAAGCTGAAGAAAGAGAAGTAGAAATACAGACACACACACATGTGTGTATACACGAACACACACACACACAGAGACACACACATCTGTGTCATCACTGAGAGAGTGTGAAAGTAAACAGCTGCAGGTGTAAGGGAACACTGGGTGCATCCATGAGCATCGTGAAAGAGAGCAGCTTCAGACAAGGGGACACAGAGCCACCCACTAGGCGTTCAGGGAGTTTTAGGAGATGGAAGTGGAGAATGAGCAAGAGCAGAGAACATGGTGGTGCTAGAGATGCGCAGTTATCACTTGAGTAGAACGACCCAGTAAGTGATGGGATGCATGGCTCAAATCTTGGGAGAGGCTAACGCTGAAATTAATTTGTGAAACTTGAAGTATGGAGGAGATTTAGAGGTAGGTCTGTAGACTCAATTGGGAACATTCAAGGCAAGATATGGCAGAAAAGAAAAATATGGGCCTTGGAGCTTAGAATCTCAGGTTTGCAAGAACAGAAACTAGAAGAGACAAATGTAGATGATGAGAGAAAAAAGAGAAACTAGTGTCCACAAAGGTAAGTGGAGGAAGGTTTCTAAGGTCAAGCGAGCACTGTTTTGGGTTAAGGGAAGAGCTCTGGCTGCTGCCCTTGAAGGTAGGGGTTGCTAAGGACAGTTTGCTAAGAGTGCAGTTTGGGGCTGGAGGCTCTCGGCATTGAGTGTGCGCTGCTCCCGCAGAGGCTCTTAAGCTCAGTTCTCAGCATCCTTGCGACAATTCGTAACCACCTGTAACTCCAGCTTCAGGGAACTCACCACCGTACTCCCCTCCCATAAGTAGGAGTGAATCTTTCAAAACAACAACAACAACAACAACAACAACAACACACAATTTGGCTGGGTGTGGCGGCTCACACCTTTAATCCCAGCACTTGGGAGGCAGAGGAAGGCTGTGAGTTAACAGGCCAGCCTAATCTACATAGTAAGTTCCAGGAGATTCCGGGCTACACAGAGAAATCCTGCCTTATCCCCTACCCTGCAAAAGTACAATCTGATGGCAAAAACACGAGTGGCAGCCGGGCGTGGTGGTGCACACCTTTAATCCCATGGGAGGCACATGGGAGGCAGAGGCAGGCGGATCACTGTGAGTTGGAGGCCAGCCTGCTTTACAAAGTGAATCCAGGACAGCCAGGGCTGTTACACAGATAAACCCTGTCTCAAAAAAACAAAAACCACACCGAGGCAAGCATGAGTGGCACACTGGGTGTTAATTGTGGATCTGGTCTTCCAAAGAAATATAAGACTGAGGGAGGGAAATCCCTAACTTATTGAACCTGTACCTCTCTAAGAATGATCATGTTACCACGAAAAAGATCTTTCAGGGACTGAGAAAGGGAAAAATCAGTTTTCTCCACTGGAGTGTCACTGGGTATGTCAGCCGCATTCCAGAGAGGCCCCGTGCTCAGGAGTAGTTGACCCACACAAAACTGTTGTGGAAATCCACCAGAGAGGACTATCCAGTCACAGACTTAGGCTGATAGAGTCTTTATTAACCAGTCAGTGATACACTGGGTGTTTGGAATCCTAGTGTAGCAAGGAGACTTTCTAAGGATGAACTTTAAACACAAAAACTATGTTCTGGGTTGACATACTTCAGGTAACAAGAACACTTAGCCAGAAATAGAACTCCAGAAGCAAAAGAAGCAAGGTTAGTATATTTAGAGATTTTTTTTTCAGAAGTGTGGACTTAGATGGATCAGGCCTTTGTTTTTGTTTTGGCAAGTGGTACTGTCTATGGACTGAGTTTTATGGCCTGAGTGGTACTTCCGTCATGGTGTCAGTTGTGCTAAAGTCTGGGGGCCTGTTTAAAAAAATGGTCTCCATGTTTTTTGGTGCACTTATTTTATTTTGTTTTCTTTTTCTTCTTTCTTTTCTTTTTTTTTTTCTTTGTTTTGTTTTGATTTTCTTTTGGGGTTTTTGTTTGGTTTTTGAGAGAGAGAGAGAGAAAGAACATAGTGGGTAGGGAAGTGGAGATGATCTGGAAGGAGATGAGGAGGGAAAAGAATAAGATCAAAATACATTGTATAAAAATATTAATAGTGAACCCCTGGCACTATTAGTGCCATTCTGCTATGCTTGCAAATGGGAGCCTAGCATAGTTGTCCTCTGAGAGGCTCCACCCAGCAGTGGATAGAGACAGAACCTGAGACTCAGAGCCAAACATTGCATGGAGTGCAGTGAGCCTCGTGGGAGAGTGGGCGGGGGGGGGGGGGGGGGGGGGAGAAGGATAGAAGGATCTGGAGGGGACAAGAGCACCACAAGAAGACCAACAGAGCCAACTAACTTGGTTCTGGGGGAGGGGGGATTGAGGAGACTGAAACACCAACCAAGGAGCATGCATGGACTGGACCTAGACCCCTACATATATGTAACTGATGCTCAGCTTGATCTTCATGTGGGTCCCCTAGTAAGGGGAGCAGGGACTGTCTCTGACAAGGACTCAGTTCCCCTTGGTGTGGCTACTTTACAAGACCACCATGGCAGAGGATATGCGCAGTCCTGATGTGACTTGATGTGCTGGAGTGGGTTGGTGGTGGTAGGGGCTTTTCTGAGGTGTAGGGGAGAGGGAAGAGGGGGAAGGAGGAGGGAGAGGAGAAGGGAGGGGGCTATGATTGGGATGTAAAGTGAATAATAAACTAACTTTTAAAAACAACAAAAAATTAAATAGAAAAAATATTTTCGTTATGAACACGGCTAACAAATCATCTGTTAGTTTACTTTTTGTAGCTACAGTGAGACCATGGACAAGATAATTTAGAAAAAGAAGGAAAAGAAAAAAGAAAAAAAGAAAAAGAAAGAGAAAAAAAAAAGAAAAAGAAGAAAAAGAAAAGCATCTCTCAGTTCAGAGCTCTGGAGGGTCTGCAGGCAGAGGGTCTGCAGTTTGTGAGGTGCAGTGTAGCTGTCGGACTTGTCACCTTATGGCCAGGCAGGACGGAAGAGCAAATGAGGCCACACTTGTTTTGTAGGAAGTCGACTGGCTTGTAATTAACCTACTTCCATGTCAACAGTATCAGTACACTGGAGTGTCACCATCTCTCAGACACCACTGTACTGGGGGGAAGGGAGTTTGTTCAGTGCTGGACAATGAACCCAAGTCATCACACATCCCAGCCTTGGAAATTAGCTTGCCTCTGTGTGTGTGTGTGCACGCGTGTAGGCCTAGAATTCATAAACATCCCAAGACTCCGACTTGTGGGGATCCCCCTGCCTCAGCCTCTAGTATGAGGATTTTAGGTGTGAGGCACCACTCCAGGCTGCATATATATAATTTGAGGTTCTGATTCAAACCATCATACCAATGCAGCTGAGGAAATCTCCAAGCTTGCTGGTTTCACTGAGAAACTTTAAAATATCTAAAAACTCAATGGGTAGATACTCTTTTTTGAGTTAAGGAAGTTGCTTTGTATTCCTGCTTTGGAGGTAGTTTGGTTATTTGTTCTAATTACATGTAGACATTAAATTATGTCAAATATTAGCTCTATATCAAGTGAAATGACGTAATGTTTCCTTTTTAGCTGATCTCATTGCTTAGCTTTTGCCTACTAAGCCAGCCATGGGTCCCTGGTCATGCTGCCTGTTCTCCTTCATATTATTGAAGGGAATTTGTTCACATTGTAAGGATTTTTGCATCCGTACCCCTGAGGGTATTTTTTCTATCATTTTATGTCTTTGTAATATTTTTATCTAGTTTTGATATTAGAGTAATATACTTGCTTCACACAAGGAATTGAGATTCACTCTTTTGTAACTTAATATTTGGAAAAGATTGTGCAGAACTGGAATTAAGGGTTTGGTTTGGTTTTGCTTTTTGTTGTTGTTATTTTGGTTTAGATTGCCCTTTTTCTTTCTGGTTTTTTTGTTTGTTGTCCGAGACAGGGTTTCTCTCTGTAGCCTTGGCTGTCCTGGACTCGTTCTGTAGACCAGGCTGGCCTCGAACTCACAGAGATCCACATGCCTCTGCCTCCCCAGTGCTGGGATTACAGGCGTGTGCCACGGCACCTCACTTGGAATTGAATTTTTAAATATTCAAGATTTCTCCAATGAAACCATCTAGTCTTGGAGAATTCTGTCTTGGGAAGTTTGAAATTGTAATTTCAATTTCCTTGTAGGTTGTAGGCCAACTTTTTTGTTCGTTTCTTTTTGTTTTGTTTTTCGAGACAGGGTTTCTCTGTGTAGCCTTGGCTGTCCTGGACTCACTTTGTAGACCAGGCTGGCTTCAAACTCACAGCGATTTGCCTGCCTCTGCCTCCCGAGTGCTGGGATTAAAGGCATGCGCCACCACACTGGTTTGGTGGTAGGCCAACTTAAATTTTATACTGAGCGAGTTATAGCAGTTGGTATATTTTAAAGAGCCAATGTGCTCTTCCAAGGCAATACACTTACATGTGTAGGGCTATGCGGATTTTCCCTTATTTCCTTTGAGATCTGTGGTGTCTACAGTGCTATCCTCTGTTTCATTATTAATAATTAATTCATAGCCTGTCTTTTCTTCATCGTCTTGTGGAAAGTTTGCCTACTTAGTTGGTTGTTTTAAAATAATGAATCTCTTTCTCATTTATTTGTATTGTTTTTGCATTTCAACTAAAATTTATTCTTTTCATTATTACATACATGTAATATATGTATGTATATTACATGTATACATGCATGTGTATATGTATATATATATTTTTTAGTTTAAAAATGTATTTTTCTGCTGGGCTTGGTGGTACATGCCTTTAATCCCAGAACTCAGAAGCAGAGCTAGGTGGATCTCTGAGAGTTTGAGGCCAGCCTGATCTACAAAACGAGTTTGGGATAGCCAAGGCTACACAGAGAAACTCTGTCTTGAAAAAACCAAAAGAGGGGAGGGAAGAGAGAGTTTGTATGTGGAGGCCAGAGGATGACCTGTGGGGGGGTCTGTTCTCTCCTTCCATTGTTTGCTTCCAGGATCTTGAACTGAGGTCATCAGGCTTGGAAGCAGGTAGGTTTACCTCCTCCCCTACCCCCGTGTTGTGTGTTATTCTGTTGCTGTGACAAACACCATGAACACAAAAACAGCCTAGGGAGGAAAGGCTTTATTTGGCTTAGTCTTCCAGGTAACAGATCTTCATTAAAGGAAGCCAGGTCAGGAATTCAGGTAGGAACTCCAGGCAGAGACCGTGAAAGAACACTGCTGTCTTGCTCACCAGCTCGTGCACAGCTGGCTTTCTTATCCACCACAGGGCCACCTCACAGACATGCCTACAGGCCAGTCTGATGTAGGCAATTCCTCAGCTGAGCTTTCATCTCAGGTGACTCTGAGCTGTCAAGTGGACAGTTGAAGCTAGGACAACCCCTGATCTATCTCATAGGCCCTTACAGTTGTCAAGCATGGTTTTCTCTAGCTCTTTGCAGGGTACGGGGATGCTTTCTTTGATGACTTAAGCTCTTAAATCCATTGCCTGGGGACCATCAAGGATTGTTTTTGTTGCCTGATGGGTTTTTCTTTTCTGTTGCTTCCCGTGGTTTATATTTTTTGCTGCCAGTTGCATAATTCAAATGGTGTGTTAGGGGTGCCGAGGGTTAGAGAGCATCTCCAGTGGGGTTCCAGGCTCCTGAGTCCTGCTAGCAAGAATTCACTGGAGATATTTAGATTTATATTTAGCAAAATAAGAGAATTTATTAAGAAATATGAACTTCCAAAGGAGGAGGCAGGCTGGAGCAGGCATAAGCATGCCATCTTACAAAGAATTCCTAGCTTTTCTGTGCATAATTTGTCTGTTGCATGTAATTCTACATAGAACTTCATGTGGCCCATGTCCTACTACTGCCTTAACTCGCCATCCGGGGTGAGGTTTATTATTAATATGAACCATGTATTGTTTTTGGATATTGTGGAGTGCCTCTACACCTGTGTCAGTGGCCTGAGCCAGTTTGAGTTTGCCTCAGCTGGTGATTCCAGCCTTCCTCTTTGCCAAGTGCATCTTCCATATGCCAGTTTTGTAAGGCTTTACATAAAGCCTCTGGGCCTTACTCTGCCCCACTCGCCTGCCTCACTGGCTTCTCTGGGTTCTGAGTGCTTTCTCTTTGCCCAGTGATTGTCGCTGTTGATTTTGTTTGTTTACCTAAGAACTTGCCCAGAGTAAATCTGGGTTTGCCCTATGGCATGTGGGAACAGCTATCTCTGCTGTGTTTATTACTGGCTTTCTTTTCTTTTTAAGGCTGACTTTCTAGGAGTCACTCTATATATTGACAAGTGATTACCAAATGCTTTGGTCAGAGACAAAGATCCTGAAAGGCCTTTCCTCCTATGGACAGATCTGTGTGTTCATTTGGTAATGTCAAAGTTCAAGCTCTTTCATCTGTGCCAGCTTCCACAGAACCTCCCATCTGTCGTGCGTCTAGGCAGGAATGTGGAGGTAGCTCAGGCTTGCTCTCTCCTGTCTGCTCCACATGGCTGCAGCTGTGTTTGGTAGGAGCACACAGACAGTGTAAGCCCACACAGTCTCCGTTCCCTCTAGATCCAAGGCCAACATCTTTGCTAATCTGCCACGTGGCTTGATCCAGTTGGGACCAGACCCTGAGACTGCCTAGATGACTCTAGGGTTCTCTTTTACTTCTAAACACAGATTTTCTGCTTTCTCTACGCCAGCCCCGCCGCCTCTGTCAGCACAGCCCCTAGCTTCATGGCCTGTGCCATATTCACGGAACCATCACAGTGATGGCCTTTGAGATGTTTGTGCTTCTTTCAGATAAGGACATAGTGTTGACAGAACGTATGTGATTTTTAAGTTTCACTTTGAATGTGCTTTCTAAGCGATCACAAGTGTAAGTAAACAGAAGTCTCATCTTTTTATTGTTTCAGATTTCGAGTTCCACCTACAAAGACAGGAGTGAAGAGTACAAACAGCAGTTCACACACCTGCCTGAGTCAGAGAAGCTGATAGCAGGTACGGAGCGCTCCTCGGACACAGGCAGACGTGACGGATGACAGCGTGGAGAGCAACCTTAGGCCTTTGTGATAGACAGGGACTGCTTTGTAAGGAAAGCAGTGTCCTAACTAGGGGCTGGTGACATCTGACTTATGAGATATTGCGGACTAACTAAGAAGAACTGCGTGCTCATGTTTTCTTCTGGTACTTCTATATGTGGCCTTGTAAGGAATGTTTAGATTTGATGCTCATTATATAGTAAGTCCCCTGAGATAAATACACCTTTCGGCAAGTGTACTAGTAGAGCAATTTAATAATGTTCTAGAGATAAATTTAGGACTAAGTCATTATTCATGTTATGGTTCAGGCTTTTCAGTCACAAATTTAGTCATTTTTATTGCAGAAATGCTTTATTGTGTGTATTTGTGTTTGTACATATGTGTGTGTACATATGCGTACACATAAGTTTATACACACATACATTTACATATATGCATATGTGTGTGTGTGTGTGTGTGTGCACATGTGCACAGTGGCATATAGGTGTGCGTGTTTGTGGAGGCCAATGTGGAATGTCTTCCAAGTCAATTCACCTTATGTTTGAGACTAGATCACTCTTTGAACCTGAAGCTCACCAACTGGCTACATTCCTCCTGTCTTCTTCCCCAGTCCTGAGATTCCAAGTATACCACCACACTTGGCTTTGAACATTAAATTAAATTTAATTATTTTTATGTATTTAGGTGTTTGCCTGCATGTGTATCTTGCCACATGTGTACAGTGCTTTCTGAGGTCAGAAGAGGGCATCAAGCCCTTAAGACTGGAGTTACAGATGGTTGTGAGCCACCATGTGGATGCCTGGAATTGAACCTGGGTCCTCTGGAAGAATAGCTGGTTCTCTTAATCACTGAGCTATTACTCCAGCCCCCACATCCAGACTTTTATATGGCTTCTGGGGAATGAAATCAGGTCTTATGTATTAGGCTGGCCTTAAACTCAGTATGTATCTGAGGATGACCTGGAACTTTCTATGTAGAACAGTTGGCCTCAAAGTTGGAGCTATCCTTCTGCCTCTACCTTTGAAGTACAGGTGTGTTATCACCCTGCCTGGTGGTTTTTGCCTTTGTGAAATATATTGATTTCATTGTGTAGTGAAATATACTCATTGTAAGACTGAAAAGCCATCTAGGAAAATGCAGAGAAGAGAATGACTCTTCTATTTGTGTAATTTGGCTTTTTCCCCCTTTCTTCCTTCCTTCCTTCTTTTCTTTCTTTTTTGTCTTTTATACATTTTTCAGTGTGTGTGTATTTTCAAAAGTTACCTATTTGCCTTTTTCTGACTGGTACAGCAAACATGTTTATTGTGGACATTTTAGAAACTGACATAAAGGGGAGGATGGCTGCTCGGGGAACTTTCTGAGGTGTTAGCATGGTTCTGTATGGTATTTTGGTAGTGGTTACATGACTGTTCATTGACCACATCTTTGTTGAAGAACTTGCTTAAAATTTTTTTTTAAATAACCAAGGTATCATGGCCATCCCAGGATAGAATTCTAATCATAACAATGAAACTAATTGTGTCTGAAATGAGTACCGTGATTCCAGTCAACAGTGGATTGATACATAGCTGCCCTTTCATACTTCAGGAGATTGGATCCAGGAAGACCCCTCAGATACCAGGGTCCATGGATGCTCCAGTCCTTGTGTAGAATAGGACAGGTCATGTTTACATGGAACCCAAGCACATTCTGGCATAGATTTTAAATCATCTCTGGATTATTATTTGGCTCACAATGTAAACAATACATGAATGTTTATGCATTGTTTAGGGAATAGTGACCTGGCAAAAGTTTGTGCGTGCTCAGGACAGATGCAGTTCTTTGTAAAAGAAACATTTAAGCACGCTTTAGTGACTTACTCTGAGGAGGAGAAGCCCTGGCTGTGGAGGGCTGACTCTGCTTGTCTAGTCCCTGTCTCTGTCTGTTGAGATGCTAGCAGCAGGGACCATGGCCAGAGCCCAGAGCCCAGGTCTCTGTGTCCTAAACAGCCCTCTCCCTGAAGAAACGGCTGGAGCAGCAACAGCTCAAGCCCAGCGAGGGTGGAGCATGCTATTGTTATAGTGCTGACAGGGGCTCAAGAAAAGGAACCCGGGCAACAACCTGAAGCAGCTCCTGTTCAAAGTCAGGATGTCTTAGGCAACAAAATAACAGTGATTTGGGATAACAACCCCAAGAATCAAATAAATACCCACGAGTCCATATTGCTATGAGTAAATGCCTGAATAACTAAACAATTAAGGAGGAGCAACAGTCTTCCAGAACCTTAAGCGTGTTTAGGTAATCTATATCCTTGCTAAAATTTCAAATTTCAGACGTTTAGGGGCTGGAGAGATGATGGCTCCGTTGGTGGGGTGTCTGCTGAACAAGCACAAGGACCTGATTCTGGGCCCAGGAGTCCATCCAAGAGCCACCTGTGGGGATGCTGTCCTATGACCCCAGCGATGGGGTGAGGTGACAGGCCAGGCAGTGAAGCTCATGGCCAGTTATCCTAGACAAACCAATGAACTTCAGGTTCAGTGAGAGCCGTGTCTCAAAACATGAAATGGCCCAGTGGTGAAGAGCACTGTCTGCTCTCCCAGAGGACCAGGGTTCACTTCCTAGCACCCAAATAGCAGCTTACAGCTGTCTGTAGCTCCCAGTTCCAGGGGACCTGATGTACATAAAACTAAAAACTAAAAAATACCAATAAATAAAAAAATAAAATAAGAAAATATAGGGGCTGGAAATTGAAGTTATAAATGGTTGTGAGCTGCTTTGTGGGTGCTGGGAACAGAACCCAGGTCTTCTGCAAGAGCAGCAAGTACTCTTAACCACTGAGCCAGCTCTCCAGCCTCATACTCCTTAGGGTTTTGTTTTTTAAGAAAAGGTTTCTCTATGTATCCCTGGCTGTCCTGGAACTCATTACTCCCTCTGCAGACCAGGCTGTTCCTGAACTCAGAGATCCACCCTCCAGAGCCCCTACCGCCTGGCTCTCCTCAGGTCTAGTAGTCAGAAGTCTATCCAGTCTGCTCAGGGGGTTTCACAGATAGTTGTAGTCAACGTTGAGGCAACGGGCAGCCCAAAGTACACCATGGAAAAGCTTAACTTCTCCTTCCTTGGTAAAGTTATTTTAACCTTGAGATGATTTGGGTCTGAGCGGCAGGGCTAGGCTGGTGTGAGAAGACTGACTATGGAAGGAATATGAGCCATGTGACCTATGGCTGTGAAGGAAGGATAGACTTATTAAACAGTGGAGAGGCCTCCCTCTGGGGTGTATATTTCTGATTGCCCAAGAGCATTCTTCCCTGTGTAAGTAGGAGGAAAGAGACGTGCTGATGGACCTGCCTTTGCTGAGCAGAGAGGGAGGCATGTATAGAGATGGAGGCTCTATTCACGGGTTTTATTCATTCTTATGATGGTTTATTCACTGACATCTGCTTCTTGTCTTCTCAAACAGTAGAAAATCTTTCCGTCTGCTCATGTGCCTCCCCACCCCCACTCCAGCACTGTTTGGATTTAATTGATTAAATGGCTTCTTTGTCATCCTGAAAGAAGTTTGGAGAAGGGGAGGAAGTAAACACATGTCTAATGTCCCTTCCAATTCTATGCACTGCTTTTTTTTTTTTTAAAGTAATGGTATTCTTACTTTTAAATTTGTTTACTCCTTTAAAAAGATTGTCTGCGAGACTATTCTTTTGCTTGGTGATGTCATTGCTCAAAACTTACTTCTTGGGTTCTCTGATTATCTAAGTGAACAAGGTACAAACAGAATAATGTTATATTGAGGATATAGAATCCAGTACAAAATCTCTTGTCAACTCAGAATAACTCTCTACAAAGACAGAATAATAATAATAAAAACAGCAAACTATTATTGATTAAACATCAACTAGAATGTGAGCCAGCCACTGAAGTACACATCTGCAAGTCTAGCATCTGGAGGCAGAGGACACCAAGTTTCAGGACAGCCATGCTACACATGAGATCATCACCAACCCAAGCTACATGGAGACCTTGTCTAAAAAAAACCAACAACAAAGCAAAACATGCAAATGAGAACAAAACTCAGACTGTGGTGTGTGCCATCACAAGAACTCACACTCTGGCAGATGCAATTGGCTGGAAACTGCTTCTTAAGGATGGATGCTGAGGAGGCCTTCAGTGGGGGAGTGCTTGCCTCATGGCTCCCATCCCCAGCACCACATAACCTGGGTGCGGTCACTAAAGCTAGTAATTCCAGAGCAGAGAAAATGCTCTAAGAAAAGCCAAAGGTGGCTGGAGAGATGGCTAAGAGGTTAAGAGCACTGGCTGCTCTTCCAGAGGTCTTGAGTTCAATTCCCAGCAACCACATGGTGGCTCACAACTATCTATAATGAGATCTGGTGCCCTCTTCTATCAGATGTTCTCTTCTGTCATGCAATAGAATGCTTCTATATATAAATGAATAAATCTTTGAAAAATAGTAAAGAAAAAAAAAAAAAAAACAAACCAAAGGTGTGTTGGTCTCCCCTTCTGCCCATGGCCTCAAACTCAGAGATCCACCTGCCTCTGCCTCCTGGGTGCTGGGATTAAAGGCGTACACCACCTGACAGCATTTATCATAAAGTCTTTTTAAAAAGTTCCTTTATGCAATTTTAAATTTAGCAGTTAACAGAACCACCAGACAGAAATTCTTTAAATCTTGTATTGTTCGGCACTATGGTCTGCATCAGGCACCCAGAGGTCTTAATCTTAGAGGCGTGATAGTTGTGTTGGTTAGTGTTGCACACTTGACATAAACTAGGGTCACCTGGGAAGAGAGACCCTTAACAGAAGAATTGTCTCCCATCAAACTGACCTATGGGTGTGCCCATGGTGCATTGTCTTGATTCTTGATTGATTGACAGAGCTTTGCTCAGTGTGGGCAGTTCTAACCCTAGCCAGGTGGTCTTGGGTTGTGTAAGAAAACAAGCCTAGCAAGTCCTAGGAAGCAAACCAGTACGCAGTGTTCTTCCATGGTTTCTGCTCCAGATCCTGCTGTGACTTCCCTTGCAGATGCTAGACTGACGGAGAAGTGTAAACCAAATAAACCTTTTCCTCTTCCCAGTTTCTTTGGGACACAGTGTTTATCACAACAACAGAGGCAAACTAGACCTGTTGCCTTTGTTTCCTTTTCAGTTGCTAAGGCAAAATGCCCCATCAAAAGCAATTTAGAGAAGAAAAGGTTTAATTTGCCTCACAGTTCCAGGTTCTAATCCATCCATCATAGGATGGTTACATCACAGCCACAATTAGGAACAAGAGGAACACATGCATTCTCGCTTGCACTCAGTACGCACGCTCTACTCTTACACAAGCTAGAACTGGAACCCAGGGAATATTGCTACCCACAATGGGCTAGTCTTCCCACCTTAATTAAGGTAATCACGATGGTCTTCCAAGATGTGCCCACAGGCCAATCAAATCTAGACAGTCTCTCATTGACACTCTTTCCTAGGTAATCCTAAAGTATGTCAAGTTGACAATTAAAGCATGGTCTCCTTATCTATCCCTGACTGGCCTAAAACTCAGTATGTGGATCAAGCTGGCCTCAAACTCACAGAGAATTGTCTGCCCCTGCCTCTTGAGTGCTCTTATTTTAGCTCTTCGATGTACTGTGTGTTTTTCTACCATAGGGCTTTGTGTGTACTGGTCCATCATAATTCTGTCATCTCTTTATTGATCTTTGGATTCTTTTTTTTTAAAGATCACTTATTCAGGAAAATCATCCCTGACAATGCTTCTCCATATCTTCCCCCTTAAATGCAAAACAGTTCTTGTTACGTGTTTTTGTAGTTTTCTCTATGGTCATCATCATGCTTTTCTTTGTTGGTGGTTAATCTTCATTGTCAACTTGATTGGATTTGGCATCACCTAGGAGACACACCTCTGGGTGCATCTGTGAGGATGGAAACCCCTGAGTGTAGGTAACACCCCATTCCCTGAGCTGGGGCCTGTGCTGAACCAGAAGGCAGAGTGGGGAGGAGCAGCTAAGCACAGGCGTCCCCCTTCTTGGTGTTCCGCCATCATCAATCTGCTCCCACTGCCTGCCTTCCCTACCTACCACGGGACTGCATTCCTGACCTGTATGCTCACTCTTCCTGTGGCTGCTCTAAAATGCTCTGACAGAAGCAACTTGAAGGAGAACGGCTCATTTTGGTTCACAGTCCATGATGGTGACGAACGAAGTCAAGGTGGCAGGTGTTCAAAGTGGCTTGTCACATTGCACCCATAGTCAGGAAGCAATGAGTTTTCTCCAGCTACCAAGTCTGGGACCCCAGCCCATGGGATGGTACCACCCATATCCAGGGCGGGCCTTGTTCAATTAGTTTGATTGAGACAGTCCCTCACCGGTTCCCAGAGGCTTATCTCCTAGACAATTCTAGAGTCTAGCAGGCTGACAACATTAACCATCACACTTACCTTTCATTTACAAAATTCCATGAGGGTAAGAACCTCGCGCTCAACAAAATATATCTAGCATAGAGTATAGGGATGAATGAATGAATGGATGAGTAAACGGACAGGGATAACCTCCCACCAGCTGAAGTGGTATAAGGTTTATTCAGTTGTCAGACTGTGGTGAATGACCTTCTCTTATCTCCGTCTCTACAGATTATGCTTGCGCTCTTCAGAAGGATATCTTGCTTCAGGGGCGGCTATACCTTTCGGAAAACTGGCTGTGTTTCCATAGCAACATCTTCAGATGGGAAACTACAGTAAGATATGTTTGCATTTGATTTTCTGGTACAAATAATTGCACAGTCAGAAATATACACAGCACTCTTAAAAGCAATGTGCTTAAGATGATTCAAAAGTAAAACCATAGATATTTGTGTATCCATGTTTATATAAGTATAATGTGTTAATGTATATGTAAATGTGCAGTGTATTTTTTTAAATTTAAATACATTAAGCCCCATTTGCACTTATTTATACAATTAGGTTGGAAGGGGCTTGTCTGTCAAAACCATGGTTACCTGACAGGCTGCCTAGGCTGTGCTGGAGGTTGAAATGTGGAGCCTGAATCCTGTCACACCCAATCCCAACGTTAGATCCCAGTATTGATGGACAGAATGAAGAAGGAAGCGTGTCTGACCCAGGGCTGACCTTGATTTTCATTGAGAATACAGGAGGTGAACTCCTAATGCAGAGTTTTCAGCCAAATACTCTGGCTTAGACTGATGTAACACTTGGTATTTGGGGTTGCATATACCTCTGAAAATATGCACTTTGATTTTTAAAAAAGTATTTGTGTGTGTGTGTGTTTAGATTTCTATTGCTTTAAAGAATATAACCTTTATGACCAAGGAGAAAACTGCTCGACTCATCCCAAATGCTATCCAGATCATCACAGAGGGTGAAAAGGTGAGCAACTTCTCCACCTGTCCCTGGGAAGGAACTCTGTCTCATATGAATAGAATGGGGGATGCAGGTGGTTCTTGAAGTTACAGTGTCTTGTGGAGACACAGGATAGTCTGTAACAGGTTCTTATATGTTTACATAGTTACTATTTGCAGAGGAGAAAGTGGGGTAGCTGGAGGTGGGGAAGGCCAGTGGGAGGTGAATAAGAAAAAATATAATTATGAAAGTTTAATGATATCACAATTAAATTCATTTCTTTGTATGCTAATAAGAATAAAGAAATCTAAAAGGTTATAGGGACATTAGTAATTGTTAGGTCACATGTTGTGTATGCAACACTATATAGAGAACTCTAGGATGTATCTTCTGGAAAGAATATATATCTGTATCTAGGCTTGGTGGTGCACTGGGGAGGCAGAGGCAGGCAGATTTCTATGAGTTTGAGGCCAGCCTGGTCTACAGAGTTCCTCCATAGCAGAGCTATACAGAGAAACCCCGTCTCAAAAAGCAAACAACAAAATCAAACAACAACAACAAAAGTACAGATTGAGGTCTCAGATTTCATTTGTCTTTGTTTTGTTTTATTTTTCTGTTTTTGTCTTTGTTTGTTTGTTTTTCAAAAAGGGTTTCTCTCTGTAGCCCTGGCAACCTGAACTTGATCTGGTTTCAAATTCAGAGATCTGCCTGCCTCCGTCTCCTGAGTCCTGGCATTAAAGGCGTATGACACCACTGTCTCAGTTTAATGAATTGAAAACTCTGTCTGTGAAAGCATCAATACTGAAATTATTTTGTGAAATTTTCTAAATCACTCCAGCGTAATGACTTGACTTCCCCTTGCCTATAGGCACGTGCTTTGTGGTGGGAGGTCAGGGATCACTCCAGCGCAAGGCTTGATTTCCCCTCCCTGTAGGTGCATGCTTTGTAGTGGGAGGTCAGGGACTAGGCCAGTGGAAGTAGCAACCCACCGTGATGCTCCATGCAAGGACGCATCTTGCTGCACTTTCTCCTTGCAGTCAACTTTAAATATGACTTTACAAAACTAGCTAAATATAGAGAAACACATAGGGCTGAAAAGAGACACAGACTTACAGATTGAGCATTGTGCTGTTTTCTCTAGCATCGTAAGCCTCGGGGGTTACTTGAGTGTTTTACGTGTAGTCTTTACAGAGCTCCAATATTTTTGAAGTTTTTTAAGACTTGAAAAAATTGCATAATTTAAAATTTATATCACTAAAATATACATTTCTGAAATCCACTTGCAGTTTTAGTTAATACCAGGCTCAAATGACAGGCATCATATTGCAAAGTGCAGAATAAAAACCTTCTATTTTATTCATAAATTTATTTAGATTAATTTGAGAAAGTTGTGATGAACATAAACAGCTGCCTTGTTTTAGTCCATTTCCCTAATAAATAAGAACAGCATTGTATTTGAAATTTATATTTATTATAAGATGCTGTTTGTTATAAGGTAGGGTTGATAAAGATATCTCATTTATGCAAAGTTATTTGTTTTTCTTCTAACACAAAGGTAAGTGGAAAACAGTATGAAGAGTTGCCTATGTTTGGCTTTGGTCTTTGCAGGACCCTATAGACCTTCACCACAGATGCTCTAAATTTGTCTCCTTATTTTTCTTTGCAGTTTTTCTTTACATCTTTCGGGGCCAGAGACAGAAGTTACCTGAGCATATTCAGGTTGTGGCAGAATGTGCTATTAGATAAGGTGAGTGTGCGTCCCAGAGGCGTGCCGTCAGAAGGCGTGCTGTCGGGAGGCACACGGGGCCAGTGCCCTTCAAGCACATCTGTGAAGAGCCTTATTTTCATTAATCTGTTGGCAATTCAAATTCTTTTTTTCTTTTTGGTTTTTTCGAGACAGGGTTTCTCTGTGTATCCTTGACTGTCCTGGACTCACTTTGTAGACCAGGCTGGCCTCGAACTCACAGTGATCCAGTCCGCCTGTCTCTGCCTCCCAAGTGCACCACCACCACCCGGCTTGACAATTCAGATTCTTAAAGCAAAAGATCTATAGTTATTTTCTGTTAATTATTATCTCTAGGATAATAATCAAGCTAAAAAATAGTAAAAGAGACATTAATGAAAGTAAAATGATAGCTAGAAAATACATGTTTAACACATAAGAAGACAATAATGGATATATAAAGGGACACACACATTTGATAAACAAAACACACTTAGTGTCTTAGTTAGAGTTCCCATTGCTGTGATGGAGCGCCATGGACAAAACAATCTGGGACCCGGACGTGGTGGCACACACCTTTAATCGCAGCACTCAGGAGGCAGAGGCAGGTGGATCGCTGGGAGTTTGAGACCAGCCTGGTCTACAAAGTGAGTCCAGGAAAGCCAAGACTACACAGAGAAACCCTGTCTCAGAACAAACAAACAAAAAACCAAAGCAAACCAAACCAACCAACCAAACCAAACCAAACCAAACAACAACAACAAAAACCACACCACCACCACCAACAAAAAACAACCTGGAGAGAAAAGGGTTAATTCAGCTTAGATTCCATATCACAGTTCATCATCAAAGTCAGGGCAGGAAATCAAGGGAGGTAGGAACCTGGAGGCAGGAGCTGATGCAGAGGCCATGGAAGAGAGCTGCTCAGCCTGCTTCCTTATAGAAACCTGGACCACCAGTCCAGAGATGGCACCACCCACAAAGGGCTGTACCCTCCCCATCAATCACTAATTAATAAAATGCCCGACATGCTTGCCTACAGCTGGATTTTATGGTGGCATTTTTTTAATTGAGCCTCCCTCCTCTAATGACACTAGCTTGTGTCGAGTTGACGTAAAAGTAGCCAGTCCACTTAGTAAAATGATCTTTCACTACATATTACATAAATTCTCATATAAATACGAATGAATCTAATGGTGCAATCAAGATCCAAAGGTTGGTGGAATATAAAGTACACAATCTAGCTCCATGTTACTTTAGAGACTGAGGAGCTTCAAAGCACAGATATCTTGAAAGTGAAAGAAGAAAATGACACGTGCGAGCAGCGAACAGTGCTGATGAGTACTAGCTCACGAGGCAGACCTCATAGCTGAAGTGGAGACAAGGAGTGCATTTGCCTTGGTACAAGGGCCAAATTATTGGGAACTCATAAAAGTTGTAAGTGCTTATGTAGGGGTGTGTGTGTGTGTGTGTGTGTGTGTGTGTGTGTGTGTGTGTGTGTGTG